>CM027852.1:3609831-4209831 GCA_016097595.1 Eucalyptus pumila | reverse complement strand
AGCACCAGCACTGTCAACCGCCATGGCCACGTCCGTGACCACCATAACCCCGTCACGACCAATTCCAGATCCTTCCTCTTTCTCTCGTTTTGGCTATGATTTCGCCGTGGAAGAAAAAGACAGTGTGCCATCATGGCGCTTGGTGACGGCAGCGACCGCCGCGGCTTTGAGAGACGAGGAGGAGGAGGACTGTGATGGGACTCGACTTGGTAAATAGTTGCGGTGCAGCCGAAAGAAAAAAATGAATAAAACTGAGAGGGAGTAAGGGAAAAACAGAGGAGGGGAGAGACAAATGATTTTTTTTTTTTTTTTTTTTTTTTGGTGATGTGGGGACTGATATGGTGTGATTCGCCCTACAGGACAATAATAAAGTGCACCATTCAGTGAAAGACGCCCAGGCCCAAGGCGGCAGCCGATTCGAGCCAAAACAGAACTAAGAGCGTGTATTTTAGCGATCCTTTCACGGACTAGTAATAGAGTGACTCTTAGAGCATAGGACATATTGGTCTTCCCCAAATAATTAGCATGGAATAAGATCAGAAACTACAAATATGAGGCTCATCGCCCACCTGAGAGAAGCGATTCTACGACAGAATATGATTGCTGAAATGCATTTTCCATGGAGGACGGAGACCTAGCCAAATCATCACAACCTCCGTGATGACCGAATGTTAACCTGCCACTGATGGACGACATCTCCGGCGTTGGAATATCACCCTCCAAGTAATGCAAAACTTGACGGATGCTAGGCCTCATCAGCGGCTCGGGGTGGGAACACATCAACCCGAGTTTCAGAACCAACTCCATTTCTTCTTCCACAAACTCCGTCCCCAACTTCGGATCTCTGGCCTCGAGAATGGCACCTTTGTCCCAGCAAGAAAATACCCAGTCCACCAATATCGTGTCCTCCGCATCTCGATTCTGGATCGGCCTTCTCCCGCAGGCGACCTCAAGTAAAAACACTCCGAATGCAAACACGTCTGTGCTCCTAGTGGCTTTGCCAGTTCGCATGTGTTCGGGGGCGAGATAACCAAGCGTTCCTGCGACGTGAGTCGTTTGAGGGTCGGCTCCGTGGTTGTATAGTCTCGCAAGCCCAAAATCTCCAAGTCTTCCATTTAGGTCAGCATCTAGCAAGACGTTACTCGCCTTTATATCCCTGTGGATTACTACTTGCTCCCAGCCTTCGTGCAGATAAAGTAGTCCAGATGCCACTCCTTTGATCACCGTAAATCTTTGCCTCCAAATTAGGGTGACTGTTGGCTGGTTATAGAGGTACCTGTCGAGGCTCCCATTGGGCATGTAGTCGTAAACCAAGAGCAACTCCCCTTTCCGACGGCAGTAACCAAGGAGCGACACTATGTTGCGGTGACGTAGCCGACCGATGCTGATGATCTCCGCTATGAATTCTCTCATACCCTGTCTCGATTCATGTGAGACCCTCTTCACTGCAATCTCTATGTTTGATGTGGGTAAGATTCCTCTATAGACCTGACCGAACCCACCAGTCCCTAATATCTCTTGCTCCTGAAATCCTTTTGTCGCAATATAAAGGTCTTTGTACTTGAACCGGTGCGGGCCGTAGTCCCTCTCCCAATCTTCGAGCACCTCGGCAAATTTCCGTTTCCTTCTCATCACGTAAACCACGATCGAGATCAGGATTGATATGAGGAAAAGAACCACCCATGGTAGCCCAATAGTCAGTACCTTCGACATATCCTTTTTGCCGATCTGAGGAAGCTTAGGAAGTTGGGACAGGGCAAGTTCCTGAGCCTTTGCATTTACCCCGAAGCTCCAACCCAGAACATAGTAAGAAGTTTGGAGTGAACCGGTCGATGACGAGAAGCCAACATACATGTTCTCGTTGATAACTGACGCGAGATCCCATGTAAGAGACAGAAGGGGAGTGTTTGGCTTTTGCACTTTGATCGGAGCCAATGTGACATCGATCCGCTTTTCAGTTCCATTATAGTCCACCCAAACTTGCATTTCTTCACCACTGATTAGAGTCAAGTTCTTGAACTCACCACCATCTGCATAATACCCTGCCGGAGTTGAGTTTGCTGATATCAACCCGTTCAAGTCGATTCCGACATGATTGTCGTTGATGTCATTAAACTCGCTGCTCAGGATCGTGTCAAATTCCACCCCGAATACATGATTGCTGGCGTTGCCGTTGTTAGTTTCGTTGAACATGCCAAGGTATTGGCTAGGCAGGGACCCGGGGAAGCCTCTCTGGGGCGTGACCATGAAGACGATCCCGTGGCCGCTCAGAGTCTTATACAGAGATCGGATCGCAAAGACGAAAGTGGTGGAGAAGGAGAAGACGGAGCCGTTTGGCGAGTTCTTGAACTGGACTGGCTCGGGATGGAAGGCGTGGCCCAAATTCTGTCTGACGTCGTAGCCCATATTCAGGAGGCAATCGGGAGTGACCCAGGCCATCCCATCGAGGCTCATCTCTCCCATTGTGAAACCGTTGTACACGAAACTGGTCACTTGAGCATAAGCCGAAATGGCAAGCAGAGAAACCAGAACAAGAATCTTGAAGAACATAGCTCAAACAAAAAGTCAGCTGCAATTGACTTACGAAAGATACATCACACCATATATATATATATATATATATGTCTCAACTCAATTTATCCAAAATGCAACTACCAAAAGCTCCCTGCCAATAGCACTCTCGTCTTCTTTGTCGCTAGCTAAAGAACTTGAAAAGATTAGGATGAAATGGGTGAGCAATATCTCTTCTAAATAGAACAAGCACCTACTATACATATTTGCAAAACCATTGAAACTCATCGAATTCAAATTCATAGTATAGCATATGCATGAGATCAAATACAAGTTTTATCTTTTCAACAAAGCTTCATGCATATTAGAAATACTTCATCAATAATTTCAAAGCAAATATCAATGGTTCAGTCTATTCATTAATCTCATCAATTCACGTATTAATGGTATATTCTATTAATCATTCTCAAACCAAACATCAATAGTCTATTCCATCAATTTATCTCATCCAATCACATGTCAATAGTCCGTTCCAATATTCAATCTATTGCACTATCTCAAACAATAGTCATAATAGAATGCTTAGTAACAAGGCGACCGAGTTTCCTCCTTGACAAGTTCTCCATTCATTATCAACCGGTGGCTAAGCCATAAGGATATCCTAAAAACTAATATGCATACCCAAAAACCCTTCACTGTGATAGTGTGTACCAAACCATCATCTTCCAATACTAGAAATCCAATTTAGATTCAATCACATAATCAGAATACAATTTTACAAATCAAAACATTTATCTTTCTGCAAATCAATTCTTTCCAAAAACAATCTAGAATCGGTATCATAAATCATTTTCACAATACCAAACATATACCCTTTTATAACATAATACCTTTCATAAATCAGATTAACAAATCAATACATATAACCTTTTTGCAATCCATTTCTAAAGCATTTCTCAAACAATTTCACAATAATCATCTCATAAATCGTTTCCAAAAATGCTTTCAATACCATTTCAAATAATAAAAAAAGGTAGTAAATGCCCTATCAAGATTTTATAAGCTAAATATGATATAAACATCACTTTTGCCTTTTAGGCAATTTTTTTATTTTGCACACAATATGTCTAATTCTTTTCATTTTCAAAATTTAGAAATTCAAAGAAGAGATGGTATCACTTAGAAATACCCAAAACCAAATAATTAGCTATATGTGCCGAAAATCTCGTAATCCTATTAGTTAAATGAGAATTGGAGTCAAAACCATGTGAAACACTTCTTTAACCATACTTGATTCAGAGTCAAAATGCTCACTATTGGTCAATGAGAGACCTCAAAAATGACCAATTATGGCAAAAAAACCACTAGTGCGGAGAACAATCATTCGCATGACAAAATTTTCACGCCATATCTCTTTACCAAACTCCAATTCAAGTGCGCTTATCGCCAAAAGAAAGCCCTTTTAAAGTATTTAAAGTATTTAAAGATCTTCATTTTGGCAGGCCAAATTGTAGATGGCAACTGGTGAGATTCAGCATCGAAAGCTGCTAGTCGAGTTATTGTTCAGCATGTGCACCCAATTTCAAAAGTTCATTTCGGACAAACTATAAGCTCGAATTGAGTTATGTAAAATCATATAGCTCCATAACACCCCAGACTATCAATACCCCATAAATTTTCCACTTAACAACTTCTAAATCGGACTTTGCAGTTCCAATTTGACATAATTTTGAATTTGTACCATAATTCCAAAAACTATTCCGATTATAAAATGAAAGGCTTGAATCCTTACCAAGAATTGCGAATAGAAGTAAATTCCGCTTTGCAAGACCCCCATAGTATGTAGCACAAAACCTTCTTCCCTTTCTTTCTTCCTTTTCTTTTATTTCTCTCTTTCAAGCTTGCCCTCTTCCCATCTATGAAGCAACGTGCTTCTATGTCGTGTCCAACACCTGTCAGAGCGTGTTGGACATGTCGACACGCTCAAACACACAGTCAACGCGTGTCGAAAAATCTGACACGCGATCAACTTTTTTCGACACGTTTCGACATGCGTGTCAGATGGAAGCAAGGGCGAGGGAGTAGAGACGAAGCCGCGAGTGATGGCGAACCCGCGATGGTGAGAAACCGCTAGAGAAAGAATAGAGACTGAGGCGAGGGCGGCCGCTGATGCTGCGATAGATTGGCAACGAGGTTGCAACAAGTGAGGAAGGGCCGAAGGCGAGGCGGAGGAGGAGGAGAAGGATCGAGAGGAAGAGGAGAGGAAGGGGGTCGTACGGAGAGGAGAGGGTCGTGTAGCGAGGAGGTGGAGAAGGATCGAGAGGCCACACGACGAGAAGAGGAGGAGAAGGGCGCTCTAGCTAGGGTTTTGGAAACTCAAAGAATAAAAAAAGAGGCTGATGGGGTGAAGTGACAGCCTGTCACGTGGGTGGGGGAGGGGAAAAAAAGTGAAATAAATTTGGGGTGGGGGGAAATAGTGTGACGTGGGGAAGGGAGGGAAAAAAAAATTAAAATAAGGCTTCATTCGTTTCGTGAAAAATAATTTAAAAAATAATTTTTGAATTTTTCAGTATTCGTTTTACGTAAAAATGAATTCCTTGGAGAAAATATTTTCCATGAAATGAAAGAAGTCTTCTAAATTAATGGAAAATGTTTTTCACTTTTAAAAAGTGGAAAACATTTTCTTCACTTTGGTCTCTCTTATCTCACACATCTACAAATCCTCACTTCCTCCTCCCATTTCTTTTTCTTCTTTTCTTTTTTTGTTTGAATTATTTTTAAATTTTATTTTTCTTTTTTAATTCAAATTATTTTAAATTTCTTTTTTTCTTTTCCATTTCTTTTTCTTTTTCTTTTTCTTTTCTTTGTTTCCCATATTCTTCTTTCTTGTCTAGTTGTGGGCCATTGCCAGGCGAACCTCAAACTCATCGATCTCAAGCTCGTGCTCTGCACTCCTGCTTATCCTTTTTCTTTATTTATTCTACCCTGCGATTGTACATTGCTCAAGCAAATGGCTTTACGTGCTTTGCTTCTTTTTTCTTTTGTTTATTAGAACACAAAAGACACAAGGGGAGAATAGGCCACTCAATTGGAAGATTCTCATTAGAGTTGTACATGCTTTGTTTCTTTTCTCTTCTACTTCTTTATAAAATCCATACGAACATTTTTTAGAGTAGATGAGTGTTTGGCAACAATGAGGGAACAAAGATATGAAGTAAGTTTGCCTGAATTTAAAAGCAAGTTCATATTTGATGGATTTATAGGTCGGTAAGTGATGCATGCCTAAGTGGTGAAGTCTTAGAAAATATTTTCCTTACCAAACACCGGAAAATATTTTCCGAAATATTTTCAGGTTTTAGCTGAATACTAGAAAATATTGTCATTTTCCTGGAAAATGACTTCTGGGAAAATATTTTTCGGAAATTGCTCATTTTCCAAGAAAAGAATGGACCCTTAGAGACTCGTAAATTGTTTTTTTTTTTTTTTTGGGCATTATTTTTGTGTTCTCACATTCAATCACTTAATCCTATCACCTAACCTTAAAAAAAAAAAAAAAGATCCCATCACCTAGCAATACAACAGAAGATGAGACTATATTTCTCATATTCACACTTACAACAACCAAAGATATTTATAATTAAATTTTCTTGCTATAACAAAATAAAAATGCGAAGCTTTGCATTTCTCTCTCCTAATTTTAAAAGTTTGAGATGTCTGACCTTACATTGAACATTATTTCGTAAAAAAGAGAAAAGTGTGGCGTCTAGCTCATTCTTTATGTTTCTTTAATAGTGCATTCTGCGTCCATGTGACTCCAAATGGCCCTCACATGCCAGTCAGTCATGTTCGGTTGCGTCTCTACCTAGTTTGTCTCATCTTGATGCACGCTTGATTTCTCAGATTTGCTCTCCCTACAGAATCTGCTGGTATATGGATCTCACTACTTCCGACGTTGAACCTTATATGCAGCACTCTAATAGGATTACTTTCGATACGTCTTCTTGATTATTATTATTATTGTTGTCGTTACTTTACTACTCTTTACGAAATCTCAATCCAATTGAGAGGCTGTTCTGACACTCACTGGCAGAAGCTAATACTTGAGGAACTGCGAGCTTTAGAAAGTCCAGCGTAGGATTTGGTTGATCTTTCACCCGGAAAAAATTACCAGAGCTTAGGAAGTGGGTTTAATTATGTTAAGGCTCACTTTGATGATTCCGTAGAGCAGTATTAGACTCGCTTAGTAGCTTAAAGTTTTAGGTAGGAGTATGACATTAATTATTAGTACAATTTCGAACCAATTGCTCAGCTTAAATATGCTAATTCTATTGGTTGGCTATATTGATGTTTTTTGTTGAAATTTTTTAAGTGCCAATTAGGATCACATGTATAGTACACAGGCCATGTGGGTTGACCGATTTCATCACATCACTTGCATGTAGTAGAGGGCTAGTTTAATCTTTCACTTTAAGAATTTTCGTCTAAAGACAAACATTGCTGCGAATGTCAAAAGCTAAGAAGTGTATTCGATACAAATACAAAGTTTGAGGAGACCTTTGAATTTTCTCTAATATGATTAAATTAAGCAAAGCTCAAAAACCATTTCGGTGTTCTATCCCGATTTCATTTTAAATCCTCTGCTTTTAGAGCTATGAATTTTTTGTTTTGTGCCGTGACTTTCGTAGCTTTGTTGTTAGGCTTCAGATTTTAAATTTGTTATTAAATGAATGGGACAAGGAAATATTTGGAACCAAACATGTGACTTGATTTGAAGAAGAGATTGTGACCCATAAAAAAAAATGGTGCTGCCAAACTGAATATACACAAGTACACGTTCAATTCACATATTGATATGAATTGTAGGTTCTTATTATATTAAGATTATTGCTTTAATGAAAAATAACGACGTTTCAAAACTAACACGAATATATATGTTTTATAAGTGCAACTATTTTGCTTTTACTTCAATCGTAAACCTTGTCATGTCGTCTGCCTAAGGGCGAGGGGGGGACTAATAAAAAATATAAAGAACATGTCTATCATTTTTCTCCCCTAAGAAATCATTTGGTGACATATTTTCAAGAATTTGTTGATAAAGAAGACAAATCGAGGGATAGCTACCTCGATTGAATCATGGATGACAACCTTAAGACTTGAGAAACTCATATCACTATTAAAAATAACAACAGGGTAATCGGTTTAAGATAATTTAGAATCGAAATTTGCTCAATCAATTGACTCAGTTTACATAATCGAAAGTTGTGACGCACCATTATCTTTTCATATATAGGTAACGTGTTATATCTCAAGGAGGTAAATAGAATCAATTCATATTTCCTAAATATCTACTCATAAAATGTCTAGCGTGTTATATCCCGATAATGTGATGAGTTTACTCATCCATGGCGATGTTCCAAAGAGAAAGGCTCATTCATGAGGCTTTTGATATGCATCATAAAGTTCATTTCAATTGGAAGATCGATGTAATTTCACTAATTATTTTAGTAAAAAATGTATTTCTATATTGTCACGTGAAGTATCTCGGAATTCTCGCTTCGTGTTACTCGGCACATGGACATGTGTTTGTCGAAAAGCAACACAGCCAAAATCAATATATCAATAAATAGATGGATGAGAGGCCAGCCATTCTTCTAACCTCGGTAATGGGAAGGAAGCAGCTTTGAAATTCCCTCTCCTAGCTTTAAAAATTCGAGATGTTTGACAATAAATCAAAAACTCACTTCAGACAAAGAAAAAGAGAAAAGTGTCGACTAGATCTGGTCAATCTACTGCCTTTTCTGTGCCTCTAGGTCATTCTTTATGGTTCTTTAGTACTCCATTCTGCATCCGTGTGAATCCAAATGGTTCTCACATGCGAGTCAGTCATGTTTGGTTGCGTCTTTATTTCTAGTTTGTCTCCTCTTGATGCACGCTTCCGATGTAGGACCCTATATTCGTCACTCTGATAGAACCTACCTTCAATACGTCTTCTTCAATATCATTGTTATTTTGCTACTCTTTATGAAACCTCGATCCCATTGAGAGGCGCACTCCGACACTAATTGGCAGGAACCAATGCTTGAGGAACTGCAAACTTTAGAAATGACTCGAATGTAGGATTTGGTTAATCGTCCACTCAGAAAAATTACCAGAGGTTAGCTAGTGGATTTATTAAGTTAAGGCTCACTCATGATGATTCCACAGAGCAATAGTAGGCTCGCTTAGTAGCAAAAGGTTTAAAGTAGGATTATGACGTTGACTATGGACAATTTTGAAGCAACTGCTCGACATACATTTGTTAACACTCTATTGGTTTCTTGTATTGATGTTTTTCATGAATTGACAATGTACATTGAAATTAGTTTTTACTTCATCCAACAACATAATGTCTGCGGCACCCTACATTTACTCCATTTCTAAATTTACATCTAGGCTGTTTCACAGCTTAATTTCTAAAATTAAGTTGGTTTTACTACAATCATCATATTTTGAGTGGGATACTATATATAATTAACTTGATTTTGTGTAATCTTCATTGATACGTTGCCTGATTTGTTAAATCTTCATATATTCAGAATATTGTTGGCATCTTTTATATGATTGTCTTTGTGTTTGGTGACAATGAGGGAACAAAGATATGAAATAAGTTTGCCTGGATTTAAAGACAATTTCATATTTTATGAATTTATAGGTCGCTAAGTGATGCATACTTAAGTGGTGAAGTCTTAGAAAATATTTTCCTTACCAAACACCGAAAAATATTTTCTAAAACATTTTCAGGTTTTAACCGAACACCAGAAAATATTGTCATTTTTCTGGAAAATGACTTTAAAAAATATTTTCCAGAAATGGCTCATTTTCCTGTTCATTTCACGAAAAATAAATTCCTTGGGAAAAATGTTTTCCATCAAAGGAAAAAAGTCTTCTAAAAAAGGGGAAAATGTTCCTCACTTGACCTCTCTTATCTCACACATCTACAAATCATCGCTTCTTCCTCTCCTTTCTTCTGCTTCTTTTCTTTTTTTTATTCGAATTATTTTTAATTTTCTTTTTCTTTTTTAATTCGAATTATTTTTAATTTCCTTTTTCTTTTCTTTGTTTCTCATCTTCTTCTTTATTGGCTAGTCGTCGACTAGGTGAATCTCAAGCTCATCGATCTCAAACTCGCGCTCATCAATTTGGCGAGTCTCGAACTTGATCCTCGCGCTTGCCAAACAGGTGAGCGGAAAATATTTTCCATACCGAATACCGGAAAATATTTTCTAAAACATTTTCAAGTTTTAGTTGAACACTAGAAAATATTGTCATTTTCCTGGAAAATGACATCTGGAAAAATATCTTCCGGAAATGGCCAATTTTCCGCGAAACGAACGGACCCTTAGAGTTTCTGGCATTTGTTGTCAGCGTAACGGGTCTGAATTGAGGTTGTAGAGTTGTGTGCACGTAGTGCACAAAATAAGTGATCTTCGACAAAGCCAGAGGGTTGCTCGACAGCAAGACAATAATATGTAAGCTCCTGCCAATTCCCCACCTTGTCATATAATGGGTATCTTGTATGCAGAACCGTACTTGAATAGCTCCCCCAACCTTGGACGTCTCTTCTTCATATCGGTGTTAGTGCGTCCTCAAGTGGCCCATCCTACTCGACGATTCACCCTTTAATATGTCACCACATATCGTGGAAATTGCCTTCTTGACATAATTGCATCGATCTTGAGTCAGAATGTCTTCCGAACACCAAACATTCTTCTTCGCGAAACCAGTACCATAGTTGCTTTGGGGTGGGGGTTTTCCTGGGGGTATAGGTACTGTCCGGGGAAGCTTCTTGGCAAGGACTAGCTTCTGATGTTCGTCCCTACAATTCTTCCCAATCATCAAGTCATTGTGTCTCGTCATCCTCGAATTTTCGACTTGTTGTGGGGACAAAGTCGGCTTGTTTATGTTGTTATTGTGGAATTCAATGAACAAGATTCCCGTTAATTGCAGAACATCAAATTGAGTTGGAATGGTTGGACACTGTTGTAGTTATTGTTCACACAGTGCGATATTTAAAACGCGATTAAATCGTAAGGAGAAAGGGAATAAATGAAATTGACAAATGATTTTAGAAAGCTCGAGCGTTTGGAAGTTGGGGAATTGTATTGGAACGTGAGACAAAAAAGCCCACTTTATAGAGTTCCCAATTTTTTCTTGTTGGATAACAATCATTGATCAGCCCACACCCAAAATGAGGCCCGAACCACCACCCAAAAAGCTGTGCCTAGCATGGCCCGGTGGCCAGTTCCATGTTATCTGCAATATTCGTTATTAAAAAGCCGAAACGGCAACAGCCTACGATTTGCAAGACAGGTCATTAGCGAGAAATCTTCAACTGTATCTCGTTTTCATTATATTTATAGATCAATGGTCATAAGCCGTCTAAACAAATATTAAATCAAAGAGCCGGCCGGCAACTTATTAATGCGTTGACACAATGCCCAACTCTAGGCCTAAGTATAAAGAGGTTAAATGCTCAAATGAGGCCATAACAATATAGTTAACCCATCTGGCCTACTTGATAGAATGTCTAAACAAGCCTGTTGATCATAAAGGTCGTAAAAACACAATTGACCCATGAGATCCATCGATGGAATGTTTAGAAAGCTCTTGATTGTGAGTTTCCAATGGACAGAGTTTAAGTGGGGCTCACAGCTTGAATTTAAAGAATCGGGTGCAGTTACAAATTCACCATGAAGTAGCGTGCGCAAAAGGGAGATATAGATTCTTGAGGGGGAAGATCATGATTTATAATGGAATGACTCATGACAAGACATTCAACAAAGAGAATATACTTCGAACAAGAATCATACAGCAGCATCAGGGAGCCCATCAGATTTTGGAATAAGATTATTTAGAGGGAAAAGTACCAAAATAGTCATAAATCTTTTGTATTGGTACCAATTTAATCCTAAAATTTTCAATTAGACCAATTTACTTCTAGACATTTTTACATTGGTACCAATTCAATCCATCCGGCTATTTTAAGCTGAAAATTGCTGATGTAGTCGTCAGCGGTCTTATGTGGCGCCACATAGACAAATTTTATAATTTTTTTCAGATTTTTTAAATTATTTTTTTTCCTTTTCTCTTAACCCCTTGGCCGACGAGGTCGCTGGTTGGCCGACCATCGCCGGCCATAGGTTGGTTAGGGTGAGGGGCCCCGCGCCCTCGTCGGCCACTAGCGAGAGCCATGGCGCCCTCACCGGTAATAGGCGAGGGCGTCGACCCCTGCCTAGATTCAGGCGAGGGCCAAAACCCTCCCTCGTCGGCCACAAGCGAGGGCGCGAGAGCGGTGAGGGCTGCTGCGCCCTCGCCGTGGCCGACGAGGGCGTAGAGGCCCTCGTCGGCCAACGGTGATGGTTTCGGCCCCGCCTGGATCTCGGGGGGGCCGACGCCCTCACTTGTGGTCGGCGAGGGCGCGGCGGCCCTTGCTTGTGGCCAATGAGGGCCATGGCAACCTCACCGGCCAAGGGGTTAGGAGAAAAGAGAAACAAAGGAAAAAAAAAAGATTAATTTAAAAAATTATAAAATTTGTCTATGTGGTGCCACATAAGACCACCGGTAGCCACATTAGCAATGTCCGGCTTAAATTAGCGGGATGGACTGAATTGGTACAAATATAAAAACATTTAGGACTAAATTGATCCAATTGAAAAGTTTAGAACTAAATTGGTACCTATACAAAAGGTTTAGGACTATTTTGGTACTTTTCCCATTATTCAGATAAAGTTTTGAATTTCAAATTCGAAGTATATTGGATTTTCTATCTTCAGTATTTGTCTTTAATTATACAAGCTTTCCAATCGAGACTTGCAAGCCTTTTACTTTCTATAGAGCATCATTGATTTTCCATTGAGAAATTTATTGTTTAAATATAATCATCAAACAAGTATGCATCCAAAAATTTGATCCATATGTGCCTAATTCAATAAAAGTAAGTTGCAATTTCCTCATTTGTTTTCGATGATTTGTCCACACATTTCTCTTTAGTAATTTGAATCTAGAGAGTTCGAGTTATATTAGACTTTAATCATTATAATCATTGAGTTTATGACGATCATAACTTGACAAAAATGAATCCAACATGTGTTTTGGCGACGACAGTGGAAGAATACGAAGACTCACTAAACTACTAGGATCGTGTCTGGGCTTATGGATTCTGAAGCTAATGACTTCAATAATTAGAAACACGGGCTCTTTTTGGCTCATCTTCGCAGTTCATAGGAAGAGTGCACTACTAATATAGATAGATTACTAAATGAGCTCATGATATGTTGGTGTAAATATACTCAATTTCATGAGCTTGCTTTTAAGTACACATAGACCTATCATGAATATGAGTAAATGACATCCGATAAATCTATGTTGGTCGCAAATCTGGATGAATTACGAAGACTCATTGTAAGCAAAAGATTCAGTGAAAATAGTTTAATGTAATGTTAGCATACCGGTGTGCTTTACCATAAAACCAATTGCAAGTTTAAGGATGAATTAGATCACTAGAGCTCATCCTATACACGCGACATGACCAAGTTAGGCAAAAGCTATGTACTACTTTTAATGGTATCGGCCCCAATAACAGCAAATCCAAAATCTACTGCATCCACGTCTATGTTGTATAAGGACGGACTTACACATTAGTGGGAGTGCTTGCCCTTCGACGCCGCATCTATTACGTTTTTGATTTTTCAAGCGTTATCAATATTCAATGACAATATTTGGAAACTGATGTTATTTTGACATAGAGCTTGACGGGTTTTTTGGGGGTCGCATCTATATTTTCGTGTTTGTTGTACTTTTTCCAAATATTAATGGAGTAATGTACTATTGATCTTATTTCGTAACTCGTTCAATGTATCACAGAACAAAGTCAACCATACTTTTCTGGTTCAATTGCTACCAGTCTCATCTACCATTCTGTGAGGTATGCTCTCTGAAGGTTATCTTCTCAACAAATTTTGGGATATCAACAAACACACGTACAAAAGAGAGACAAATCGACGTGTTCATCGAGCGAAATTGAGCCATGAGCAGCGCCAGCACAGAACGGAGGCTAGAATTGCCAGAATGGATGCTAGAATTGCTAGAACTACACAAGACCAATCTTAATAAGACCACCAACGCCAGCCAGAGTACGGTTAAGGAGCCAGAACGGAGGCTAGAATTGCCGGAACGGAGGCTAGAATTGCCAGAACTACACAAGACCAATCTTAATAAGACCACCAACGCCAGCCAGAGTACGGTTAAGGAGCCAGAACGGAGGCTAGAATTGCCAGAACTACACAAGACCAATCTTAAGAAGACCACCAACGCCAGCCAGAGTACGGTTAAGGAACAAAGGTTGGGGATATCACAATCAGATCGAAGCATCAAATTGAAGAAGTCGGCTGGAAGGCGGGTGAGAATCATCGAGTGCGATATCAGCGAATTTCGGAAAAACGTCCAGGATCTCACTGGATTCCGTCCGGCCGGAGGAGGAGGAGGAGAAGAAAGGGAAAAAGGTCTCGGCGATGGCGATGACAATAAAGGCCACGCTTGTGGAGAAGGTGTCTCACAGCTTACTTTCCTTTCAGATCAATCACTGCTATTGGCGAGAGAGGTACATTTTTTTTATATACCAAGGTTCAGTCACAAAATTAATATAATAAATGATGCAGTTGTATAACATTCTTTTACCGTTTGTGGCTTATTAAATGACAAGAGTTTATTCGTTTCTTCGTCATCTATGATACATACCAATCTGTTGATGGGTACATATCACTTATGAGTTTATAATACCTCCAGGCTTCAACAGTCTGATATTATCTTCTTGAAATGTATGCTAGTTTAAGGACATGCGTGTTATTTGATTATGGGAAATGTTTTATTGACTGAACAATTAACTTTCAAAGATTTGTTTATCACAAATATACATATAATGACCTTTTATCATTGTCAGTGTTTCTTCATAAAACCAAATTAATGCAATAAATTTCAAAAAAAATAAATTAACCCTTCAAATTTGAGGTTGAGAGATTTAAAGTTGAGAAACTGGATGTCACCTATTCAAATCTCACAAAAAGGCGACTCATTAGACTTGTTTGATATATCATGGGCGTGAATGTTCCATCTGTACTCGTGCCTTTGGAACATAAAAAACTAAAATAAAATAGTTAGGTCGATGTTGAAAAAAGTTCCTCCAATTAGGTTAGGAATTAGTTAATTACAAATATAGGCATTGTTTGGATATCGTTTAGAATATCGTGATAACTAAACGATATCTTTTTTTATATATTTAATTCATTAAACAACAACCTTGCTCCAACCGAGGATGAAGAAAAATATGATCTAATTATTTATATCTACTAATTTTAACATTAATCTATTTGGACAAGAAGAATTCAAATCACCAAGGGATAATTATAAAAGTGGTTCTTAAACTTTGGTTCAATGTACAAAGTCGTCCTTGAACATTTAGTTTATTTAATGTAGTCCCTAAACTTTCGGTAAATGTTCAATCTAGATCCTATATTATTATATCCATTGATTTAATCTAGTCTAGAAACTAAATTGAACATATACCAAAACTTCAGGACTATATTAAACAAATTAAAAATTCTGAGACGACATTGCAGATGGAGCCAAACTTCAATGACAATTTTTGTCATTTTCCTAATCATTAAACTATATTTTGTAAAATATTGTAGTTAGTAAAATTTTAGGTCATCCAATTGAATCTGGGTCCTTGTGCCAAGATTATCACTTAAAAAAGAAAAAAATCCTCCAATTGAAACTAGTTACTACACACAAAGAGAAAGAATTTGGTTAGTTTGTCATCTCATAATTGGATTGAAAAGTCAAATCATGTTTTTCTCCATCTCTTGAAGAAAACTTTCTCCAACCATGTCTTTAATTAGCGGTTATAAACATTAAAAATGAGTGATGCTTATAACTCATAACCTGCCAAGTAAAGTGTGGCAAAAATATAACAGAAAATAGTCTAACAATAAGGGACATGGTTAATGAATAATAGTCCAAAAGAAAGAGAAAAATGTAGAAGCATAAAGAAACTATTTTGTCTACTGTACCTACATCAAACTATTTTGTTTAACTAATGAAACTATTTCCCATATCCCATGTTCTAGAGTTGCTAAACTACAATCTAGAAATCCCGAGATGAAGTTTCTGGAAGAAAGAGAAAAATGTAGAAGCATAAAGAAAGAAGTCTCTAGAAGAACTATAATCTAGAATTTCCTAGATGAAGCCTACATGGACAACATTCTATAGAAATCTAGAATGTTGTACTAAGGCGGTGCTCACGCCTATAAATAGGCTTGTAGTTCATTCATTTGAGTAAGAGAGGTAAACCCTCCACCTTGTGTGTGAGGTGAACCCTCCACCATGAGAAGTCATAGATCTCTACTGTACCTCCATCAAACTATTTTGTTCAACTAATGAAACTATTTTCCCCATGTCCCATATCATTCAATTATCCTAGTATATCACTTGTCCATCCACTACAAATTATATCATACACTTGCACACACGTCACTAACCAAAAAACACTAACTAATACCAAAACCATGCTTCCGCAAGCACACATCCATTTTTTTTTTTTTAACAAAGACGATAAAACTAGAAGATGCTTGAAAAATCTTGCTCTTTGTAACAATCACCAAGAGATTGCATCTGAGTCTACTATAGGCCTATGGGTAAGGGATGGTATTGTAGACACTCGTGACGAAAGCCAAAAAGTCCTAAAAAATCTTGTCAATGCTAACCTGCTTGAAATTGATGAGAATGGGCAATTTGTCAAGTTTCAAGATCAGGATCATGATATATTAGTGAACTTAATATTTCAACCCGAGGAGAGTCGTTTTTTTTCTAGTACGAGGTAGCTTGGATTTGATAGAGCCACCAGAGGTTGAAGAATGGGAGAGTGCAAAAGAGATATCTTTGATGCACAATGGGATTTCATCATTATATCCGCAAAGAAATTACAAGCTGAGAAAGCGTCCTTCTTCATTTTTCAATCAGATGCCTTCTCTAGAAGTTTTAAATCTGTCTAGAACCCGCATTCGGTGCTTGCCAGAGTCCATATCTCAACTTGTTAGCCTCAAAAGACTCTTTTTGAATGATTGTGTCCTTTTGAGATCGATATCGCCAGCAATTGGAAGGCTCAAGCAGTTGGAGGTACTTGATCTGGAGGGGACAAAAATTAAGAATCTTCCCAGGGAAATTGAATTTAATCAATATGATTTGTTTGGGGATCTCAATTTTTGGAACTGAACCTTCAAATGACTCTAAAACTGTGATTCCCCTGGGGTGATTTCTTCTCTATTACACTTGGAAGAATTGAATCTTGATGTGGATGCCGATGCTGAATGGTGGGATACATGCGCTGAAGGTGTTGTATATGAAGTTTGCAACTTGAAAAGGTTGAGCACTTTCAAGTTCTCCTTTCCTACATTAGAACTTTTGAGACAGTTTAATCAGCTTAGGAAATCGATGGAGCATCCATCTTTAGCTCAATTCAGACTTTGTGTTGGTAATCATGCTAACTGCATCATGAATCGGCTACCATCAGATATTGAATTCGAGCTTGGATGGTGCAACCGATTCTTGAGGTACAGGTGACGGTGTCTTCACGGATATTAAAGACGTCCTGGGGCAATCAGATGCGTTTTTCTTAAAAAGGCATGCTAATCTCAAGAAGCTGTCTGAACTAGGGATAGATAACATGGGCCAACTCAAATGGTGCGTTCTGGGGGAGTGTAATGAGCTTGAAGTGCTCATGGATGCATCTGATACCCTTCATCAAGAGGCTTTGACTGGATCTCACTGCAAAAGCATCTGTCTTGAATCACTGGAGTTTTTGTTTGTGTATTACATGAGAAACTTGAGAAACATTTGGAAGGGTGCAGTGCCGAAGGGATGTTTATCTTCTCTCAAGTTGTTGACATTGTGTAAATGCCCCGAGTTGACAGGTTCTCACATGAAATGCTTGATAATCTCAACAATTTGGAAGAGGTCACAATTGAGGACTGCCTAGCCATCACAAGTCTAATTAGTTGCCAAACTTCTACTAGCAAAGTCCGAGAGACGTCTTATTTCCTCCCTATTTTGAAAAAGTTGTCTCTCCATTACCTACCTACACTTTCCAGTTTATCCTGTGGGCTGTGAATCGCACCGAGGTTAGAAAGGTTGAGTTTTTATGACTGTCCAAGTCTAAAGTCTTTGTTGACTGATGAAGTTTCCAGTGAGAATTTGAAGAAAATAAGGGATGAAAGGAGTTGGTGGAAGGACTTGGAATGGTGCGGCCATAAGCCAGATCACTTGGACGGTATTTTCGTCCCAATTGACACATGCGACATCCCTTAACTCTGTGCACAAGCGTGTGCATGGGTGTGATTCCGACTGTTGGAACTGCCTGACAAGTGAATGGGAACTTCAGTTATTTAATGACTATTGTACCGAATCAATATTGCTAGTTAAACTTTGATAACTCCTGCCTAACTCCTGCCTACCTAATGGCAGGCTTTACTAGTCAGATTTTCTGTGGTCTATAAGTTTCTTCTTGCCCCCGTTCCATTTCTGCCGTTCAAAGAGAGGACCGTGAGATAACGAATGACTAGGCAGGGCTTGAATGCCCATTATAAGGTCGGTTGAAGTAATGATAAATAGTGGAATAGGAGATCTGCACTTGAAGAATTTTGTCCCTGTGTGTTTGATTTTGCCAAAAGCAATCAAAATGGACATTAGAAGCTAGCTTCCCATATAGTCTTCACTTGCTATTATTAGAATAGTGAGTTGAGTCTCTTAGTAAGAGAAGCAACGGCCACAGAAGAATCTTTTCCATCGGCAACCCATAACCTTATCGGCTATTAGACATGTGATTAGTTACTTCCGGTAAGGGGGAAAAAAAAAAGCAACTAGTACCTCTTTTATATGAAAAACTAAGTATTAATGGACATGTAACAGGTTATTTTTATATGTGATCAATCATTAGCATCCCACAAGACGGAATTACTTAATTTATTTTTACAACTACATTATTTCATATGGTTGAGTAATAATTGGTATATCAAGTACGACAATAAGTGCTCTTTCATTGTGACTGAAATCTTTTTATATTTCTGACCAAAAGAAAAAAAAGAAATCTTTTTATATTAGAACAGTAAGTTTCAGGGTATCAACTACCACTCATATCTTTTCATGGATGTGGTACGTCTTCATAGAAAAATGACTTTGAAACTATTAGCAAATTCGGTATCTGATCTCTAGGAGTGGTCACCGGGCTGTTCTTGGGCCAGCATATTATTGAGCTGGGCCTGCCCAGCACAAGTCCATTTTTTTTTATTATAAATTAATTAAAAAATTTTGATGAAAACTTCAGTAAAGTTAGACTAATTTTTTTTTTCAAAATACTAAAATGATAAAAAGAAAATAGTAATTGAGCAAAACTTTCAACACGCCTCTCATTTGTTGTGTCAACAGCGGGAAATCGCACTTCCGCCATGACTGATGGGATAGAACCTCAGCACACCCATCCCCTCACATGTCTTCCTCAACATCTGGTACTTTAAAGTACACCTTATTCTTACGTCTAAAGGGAGCTTTTCAGCTTTCCTTCCATAAGGCCTATATAGGACCTCCAAGTCTTGATGCCTGAGTTAAGTGGATCTAAAGTATGTATACATTGGCCTCAAATATGTAAAATTGGTGGAGACCGTCTTGCATGCACAAGTTAATGCAATAACATAGACACGACATTAAGAGTGAGCATCAGTTTAGGATCAACCTTGAATTGACTTAAGACCGACCCAACTCTGTCGATCATAGTTTAATTCTTAGGGAGACTGAGTTAATCCTTAATCTTGAGATTCCTGGATCGTGCAGGTTAATCTTTGGTCCTGGAAGTTCAGGATCGGTGCAATTCAGACTAAACTTGACTATACATAATATGTATAATATATATTATATATATTTATATATATAATATATCTAATATATTATTTATAATGTTTTTGCATATGATGTTACGAGTATTATTAATAATACAAAAACTGTCCATCTTGTCACATATCTTTATGAGCGATCTTAATCGTTTTTATGATTTTTTGCTTTTAGCATGTGTGAAATTTCTATTGTTTTCTTATCTTAAATTTGTTAAGTATGTATTGATATTTATAGTTTAGTTGCACAACATCGTATTGTCAATGGATATATAAATTGAAATGACAAGTTTGCCTTTTCAGAGAGTACAAAAAATGAAACAAAAAAATTACTAATTAGTCCCGAGTTGACTCTAAAACCGAATCAAACGCACCAAGTCAATTCGGTCCTCAGTCCTAAGCTCAATAGGATCGGTTTTCATTATAAAAAATTGAATATCAACATTGTGTAGGTTGATCCTAAGGCTAGGTGGTAGACTGGCCCAACTAGACCATACTCACCCCTACACTGCATGTGCATGAAAATCCATAGCAAATCGAATTTAGCTAGTTGGACGAGACTCCGGATTAGGGAGGCGTTCATGTTGGCATTATGTAGCATGATGCTAAAGATTTTATTGGAGATGGCATACTCATTGACAGCTTTCATTATTTCAGCAGTCACATTTCAGGACTTTTTAAATGTAAGAGTTTGGTGACATAATCCCATTCATCATTAACCCAGTGGCCGATGATGACACAATATGCATAATTCTTAAGGCTGGTACATAAATCTAAAGTTACGGAGATTCAAAAGCTAGCTGTTGATAGCAGATGCATTAACACCACCATCTTCTCTTTGTATAGTGACTTAGAGTCTCTGGCATTTGTTGTCAGCGGAACGGGTCTGAATTGAGGTTGTATAGTTGTGTGCACGTAGTGCACAAATTAAGTGATCTTCGACAAAGCCAGAGGGTTGCTCGACAGCAAGACAATAATATGTAAGCTCCCGCCAGTTCCCCACCTTGTCATATAATGAGTATCTTGTATGCAGCACCGTACTTGAATAGCTCCCCCAACCTTGGACATCTCTTCCTCATATCGGTGTTAGTGCGTCCTCAAGTGGCCCATCCTACTCGACAATTCACCCTTTAATATGTCACCACATATCGTGGAAATGGCCTTCTTGACATAATTGCATCGATCTCAAGTCAGAATGTCTTCCGAACATGAAACGTTCTTGTTTATGTTGTTGTTGTGGAACTCATTGAACAAGTTTCCCCTTAATTGTATAACATCGAATTGAGTTGGAATGATTGGACACTTTGTTCACACAGTGCGATATTTAAAACGCGATTAAATCGTAAGGAGAAAGGGAATATATGAAATTGACAAATGATTTTAGAAAGCTCGAGCGTTTGGAAGTTGGGGAATTGTACTGAAACGTGAGACGAAAAAGCCCACTTTACAGAGTTCCAATTTTTTTCTTGTTGGACAACGATCATTGATCAGCCCATACACAAAATGAGGCCCAAAACCACCACCCAAAAAGCCTGTGCCTAGCATGGCCCGGTGGCCAGTTCCATGTTATCTGCAATATTCGTTAGTAAAAAGCCGAAACGGCTACAGCCTACAATTTGCAAGACAGGTCATTAGCGAGAAATCTTTAACTGTATCTCGTTTTCATTATATCTATAGATCAATGGTCATAAGCCGTCAAAAGAAATATTAAATCAAAGAGCCGGCCGGCAACTTATTAATGCGTTGACACAATGCCCAACTCTAGGCCTAAGTATAAAGAGGCTAAATGCCCAAATCAGGCCATAACAATATAGTTAACCCATTTTGGCTACTTGATGGAATGTCTAAACAAGCCTGTTGATCATAAAGGTCGTAAAAACACAATTGACCCATGAGACCCATCGATAGAATGTTTAAAAAGCTCTTTGATTGTGAGTTTCCAATGGACAGAGTTTAAGTGGGGCTCACAGCTTGAATCTAAAGAATCAGGTGCAGTTACAAATTCACCATGAAGTAGCGTGCGCAAAAGGTAGATAGAGATTCTTGAGGGGGAAGATCATGATTTTTAATGGAATGACTCATGACAAGACATTCGACAAAGAGAATATACTTCGAACAAGAATTATACAGCAGCATCAAGGAGCGATTTTGGAAGAAGATTATTCAGATAAAGTTTTGAATTTCAAATTTGAAGTATGTTAGATTTTCTATCTTTAGTATTTGTCTTTAATTATACAAGCTTTCCAATCGAGTCTTGCAAGCCTTTTACTTTCTATATGAGCATCATTGATTTCCATTGAGAAATTTATTGTTTAAATATAATTATCAAACAAGTATGCATCCAAAAATTTAATCCATATGTGCCTAATTCAATAAAAGTAAGTTGCAATTTCCTCATTTGTTTTCAATGATTTGTCCACACATTTCTCTTTAGTAATTTGAATCTAGAGTGTTCGAGTTATATTAGACTTTAACCATTATAACCATTGAGTTTATGACGATCACAACTCGACAAAAATGAATCCAACATGTGTTTTGGCGACCACAGTGGAAGAATACGAAGACCCACTTAACTACTAGGATCGTGTCTGGGCTTATGGATTCTGAAGCTAATGACTTCAATAATTAGGAGTTGAGTAGTGGTTCAAGAGACCCTGAGGCTAGGGATGGTCCTGGATGGAAGACCACTTCCCAGTCTATTGCTGAATATGTACAAGAAGATCACTTTTTTCAATTGACTGGGATTATCTTCAAAAAATTCATGAGAAAACCTTGAAGTGATAAACAATTTGAGAATGCAGCTAGGATGAATCTACAATCAGGCAATGTGGTAAAGAAAGCAAAAGAAATGAAATCATTCACCATGTCGATGCACAAACTGAGAAGGTAATAATCAGGATTTACAAAGGTGACCTCATTTTTGTGAACACCCATAGACCACGGGGTCACGCTTCAATAGTAATGTTGTTTTTTCAAATGTCTTTTTGTCTTTGTAATTGATGGTTTTATATGATGGGCCTAAGTTGGCCCGTCCGCCCATGTTGGGCCTAAAAGCCTGGCCCACAATATTAGGGCCCATGGATGGAGGGATACGATGAAGGGGTACGTTTCTATTTTGGAGGGGACGTATATAAGGGAGGAAAGAGAGGTGGAACGCACCTTTTGGCATTTGTATGTACGTTCCTCTCCCTCTCTCCCTCCAAAAAGAAGAACTAAGGCTAAAAGGCGACGCCGTCTTCCCTTCTAGGCTAATCGACGTCATCAGATCGAACGGGATCGGTTTTCTCTTCCTCTTATCGGCGTCGGTGTTTAATCTGTGGCTAACAAGGTACGCTCGATTCCGTGGTGTGCTTTAGGATTGGTGATACGTGTTTTTTCCCGGGCTTGTCTTCCGCATTCGTTTTAGGGGTTCGATTTAGTGTCGAATCCGGTTTTTGGGAATCCGACATTCCCAACATTGGTATCAGAGCCCTAGTTCATGTTTTCCCAACCCCTTTCATGCTTTTTGATTGATTTTTCGTGAAAATAATCGGCCGACACGGATCGGGGCGAAAAATCCCGACACCCGAGCACTGTTCATCCATTTTTTCGAGTTTTTGTAAGTCGAAATCGATTTCTGATGACATAGGGTGAAAGATCTCGTCGAGACGAGTCCGTCGATGGGTCGAACACCGCCGGGAGATACCGGACGCGCCCACACGCGCGGCCAGAAGCCACTGCGCGTGGGCGCCACGCGCCTGAAGCGCTGGCTCGGCCAGCACATGCGCCACACGCGCCGGTTGGCGAATCGGCACGTGCGCGACGGCGCCGGGCGGCGAATCGGCACACGTCGGTCGGCGAACCAACGTGTGATGACGTCACCATGACGACACCCAACGGTTAGTAACCGCTGGGATGACGTCGTCGATGACGTCATCGCCGGCGAGAGTTGGCCGGCCGGCGACCCGACCTAATCGGCTAATCGACCCGACCCGAGACGCAATCGGCCCGACCCGAGATCCGACTAGTCACTCGCGCGTGCGAGGCACGTGCTAGGTCGGTTCGTCCGACCCGACCCGACCAGTCCGACCGGCCCATCCGGTCCGACCGGTCCGACAACCGGCGACCCAACCGACGACCATTGACCATTGACCGTTGACGACCGTTGACCGTTGACAAAAAAAAAAAATGAAAAGAATGTGTTTCTTTTTCCAATTAAGTCTATGTGGATTATATGTGATCCCTTATTTGTTCTGCATTTGTTGTAGGAACAATGCCTCCCCTGAGGTTGCGCACACCTTGTGATATCCTGAAATTCGACCTCGTTTCGATAAAATGAATTGTGCATATCGTCGGCGCGCCTATGGTCCTTTTTCTCTGAGCTGATCACTCACGAGTTAGCTAACTTATTGGGTGAAGCCGTTCAGGGATATATCCGCGGTAAAATCCCTAAAAGCTACCTAATTTGTTGGATTGGACTAGAATCGCATCCGGTCGATTTTAATCATGAAATTTAATCCGGTTTTGGGAATCGAATATTCGGGCGTGTCACAATTCATTTTTAGGACCGTCTCATCGTCCGTCAAATTATTGACGAGTCCGAAATTTCAATAAAGAAATTATCGGAAGAAAAATTGAAGACCAAAAGAAAATAGAAAGGAAAAGGAAAAGAGAAAAAGAAAATTGAAATAAGTAAATATGTATTTTCCTTTCCCTTTTTCTCTCTCTTTTCCTCTCCTTTTTCTCTCTTTTCTTTCTCTCTCCTCTCTCCTCTCCCCTCAACCTTGTACGATTTCCCCCCACCGCCTACCCTCTCTCTCTCTTTCTTTTTCTCTTTGACCGGTCAATGCCTATCTCTTTTTCTCTCTCTCTCTCTCTCTCTCTCTCTCTCTCTCTCTCTCTCTCTCTCTCTCTTTCTTCTTCTTCTTCCCTCCCCGTGCGTCCGAACGAGCGAACCAGCCAGCCAGAAGCTCGAGCGTGGCCGCCGTTCACCGAAGCCACCGCTCGCTGCTCATCCCGCCGCCCGCACCCGCAACGCTGCCCACGCACGTTGTGCGCTCCGCCCGCGTCCGTCGCCGTTCCGCTCCTCCTCCGCGATCCAGCCCCGCGACCCGCCCTGTTTCGCACTTGTCCGGCCACCTCCGGCCACCGCCCGCCCCGCGGACCTCCCCCCGCGTCCCCTTCACCCTCCGCCGGCTTCCCCTTGCCGCCCTAGTCGCCGGAGCAGCCCCGATCAGCCCTGTCCAACAAACTCGGGAGTGGGTTTCCAGCTGGTTCAAGGCTGTTTTGGGCCGTTTCCAGGCCTCGGATCCGTGAGTCGCTTTGGGAACAATCGTTCCTTGCGTCGCCGCCGTCGGATTGATCCGATTTGCGCGCGATTTGGTGAGTAATCTCACTAATTCAGGATTAGTTGGCTAATTATGCTTAAGGTTGGTTTATTTTTAATTAATTATGTTTAGGTTGTTAGATTAGAATAAATTAGCAATTATTAGTCAATTGTGATGCGATTTAGATAAATTGATTGTGCAATTAGCAAGTAGAGGTGGTCTACTAATTATTGGAAGCATCTCGGGATTTTTCCCGACCCTTAGTGGGCTCCAATTAGGCTTTTCGGGCCTAAATGGATTTTTTAGTATTTAAATATTAATTTTCGGAATTAAATTAAATAATTATTTATTTTCCGAAAATTCAACTAAGATGGCTCGGGACCGAAAAATTATGCTGATGACCGTGGTGAAGTCCGTTTATTTAATCGGGCTTTATTTTGAGCTAAATTGAATTTTTAATATTAATTATTTAATTTTCGAAATTAATAAATTAATTAATTATTTTTCGGAAATTAAGAAATTGATGGCCGACAACCGAAATCTCGTTCTGATCATTGTGGCGCAGTCCGTTTATTTATTTGAGCTCCACGTTGTATGGAATTGAATAAATTGTGATATTTTAGGGATTTACCCTAATTTGATTGGAATCGATTGAGATTGAATTATTGATTGATGAATGGTCAAGCATGTTTATTCAGCATTTATAGTGCTTTGTTGAGTTGTAAAGTGAGTGGAATGGCGAGATTGAATCAGAAGTACTCTGGGATTGAATCGATCAAACACGGTGTATGGACCTACGTGGTTCGGTGATTGGGACATCACTGGCGAAAACGGCGCCTTAAAGAACGCACGTATCGTTCTAGTACATACATTATTGTGGGCCTACGTGGTTCGGTGATTGGGATATCACTGGCGAAAACGGCGCCTTAAAGAACGCACGTATCGGTCTAGTACTCATATTGTTATAGGCATGTATGGTTCGGTGATTAAGGACATCACTGGCGAAAACGGCACCTTAAAGAACGCATACACTTGTCTATTAAATACATTGTTATAGGCATGTGTGGTTCGGTGATTATAGGACTCACTGGCGAAAACGGCGCCTTAAAGAACGCACACAATTGTCTATTGAGTACATGGTTATAGGCATGCGTGGTTCGGTGACTAAGGATGTCACTGGCGAAAACGGCGCCTTAAAGAACGCACGCAATTGTCTAGTGGATACGTCACCTTGGCGAACTTGACGCCCGAGAGCATTGATGTGGCTCGGTGACAGAGTTTGGCATCTAAAAGGGCACGTGGGCTCGGTGAATTGATGCATCACTTTGGTGAGATAGCACCTAAGAGAATGCACGTGGGCCCGGGCATCATAAAAAGGGCACGTGGGCTCGGTGACTTGATGCATCACTTTGGCGAAGAGGTCGCCTGAGAGAATGCACGTGGGCCCAAGATTCGAGGCACGTGGACTCGGAGACTTGGAATGTCGTCCTAGAGAATGCACGTGGCCTCGCTTTTAGATACTCCTCCGTGGAGAGTGATTTGTGTGACATGTAATCAACTGGTTCGATTTGTTTTGAGTAAATGGGTGCCTATTGTGAATTGTACTAACTTGCAGGTGGGATCTGAGGCCAAGGTAAGTCCTCTGCCCTGTGCGTGTTTAGGCAGCCTGTAGTATAATAGTTTACTAATTGGGCTTAGTGGGGTAGAACTCGTTGAGACGTAGTCTCATCCCAGTTTGGGGAAACCATTTCAGGACCCCGCTGAAGAGCTGAGGAGGAGGAATCCGAGAAGGAGAACTCGGAGGTGAGATCTGAAGAGAATGATTTTTGGAAGAAGAAGATAGTCCCGAGAGGGGCCTTGAGTACGGTCTGGATGGATTGAGATCCTATCTCCTTTTGAGATCTCCATTTTGATGTGAATAGTTATGAAGTGATTTGTGGTTTGTATAAAAGTTTGGTTATAAATTTCAATATGAAAAATATGGCCCTGCTTTTCTATGCCATCGTTTTATTGTCTGGGGATTTTAACTGCTTCCGCATGTGCTTAAAAATGAAAGGGTTGGCGATACATTGTCCTGGGATATCGCATTATAAAATCGACCAAGTGAGACGGATGTGTGCGTGCCTGAGGATCGGGGCGTGACACACCTATTCGCGCAATTACCAATGAACAAAAGGAAAGGCTTTCTAAGTTGATAGCTGAGCTGACTGATCATTGATGGGAGAGTGGTGACTTAATTGATCACGTCCTTGAAGCCAACGGGAAAATTCAAAAGGTCATATGGAATGGTCATCCTATGCCACAGTCTGAGATGGTGCAATTTTTCATGAACACCCTTCCACCAGAATGGCAAGGAGTATTGAATCGCATATGGGATGTCAACAGAGCTGCTTCATATAGGAAAATTGTGATGGATTTTGTAGATGAATATTACTGGATTATTACAAGGGAAAAGATCAAGAAATTGAACAAAAGAGGATCTTTCCCAGTTCGTGTATTGATTTGATGTTAGATGTATTGGCTGATCTTTGTTAAGTGTGCTTTGTGGACATCTTATGTAATGTTTACTACCTGATTGTTGTTGATGTAGCAACCGATATGTTAGTTGAATTATGTGAAAGCATTATTATTCTATTGGATGTCAAATATTATTTGTTTTCTATTATTATTGGTTGCTGTGGGTAGTTCATAGAAGTTTTTTGTAGCTTCATAGAATTTATTTTGCATAAGACAATTATATTAATGATAGTTTTAAGTTAGGATTTTTGGAGGATGATTGGAAACATAGTGACCTTTTGATTCTGAAACCTTACTTGAAATTGTTCATTAATATGATGGGTCTGTGCAAAAAGGATGTATAAGTGATAGGCATTAATAATTCGTGCATATATGTCTGATGTGTTCAAATCAATAACCTCAGCCACAAAGAGCATAGTTGTCGAGCTGAACAAAGGTGAAAAGCTCAATGGTGATAACTATGAAATATGGCACATGAAAATCCAATATGTGCTAGAAGAGCAAGAGGCACTAGAAGCTCTTAACCTGACCATGGTAGAACCTGAAGAAGGAAACACTGCACAGCACAAGAGAGATAAGGAAGCTTTTGCTGCATGGAAAAGAAAGAACTCTCTTGCTCACATCACGTTGCTGAGCAGCATGAAAAATGAGGTCATGCGAGAGTTTAGGCGTTTTGACAATGCCAAAGAAATGTGGGAAGCATTGGCAGCAAGATTTGGTCATACTTCAGTGACTAGACTTAGGCAACTCACTATTAGATTTGACTCTTATAAGAAGCTCCATGGTCAGACTATGAAGCAACATCTTAGAAAGATGTCAAACATGATAAATGAGCTGAAAGATGCTGGCCATGTCCTGACAGATGAGCAGCAAGTGCAAGCAGTGATTCGTTCCTTACCTCAGAGTTGGGAGCATATGAAGGTGCACCTGTTCATAATGAAAATATTAAAACCTTTGAGGATGCAGTGCGTCATCTTGAGCTGGAAGAGGACCGCCTCTTGGTGGCTAAGCCAGAAGCTGAACTCTATCATGCTGGTTCTAGCTCACATGGAGCTTCAAGCTCCAAGCGCAAACGTCCTAACTGGCTTGATAAAGGGAAAGGCAAGGAAGCAGGTCATTCAGGGAAGAAACCCAAGCTTAACCAACATGAAAGAGGAAAGCGTCCTCAAATGAAGAAGCTTGCAAGTGTGAAGTGTTACAACTATGACAAGAAGGGTCACTATGCTCGCGATTGTCGTGAGCCGAAGAAGGTAAACACCCATTGTACTTTTCAGAACTTTACTTTTGTGTCGAGTTCTGTATTCTTAACTAAGTCTAATCTTTTGTGGACTGTAAATTCAGGAGCGACAGACCATGTAGCGAAGGATAGAGAATCCTTCATGGAATTCCGACGAGTACTAACTGGAACTAAGTGGATCTATGTGGGAAACAACTCCAGAGCTGAAGTGAAAGGAATTGGCACCTGCCAACTGAACATGCGTGGTTGACGCACTTTGTTCCTACATGATGTATTGTATGCTCCGGAGATTCATCGGAATTTAGTGTCTGTTTTGGTGTTGGTTAAACTAGGTTTTAATATGAACTTCTGTGGATTTGTTTTTGGATACAAATTACTATGATTGTAGTTATTTTCTGGATGGTTTCATTGTATTAGATATTGACTATGTTAATGCAAATGTTTGTTATTCCCTTCTCACGTCTCCTAATTCATATGATAATGATGTGAATGTGTGGCATGCTAGACTTGGTCATATTGGCCAACAGCGTATGAATAGACTAGCCAAAGAGAGCTTGTTGGGCAACATTGAAAAAGTTGATTTGCCCATATGTAAGCATTGCCTAGAAGGGAAAACGACAAGGAAACCATTTGGAAAATGTAAAAGAGCTGAAATTCCTCTGCATTTAATCCATTCTAATGTCTGTGGTCCAATGAATGTGAGAGGAATGCATGGGGCTATTTATTTCATCACTTTTATAGATGATTATACTTGATTTGGATATGTCTATTTGATTTCTCATAAATCTGAAGCATTAGGTTGTTTCAAAAGGTTTATGAACCTGGTAGAAAATCAATTAGACAAGAAAATAAAAGCATTGAGATCAGATCGAGGTTGAGAATATTTATCTGATGAGTTTAGAAAATTATGTGATGAAAAAGGAATAGAAAGATAGTTGTCTATTCCATATACTCCTTAATAAAATGGTGTTGCGGAGAGAAGAAACAGAACCCTACTGGAAATGGTTAGGTCCATGATGACGCATGCTAACTTACCTATCACTTTTTGGAGTGATGCGTTGTTAACTGTTGCTTATATACTTAACCGGGTGCCTTCCAAATCAGTTACTTCCACTCCATATGAGTTATGGACAGGTCGAAAAACCGGACTTAAGTTTTCTTAAGTCATGGGGTTGTGCTGCCTATACTCATGAGTCCTCTCACAAGTTTGGGAAATTGGGTCCCAGAGGAAAGAAGAGTATTTTCATAAGATACTTGGAACACTCGAAAGGGTATGTGTTCATAGGTGAGCAGGAAAGTGAGAGTATAACTGAATTTGAATCACGAGATGTCATATTTTTAGAGGATGAATTTCCTAAGAAGGGTGAAATAGGGGAAGATTACTCCCTATTTGAAATCTTGGATCAAGATAATGATATTAGTGAAATTCGTCCAAGTGGGAGTAATATGAGAAGTGATAAATTGAATTCAACTCATTCTCAATTACAACCACATGATGAGACGACATCATCATTATCTAATCCAAGTGGAAGCATAATGGGGAATGATGTGCAAAGTGTACAATCTCTCATACGGCGAATAAATCGCCAAAGTATTCCCCGTCGACGTTTTGACATTGAAGGGGAAACTTTTATGATTGCTCCGCAAGATGAGGATGAGCCAAGAAATATTAATGAGGCTCTAAATTTCCCTAGTAAGGAGAAATGGATTCATGCAATGGAAGAGGAAATAGAGTCAATGAAATCAAACCAAGTTTGGGAACTGGCTGATTTTCCAAAAGGACGCAAAGCTATTGGGAACAGGCGGATTCTCAAAATAAAGCGAAATGCTGATGGCTCGATAGAAAGGCATAAGGCTCGCCTTGTGGCGAATAGGTATAATCAACATGAAGGAATTGATTATGAAGATACATTTTATTCTGTAGTGAGATTTACCTCGATTCGCATTATTCTGGCAATAGTGGCTAGTATGGATCTTGAGTTACATCAAATGGATGTAAAGATTGCTTTCCTCAACGGAGAATTAGAGGAAGAAATATATATGGAACAACCTGCTGGTTTCATAGTGAAAGGCCAAGAAGAAAAGGTATGTCGACTTTTGAGATCGATATACGGCCTTAAGCAGTCATCGAGACAATGGTATATACGTTTTCATAATGTCATAATGGCATATGACTTTACAATGATAGATGAGGATCATTGTGTATATATCAAAAGATCCAATGATCAATTTGTGATCATATCATTATATGTTGATGATATACTAATTGCCGGAAGCAATATGGAGCTTGTTAATACTGTCAAGAGTTGGTTGTCTTCCAACTTTGAGATGAAGGATATGGGTGAGGCTGCATACATTCTTGGAGTTAAGATTTCAAGATATTGTTCGAAGAGATCGTTATCTCTTTCGCAAAAAACATATATAAACAAGGTTCTTGAACGATTTCGTATGCAAGATTGTAAACCCATAGACACTCCTATTGCAAAAGGTGAAGGATTGAGCCATAGACTGTGTCCAAGGATTCCACAAGAGAAAGAACAAATAAAACATGTTCCTTATGCTAGTGCTGTTAGGAGCTTGATGTACGCTATGATGTGTACAAGACTTGACATATGTTTTGCAGTTGGAATGGTGAGTAGATACCAATCCAATCCAGGTCCAGCACATTGGAAAGCCGTTAAGAGAATACTGAGATATCTGAAGGGAACTGCTGATTACAAGTTGAATTACCAAGGAAAGGATTTGCGACTTGAAGGCTATTCAGATGCTGATTGGGGAGGAGATTTAGATGAAATAAAATCTACCTCCGGATTTGCTTTCTTACTGAACAATGGCGCCATATCATGAAGCACTAAGAAGCAAACGTGTATAGCCTTGTCCACGATGGAAGCTGAGTTCGTGGCATTATCAGCAGCGGTACAAAAATGAGTTTGGCTTAAGAGATTTTTGGATCATTTAGGTGTTATTGAGAAAGCTGCAAATCCATTATTGGTTAACTGTGATAGCCAAGCAACTATAGCGTACACCAAAGATCCAAAATATCATGGCAAAACCAAACATATAGATACCAAGTATAACTTTGTCAAAGATATGGTTGTACGAAAGGATGTGAACTTACAGTACATATCTACGCATATAATGGTAGTAGATCCTATGACAAAGACAATACCTAGAGATGTATTTTGTGGTCATGTAAAATCTCTAGGATTGCGTAGAGTCTGATGTACTGGATTGTGATTTCCCTGATTTGTTCACATTTATGAACTTTTGTTTTTCATTGTTAATGCCTATGAATCTTTGTTTGATCTTTATGCATCTTAATGCTCAGTGCATTATTTTAAGTTGAGAAAGTATGTCGGACAGATATAAGATTAGCCTATTCACACGGGTAATCGCCTCTATTTACTGTGTGATAAATAGAGACGAGACTGTTTTTAAGCTTATGATCTATGTGATAATCGAGAGCTCAAGCTTAAAATACGTATGTCGCCTTAACTGAGTGTTAAGATGAGGACATAATACTTACTATGTCTGAAAGTAAAATAACCCACATATTTTACTTTATCTGTCTATGACGCCATATGTGAGTTCTGATGAATTTTGTGAATGAGTAGATACGTGAACTCAATTTAGACATTGGGTATGTCTGAACTATCATCTGTACGGTATTGAAAAGTGTAGACATATGCTCCATGGGAAAGGAGTTAATACCGTAATACGTATTTCATACTACGTATGCATGAGCCGACCAACAAGAGTGGCAAAAGTTTGATCTCAACTTTTATGCCGTGTCATTTCCTCAATTTTAGTGTCATCATGACTTTTAGTTATTCTCAAGATTTCTATTTAGTGTTTGCTATCTTAGGATGTTGCCAATGGTCATGAGTTGATTCGATCTAATGGGACATTTCTAGAAAAGCAAGTTGAACTGAAATTGAGAGTTTGAAGGAAAGAGGAAGATCGATTTTGGAGAATCACATTATAGTTTTATATTCACTGGTCGACCAATTATGACTGTCTTTGGCATAATTATAATTGTGAATACAATGCATACATATCATTGTTTAAAAGAGATCAAGAGAAATATAAATGTGATCGATCGATCTAGGGTACTGCATACTAAATCTACTCAGAGTGTGATGCCCATTATGAGCTACTATATATTCCTAACAGATGTATAGCAACGAGCTCTCAAAGTATGCTGGTCGCACGGATTATTCACCGGTATGAATGTTGAAGAGAGGTAAAGAGAATCCTGTTCGGCCCACCATGTGCGAGTGGGAGATAATGGTTTTATATGATGGGCCTAAGTTGGCCCATCCGCCCATGTTGGGCCTAAAAGCCTGGCCCACAATATTAGGGCCCATGGATGGAGGGATACGATGAAAGGGTACGTTTCTATTTTGGAGGGGACGTATATAAGGGAGGAAAGAGAGGGAGAACGCACCTTTTGGCATTTGTACGTACGTTCCTCTCCCTCTCTCCCTCCAAAAAGAAAAACTAAGGCTAAAAGGCGACGCCGTCTTCCCTTCTAGGCTAATCGACGTCATCGGATCGAATGGGATCAGTTTTCTCTTCCTCTTATCGGCATCAGTGTTTAATCTATGGCTAACAAGGTACGCTCGATTCCGTGGTGTGCTTTAGGATCGGTGATACGTGTTTTTTCCAGGGCTCGTCTTCCGCATTCGTTTTAGGGGTTCAATTTAGTGTCGAATCCGGTTTTTGGGAATCCAACATGCCCAACAGTAATCTTTGTGCTCGCCTAACATGCGCTTGTCATACTCGTAATGTGTAGTTTTAGTTTGATTTTTTCTTCTTTTCTTGTTTCATCAAAATGGCAACGAGAATGGGAAAACAACATAAAGCAATTGGAACAATATCTTTTACGCAGGATTTTGGTCTGCTGCATATTGATACATGTATATTCTGGGAGGGGGAGGATGAAAAACCTGTACTTCACGTTGATGTTGCTAGAGTAATCAGGATAAAGAACAGTTTACTAATCTAACCGCGATGGTCGGGCTCTTGGTCCATCACAACATTCAATCATCTGCATGTCTCACCTGATTATGAGCCCCAATTGAGCTCGGCATCTAGAGGATCCTTTTCTATCTCAATCTTCTGATTACCCTTTCCTATGATTATACAAGCGAATGACTCTTTTACTGATTTTTCATATGAAAATCTAGTTCTTAGCAAAAGGGTATCGAAAGCAAGTTGGAAACAGATCGGGATCCCACGAATGTCATATGGATTGAGAAAAAATAAGGGGATAATTAGCAGAACCTACAGACCAGTAGGACTTGCAAACTGAGATGGTAATAGCGGCAAAGATCTTATCTAATCCCAAAAGGGCACGAGTGACTCATGCACTGATTCACATGAGACGCGATGTCAATCAAGACAAGTTTTTTTGGTGCCGACAGACAATATGAGAGACCATGATAGGACCACGACGTTCGTGATGCCATGACATAACTCTTGTTTTGGAGCACATTAGATGTTCAGATTTTGAAAAAGTTGGAATTCATGGAAAAGACGGGGATAGAAAAGCCCAGTGTGATCCCCAGTCGAACCATTGTACAATTTTGACGACTTGGATTACTCTTCCTGAGAACACAATATGAAAGAGCTGCCTGAAAAGATTATGGAGCAAATATCATATGATTTTTAGTTAAAGCCTTCGAATGCTGACATCTCAGACTTGGTGAATAGAGTGCCGAAGCGCAATAAATTCTTACTTGCTCTTGATGACATTCCTCAACTCCTAAATCTGGAATCAATGAGGATTCCTGATCCAATGCCACAGAATTGTAGCAACATAATCTTGGTGACTAAATCAGAACAAGTTTGCAGCAAAATGGCAGTGGACAGAATGCTAAGTTGGGATGATCATTTTTCTTGGGAGCTATTTTGCCAGTTGCCACTGTGCATGTGGAATAGTTCACTCTTCAGAAATTCAAGCTATAACCAGAGAAAAAGCTAGAAAGTGCACTCATGAATCCAGAGTGATTGTTCTAATGGTACAAGCACTGAAGGCTGTCCATGATGCTTCCATATGGAAACATACCCCTGAAACAGTGAGCCTGCAACTTGCAATTAGTGGAGAAGATATTGAAGCCCTAATGATTTCCGTGATGAGGTTCAGCACTGAAGGTCTAGAAGTAAATAATGTTTCAAAGGATCTCTTACTCCATAGCAAATACCCAGAGATAGAAACAGTGTCTGATAGGCAGATGGATAAGGGATGGTAGAGTAGACACCCAAAATGACCGCCAGAAATTCCAAAAATTTAGTCAATGCTAACTTGCTAAACAGTGATGAGAATGGAAGATTTGTCAAGTTTCAAACTCTGGATCAGTATGCATTGGCAAACTTACTAATTCAACTAGAGGAAAGTCGCTTGCTTCTGGCCAGAGGTTGTTTTGACTTGATGGATCCACCAAGGTTGAGGAATAGGAGGGTGCTAAAAAGATATTCTTAATGCATAGTTGAATGACCGGAGGAACCAAGGTGCCAATAGTGGCTGTATCATCTCTCTTCACTGTCGGTCCGGTAGCCACAGGGAGCACTGCTCGCCCCTGTTTCGAGGCTGAGGAACTTGAAGAAGACGACTTCACTTAGAGTTCCACTTGAAGCTCTGATTTCGGTCGATTTCAGTATGATTTCCTTTCCACCGATACTTTATCTGACCATATTCCTTTTGTTCACTTTTATTTTTATGTGAGCATGTCATCCGGTTACGTTCGGTAGCAGTCGTTGACAAGGTGGTGGCGCAAAATCCATGGCCCAAATGTTAACCATTACATACATCTAGGTTTGCTTACCACAGACTTTTTATCTGCTTGTGCTAGTCATGCCACGTAGGTATAAAGCGCCTAAGGAGGCTAATGGCTCGGCTGAAATTATTAAGCCCGGACTCTCCCAAGTCCACCAATTCACGACTTAATGGTTCAAGTTTTTAACCAAAGGTGTAAATCAAATTTTAAATTGGAGTCGCCACTAATCGATTTGGGGTGGGTTGATTAGAAACCCAAGTGAAGTATCGGGAGAAATACTCACTCTGCTCGCAACCAGAGAAATTAGGATCGGGGACTTGATTACACTAGTTAATCACTAATGCCCTTTCGGTACCTAATCTTGCTTAAACCCTGAGGTTTTTTGAATGTTCGAGGGATTTTCCATGCATTTTTGGGAGGAAAAACATTTTTTGAGTCATTTTCTAATTTTTTGGACACAAAAGGGATTTTTTTTGGGGTTTTTTGGTTTTTTTGGAAAAATACAAGTCTTTTTGGCTTTTTCTGAATTTTTTGGCTTTTTTTTTTTTATTTTTGGCATTTTTTGGAAAATATGAAATATTTTTGATTTTTTTGATTTTTTTAGAAAATAAAATATTTTTTAAATATTTTTTAATATTTTTGGAAAATAAAATATTTTTTGATATTTTTGTCGATTTTTTGAAATTAAAACATTTTTTAATATTTTTTGAAAATAAAATATATTTTTGATTTTTTTTTTTTTTTAAAATAAATTATTTATTTATTATTAAAATATTATTTTAAAATAAAAAAAACGACCGGGTCGGATCCATGGGTTGTGTCCGACCCGGGCCGGCGTTCGACGGGGACGGCGTTGCCCCGACTCGGATTTTTTCATCTTTTTTCTTCTTCTTTTTTATTTTATTAAAACGGCGTCATGGCCGGGCGTTCGGGGACACCTGGCCCGGCCCGACGACCCAGATCCACCACTCGCTCCACGACCCGATTCGCCGACGAACCCTACCCGGTCCGGCTCCGACACCCGACCCGATCCTCCGCCGCCCCCCCCCTCGGACCGCAAACCCTACCCGGTTTTCCGGGTCCGAATCCACTTTGCGACCCGGAAAATCGGAAACCCTGGGGTTTGCAAATCTGCGGCGCCGGAGAGGAGACCGACGCAATCCGGCGGCGGCGACGACGGCCACGGCGGCGATGGCGGCAAAGATGATTGGACTATGGAGAGGGGGATGGCGACGGCGACGGGAACAGCACGATACCTGCTCGGCAACGGCGCGACGAGGGCGAAGACGGCGAGGCGAGACCCACGCGAACCCCTTCTCTCTCCGTGCCTCTCTCTCTCTCTCCCCCGGCGGGCTCCCCAAAGTCTCGGACCGAGCCACGAGCCCCCGGGGCCCCTCGACCTCGTCTCTCGTCTCTCCCAAAAGTCGCTCTCGAAGGCTCTCGGGGAGCCTCTCCGTGATCTCTCGTGTGTCCTCTTCGTCGGGGATGGAGGGCCTATTTATAGGCGCGGAAACGGCCGGTCGGCGAGGCTTCGACCCGCCGGTTGGACCGCCGTCCCATCCGCCATCATCACCTCCTCCGGTCACGTCCCGTCGACGCCAATCGCTTCCCCCGCTCCACCGCACGCGATCGCGTCCGTCCACCCCTTCCCCCGGCCGTCACGCCTCTCGCGCGTGCGCTTACGGAGGCGCGAGGAAGAAGAAGACGCGGTGGGGCCGGGTTTGGCAGAAATGGGCCGAGAGCCTATGGAGGGGCTGCTCCTCTTTCTTTTTTGTTTTTTTTTCTTTTGCTTTGTTTTTGTTGTTTTATTGTTTTTTTTTTTGGTTTATTATCCGAAAATCAAATAAAACAGAATAATAATAAAGTAAAGTGTAATTTTAGGCGTCAACAGCTGCCCCTCTTTGAAGGTGAGTTCGCGAGGGTTGCATTCAAAGACAAAATGATGCCTAAATTTCGGCCATATATGCGTAGCGGGTTATATTTTATTTGGGACTTATTATCCTAAAAAAGAGCAATATATCATTACATATACTAAGACAGATAAGAAGATACCTGTAGTTACTTACCGGGAGTGAGTGAGATAGGGTGTGAACCCCGAGTTTGGCAAGTATCAAGGCGTCATCTTACCTGGTGATATGAGGAGGCTGCTTTTTCAGGGCTCAAACTATTCTTCGGTCGCCTGTTAAAACAATCAACGATTTGTCTAGGACTCGAACCTTTCTTCGGTCGCCTTGACGGGAAATTACTCCTCCAGGACCCGAACCATTCTTCGGTCGCCTATTGGAGTAATCGTGGTTTGTCTCGGACCCGAACCATTCTTCGGTCGTGACGTGACGGAAATTGCTTCTCTAGGACTCGAACCATTCTTCGGTCACCTGTTAAAACAATCAATGGTTTGTCTAGGACCAAACCTTTCTTCGGTCGCCTTGACGGGAGATTGCTCCTTCAGGACCCGAACCATTCTTCGGTCGCCTATTGGAGTAATCGGTGGTTTGTCTCGGACCCGAACCATTCTTCGGTCGCCGTGACGGAAATTGCTTCTCCAGGACCCGAACCATTCTTCGGTCGCCTGTTAAAACAATCAATGGTTTGTCTAGGACCCGAACCTTTCTTCGGTCGCCTTGACGGGAGATTGCTCCTCCAGGACCCGAACCATTCTTCGGTCGCCTATTGGAGTAATCAGTGGTTTGTCTCGGACCCGAACCATTCTTCGGTCGCCGTGACGGGAAATTGCTTCTCCAGGACCCGAACCATTCTTCGGTCGCCTGTTAAAACAATCAATGGTTTGTCTAGGACCCGAACCTTTCTTCGGTCGCCTTGACGGGAGATTGCTCCTCCAGGACCCGAACCATTCTTCGGTCGCCTATTGGAGTAATCAGTTGTTTGTCTCGGACTCGAACCATTCTTCGGTCGCCGTGACGGGAAATTAATTCTCCAAGACTCGAACCATTCTTCGGTCGCCTGTTAAAACAATCAATGGTTTGTCTAGGACCCAAACCTTTCTTCGGTCGCCTTGACGGGAGGTTGCTCCTCCAGGACTCGAACCATTCTTCGGTCGCCTATTGGAGTAATTAGCGGTTTTTGTCTCGGACCCAACCATTCTTCGGTTGCCGTGACGGAAATTGCTTCTCCAGACCCTCCAGAACCATTCTTCGATCGTCGCTGTTAAAACAATCAATGGTTTGTCTAGGACCCGAACCTTTCTTCGGTCGCCTTGACGGGAGATTGCTCCTCTAGGACTTGAACCATTCTTCGGTCGCCTATTGGAGTAATTAGTTGTTTGTCTAGGACCCGAACCTTTCTTCGGTCGCCTTGACGGGAGATGCACTGACCTTTCTCAGGGCATCTACTTGTTGGGAGATAGTACTTGGATGATCACAAGTACAAACTCTTGGAGGATACCTGGACGATCACAAGCATCGAAGGGGTACCTGGACGATCACAGGTACAAACTCTTTGGGGATACCTGGATGATCACAAGCATCGGAGGGGTACCTGGACGATCACAGGTACAAACTCTTAGGGGATACCTGGATGATCACAAGTATCGAAGGGGTACTTGGACGATCACAAATACAAACTTTTTGGAGATACCTGGATGATCACAAGTATCGAAGGAGTACCTGGACGATCACAGTATAAACTCTTTTGGAAGAATCATACCTAGATATTCGTGGGAAATATCGAGGATGGGTCTTGCATATATGTGAAGGTTTCTCAGCTCCTTGTAGTGGGAATATCGAGGATGTACCTTGGATATTCATGAAAGTCTCTCACCTCCTGGTAATTGGGAATATCGAGGGCGTACCTCTTGGTAATTGGGAATATCGAGGACATGCCTCGCATATTCATGAAGGTCTCTCACCTCCTAGTAAAGGGGAATATCGAGGACGTGCCTGGGATATTCATGAAGGTCTCTCACCTCCTGGTAATTGGGAATATCGAGGGCGTACCTGGGATATTCGTGAAGGTTTCTCACCTCCTGAATATATGAAGGTCTCTCACCTCCCGGTAATTGGGAATATCGAGGGCGTAATTGGGAATATCGAGGGCGTATCTTATATTCGTGAAAGTCTTTCACCTCCTGGTAAAGGGGAATATCGAGGACGTACCTGGGATATTCATAAAGGTCTCTCACCTCCTGGTAATTGGGAATATCGAGGACGTGCCTCATATATTCGTGAAGGTCTCTCACCTCCTGGTAATTGGGAATATCGAGGACGTGCCTCATATATTTGTGAAGGTCTCTCACCTCCTGGTAGTGGGAATATCGGGGACGTACCTGGGATATTCGTGAAGGTCTCTCACCTCCTGGTAATTGGGAATATCGAGGGCGTATCTTGGATATTCGTGAAGGTCTCTCACCTCCTGGTAATTGGGAATATCGAGGGCGTACCTGGGATATTCGTGAAGGTCTCTCACCTCCTGGTAATTGGGAATATCGAGGGCGTACCTGGATATTCGTGAAGGTCTCTCACCTCCTGGTAATTGGGAATATCGAGGACGTACCTGGGATATTCGTGAAGGTCTCTCACCTCCTGGTAATTGGGAATATTGAGGACATGCCTCGCATATTCATGAAGGTCTCTCACCTCCTGGTAATATAAACTTGAATGTAGCACGAGGCTTACCCGGATGGCCGCAGACACTCAAAAGGGGTGGAACACCTGGATAGCCACAGGTGTACAAAGTACTAGAATACTTGGATGAACACAAGTATTTAATGACATGATCCGGGACCACTCGGTTGGTCCAAGTGCTAGAAAGCATACTGGGTAGGTGCGGTGCACAAGCAAAGCAATGGAATGCTTGAACAATTGCTATATTATTTGGGGACATCTCGGGCAAGTTGAGTGTCATGAAAAGGAAGTACCTGGACAACGGTGGGTACTTGACGATATGGGGATACCTAGACAGCAGTAGGTATTCCAAGAGATACTTGGTCAGTCACAAGTATCAATACTTTGGGGACAACTCGAACAGGTCGAGTGTCGAAAAGGGAGTATCCGAACGGTGGCCGGTACTCAAAAACAATGGGGGATACCTAGACAGCAGTAGGTATTCAACGATAAAAGGGATACTTGGTCACCACAAGTATCAATACTCCGAGGACAACTCGAATAGGTCGGAGTATCCGAACGGTGGCCGGTACTCAAAGTGTCGATAGCAAAGATGTATTCAACGATAAAGGGAGGTATATCAATACTCCGAGGACAACTCGGTGGGTACTCAAAGAGGAGACAATGGGATACTCAAAGACAATTGCAAGACAATTGCAAGCACCCAAACTCAAGGGACAACTCGAATAGGTCGACAACTCAAATAGGTACTTTAAGATAAAGGATACCTGGACAATCGCAAGTATCAATACTCCGAGGACAACTCGGACAGGTCGAGTGTCACCGGACAAGTGATAGGTACCTTAAGACAAATGGGGATAGAGATATGCTTACCTGGCAATATCTCCGATCTTAAGAGTATGTCTACTATTTGCACAATATGCACACATGATTGTATATGCTATAAATTCATGAGTTCAAATGAGATTCATGCATGATAATTTTGTCGATTTTTGCATCTTTTGATTTCCACTGGGAAGATTTTGAAAGACAACCTTCATTTAGAATGTAGATGTCTTGAGCATGCCGAGATGAGGGACTTTCGATCTGAAAGGACTTTTCCGCTCACTCTCATGGAAAAGGCTATCCCGACCATTGATGCGGGATTCATAAGGACCACACTATCTCACCGTCATCATGTCAACGGGGTCTAAGTATTCTCAAAACGGTACGACTTTACCAATGTGAGAGGTCTTTGTTGAAACCGTGATGAAGTCTTGGTCAGTGCCTCATCGAAGGGGACCATCAAGGTCAAGGCTTATGAACGAAGTGCCGCACGGTCATCTCCGGGTTTGCAAGTCAAGAATCCTGCGAAAAGAGATAGAGTAATCTTGCTCGTACTTCTTCGAGCGATGCTTATGAACATATGAAATCCTATGTTAATTAAAATGCCCCTAGTCTGAAGAGACTTTTACAATGGGATGCAACGTAGGCTTGATTCATGTGTAAAAGGTAGAGCTGGTGATTGCCTTGGCATTTGTCACCGCCTTTCTTATCACTGTCAAATGGAGGTTCTATGGACCACAACAGCAACATTTTCTTGGCTGCATTTTTGACTGGGGGGGCATTGGCCTTGCTTTTACTAGGCACACTGCTTTTTTCATGCCCCTATTTTTTATTCCAGTTCTTCTTTTATGGGCATTGACCTTGCTTTTACCAGGTACACTGCTTTTTTATGCCCCTATTTTTTTCATTCTTGTTGCTTGAGAGCTGATCTTGGCAAGCTTAATCGAAGCACCGTTATTAGACTCTTGAGTCTTCATCTTCAACTGGCGCTCAGGCTATAATAACTTCTGCTTTGTCTTGATGTGAGGGTAAAATTACATACTCACTTGGGTTGTACAATGAATACAAGTGCGTAAAGAAAGAATTGCTCTTCATGACTCTAGGGCACTTAAATTAACGCGAGTGTTCATATGCAATAAAGACACTCGAAGATTGATGCAAGTGCAAGCAAGAAAATTTCTATCCCCTTTCTCGCCTTGTGATGCTGACTTGTTTTCGACTTGCCCCGGTGTGGGGTGGTTCTTTGACGGGGATATGAGAGAAGCTTCACCAATGTATGGGGCTTAATGGGGTGAGCAATGAAATGCCTCTTACTTGTTTTGGTCATCGTACCATTCGCGAGAGAACTCTTTACCCTGCAGCCATGGAATCTTCTGCACTCATCTCACAAGTGTATAGATGGGGGACTGTGTGTAGGATATGGCTTGCCTTTCATCATTCCGACACGCCTCATCCAGCATGCTCAATTAATCTTGTATTCTTCACTTAGCTATCTATTCTAATAATCCTCAATGGAATCAGTGACTTAGACAGATGAAATCATCATGCAGAATTCATCCGGAAATGACATGCAACATTTTTAAATGTAATGGAGTTTGTACTCTCAAAACAATGAATGGTTTTGGCTCACAAAAGACCTTCTTGGTAGCTTTAAGGGTCAACATAATAGTATTGTTAAATTTTGAACATCAAGAGGGTTATTTACAAAAGGGTGTTCACAAATGAGTGTCGATAGTTGTCCCTATTGATTAGGGATATGACACATGAATGATCAGCCAAGGATTGGGAATCTGATCGGGCATCTTTGCTTTTGCTCCTGCAAAAGAGAAGATGTACAAGTAGATCAATTAGTCCGGCCAAATCAAATGTGAGTTGAGGCCTGAAGATCTTCTATCATTTGCTTTGGCAATTACTCAAGACGCCATTTCGTTTGGGAGAGTTTGTCATGCCTCTCATTGATTTGTTATCTTTGTTTTTGACAGTCAGGTAATCCTGCAACAAACAAGACATGCTTCTCATTGATTCGTTATCCTTGCTTTTGACAGCCAGGTGATCCTGTAACGAACAATAGAGAATGTGTTAGTCATGAACTCTTTCAAGAGTTGAATAACTGGAAGCGATACAACTTTACCCTTCACTGGTTTGCAGACGATTGGATGGACCTGAAGTGAGATGGGGACACGAAGTCCTATGTCCCTTGCTTCATTAGGTCAATTATTCTCTGAATTGGCTCCTAGATGACATGTCTTTTTACACGAAGCCAGGTGAATTTGATGTGGGTCATTTCCATGTACTAGCTTGGCCAATATTGATTTGCCTAACCATTGAGTTTGGTTCTTGAGTTATGATGCTCCCTGTCAAATAGGGAAAATACGTCAAAAGTGAATTTAAATAATGGGAGTATTGGAAACGATACCAAATTACCTTCTCCAAAGTTTGTATTTGTTGATTCCTAATGATGTTTGAATGTCGATGACAGCCTTTTCGTCTTGGCATAGTTTGACATTTCTTTCGATTGGCCTTCCTCACTTGTGACCATGTATGCATGATTGCTGGTCGTTGATTCATCTTCAACGCCTTCCTTCTGTGGAATTTCTCCTTCTGTCTTTAACTATAGCATCATTGGGCAAAAGTCATGTACCTCAAGCTTCTATGGAATCTGAGATGGACAATCAAAACCTCCAATTTTCTAATGGCAATCACTTCTTGCGAGAGCATGCGTCTGAATAGGAAGTCAGGTTTCTAGGTCCTCATTTTGAATAGGGGCTAGAGACCGCTTCAACTGTCTGGATTTCTTCCTATTACAAGAGCCAATTCAAAGAGAAAAGATCCCCTCCTTGTGCTTCTGGGCTTGTCGAAGTTGGAAGTCCCGTTGATGAAACCACAACATCTGGTTGCTCAGGCACATGGTGGGGAAAAGATATTGATTCGGCTTGTGAAGGAGTTGGGCAGGAGCGAGGTGGAGTGTACAGAGCTCCTAGGGATGGCTTGATTTCAACCGTATGCCTGTACCTATTACGTCCCATCTTCCATTTCCTATAAATAGAAGAGAGAGGACATCATTTCCAAACTTACATTCAAAGAATAAAACTTACCTTCTTTGAAGTGGGATGATATTTTCTATTTGCCCCATGTTTTCTTGGCATGGTGTCTTTGAATTTGGCGAGTTCACCTGATGCACTTGCTTCAAATGCCCCCTGTCACACTAAGTCAAAGGGGACGGGAATGATCTTCTGAGACATGAAGTGAGTGAGTTAGAAAGACAAACATGATTAAATTTATCATCTTGTTTTAACAAAAGCTTTTGGGTGATGAAATATTTTTTATTTTCAAAATACATCTTTGGGGGAGAAAAAGCATGAGGAAGCCCAACCCTCAGTATTCTCCTTGGATGATATATTTTTTTCATGGTTGGATAGCATCACCGGGCTGGTTTGGAGTACCGCCTCATGCTCTTAAAACAAAATATTAGGATTGTACAATAGAGTACTTGGAATGGAAAATACAACAGTAGCACACTAGATAAGATGAGAAACATGAAATTATAAAAACAAGTAAAACCCATGAAAACTCTTGTGTAAAGGAGCGCTTTGATAGTGCTGGTCTTGAAGCTAAGCGTCTTTGAATTCCTCGCCTTCAGTAGACTCGAAGTATTCGCATGCGATGACTACCTCGTTGAAGTTACAGAAGTGTAACCCATGCAACCAACATCGATGCTTGCGGGACAAAACTTCTATGAACCGCTTCATTAACTCCTCTTCAGCCGCTTGAGGGTGGGTTTGCATCATGAAAGCCCTCCACCTCCTTGCGTATGCTCGGAAATCTTCCATTGGTTTTCTTGTGAAGTGAGCCAAGCTCTCACAAGGTAGTTCAGTTCCGATCTGGCTTTGGTACTGATGCAAGAATGTGGAAGTCAGCTCATTCCAATCCTTTAGAAGATAAATGTTTGATGTGATAAACCATTGCAATGCAGACCCCGTAAGAGTTTCTTGGAATGCCTGAGTTGTGAACGACATCGGGCCATAGTACCGACTCATTTCCACATGGAGATACTGCAAGTGGGCCACGGGACAAGCTGTGCCGTTATACTTGCGGAGATTGGGTATCCACATTTCTATGGGGCTCATGATCCTATGAGGGCAAGACGGGCTTGATGTATCTTGGTTAGGCCAATGGTTTTCCCATTGCATATCTGTTGTAGTGGTGAATTTTTCCGTTTCGGGGAAGTTGGATTCTACCGAGATTATCCCATTGCTTTCTTCTTGGTCAAAATTTCCGAATGAGGATGAAGTATTGAAGCTATCCTCATGGTCAGAGGACGAGCTTAGTACTTCGTTAGGATCGTAGCGGATAAAGACGTATGCTTCCTCTTCTGACGGGCCTTCATCCCCGGATGAGAGTAGGAAACAGTTATACGATGAATCGTCAGTTTCATTGTCGAAATAACGCTGGAAGTCCTTAGGATTGTATTCTAGGGTCTTCGAAGTCTTCAAAGCCTTCAAAGTCTATTCTTGGGAATGCTCGAAGCTTTGGTGCGGTGGCTCGTCGGCGGATGCTTTGCATTGATTTGCTTAGGCTTTCTTTTCTTGGCTTCCGGTCCGACCTTTTGAGTAAGGCCCTTCGTTTTGCCGCTCGATTCTCACAAAGGAAGTGAGAGACATTGGAGTTTCACTATCCGATTCACTTCCCAAGTTGATAGGGGTTGGTATTCTTTGGACCCTAGCTCTTGGAGTAAGCTTGGGGAGTTGTCCGGTGTGCCCCGGTCTTGAACATGCTCGTGTCTTTGATCTCGTACAAAGGCTCCTTGCCTTTCCTAGTGAGAAATTTTCCAATAACAGATGTTGTTCAGCTGCCCATTTATCATGCAAGGCTTCATCAACATGCTCTTCTCCTATCTCGCGACTAACGGTTCCTCGTGCTCCGCGATCATCGCTTCTTCGTAGGGCAAGGCTATGTCGGGGCGATGTCAATATCATATTCTTGGTGAAAAACATGAATTAGTTCCTCCAAGTTTTAAGGGGACTAATCTTCCCGACAATGTACCATCGCAAGGCGGGGGCCGGTCAAGCTCGATTGGTACGATTGAATCATCCTTCGGACCAAGTAGGCTTGCAAGTAGGTCTCGGGCGGAAGGTATCGGATACCTTTCGCATTCGGGTGCTTTGAGTTTTTCGGGATCTCAATGCCGGCGTAATTGGACAGTCCATGGGATTCGCTCCCCGGTGGCTTAACTTTTTCATGATCTTTTCAAACCGTCTATGGTACGGCTATTTTCTTGCAAATTTGCGGGTGTCATGACGGTGTTTGAGGCAACTATAGAGTTGGGCTCGACTTGAGTGGATTTCATTTGTCTTGAGAGTTGTTGAAGGACAATGGACATCTGTCCCCACGCCATCTTCAATGTTAATGAGACGATTTTGTACATCACTTTGATCGGGCCCTATTGCATGAGGCCATTCGCGAGCTATTGGTGGCCGGCGATTCATAATTACCTGTTCGTTGTGAAAACAATGAATGAGCACGGAAGTAAACAAAGATTGACCCATGGCAATGGTCTAACTACTTTTTTATTTATCAAAAGAGGATTTGTAGACTGCCAACTCCTAACATTTAAAACTTGAAATTGAAATGACATAATGAAATACTAGATATTAAACAAAAGTCCCTAAACAATGGGACAAAACTTTCACACTATTTACACTAAGGGGCACATGATTGCCAATTTATATGCGACGGGAGCCTTGTTCTTGCGAGGATGTCTCGCTTCCTTGGGCTGGCTCGAGGTGTGCATCCAGTCCATTCCCAAATCCCTCTCCATGAGCTCGCTTGCTCGTGCGGGTTGCTCTCTCGATTGAGTGAGGGACTAATGGCTTCCATTTTGTCGGGATGCGATGGTTGTGGATGTAGGACATGGAGGCGTGGTGGGCTTTTTCTTCTCCCTCAAGCCCTTCAGGTACCACGATCCTTTTGCGATGGCACTTGTCCCAAGCTTCCTGAGCGGTAGAAACTTCGAATGCATAGTCACTGCTTGTGTTGAAAAGAACTGAAGAGATCTTCCTGATGAAAGGTGGTGGGATCTCCTGAAGGGCTCCATATTGTCGTGCCACTCGATAAGGGTGATAGAGAATGGCGCCGGTGAGGCCGAGCAATGGAATTGAGAGACAACGCGTTGTAAGCAAAGCGAGCTCTCTTTTCATGGAACCAACCAGCACACCATTGGAATGCCTCGGGAGCCGGGTCTCTTAGGAAGCTTACCCAATTTAAACAGCTTTGATTGGGAATGTATGGTCCTAAAACCATAAATTTTTGTAATGGGTTTTCGAAAGCATTTGTTTCGATGATCGCATGAAGTCTCGAAATTCGCTTAGGTGAGAAAAGAACCAGACTTGTAAAATTTCAGAGATGCTCGCATGATTTTTCCGAGTTGTCTTTAAAACGATTAAAGACAAGAATGTTTCAGTTAAAATCATGTTGACATAATTTCCCCTCTCAAGATTTGATCAACTATCCATGCCATCTTAGGACTTATGGCATTTCTTTGATGGGGGAAAATGATGAGCCTGAAAAAAGCCAGGAGGAAAATCTCACTTTTTCGGGTCATAGGCTGATTTTGAAAACATGCATTCACGAATTCTAAAGGGCATACATTATGGTTGTTTTCAAGAATTTGCCTCATGACATGGATTTCAGTTCCTAAAAGTCGCGCCAACCCGCGCCACGGGAGGGCGCCAGTTGATGGTTTGACGAGCTTTTTCTCAAGAGGCATTCCAGTGATGATGCTGTATTCTTCCAGGGTTGGGGTTAGCTCAAACCTACCGAATATAAAAGTAACCGTCTTCGGGCACCAGAAATGTGCCATGGCTTGTATGACTTCAGGGCGAACAGTGATTTGGATCAACGATAGGAGATGACCGACTTTGGCCTTCACACGCTCTTGGGCAAACTGATCTAATTGACCCCACCATCTGAAGAGCTCCGCCTTGGGAGTAGGAATGAACTGGATATCGTCTTTCCCCATCGCATATAAACCGGGACTTGAAAAGCTTATCCTAAATTGCCATGGGCCAAATAAAAAGACTGAGTAAAAGTAAAGAAATCACTTTGCTTTTAAAGAAAAATGGCAAGCACAAAGACATGCGCATGGGACGTGCGGCTCGATTTCTAACTGAGAAGGATTGGTGAGATTAAAAGGATATCCGCCCGTCGCAGTCTCGCGTTAGCAGCATACCCTCCTAACCTCGGCTAAGAAATTCGGGGAAAAGAAAGGCAACCTCTACATCGCAGTCTCGCGTTCGAGGTCGTATCTTTCTTAACACCATCCTAGAAATCCTATGGCGGCCCAGGTCCGGCGGCCGGGTTGTGTGTGCCATGTGTAGTGCTAAAACATTTAAGGATGCACAAATTACAAAACAATTTATAATTACAAAACAATCTATTTTAAGCAAAAATTAAAATAAATTTCTAAGCTTTTGACCTGCATGAAGAAAAAAACCTAAGTTAGTAAAGAATTTAAACAAGACAAAAAAGGTCTAAGTCCTCAAAGTCCCCAATGGAGTCGCCAAGCTGTCGCGACCTCTTTTTTTTGGGCGCCCGCAATCGGGTACGAGCGCCTAAGGAGGCTAATGGCTTGGCTGAAATTATTAAGCCCGGACTCTCCCAAGTCCACCAATTCACGACTTAATGGTTCAAGTTTTTAACCTGTAAATCAAATTTTAAATTGGAGTCGCCACTAATCGATTTGGGGTGGGTTGATTAGAAACCCAAGTGAAGTATCGGGAGAAATACTCACTCTGCGCGCAACTAGAGAAATTAGGATCGGGGACTTGATTACACTAGTTAATCACTAATGCCCTTTCGGTACCTAATCTTGTTTAAACCCTGAGGTTTTTTGGATGTTCGAGGGATTTTCCATGCATTTTTGGGAGGAAAAACATTTTTTGAGTCATTTTCTAATTTTTTTGGACATAAAAGGGATTTTTTTGGGGTTTTTTGGTATTTTTTTGGAAAAATACAAGTCTTTTTGGCTTTTTCTGAATTTTTTGGCTTTTTTTTTTAGATTTTTGGCATTTTTTGGAAAATATGAAATATTTTTTATTTTTTGATTTTTTGGAAAATAAAATATTTTTTAAAATATTTTTTAATATTTTTGGAAAATAAATTATTTTTTGATTTTTCTCGATTTTTTGAAAATAAAACATTTTTAAAATATTTTTTGGATATTTTTTCGTTTTTTTTGGAAATTAAAATGCTTTTTTGATATATTTCAAAAAAAAAAATATATTTTTTGTTTTTTTGGAAAATAAATTATTTATTTATTATTAAAATATTATTTTAAAATAAAAACCGACCCGGGTCGGATCCACGGGTTGTGTCCGACCCGAACGGCGACCCAACGAGGGACGGACCCGCGTTGCGGGCCCGACTCGGATTTTTTCATCTTTTTTTTTTTTTTTTTTTTATTTTTATTAAAACGACGCCGTGGCCGGGCGTTTGGGGGCGCCCGGCTCGGCCCGGCCCGACGACCCGGATCCATTACTTGCTCCATGACCCGATTCGCCTCGACGAAACCCTACCCGGGTCCGGCTCCGATCACCCGACCCATCCTCCAGCCACCCCTCGGACCGCAAACCCTACCCGGTTTTCCGGGTCCGGATCCGCTTCGCGACCCGGAAAATCGCAAACCCTAGGGTTTGCGAATCCGCGGCGCCGGAGAGGAGACCGAAGCGATCCTACGGCGGCGACGGCCACGGCGGTGACGGCAAAGCTGATTGGACTATGGAGAGGGGGATGGCGACGGCGACGGAACAGCGCGGGCGATACCTGCTCGGCGAACGGCGCGGACGAGGGCGAAGACGGCGACGGCGAGACCCACGCGAACCCCTTCTCTCTCCGTGCCTCTCTCTCTCTCCTCTCCCTCCGACGGGGCTCGGATCTCGAGCCACGAGCCCCGGCCCCCCTCGAGTCTCTCGAGGGGGTATCCAAAGGCTGCGACTCGATCGGGCTCCCTCTCTCTCTCCGTGATCTCTGTGTGTCCTCTTCGTCGGGGATGGAGGGCCTATTTATAGGCGCGGAAACGGCCGGTCGGCGAGGCTTCGACCCGCCGGTTGGACCGCCGTCCCATCCGCCATCATCACCTCCTCCGGTCACGTCCCGTCGACGCCAACTGCTCCTCTGCTCCGCATGCGATCGCCGTCTGTCCACCCCCTTCCCCTCCGTCGCGCCCTCTGCGCGTGTGCTACAGAGGCGCGAGGAAGAAGAAGACGCGGTGGAGGCCGGGCTTGGCGGAAACGGGCCGAGAGCCCATGGAGGGGCTGCTCCTCTTTCTTTTGTTTTTTTTGTTTTTTGTTTTTTTTCTTTTGCTTTGTTTTTGTTGTTTTGTTGTTTTTTTGGTTTATTATCCGAAAATCAAATAAAACAGAATACTAATAAAGTAGAGTCTAATTTTAGGCGTCAACACCTTTAAATTGTGTGTCGTGAAAATTGGGAGGGTCGCGACAAAGGAAAAGGAGAAGGGACCAAAACCGAAAGAAATCAATCTCCACTTCTATTGATTTGGACTGTTTGTATTTGATGGGAACGATGGATAGGTGGCTCATGTTTGGCCCTTCTATTGCGGAGTTGTTTATGGAAGCATAAAGTCAGTCTCCTTCCTCTTTGTTGAGACATCTTCGTGGAAGTTTCTAAATCAATGCAAAAGTTGATCTCCTTTCTCTATATTTACTGATGTTTTCGTGTATACTCAGGCGACATGTCATAACTTTACTGGATATCTTGCTCTATTTTGTACTTGCAAGTAATCTGCGTTTTCTTCTCACTTTTGCCTTTTCAAGTCGGTTTTGTTCTTGTGACAATCATAGTTGAAGCAACTACCGCATCAGCTTCTGCAATTACAGTTGAAGCATACAAAGACGGACTTAGCATTTTTGGCTAGATAAGTAAAACAAATTACTCCTTTCAAGTTCAATAATGAGAGGTTATGCAAGAGGGGATAATATAGAGGCATAAACAAACGACAACAAGATGAAGAGGGATGCTGAGTAATGAAGGTTGGATTTGCAAGTAGTGCACCATTCAGTGAACGACACCCGGGCCAGTGGCGGCAGCCGATTTGAGCCAAAACAGAACTAAGAGCGTGTATTTTAGCGATCCTTTCACCGACTAGTAATAGAGTGACTCTTAGAGCATACAACATATTGATCTTCCCCAAATAAAGAGCATGGAATAAGATCAGAAACCAAAAATATGAGGCTCATCGCCCACCTGAGAGAAGTGATTCTACGACAGAATATGATTGCTGAAATGCCTTTTCCACGGAGGACGGAGACCTAGCCAAATCATCAAAACCTCCGTGATGACCGACTGTTAACCTGCCGCTGATGGATGACAACTCCGGCGTTGGAATATCGCCCTCCAAGTAATGCAAAACTTGACGGATGCTAGGCCTCATCAGCGGCTCAGCGTGGGAACACATCAACCCGAGTTTCAGAACCAACTCCATTTCTTCTTCCACAAACTCCGTCCCCAACTTCGGATCTCTGGCCTCGAGAATGGCACCTCCGTCCCAGAAACAAAATACCCAGTCCACCAATATCGTGTCCTCCGCATCTCCATTCTGGATCGGCCTTCTCCCGCAGGCGACCTCAAGCAAAAACACTCCGAATGCAAACACGTCTGTGCTTTTAGTGGCTTTGCCGGTTCGCGTGTGTTCGGGGGCGAGATAACCAAGCGTTCCTGCGACGTGAGTCGTTTGAGGGTCGGCTCCGTGGTCATATAGTCTCGCAAGCCCAAAATCTCCAAGTCTTCCATTTAGGTCAGCATCTAGCAAGACGTTACTCGCCTTTATATCCCTGTGGATCACTACTTGCTCCCAGCCTTCCTGCAGATAAAGCAGTCCAGATGCCACTCCTTTGATCACCCTAAATCTTTGCCCCCAATTTAGGGTGACCGTTGGTTGGTTATAGAGGTACCTGTCGAGGCTCCCATTGGGCATGTATTCGTAAACCAAGAGCAACTCCCCTTTCCGACGGCAGTAACCAAGGAGCGACACTATGTTGCGGTGACGTAGCCGACCGATGCTGATGATCTCCGCTATGAATTCTCTCATACCCTGTCTCGATTCATGTGAGACCCTCTTCACTGCGATCTCTATGTTTGATGTGGGTAAGATTCCTCTATAGACCCGACCAAACCCACCAGCCCCTAATAGCTCTTTCTCCCGAAATCCTTTTGTCGCAATATAAAGGTCTTTGTACTTCAACCGGTGCGGGCCGTAGTCCCTCTCCCAATCTTCGAGCACCTCGGCAAATTTCCGTTTCCTTCTCATCACGTAAACCACGCTCGAGATCAGGATTGATATGAGGAAAAGAACCACCCATGGTAGCCCAATAGTCAGTACCTTCGACGTATCCTTTTTACCGACCTGAGGAAGCTTAGGAAGTTGGGACAGGGCAAGTTCCTGAGCCTTTGCATTTACCCCGAAGCTCCAACCCAGAACATAGTAAGAAGTTTGGGTTGAACCGGTCGATGACGAGAAGCCAACATACATGTTCTCGTTGATAACTGACGCGAGATCCCATGTAAGAGACAGAAGGGGAGTGTTTGGCTTTTGCACTTTGATCGGAGCCAATGTGACATCGATCCGCTTTTCAGTTCCATTATAGTCCACCCAAACTTGCATTTCTTCACCACTGATTAGAGTCAAGTTCTTGAACTCGCCACCATATGCATAATACCCTGCCGGAGTTGAATTTGCTGATATCAACCCGTTCAAGTCGATTCCGACATGATTGTCGTTGATGTCATTAAACTCTCTGCTCTGGAACGTGTCAAATTCCACCCCGAACACATGATTGGTGGCGTTGCCGTGGTCAGTTTGGTTGAAAATGCCAAGGTATTCGCTAGACAGGGACCCGGGGAAGCCTCTCTGGGGCGTGACCATGAAGACGATCCCGTGGCCGCCCAGAGTCTTATACCGAGGTCGGATCGCAAAGACGAACGTGGTGGAGAAGGAGAAGACGGAGCCGTTTGGCGAGTTCTTGAACGGGACTGGCTCGGGATGGAAGGCGTGGCCCATATTCTGTCTGACGTCGTAGCCCATATTCAGGAGGCCATCGGGGGTGACCCAGGCCATCCCATCGAGGCTCAGCTTTCCCAATTGGAAACCGTTGTACACGAAACTGGTCACTTGAGCGTAAGCCGAAACGGCTAGCAGAGAAACCAGAACAAGAATCTTGAAGAACATAGCTCAAAGTCTGCTGCAATTGACTTGCGAAGGATACGTCACACCTGGAAATATATATCTAAATATCTCAACTCAATTTATCCAAAATGCAATTACCAAAAACTCCCAGCCGATAGCACTCTCCTCTTTTTGCCGATAGCACTCGTCTTTTTTGTCATTAGCTAAAGAACTTGAAAAGATTAGAATGAAATGGGTGAGCAATATCTCTTCTAAGAAAAACAAGCACCTGCTATACATATTTGCAAAACCATATCGAAACTCATCGAATTCAAATTCATAGTATAGCATATGCATGAGATCAAATACAAGTTTTATCTTTTCAACAAAGCTTTATACATATTAGAAATACTTTGTCAGTAATTTCAAAGCAAATATCAATGGTTCAGTCTATTGATTAATCTCATCAATTCACGTATTAATAGTCTATTCTATTAATCAATCTCAAATCAAACATCAGTAGTCTATTCCATCAATTCATCTCATCCAGTCACATGTCAATGGTCTGTTCCAATATTCAATCTATTGCACTATATCGAACAATAGTCATAATACAATGCTTAGTAACAAGGCGACTGAGTTTCCTCCTTGACAAGTTCTCCATTCATTATCAATCAGTGGCTGAGCCATAAGGATATCCTAAAAACTAATATGCATACCCAAAAACCCTTCACTGTGATAGTGTGTTCCAAACCATCATTTTCCAATACTAGAAATCCAATTTAGAATCAATCACATAATCAGAATACAATTTTACAAATCAAAACATTTATCTCTCTACAAATCAATTCTTTTTGGAAACAATCTAGAATCGGTATCATAAATCATTTTCACAATACCAAACATATACCCTTTTATAACATAATACCTTTCATAAATCAGATTAACAAATCAATACATATAACCTTTTTGCAATCCATTTCTAAAGCATTTCTCAAACAATTTCACAATAATCATCTCATAAATCGTTTCCAAAACTTCTTTCAATACAATTTCAAATAATAAAAATGGTAGTAAATGCCCAATCAAGATTTTATACATTGAATATGCTATAAACATCACTTTTGCCTTTTAGACAATTTTTTTTTTTGCACACAATATGTCTAATTCTTTTCATTTTCAAAATTTAGAAATTCAAAGAAGAGATGGTATCACTTACTTAGAAATACCCAAAACCAAATAATTAGCTATATGAGCCGAAAATCTCGTAATTTTATTAATTAAACAAGAATTGGAGTCAAAACTATGTGAAACACTTCTTTAACCATACTTGATTCAGAGTCAAAATGCTCACTATGGGTCGCTGAGAGACCTCAAGAATGACCAATTATGGCCAAAAAAACCACTAGTGCAAAGAATAATCACTCGCATGACAAACTTTTCACACCATATCTCTTTACTGAACTCCAATTCAAGTGCGCTTATTGTCAAAAGAAAGCCCTTTTAAAGTATTTAAAGATCTTCAGTTTGGCCAGCCAAACTATAGATGGCAACTGGTGAGATTCAGCACCGAAAGCTGCTGGTTGAGTTACTGTTCAGCATGTGCACCCAATTTCAAAAGTTTGTTTCGGGCACACAGTAAGCTCGAATTGAGTTATGTAAAATCATATAGCTCCATAACATCCTAGACTATCAATACCCCATAAATTTTCAACTTAACAACTTCTAAATCGGACTTTGCTGTTCCAATTTGACATAATTTTGAATTTGTACCATAATTCCAAAAACTATTCCGATTATAAAATGAAAGGCTTGAATCCTTACCGAGAATTGCGAATAGAAGTAAACTCCGCTTTGCAAGACCCCCATAGCATGTAGCGCAAAACCTTCTTCCCTTTCTTCTTCTTTTCCCTTTCTTTCTTGCTTTTCTTTTATTCTCTCTTTCAAGCTTGCCCTCTTCCCATTACAACAACAGAGCCCACTTTTCTTCTTTCTTTGTTAATTAGTCAATATATTTTTTTCCCTAGACTTTGACCGAGTCCAACTCCACACATTTGCATATACAATTACAAGGGCTATAAAAATCAGAAGCATCGTTATCTTACAACGTCTAAAGAATGGTGCAAATTTCTCCACGTGAGGTAGGACAAACGCATGGTGGAAAAATGAAAGACGACGAAAGTCCACAGTTTCGGCCGCCATTCTAGACTGGGCACATCTTATGGTACGAGAGAAGTTCTATTTATATTTTAGATTTACATTAATTTGGATGAGGTGATTCGAAAGAAAAAACTGGGATTTAGACAATTGTAAGAGAGAGAAGAAAGAAAGGATTTTAAGGGATTGAGTTAAATTGTTGTCAAGATGCAAGGGAGGAAAAAGGAGAAAAACGATTGTGATACGAATAGCCTTTTGTGTATCCATAAATAGATATAGACTAGTCTTACAAGTGAGGAAGAAGGATAAATTTATTGAGTGGCGCACAAATCTGTTCAAATACCTACGAATCCCTTCATATGATTTTAGAATGCACATGAATTAACCTGATCAATCCCTCATCATCTCCCTTGATCCCTCCTAATCATTTCCTTCCCTCTCTTTCATCCAAACACAATTATGTTTTTAGAACCTTTTATCTACCCTCCCAATCTCTTCGAACAAGCATGGTTTTAATGTAGATCCACATGCTGCACATCGTATTTCAAAGATACAACAGTTTCAGCGCTAAATTATTAATGTAAGAATTATTGTGACCCACATGATATTTATTTAATGGTTTAACAAATATTTAAGTGCTAAAATGTATTGGCTATGAAATGTTGCAAATCTTATAAATAGGATGAAAGGTACAATTCTATTGAGAAGTTATCGTTCTTCCAAAAAAGTGCGACTCTTATGAAGTTAAAAGGTGTTTTGATGGAAAACGCCTATTAATAGCATGTATAAATAGGATACGATTTTTTCTTCAGCAAGAGGACGGACGTTATATTTTATCCTCCATAAGATGACATATGTTAAGGAAAAGTATGGATTAAGGGAGAGAAATAAGATGTATTTGGTTTTCCGCAACAAATATTTTCAAAGGTATTGCTATGGATAAATGTATGTTTTCATCCCTCTTATTGTGAAAATCATGAAGATCAATAATCCCCTGTTTTGAATTTTTACATTAAAGAATTACTTTATTGATAACAATAAATTGACAATTTCTATGTCCCATAATTTACAATCTTATTCAAATCAATGGTATGAGAGAAAAGTATGACAAAATTTTTAAGGGTATTTTGAAGATTTTAAGAGGAGACTAGAACTCTCTCCTATGCATATGGCACGTGTAACTCTTTATTTTACACATCATACATCAATCACCGTTGATTTAGTAATAGTAATGGATACACGATGTGTAGAAAAAAATTTACATCGATTCTGCAATTACTAGTAATCCTAGATAGATATAGATACAAATCTGTTAGACTGGTCCCAAATAATTCTTAGAGATGAAGCATATCTCAGTTTTCAAGAATTAGAATAGGAAGTTAGGGAGATGGACACTAAAAGTGTCAACAGTTGTGTATAGCTCTCATTTTAGTACCAACAGTTTTTTTTTTTTTTTTAGATCACTTAACTACATTTTTTTTTTAAAAACAATCATTTAAGTGCCAACTCCGATTGTGGTTGATGTGGCCATATTTTATTAAATTCTCAATCCTATGTGGCTCGTTGACGTACTTAATCAGCATATAACCTCTAAATAACATCATGCAAACAAGTTATGAGTCATTATTTGTGTGTCAAAAATTGTATATATGGATTGCTTGAGTGCCAATTATTGTTAAAAATGATTACTTAAGTACTAGTCGTTATTGAAAAATGATCACTTCAGTACTAGTTGTTGTTAAAAAATGGTCATTTCAGTGCAAATTTCAATTAAAAAGTTATTACCGTGCGACATTGTTTTGGACGTCAATGTAGACTGGATTTTTTAAAGAAAAATGCGTCAAATTATATTAAAATTTTAATTATAAATGTTACGTAATCAATTTAGCTGAAATTTTTTGTCGGAAACAATTAAAGTAATCATTTTTTTTCTCTAATTTGACATTTAAGTGAGTTGGGAAAAACTCTTGGCACTAATGTGAGCGCCGTCCGCAACTTTTGGCTTTTTCAAGTGTCCTCTAGACTATGATAGCTAGCCTCACAAGTGGTCCCGGTGCTTGTTGAGTTTATGTGACATCCCGATTTTCCAATTCTAGTTTCAATTAAATAAGTCGGGCATTTCATCTTCGCTATACTTTCTTCTCTGAGTTGGCCACTCACGAGATAACTAGTCTATCAGGTGAAGCCATTAAGGAATCTAAACGCAATAGACTTGAGAATTCGACTAAGAAACGACTGCTTGACCGTACTAATCTGCAAGGGTCATTATGGCACAGACCGATTAAAGACCGGAGATAGGTCGATTCAAAAGAACCATGTAATTCAGTGTGGGTGATTCCACCTAATTGCACAATTCTTGTTGATCGGCACTAGACCGGTTTCTTTATCGTTTTGGTACCTTGTGTCCGTATTTGAAATCTCGAGATTTCTACGACAATCGAGAGTCGTCAATGTGTCGAAGATGCACTTTGTGGCTTGAAAATAATTAACCACAAGTCAATTGCACAGAAAATTCCTAAAAGCTACCCGGTAGATTAGGACGCGCTAAAGTCGCGCCAGATTGAAATCAACCGAGAAATTGAACCCGATTACAGAAATTGGAAGTTCTGTCAAGTCACAATTCATTTTAGGAATATCGACTTATCTCCAGAAGATTTTTCTACAAACGGAGATTTTTGGCAAAAAAGCAAAGTAAGGCCGTTTTTGTTCGAGATTGTCAGATGGCCATTTTTAATCGAATCTTTGGGATGCAAGTTGGATCACTTGATGGGGAAAAGTCATAAGAAGGTTGAGGACACATGGGTTGATTTAATTGAGCTTCAATTGGATGGAATTGAGTAAGAATTGATTGAATTTGATGCACAAATGTCTAAAATTCGTAAGCCATGGGGCTAGGGACATTTTGCACCTATTAACAAGCTTGTGGAGGAAGCTTGAGGAGAGAGAGTGACTGATGGCATGTGATGTCGCCACATGGGGCAAGTGGAAGGAGAGATTAACAAGTGTTGCAAGCTAGAGAGCCACCAAGGAGCCCCCTCTTCAGCAGCTTCTTCTTCCCCATTTCTTGGCTTTCTCCATTGTTGAGGAAGGTAAGAAGCTCAGCAAAAACCAGAGAAATCGAGCAGAAACCGCCCAAGACTGTCGCATGCCCGTCGGACCCGTTTTCCTCCCCTGTTTTCCCTCGTTTCAGTTTCTGCTTCAGCTGACCTTTCATCAAAGATTCGAGTAAAAAGTAGTCTTCCCGATCGAATCAGCCATCGCTCTACCCACCATCGTCTCTGTGACATCCAAGCCGTACAAAAGGACTTGACGGTGCCTAGAAAAGAGCCTTGTAGCCTCCCGAAATACGGCGTGAAGGAACGGCTCGCCGAACCACCTGGACTAGCCCGGTTCCGCCTGTTTCACGTTTTCTTGTTGTTTCGCCCCTTTCCAACCCTTCCTTTGCCCATCCCAACCTCCTACAAGATCCCCAAGACCCCCAGGAGCCGCCGGTTGCCAACCACCCACTCACCGGAGCTCCGATCGGCCCGTTTTTGCAGTTGAAGTTGCTAGTTTCTTCTCTGCAGTTCAGCCCAGATCAGAAGCAGAAAACCAGAAAACCAGAAAGCCGTGAGGTCTTCATGGCCCGTTTTTGAGCCCTTCCCGGCCTCCGTTGGTGTCGCCGCCTTGAGGTTTATGCCCACCTTGGCGTCGCCTTCGCCGTGGACTCGCCGGAACGTTAATCCGGTGAGTTTATCCTCTAAATCTCGCTTAGCAAGTTAATCATGCTTAAGGGGTGTTTAGATTAGTCTAATTAGGTTTAGGTGGTTAGATTAGATTATTTTAATGTAAATTAGATTAGTTGTATGATTAGTTTAATGGATGTTTAATTAGGGCTAATTGTATGTTTAAATTAGTATAATCTAGTTTAAGCCCTAATTAATTATTTTAATTAAATAATTATTTCGAATTTTATAAATATTACTTTATTAAATTATATTATTATAATATAATATTTAATTATTTAATTTTCAGAATTAAATTTAATTATTTAATAATTTCGAAAATTTTGCCGGGATGGTCGATCATTAGAATTTCGCATTGATCGCAGCAGTGCAGTCAGTTTGTATCAATTGTATGTGTAATTGCGAAATTGAGTGAAAATGATGATTGTGGTTAATAATTCCAAAAATGTGGAATTAAGTGAAATTAGAGAAGTTTTGGTATTTAACTTGAAAATAGCTGGTGTCAGCTATTGGCATTGTAATTGGTTGGTAGGACCAATTTGAATCTATTGATTTATTTGATTGAGGAATGGATTGGGTTATTGTTGAATTGATAACTTTTGAGAGCAGTTATGATATACATATATATTGAATATTGCGGCAGCTTCTAGTAAGCTATAGTATACTATATAAATATTGCAGCAGCTTCTAGTGAGCTATAGTATACTATATTGAATATTGCGGCAGCTTCTGGCGAGCTATTATATTATCTATCAGCTACAGCTTTGGAAAGCATTTGTCTTATTAATGACTGGTTTGATAGATGGTATGGAAAGATAGATATTGTGATTGAATTGAATCATTGTGAATGATCAAATGTGATTGAGAATTGAATTGTACTGACGTGTAGGAAATGACTGAGTCGAGGTAAGTCCTCTGTCCTCTTTGTGTGGCTAGAGCGCCCTGGGGCTTATTTTCTTCCTAATCGAGTTTTAGAGGGTAGGACTCGCTAAGACGTAGTCTCATCTCGGTTGTGGGATAATATTTCAAGTCCCTAGATGACGGTTGTGGAGGACCGGAAGTCCTGGAGTTCGGAAGGTGGAGGCTGAAGAATCGGCGAACGTGTCTGACAAGTTGGTCATAGGACAGTTCCCTTTTTGTTGAGCCGGTCTATTTTGTAGACAATCCAGTGTTGTATATAAACCTGTGTGTTTATAAGAAAGCTTGTTTGGTTGTGATTGATTGCCTACTTTTCTATCCCAAGTTAAATGTTGTCAGGGGATTTGTTTCGCTTCCGCATGCATAATAAAATTGAATGGGTCGGCGACGTGTCCTGGGAAGTTGCATTTCTATCGACTGTAGAAGGATGTGCGCGCGCTTGAGGTTCGGGGCGTGACAGTTTAGGATGCCTCTTTTTCCCTTTTTTTTTTTTTTAAGTACAAACGTCTTTCATCTAGAGACATATGTTCTATGTTATATTTCTTAGATAAAATTTAGAAGCCACGTAGGATGCCACGTCTACACGATATCACTATTTAATGGTGACTAAATTACTACATCAATGTTTGCATTTACTTTTTTTTTATATAGAATTTTCAATTTGAACAAACAACATTTAATGTGGCATCCCAAAATTCATGACGACCTCTAGTTACATTAAAGTCTATGAATAGGTGATGGAAGTACCATTAAGTTATCTTATAGCCATTTAATCCATAATTTGCAATAAGATTTATGGCCAATCTTTTAATGGATAATTATGTGATAGGAAATAAAATTCTATCATTGGCCATGTGTATTATAAATTGGAATTTATGGATTTATGATTTCAAGTTTTATGGCCATATGAAATTGTAATTTAGTATTTATATAAGTGGGGATTTAAGGTAAATTTTTAAAAGTAAAAATGGATTTGTTTAAGAAAATTTTGGGCCATTTAAGCTTGGACTTTAGGCCCAAGTGTGTTGGCCTAAAGTGGGCCAAGAGGCCCTGCCCAAGGAGCCCATCAAGTGGTCAACCAAGGCTGGCCCAAGCCCAGCCAAATGAAGGCTCATCATGTGCATGGAAAAAATGCCAAGTGGCAAGAAAAGCTTGCCAAGTGTTGCCCCTTTGTAACCAAGTGTCCCTCCATGCAAAAAGGGAAGCATGCAAGTATTTAAACAACCAAAAAGAAAGAGAGAGAGGGAGTGACCGGTTATGGGGGTTGTCGTCCATAAGGAGAGAGAGAGAGAGAGAGAGAGAGAGAGAGAGAGAGAGAGAGAGGATTGCTGAGAGAGGGAGGAACGAGAGAGAAAGGAAGAGGCCGCGCGAAGGAGGAAGTCCGCTTGTCCATCGCCCGTCGCCGTGTGTCCGTCGCTTGTCGCCGTCCGTGTGCTCGTGTTTGCTCGGTCTAGAGGCAAGTTGGGATCTATATTATGCTCTTGCATGTTGTATCTTGCATGTGTGTTTGAATGGTGGTGAATCTCGGATGTTTAGGGTGTGAGAAACCGAAGCTTGAGTGTTTTGTTTTTGGAAATAGCATCCTGTTTTCGAGTATACCGCCTGACCCAGAATGTTGTAGAGGCTTGTATGCGGCTTTTAAGTCAGATTTTGGCTTTGACTTCTTGACAAAAGTTGTATACAATACCTCAAATTATAACATACTAAAATTTGAGACAAAATGTCTGAGTTTTAAGGGGTGAAACCCTTCCTCTATGAAAACGCTAGATCTGAAACTGTTTTGTCGACCTCTTGGTGGTTTTGTGTGTTGCATGTTACTTTTTACTGAGAATTTCACTTCGAATTCTTCACAAAATTTGTAGAGAACATCCTAAATACTAACATACTCAAATTTGAAGTAAAAATAACTAGTTTATCCTAGTGAAACGATTTTTCCTTTGAAGACAGTAGATCTGGAAGTATTGTACTGGACTCCAGCGACTTCGTGAACTATAAAGTGACTATCCGTTGAGAATATTACCTAGATCCCTTAATTAAAGTTGTATTGGACCTCTTGAGGCAAAACATATAAAAAATTCAGAAGAAATGAAGGAAGATAAGTAGGTGAAACCTTGATTTTTCGGAGACAGCTAAACTGGACTGTTCGGTACTAGGAACAGGGGCTTCGACCGTCCATAGTTAATTATCTAGGAAGAATTTGGCCTATATGTCTCCATTAAAAATATACTTTAGGGTCTTGAATATCACCTGGTAAAATTTCATAATTTTTGGAAGCAATTCGGGTATTTAAATCGAAATATTTCAAGAACCGCGCAATCTGATTTTATCCGAATTTTGCAAACTGTATTGTGTGAGCTATATCTTCTTGTGTGAAGTTCTTTTGGGCATGTGTTCTTCATGGAATTGCTACCTTTATGTCTTGCCTATCACATGTTCTGATTTTAATAATTTTTGAAGATCATGTGGGTATTTAACTAATATGTTTTCTGGAATTGTGCAAGCTGGATTTTGGTAGATTTCAAAAAAAAAAGAAGTCATGATGTATGGATTATTCTAAGGTGTATGGACCCCATGGATTATGTTGTCATAAGTGATTGGATCTTGCAGCACATGTGATGATATTTGGAACTACATATAAGAATCAAAATACTGAAAATGATCTTGTTGCCATCATATCAAATGCCATGTTGAAATTGAGATATATGTATAAATGTAAATGGAGATAGTAACAAGACCGTCGAAGGTGTGAGCCGACGATGCCCCGGGAGTGTCGGGATGTCCGGTGGTATACAGTACGTAATTCTAGGGGAGGCCTGGTGGTATGTCGGTACGTAATTCCGGAGGGTAGGGGTAACCATTTTCATGGCGAGCCCCGGAGATTTCCCCAAGAGTGTCGGGATGCCCGGTGGTATACGGTACGTAATTCCAGGGGAGGCCTGGTGGTATGTCGGTACGTAATCCTGGAAGCCTCGGAGGTGTGTGCCGAGGGGATTCCTCGTGATGCTAGTTGGGATATGAGATGCCCGAAGGTGTGTGCCGGAGGTTCCTCGCGATGCCAGGTTGGGTGCAAGCGATAATTTGTGGGATGCAAACATTGGTCCCTGGAAAGAAAAATTGATGAGATCCTTGTGAAAGATAAGAATTGAAAATGAATCATGTGCATGGGTGTATGCATATGGCATGATACATGATCGGCTTATAAAAATAAATTGATGCTATTTGACATGGAGAATGCGATCATGAAGGCTTGAATGGATCTCATGATGATGCATGCTTGATAGCATGGATGATACGAATCATGGTGATATATGCACGATGGCATGGCAAGATATGCATGACTGCATGGTAATATATGCACGTTGCATGGTGATATATGCATGAATGCTTGATGATGAGTGCATGGTGGTATATGCACATATGGTATGGGTATGCATGAATGCTTAATGATGATGGCATGATGATATATGTATGGTTGCGAGGTGAGGTATGGTTGCGAGGTGAGGTATGCTTGATATGCATGAATTATATGTACTTTGTTAAGATGCCTTGATTGTTCTGTTTGACACAATGAGTAGTTTGGTGGATCTTTACTACTGAGTGGTTGTACTCACCCCTTTTGGGGAATAACATTTCAGACTAGATAAGATACCTCCGCTGCCACTGCTACCAGTAGATGGATCAAGTGGTTAGATATGACCACAAGAAGGAGGATAGCAAATGAATGAACTTTTGGACGTCGACACTGATCGATGGACTTTAAGTATATGACTGTTGGAGGAGATGTCGGTCATATTTTGATGTATAGCCGAGTATAGAAGACTACGGCATTTTGATGTACCGATGAATGATGTTCATCTGGTTTAAGTAAATAAAAGTGTGCAGCTTTTACCTATAAATGTTTAGTTGGTGTGCATCGTTTTTTTTTTTATTATAGGGAAGGGAGTTGATGGATGTGCTTCCGCTATATGAATTGCGCAAGGGACCAATGAAATAGAAAAAAAAAATGTAAACCCCCAGGTTGTATGGACCCGCTGCAATTGAAATGGTATCAGAGTGATATGTTATAAGGGAAAGTGAAAGGTAAGTTTAACCGTGGCGACTCTAACAAATCGGGGGCCGTCAAGGGGTGCCACATTTAATTTAGAGACTAAAATTGCCAAACACCAAAAGAAAAATTTCTATTAGGGAGATTAAACAAATTGAAAAAGTACGGGGATTAGTAGTGTGATCTCTTTTTCTTTAGCTTCCTCCTTTGATGTAATTAAGGTATGTGTATGTTATAAAACTTACATTTAGACTTTGTTAATTTTGTGAAAAAAGAATGATTTAAAAAAGATTTTTCTAAAAGTGATTTTTTGCATTGTTAAGAATAAAAAGCTAATAAAAAATATTTTCCAATAATAATTTATATATAGATCTTTTTGTGAACGATGAAAATTTTGTTCGTTTTTTTAAGCGATATAAATAATCATTTTGAGAAAAAATATCTTTTGAATCATTCATTTTTTTGCAAAATGAATGCATCTTAAGTTCTTTCATGAGTTCCATCGGATGTTGTGGCTTGTTTTTTGAAATTTATGGTGAACACATCTTAGTTTTTGGTACTTGTTCGAGAAGATCATCACCCACGTTACCAAACAAATTCTAAATGAACAAAGAATATCAACAGTGCTTGAGGTTTTGGAACCTAACGTCAACTTTATGTCATCTAAAATTAGCCAACCCAAGTAATGCATTTACTGCAAAGTCACCTATAGAATAGTGCCACACAACTTCTTGGGCAGAAGGACACACCAAGAGTGCTAAAAGTTATATATGACACTCACTTTAATATCAAAAGTTTTCGCTAGATCACTTAAATGCCAATTCGAAAAAAATAATAATCACCTAACTGCCAACAACGAGAAAATTCCAACAAAAAGTAATATGTGGCTTTTATAATTAAATTGAATTGGCATTGAAAGTCAATGATTTCAAGCCACTTATTATTGGAAGAATTCATCATTAATGTAGACCTAAACACTCGGTGATCTAATCACGTTGCAAGGACCGTTGCAAAGGAACATTTTCCTATTCTAAGGTAGAGTGCCTTGAAATCTTTGTTAGAAATAGGTGTCTATGGAAGGACCAGTGCTTCACATTCCAATTTTCAGTTAGTATTTGCAATTCACCTAAAGAACGTATTCTTTATTTATTTTGAATGTCAATTGTTCCTTCCACATATGGCTTGTCTAACTAAGATTTCAAGATACTCCATCTTAGGAAAGGAAAATATCAATGAACTCAACATTTTCAAGATAGAAACCTCCTTCATGATGGGCCTCGCGACCTAATTAGACCACCGAGTGTTTCAATCTAGAGTTCTTTAATAAAGAAATGCTTGAAATCACCTTGGAGATTGGGTTTCCAGCGTCAAAATCTGACAATGACATGCATAAACATTTCAGTTGCATTAATAACATCCAATTTGAATAGGTATATAGATGATTTTGGAGCGTCAGATGTCTAGCACCTCTAGATGCACCATTGCCTCCAAGCTTAAAGGGAGTTCTATTAAACGCGTGCAAGAATTCAAGTAGAATGCCCTAAGTCCAGTCAAGCAAGAAAAATAAGGTGAAAGGGATGCATTTGTGATACCATGTAAGTTTAAGACTCGGAGTCTTTCCAGAGACAAGAAGAAGCTATGAAGGGTCACAATCTAAACACAATTTCTTTGTAGAAGTAAAATTGAAAAGTTTCTGCAATTTGATTATCAGTAGATTGGAAAAGACATTATCCGTAAAAGAAATTCCACTTGCAAATGCCCATACTTTTTCCTTTCGGTCTTCATTGGCCCCTAGCAATCTCTTGCCAAAAACTTATGGTATCTTATGATGAAATTTTATTGGCCCTATTACAAAGTACATTGTTCATTCAAACATGTTTCTTCATTTCTCTTTTCTCGACCAGAGGCACGTGGTTAGATCATGCAATATGTTGTGTTCTTTGTCGTCTACATCACAAAACTCATCAAACTATGGAGAAATCCTTATACTTTCCAACATTCCACTAAATAATCAACAAAGATGTCACACTCTTCGATAAACAATGCTCCTTATAGAAAGCAAACCTTTTTATCCTCCCTATCTAAATCATCATAGTTCAAAAACTCAGGCAGTTCATCAATGCCTTGGATGTTGATAGTAGGTCATCTCCACAACCTCTTCAATTGATCTCCCTGAGGGTGAATAATATCATTCTTCCTAAAAGTTCTCACCAATTTATTGATCATGCAAAGCAACACACTCTCTAACCATAGGTCGTGCTATAAGTGTAAATATTTGGATTTTTCATACTTAGACCAACTTTTTCAAACATTTTATATATGCATCCATATGGGGAAAATGCTTCATATTTACAAGCTCATTGTCGTTTGACTCATAGCACAAATCACAAAATCTACTAGTAGATACCACCTTTTTGTTCTTGTATTGTTAGAAATATCTATCTCCTATAGATCATAGGAATCCCAAAAATTATCAAGGAGAAGCAAGTATCACATACCTCTCACTTTGCTCGATACAAGATTGAGTAGTCTCAACCTCATTGACTCCACCCTCCACTTTTAGCTTCAGACGCTGTGTGATTGCATGTTGCACTTTCTCAACGTTCTAGGCATTCAATAACCATATCCAAATTAAAATATCAAACATTTTCACAACCTTTTTATTTCTATTCAACTTATGCAAGACTATAGTTTTTCCAATTCCCACCATTCCCTATACTTCGATTCTTTTGAGATTTTTTTCTCTCCAGAACCACCATTCCTCACTCTTAGAAGGCATCTATGACTCCCACAGGCCACTCCGTTATCAATATCTGCCTCTTATAGCAGGGCTTGTAATTCTTCACGCTTCTTGACCACATGCTTGTCGAAATTTGCACATGACCAAAACTAAGAGAATCTCCAAGCATGCCTGATCTCTTATTGTGCTTGCTTTTCAATCACCTTAACCTTGCAAGTCCAACCTTCATATTCTTTAGTTGCGCTCCTCATCTTATTTTTGTTTATTTCCACCTCTTCATCATCCCTTCTTGCATAAAGTTTTTTTTGCTTTTTTGTTCTATTTCTCCAAATTGAACTTAAAATTGTTAGCATAGTCAAATTTTTATGGCAAAAAATGCTATGCCTATCCTTGTATGCTTCAACTACTATTGTAGAAGCTACTTGCCGCTGCTTCAACCATGACTATCACCAGAACAAAATTAATTTGAAAAAGCATCCAAACAACGAGAGAAGGAAATATATATTGCCTGTGAGTACGAAATGGAGTTAGTCATAAGAAGATGGTAATGATACTTACTCAAAAAAATGGGAAAAATAAAAGGCTTAGTTTTTTTATTTGCCAAGTGAATGCACTGAAACAAGAGAAGGACATTAATTTTGCAATGATATAAAGACATCAACAGAAATGTCTCAACAACAAAAAAACCTTAAAACTTTTGCATTTGGCTCAATTACCGTCTAAGCGAATCCAATCCAAATGTTTCAACCTATGTTTTTTTTTTTTTTTTTTTTGAGAAAGCTCAGTACCAGAATTACAAAATGATTATTATGTTACTATAATAAAAACATAAGGCAAGTCAAAATAATAACAACGTATTCAGAAGAAGACATATTTAGACCATTAAAAATTTTAAGATGGCAAAAGATGGCAGCTATTCAAGCTACAAAAGTTGCATCTTTTGTCATCACACCACCGTTTAATCACAGAGCAGAGGAAAATTTGTCAATAGAGATTGGATCTTTTCAAGAACAGGCTTAGGCAACAGAAAGGAAAAAAAGAAAGGAAATAAAAGATAAAAATACAGTCCAATAGGCAACATATATAAGATTAGTAGAGTGAAGGAACATCTTGTGTACTTGAATCTGCTGAGATTGAAATTGGCAATATGAGAATTACATGTAAGTGTTGAGATAACTTCTACCAAGTTTTGAAGTTGACAAAATTTTCTTGTTCTTGTTCTTATTCTGAAGAATAGTAGACTTCTAAAGTCATTTGTAGACTCTTGTCAAAATCTATTCATTCCAGAAGTCTTTCCCACTCTGACACAATCCAGGTTGAAACCAAGTCCAGAACAAAAACATAATCAAATTCAGAATTATTGATCTTATGATAAGGATTCAGTATGAATGTTATAGAGATTTATTCTTTAATATTTGGCTTTTGGCGAAGAATCTCACTTACCTTTTATAAATATATTGATGGAATCAATCATGAATTGATAAAATCAATCTTGAAGACAAGTTCTTTTTTGGAAAGCATCTACTTATGGAAACTTAGATTCTTATTGTATGGGCAACTAGAATCAACGGATTTTCATCTCAATCTTCAAACAGCTATAAGATTTCCTTAATTGATTCTATCTAACGGATTGATTGAAAGAACTTCCTCTGGAGAATGCCAACATCTAATAAGGTGTAAAGGAGTATTTAAGGAGCTCATTTAATCTATTTGATAGTGTGCGTGAAAATTGAAATTCCAAAGTTTGAAGCATTTCCAACCACTTGTTCTTCAATGACAGCTCTTACAAATTGTATTGAAGAGAGAAAATCACAAGAATAGTGACTTTGTATGGGAAAAAGAAATCTTCCAATGAGTGTTTGCATTTGAAATAATGTACTTATCTATTAATACCTTAGTGAATTTCAGCCAAAAGACTGATAGGGTGGGAAAGTGGACGTAAACTTGATCTAAGCTAAATCACTATAAATCTTGTGTGCAATTCTCTTTTCTCTTAACACTTTTCAACTTTATTTGTTGCAACATTTTAAGTTTCACAAAAATCTAGTCCATCTCTTATCTAATTTTGAATTTTGCACTAGAAGTCTAATAGCTCGTTTAATCAGACTTTGATCCTTTTCAGACTTTGTTTGCAACTTAATTTATTCCACATTTATTTGTCAATGTTTGTTTTTAAACACCTATTCACCCATTTCTAGGTGTTAGTGCTAACATTTTCAATAAGAAACATGGCACATGTTTGATGCTACTCGAGCGATCAGTGGGCGATCCATTGACGTTGACTTGTAAGACCAAATGGCACCTCTACAATTACATAGATTCCCTCATGCACCTTAGCATGTGAATGTAAATTGGTGAGTTTTAGGACTATGCCTCGACGTGTCGGGCAATATCTTCTCTTCTAATGAAAAATTCTTAGATAAGCCCAATGTATGTATGGCCAATTCAAAGGTTCTGTCGGATGAGGTGGGTCTCAATCAAAGGGTGCATGTGAGTTGGGCTCACATCTACTGAATGCAGGCAATACCTACTCTTTTCCAACACCCTTCTATCTCTAACAAAACCGATCTATTTTGGTGAGAAATGGTGGTCACTGCTCTCTCTCTTTTACAAAAACTTGTTCTTTGCCAACTTATTATGGCGTCTGGTGATTCGTAGTTAGTGCGTGTGTTGTTTGCTTCTTCCTTCTTTGGGTTATGATCATGGGGAACATCAGAAGCAAACCAGAGTCGATGGAGTGGAGGAGCAATAATGGAATTAGGACGAGAGCAAGCTTTCCATCATATAATTCTGCTTCTGTCTCTAGTTCCTCTGTTTAAGCATTCAATTCTAACATCTCTTGCAGTTCCTTGATTCCCTTGGATTTTTCACACATGTTTGATTTTTGGACAAGGAAAAAGTTGCTATTATGTTGAAACGGAGAAGAGAGAAGAATGAGCCATGCATTGCTTCACCTAATTATAATCTATGGGTTTTTTAAAATCATATTCATTTGTTTACTTCCATAGCATGTCTATGCCAATTTTCACAGGAAAGCCAGATCTCCCATCAGAATGAAGATTATGAGTTATGAAGACTGGTTATAAGCCCTACCGATGCAGATTATGAATTATGAGCAATATAGTCATAGTATTTGGATGTAATTACAATGCTAGTGAGCAGATCTAACCATGTGAGCATATCGGCCGTTTGACCATTAAAAAAGGCCAATAATAAGCTTGAGGATGAATTACATCACTCGAGCTCATCCTGTTCACGCAACAAGACCAGTGAGGCAAAAGTTATTGGTACATTTAATGGTATCGGTCCCCACAATAAGCCGGAAGCCGTTACATCCACGTCTATGTCGTGTAAGGACCGACTCACATGTTAGCGGAAGTAGTTGCACTCAATGCCGTATTTATTACGATTCTGAATTTTCAAGTGTTATTTAAAGATATTATTTGCAAACTAATGTTATTTCGACATAGAGTGAGGGAACTTTTTGGAAGTCGTGTCTATATATTTGTGTTTGTTGTACTTTTCATAATTATTGAATAATAGGAGGTTGATCATATTTGATTATTCATTTAACGCGTTAGGGACCGAAGTCAACCATCCTTGTCTGGTTCAAGAGCTATCAGCCTCATCTACCATTCCTGTGAGGTATATGCTCTCTGAGGCTCATCTTCTCAACAAGTTTTGGGGAATCAACACACACAAATACGTAGAAAAAGAGAGGCAAATCGACGCGTTGATCGAGGAAATTGAGCAACGAGCGGGCCCCGCACAGAACGGAGGCTGGAATTGCCAGAACAAGACAAGATCAATCTTGATAAGACCATCAACACCAGCCAGAGAACGCTCGAGGAACGAAGGTTGGGGTTATCGAAATCAGACCAGAGCGCCAAATTCAAGAAATCTGCTCGAGCTCGGACGACAACCATCGACGGCGGTAGTGGCGACTTTCAGAAAATTGTCGATGAATTCACTGGGATCCATTCGGCCGGAGGAGGAGGAGAAAGCGAAAAAGGTCTCGGCTATGGCAATGAAAATAAAGGCAGCCCTTGTGGAGCTGGATTCTCGCAGATTACTTTCTTTCCAAATCACTTGAAATTGCCAAGACAGGTATATAATTTTCTCTACTATCGAATGAGTCACACGTAGTAATGTAAAAAAGTTTATTCTCATCTTCGTCTTACTAATCTGTTGATACGTTTATTACATAAGAATTCATAATTCCTCAAAACTTGATCGTTCTCACACTATTTTCTTGAAATTTATGCTGGTTTAAAGACGTGCGTGCAATTGGATTATCGGAAATGTTTCAATAATTGACTGAAGAATTAACTTATTAGATGGGCAACAATTTGAAAAGATAAACACAAAATCTTACAATTTCTTTTATTTGTATTTTTATTTTAAATTGTGCAGCCAAAGAAAATCTCTTGGACCTACCCAACACCACCAAACCCTGCATCATGCCATTTGTCTTGTCGCTTCATTGATTAACTATCAATTTATCACACAACTACGCACCATGACTTTTACTGGTGTCAATGACCTTTTACAAAATCACTAAAATTAAATAGAATAATTTCAACAAAATAAATTTACTGAGGATTGACAAAGTTGCATTTGGGCATTGGGGAATTTTAAACTCAGAAATTGATATCACTTATTGAAATATCACTAACTACGGTGAATAGTTTTTGACAAGACCAACTACATAGGCCAAAGGCCTAAAGTTAGTCTGTCATGAGGCTTACATGATGTTATATGGGCATCCAAATAGTTGAGCCTTTGTGTTCATGCCCTTGAATTTTTAAAATAAATTAATTAATTAGGACCATGTTGAAAAAAATTCGTCTAGTTGGATCTTTAATTGATGAATAATAAATATGGTTATCACCTGAGTATAGGAATGTCCACGTCTATAATCCATCAATTTAAAATCTAGCTCCAATTAGGAATGGACAAAAGTATGACTCAATTAGATCTGCTAATGCTACCACTAGTCTATCAAAAATAAGAATTCAAATCATTATACTATGTTCTATAAAGCACATGAAGGTAGTTAACCCATATGGTAGTCAGCAAGATTTAAGTCCTCCAATTGAATGTTGGGCCTTTATCCCTAGTTCATCACAAGGTCCTTCAGTTGGATTTTTAGTTAGAAAAGACTTTAGTTTTTCACCTCATAATCAGATTGGAAGAAATAGGACCTTGTGTTTTTCCATCTCTCAGAGAAAATGTCCTTCAATCATGCCTCTTATTGGTGGTAACAGACATTAACAGTCAGTGATATTCACACCCCGTAACCCACAAATTAAAAAGTGACAAAAAAAAAAAAAAACTCTACCGATAAAAGATATGATTGAAGAGAAATATAGTCAAAATTTATTCTACCATCTACGTATTTATTACTCTTGCATAATCGTCTCGCTCTCAAGAAACCATTCACATTCTACTCCCTTAATCCATGGTAAGTAACTTGATTTCTCTTTTGTAACCAGCTGCCTTCATTTCTAATCCTATCCTCCTCGGTGGATCGAAATTCTTTAACCCTTCCGTTTTAGCCATCACCGCTCGAGTTAAAGTATTTCTCTTTTGTTCCGGTGATATATCTTATCCTCCTCTGTACGTGATTAAGCCACCACCACTTGAGTTAAAGTCTACGGATTAAGCAATAAGTCTGGAAAAAAAATTTCTTTGCTTTTTCTTTTCTTTTTCGGCTGACAGCAATTGTTTTGGGGTTAACAAGTTAGATGATGTTCTTTGCTCCAGGAATTTCGTAGATTACTACTGCAGGAACCTTTTTACTATAGAAAGTCGGATGAACAACTATTCTTTAAGGTCCAAGTCATCCCAGCCCCAAAATTCCAATTGCCACCAACTGATGATGGGTTCAGTTGGAGGAAGTAGATCAGAAGGAAATTCTTGGAGCCAAGTATCCAAGGTGAGTTTAGAGACGATCAGTTCTCTAATTCTCAAGTCTTGACGCTCCATCATCCCAAAGATTCACTAGAACATTATTCCTTTGTTCAAAGTAAACCCCGTTCAATGTTCTTGCCTTTCTCACTCCTAATCCAAATTCATCCTCAGCATGTTGCATTGGTGGACTTGAGATAAGCCACATCCTTGAAAACGTTAAAAGGAAAAAACTCGATACTTGTCCCCTTGTCCCCTCGAGAAGACTCGATGAAAGACGTCATCATTTAGCAGCATACTCATTTTCGTCGTGTCAATCATCATCCTATACTTGATGGGCTGTTTCATAGTCAACCATCTCTTTCTCATGTCTTGATCGACTAAAAACGATTTCAGTTAGTAACGGTTAGTTCAGTTTGACAGCTTCTTATGTTGCTATCACTTTTCTCTTCCTTAGCCTACTAAAGTTTGACACGTAATTGAGCACTTTGGAAGTAGCTCGGCTATAAGTGCACACAAGTTTTACTATGTTTCCTTTGTCCTTTATATCGAGCTGTCATTGATATTTTTCCCACACTTCACATTCAGGAGCTACGATAGGTGTACTCATGGCACGGGGAGCTTGGACCCTCCAGCGAACTCCTTCTCATCCCTCCTCGCCTCCGCACTGGAGGACGACCATCGCCGTGGGTCCGGCGTTCCCAAGTGTCCTCCTCGCCGTGGGTCCGGTGTTCCCAAGTTCAAGTCCAGCGCCCCGCCCTCCCTGCGGCTTAGCCCCTCCCCCGTGAACCCCGCTGCTTTCCTCAGCCCTGCCGATTTATGGGACTCCCCTCTTTTGTTTAGCGATTCCAAGGTATCTCCGGTATCTCCTTCTCTCTCTCTCTCCTCCCGTAGCAAGTCCTCCGACAGATACCAGCAGATCCCTAAAGGGGAAGACGCAAATGGCTCTACCTTCACTTTGCAGACCAACGCCAAGCAGCAGGTATGTCTACACTTTCTTTATATGCTCATCTCTCTTCCCTTTGCCTCACGATTATCGCTTCATCAAACGAGATGATTCCCGTCCTTCTGATGAGAGCGCTGTGAAATCCGAACTCAATCCATTCCGGACCAACGCCAATAACCAATCCGATTACGATCATTTTCAGTCTCAGGCTCAGTCCATGCGAGGCAAGAGGGGATCTTACGATGGCTACAACTGGAGGAAATATGGCCAGAAGCAGGCGAAGGGGAGCAAAAACCCCAGGAGCTATTACGAGTGCACTCATCCTAACTGCCCTACCAAGAAGATGGTCGAGAGATCTCTGGATCGCCAGATTACCGAGATTGTCTACAAGGGATGCCATAACCACGCTAAGCGTCAGGCCATCCGGAGAGCCTCGGCGTCTACCTCCTCCTTCACGCCCCCGCGCCATCTCTGTACCCGGTCTATAATCCGGCCGCCCCCAAAATCAATGACCCTGCTTTTTCTGCGCATGGCTCCTCGCAAGTAGACTCCGCAACCCCAGAAAACTCTTCCCTTCCGGTCATCAGCAACGAACCGATCCCAAGAGATGGTAAGTTGCTAGCTGGATGCAGTTCTGTTTGTTTGTGTGCAAATTGAAGTTTGTTTATATTACAATTGGATGGTTTTGATCTGCTCCATGGTCCCTGATTCATTTCATTCCTTAATTATTAGGAAGCAAGAGGGCGAGAATGGAGGGATTTTAGCTCCTGGGAGCAGAACGGTAAGAGAACCAGTAAATTCGTGGAGTTGAAAATAATTATGAGGCACACGGCATTATTGCTTTCTGGCCTATGTTTTCCTCCAATAGAGTACAAGTTATTTATTGGACATGCAAACTTAAATAAATATAATTATGAAGCTTTATGACGAGGTGGTTCAATCACAAAACTTCATTCAATCCTACTTTTGTATTATTTATTTTTTATATAGGTGTTAAAGATTGTCATGGAGCACTTGCTAAAACCCATTACTTTTTGTCTCCAGCTTTATCATAAAGCTGTTGCGCGGATCTTTTCTACCACCTCAATCAACATCTTATTTGCTAAATTCAACAATCAGATGCTATGGCCTTATTTATTTATTTTTTCAAAAAAAATAAAAATAATATTCTCTCTCAAAGTTGCAGGCTACTTATCCTCTCCAGACCACTGCCAAATCAAACCTTAAGTCACTAGAAATCTGCATATCTTGTTAAAACTATTTTCTCCAATTTGGAACCCTGGCTCTATGATATTTATTTGCTGAAAAATATGCAAATAGATATGAGATAAACAATGAAAATAAACCAAACAAGATATTACATTGTTAGTTTGACCGATCAATAATCTATGCGGAGAGCGACAGAAAAATTTAACAATAATCAGGCAATACAATGGAGATTACAATCACTCCACCTCTCAAATGTTTGCTAACCCCCAGTTTTATGGAATAAATCCTTTTACCAGATGTTTCTGCCCAAAAAAAAAAAAACAAAAACATAGGAAATTTAGGAATAAATCCACATCCCAAGTGCCCAGCCAGGTGGGCTACGGGCAAGGCCTCCGGGCAGATCAATCTGACGTCGGTTACGGTCCGCATGGACTCGAGATATTGTTTCAACACTATCAATATCATTTACACATTGAATGTACTAACATTTTGTAATTGCCTACTGCTTCAGGATAAATCGATCCCTGATCAGCCCGTCGCTAGTTCAGTTGATACATCCATTAGTATGGGTTCGGGCCCCTGTTCTCATGCTGCTGAAGATCAGAAAGGTAGCTTTCATTCCTCAAAGAATAGTTACATGTTAAATGATTAGGGGAGAAGATTTGCAATATGACACTGATATAACCTTATCCATTGAAATTCAACCTTGGTCTGTCCTAAAAGATGAGTTTTCTAGTAATCTTTGTTTAGACAATAGCATATTGCTAAGCTGGAGGTGACTAAAGAGATGAGAGTTTTTCTGTGCTTCCGAGATCGCTATCTCGATGCTTCTGTCGATAATATTGCATTTATATATGCATCACATTACTATTGTAGATGGCATTAAGTCTATAAGTGCTGCTATTTCCAAGGAAGCACTTCTTGTGTATCGGGATTTATTTTGGGCTTAAACGGGCTCATTCTCTCTGAACTGATCCGAAGTCGATAAATGGGGTGACCAAGTGATTTTGTTTATAGTCAAGAAAGCAACTGACTTTGGCTTTCTGTTTTCAAGTTGTCCCCTTAGATCAGTGTAGCTGCATTATCATGGAATTTGTTTTGACAAATTGCAGAAAGAGAAGTTTATATATCTCAGGGTAGATTATGATAATGATTGTGCCTTTGCCTCATGAATTTGTTTCTGTACAGAACTCAAGCAGTTATTTGGGATTGATTTGCTTCACACAAAGACAGGCTATGTCATGAATGAAGGATCTCTGCTGAGTGATCTGACAGAAGAACAAAATGCGATGGTGTCAAGTGAAGCGGAAAAACTAGTAGCCATGCAGAAGCAAAGAGCAGAAAGTGATTTTGTGCCAATGCAAAGCACTCGAGAAACAAAGACTGAACTATTTCCCTGTTTTAATGCTGCTGAAGATCAGAAAGGTAGCTTTTATTCTTCAAAGATTTGTCACGACCCGAACCCCGGGCACATACACATCCCTCAATGGTCGATTTTAAATTTGCAACATCCCAGGAATTGTTGCCGACCCATTCATTTATTTTGCACATGCGGAAACGTAAAACAATCTCCATACAACAAAACAGTGGGATAGAAACGTAGGATATTATTTTTCACAAACCACAACTACAACATTATCGTATTTAGACCAGTTTAACACCTCCAAGGTTTGATACAAAAGTGAAGCTATTCGATTACCCACTAACTAAGCTTCTATTTATAAAACTGGTTTACTATTACAATACCATACTTCTCAATATCTCGGGTGAGCTGTCACCCTACATCCGCCTCTTGACGGAAAACCTGCATCACTTGGAAGGAGATAGCGAGAATCATATTCCTCCCTTTACTTGACTGACTGTACACGATCCAAATCCTTCCTCCATTTAGGGACCGAAAATGTTAGCCCACTAAGGTGAGATCACATCTCGCGGCAACAAATCCCTAATTCCGATTAGGAGAAGGGGTACATCCCGCATGCAATCTAATCACGTTTATCATATTTTCTTAATACTAGTACTTTCCTGCATGTTAGTGTCAATCAAATCATGCATAAGATATCGAGATCATATATCATCAGAATACTTTTAACATATACATACGTAAGGACATAAATGTCACATAATTATCGGCTGTAATTACCAGACTAAACCATTACTGATAAACGTCCCATACCGCACCACACAGCGATTCCGTCTTTTAATTAGTCCTCACTTTCACCCATTCATAGTCACACCGATTTCAATGCACAGATAACAGTCTTCGGCATCACGGGCATCGGCCGCACTGTCGTGAGCGCAGATCGCCTACATCTGACGGCATTCCATGTAGAGACGGCCCAATCCACACCTGCCTGATCGATCCGTTGACGCAAGACATTCCCGAGCATCGTCCGGCCCAAAGGCACGTGGACGGAATCATGTCGTGAATGCATATGATCGATGTCACATTTCAATAATCAATTATATACAGCATCCACAGCATCAATTGAGCAATTTCGTAGCAAGAACACTTCAAAACAACCATACATTCTTACTAGCCCAAATTCACAGAAAACTGTCCAATTACGTTCTCCCAAATTCGAAGTCAGAAACCCACTCATATGAGCTCGAAAAATTCTCAAATTTGGACACGTGTTGGAAAACACAAAAAAACATTTTTCATGAAGACACCGAGATCCAAATCTCTCTGGATTCGGCCCAGAATTTCTTTCTTTCCAGCACAAAAATCGGGTCCAGTTCCAGAGAGCCAAACCCATCGAAATCAGTTCGTTTTTGGGTCGAAATCTGCTTCGTTTGACTTGAAATTTAAGTATGTTAAACTAAAAGTTATAACGAACAACTTTCGTGAAGAAACCGATTGGAAATTCGACCTCTAAAGGTCATTAACAGCCTTCGGAATCATAACAGGTTTTGGATTACAAAACTGTCCGATTACTGTTCCGAGGATGACGTCATTAAAATCGTCATCTTTTTAATTTCTAAAAATTAAGAGAAAAATATATGTTATTATTTAAGATCTTCAAAACGTTTCTTCAGAACAAAATCCTTTCAAAATCGCAACACAAAGTTTTCTACAAAATTAGCAAAACATACATGTTCTAAAACCGCTTAATCAACTACGTTTCTAAATCAATCTTCCACCACGACTTTTGTTTTGCTCTCTAAGCCTTACCTAAGCTTTTCTATGTCTATCATAACGTCCCTAACCAACATCTATCCATATATAACGTCATCTACATCTTTCTAACTTGTACGGATTCCTAATAGAGGTACTCAACCCCTAGTCCAGATTTTGAGGACAACTCACCACCGAAACTAATGGCGATCCTCACTTGTGGCCGGACGGCAACACAAGGACAGCCTGGGAGGTTTTTGACGATGATTTGGACCTGGCACAATGGCTAGAGGTGTCGTTGAGCGACCACCACAGCAGCACAAAGTCTCGGATTTTCTTGAGTTATTCTTCAAAGATTCATTACATTTTAAATGATTTGGGGAGAAGATTTGCAACATGACACTGATATAACCTTGGCCCATTCAATTTCAATCTTGGTTTGTCCTAAAAGATGAGTTTTCTAGTACTCTTTGTTTAGAAAATAGCATATTGCTTAGCTGAAGGTGACTAAAGGAATGACAGTTTTCTGTGCTTGTGAGATCGCTATCCTGATGCTTCTGTCAATAAAATTGCATTCATATATGCATCAAATTACTATTGTAGATAGCATAAAGTCTAGAAGTGCTGCTATTTCCAAAGAAGCCCTTGTGTATCGGGATTTATTTTGGGCTAAAATGGGCTCTTTGTCTCTGAACTGATCCAAAGTCGATAAATGGGGGTGATCAAGTGATTTCGTTCATGGTGAAGAAAGGAACTGACTTTGGCTTTCTATTTTCAAGTTGTCCACTTAGATAAGTGTAGCTGTATTATCATGAAATGTGTTCGACAAATTGTGGAAAAAAAAGTTTTTTATATCCTGGGGCAGATTATGAATAATGATTGTGTTTTTGCCTCATGAATTTTTTTTCTATACAGAACTCAAGCCGTTCTTGGAATGGCTTCACACAGAGCAAGGATATGTCACAAGCAAAGGATCATTGCTGAGTGTTCTGAAAGAAGCAAAAAATGCAACAGTGTCAAGTGAAGCAGAAAAACTAGTAGCCATGCAGAAGCAAAGAGCAGAAAGTGATTTTGTGCCAACGCAAAGCACTCGAGATACAGAGACTGAACTATTTCCCTGTTCTCATGCTGCTGAAGATCAGCAAGGTAGCATTTATTCTTTAAAGATTTGTTACATTTTAAATAATTTGGGGAGAAGATTTGCAACATGGCACTAATATAACCTTAAGCCCATTCAATTTCAACCTTGCTTTGTCCTAAAAGATGAGTTTTCAGTACTTTTTGTTTAGAGAATAGCATATTGCTAAGCTAAAGAGTACTAAAGAGACGAGAGCTTTTCTGTGCTTGCGAGATTGCCATCTCGATGCTTCTATCAATAATATTGCAATTATATATGCATCAAATAACTATTATAGATAGCATAAAGTCTAGAAGTGCTTCTGTTTCGAAAGGAGCAAATTGGGATTTATTTTGGGCTAAAACGGCCTCTTTCTCTCTGAACTGATCCAAAGTCAATAAATAGGGAGACCAAGTGATTTTGTTTATAGTAAAGAAAGGCACTGATTTTGTCTTTCTGTTTTCAACTTGTCCACTTAGATCAGTGTAGCTGCATTATCATGGAATGTGTTTGACAAATTGTGGAAAGAAACGTTTATATATCACGGGGTAGATTATGATAATGATTGTGCCGTTTTCTCATGGATTTGTTTCTATACAGAACTCAAGCCGTTGTTTGGGATTGATTTGCTTCACACAAAGGCAGGCTATGTCACGAACGATAGATCTCTGCTGAGTGATCTGAAAGAAGAAGAAAATGCGACCGTGTCAAGTGAAGCGGAAAAACTAGTAGCCATGCAAAAGCAAAGAGCAGAAAGTGATTTTGTGCCAATGCAAAGCACTCGAGATACAGAGACTAAACTATTTCCCTGGATAATGAAAAAGGGCGCTGATCCTCATGCTACTTTGGGAAAAGTTCATTCTTATTCATCACACTCAGAGTGGGAAGTTGGTTCACATTACTCAGAATTGGAAGTTGGTTCACATTGCTCAGAATCAGAATCTGAAGACACTGATGAGAAGATGAAGATTCGAGCAAGTCGAGAATATCATAGGAGAGAAACATCGGAAAGTGCAGTTTTGCAAATGCAGAACACTGCAGAGCCAGAGGTTGAACCCTTTTCCTTGGAAGTAAATGAAGACACTGCTTCTGACGAAGTTCATTCATATTCCTCAGAACAAGAATCTGAAGTTGATTCATATTGCTCAGGTCCGGAATATGAAGTTGGGGATAAAAAGGCGAGGATAGAAGCTAGTCCAGAATATAATGATATTATACATATAGCAAAGATGAAAAAGGAAAGTTCTTCACATGCTACTTTGGATGATGCCAATGCCTTAATTGATATGTTAGGTGGCAGTGGAAAACAAGAAGGCAGACCATCAGAAGGATGGGGTGCAATTAAATATGACTCTATAGTCGACCATCTCATTAAGTCCATAAAAAAATCTAACATTGAAAAAATTGGAATATATGGCAGAAATGAGGTTGCAAAAGCTATTGTCATTGAAGCTTTGAAGGAATCTGCAATTTTGAGAAATTTATTTGATAGAGTCATCTGTGTTACTGTTCCTCTGAACTGCGACATGGAAAAGGTGCAAAAGGAGATTGCTGGACAAATATCTTGTGATTTAACTGAAGCCAATGCAGTTGATATGCCACATTCGGTGGTGAATGCATTGGAAGGCCTCAAGTTTTTGCTCATTCTTGTTGGCGTTAACCAACACATGAAGCTAGAGACATTGAGGATTCCTGAAGCAACACCACCAGTTGGTAGCAAGATAGTCTTTGTGACTAGATCAGGACAATTGTGCGATGAAATCGAAGTGGATAAGAAAATATGCTTGGATGATCTGTTGCTGTACGAATTATTTCGTCAGAATGTGGGTGAAGTTGTTTATTATTCTAAAAAAGCCATAGCTAGAGAAATAGTTAGGATGTGCAGGCCATATTCACGTGCTGTTATTCTAGTGGCAAGGGCACTGCAAAATGTTGATGACATTTTAATCTGGAAACATGTGCTTGAAAGACTGAATGTTCGACCTACGAGTCATGAAGTAGGTATAGAAACTCTTATGGTTAATGTATTAAGATTCTGCATTGACCAACTAGAAGATGATAAAACTAGAAGATGCTTGAAAAATCTTGCTCTTTGTAACAATTACGATGAGATTGCATTTGAGTCTGCCATAGGCCTATGGGTCAGGGATGGTATCTTAGACGCCCATGATGAAGGCCAAAAAGTCCTTAAAAATCTTGTCAATGCTAGCCTGCTCCAAGTTGATGAGAATCGGCAATTTGTGAAGTTTCAAGACCAGGATCAGGATATATTAGTGAACTTAATATTTCAGCTCGAGGAAAATCGTGTGTTTCTGATGCGAGGTGGCTTGGATTTGATAGAGCCACCAGAGGTTGAGGAATGGGAGAGTGCAAAAGAGATATGTTTGATGCATACCGCAATTTCTGAGCTACCGAAGGAACCAAGGTGCCCTTCACTTTCGTCGTTATATCTGCAAAGAAATTACAAGCTGAGAAACTTTCTTCTTCATTTTTCAATCAGATGCCTGTTCTAGAAGTATTGAATCTGTCTAGAACCCGCATTCGGTGCTTGCCGGAGTCCATATCTCAACTTGTCGGCCTCAAAAGACTCTTCTTGAATGATTGTGTCCTTTTGAGATCGATATCACCAGCAATTGCAGGGCTCAAGCGGCTGGAGGTATTTGATCTTGAGGGGACGAAGATTAAGAATCTTCCCAGGGAAATTGAATGTTTAATTAATTTGACTTGTTTGGGAATCTCAATTTCTGGAACTGAACCTTTTAGTGACTCGAAAACAGTGATTCCTCATGGGGTAATATCTTCTCTATTGCACTTGGAAGAACTGAATCTTGATGTGGATGCCAATGCGAATGGTGGGATACATGTGCTGAAGGTGTTTTATCTGAAGTTTGCAACTTGAAAAGGTTAAGCACTTTCAAATTCTCCTTTCCTACATTGGAACTTTTGAGGCAGTTTAATCAGCTAAGGAAATCAATGGAGCATCCATCTTTAGCTCAATTCAGACTTTGTGTTGGTAATCATGCTAGCCGCATCATGAATCGGCTACCTTCAGATATTGAATTCGAGCTGGAACAATGCAACCGATTCTTGAGGTACACAAATGGTGATGGTGTCTTCACGGATATTAAGGACATCCTGCAACAATCAGATGCTTTTTTCTTAGAAAGGCATGCTAATCTTAAGAAGCTGTCTGAACTAGGGATAGATAGCATGGACCAACTCAAGTGGTGTGTTCTGGGGGAGTGTAATGAGCTTGAGGTGCTCGTGGATGCATCTGATACCCTTCATCAAGAGGCTTTAACTGAATCTCACTGCAAAAGCATGTGTCTTGAATCGCTAGAGTTTCTGTATGTGTATTACATGAGAAACTTGAGAAACATTTGGAAAGGCTCAATGCAGAAGGGATGTTTATCTTCTCTCAAGTTGTTGACATTGTGTAAATGCCCCGAGTTGATAGTTATTTTCTCAAGCGAGATGCTTGATAATCTCAACAACTTGGAAGAGGTCACAGTTGAGGACTGCCCAGCCATCAAAAGCCTAATTACCTGCCAAACTTCTACTGGCAAAGTTTGTGAGACGTCGTATTTCCTCCCTATTTTGAAGAAGTTGTCTCTCCATTACGTACCTAAACTTTCCAATGTATCCTGTGGGCTACGGATTGCACCGAGGCTAGAAAGATTGAGTTTTTATGACTGCTCGAGTCTCAAGTCTCTTTCAACTGATGAAGTTTCCAGTGAGCATTTGAAGAAAATCAGGGGGGAGAGGAGTTGGTGGGAGGACTTGAAATGGCACGGCCATAAGCCAGATCACTTGGACAGTATTTTTGTCCCAATTGACACATGTGACATCCCTTAACTCGTGCGTGTGCGCGGGTGCGATTCCTATTGTTGGAATTGCCTGACAAGTCAGTGGGAACTTCAGTTATTTGATGACTATTGTATGGAAAATATCGCTAATTAAACTTTGACAACTCCTGCCTCCCTAATGGCAGGCTTTACTTGCCGGCTTTTCTGTGGTCTATAAGTTTCTTCTTGCCCCTGTTCCTTTTCTGCCGTTCAAAGAGAAGACCGTGAGATAAAGGATGACTGGGCAGGGCTTGAATGGCCATCATCAGGTCGGTTGAAGTAATGATAAATAGTGGAATAGAAGATCTGCACTTGAAGAATTTCGTCCCCGTGGGTTTGATTTTGCTAAAAGCAATCAACATGGATATTAGAATGCCGGCACAGACACGAAGGAACTTTTAATTCTGCTTTCCCAGCAGAATTGATTAGAGCTAGCTTCCCATTTACTAGGTATTGTCCCTCACTTACTGTCATTAGAACAGTGAGTTGAGTCTCTTAGTCAGGGAAGCTAGCCACGCTGCTAAATAAGCAACAGCCACAGAAGAATCTTTTCCATCGGCAACCCATTACCTTATCGGCTATAAAACATGTGATTAGTAACTTTTTGTAAGAAAAAAAGCAACTAGTACCTCTTTTATATGAAAAACATAAGTATCGATGGACAAGTAACTGGTTATTTCCGCATGTAGTCAATCATTAGCATCTCTCGAGCCATAATTACTTAATTTATCTGTGTGAGTGGATGATTCTCATATGGATAAGTAATCATTAGTATATCAAGTAACGACGATAAATGCTCTTTCGTTATGACTGGAATATTTTTATATTAGAACAATAAATTTAAGTGCATCAACTACCTCTCATATCTATCCATGGATATAGTACGTTTTCATAGAAAAATAACTTTGAAACTATTAGCAATTTCGGTATGTGATCTATAATAGTGGTCACCGCTCCACGCTTGGGCCGGCACATTATTGTACCGGGCCGTGCATTGAATGGCATGAGCACTTCCGCCATGCCATTCAATAAATTGGACTAATTTATTTTTCACAATACTAAAATAATACAAAAGAGCAAAACTTTTAACAAGCCTCTCATTTGTTGTGTCAACGGCAGGAGATAGCACTTCCGCCATGAGCGATGGAGTAGAACGTCAGCACACCCATCCCCTCACCTGTCTTCGTCAACATTTAGTACTTCAAATTATACCTCGTTCTTACATCTAGAGAGATTTTTCAGCTTTCCTTTCCTAAGGCATATGTTTAGGACCTCCAAATCTTGATGCCTGACTTAAGTGGATCTAATGTATTGATGATTGGCCATAGATATGTAAAACTGGCAGAGATTGTCCTGCAAGCACAAGTTAATCCAATGAAAAATGCACCAAATGTGCATGAAAATCCATAGCAAATCATATTTAGCTAGTTGGATGAGACTCCAAATTAAGGAAGTGTTCACGTCAATATTATCTAGCACAATGTTGATAATTTTATTGGAGATGGCATAATCATTGACAGCTTTCATTATTTCAGTAGTTACATTTCGGGAATCATGCGAGAACATTTACTTCTTAATGTAAGAGTCCGGCGACAAAATTCCATTCATCATTGACCCAATGACTGATGACAACAGAATACGCATAATTCATAAGGCTTAGTACATGAATCAAAAGTTGAAGACATTGGAAAGTTAGCCATCGACATTAGATGTACTAAGACCACCATTTTCTCTTTGTATAGTGACTCGTAGTTTTTGGCATTTGTTGTCCTCGGAACTCGTCTGAATTGAGGTTGTAGAGTTGTCTACACATATTGCACAAAGTAAGGGATTTTCATCGAAACTAAAGGGTTACTCTGCAGCAAGACAATAATATGTAAGCTCTCTGCAATTTCCTCCCTCGTTATAATAATGGAAATCCCATATACAGCGCTGTACTTAAAGAGCACCCTCCAACTTTGGAAATCTCTTCCTCATATTGGTGCCGGTGCGTCCTCAAGTAACCCATCCCACTTGACGATTCACCTTTTAATATGCCACCGCATGTCGTGCAAATGGCTTTCTTGACATCATTGCATCAATCTCGAGCCAGAATATCTTCCAAACACCGAACATTCTTCTCCGCGAAACCGGTGCCGTAGTTACTTAGGGGTTTTCCTGGGGGTATAGGTATTGTATGGGGAAGCCTCCTGGCAAGGACTAGCTTCCGGCATTTGCCTTTGCAATTTATCCCAATTGTCGGGTCATTGTGTCTCGTCATCCTTGAATTTGACTTGTTATGGGGACAAAGCCGGCTTATATATGTTGTTGTCATGGAACTCAATGAACAAGTGCCACGTATTGCACAGCGAATACAGAAATGATTTTAGAAAGCTAGAGCATTCGGAAGCAGGGAAATTGTACAAAAACGTGAGAGGAAGCGGCCCAATTTATAGAGTTCCAAATTTTTCTTGTTGGCCATAATAATTTACTAATCAAATGACCCAACCACCTCTTATATGTTGACATAATTGTCCACAAAGTTCTAAACATATTATATTTTTATAAATTCAGTCTTAAACCTTTCAATTTTGCTAATTAAGTCCTAAACACTTTTCACTTTTTCCTAATTAAGTTTATCCGGCCAATTTTGACTTGAAACTACTAACATGGATGCTGAATGTACCGTGTAGGATAGTCAACAGTGCTCTATAGGACAATTAGTACTAACTTGGATAATTTTCAATAATACTTTAAAATTTTATGACTTTATTATTCTTTTTGTCGTTCTCCTTCCTTTTACCAGTGTTGGTTGGCCTTGCCTACCATGGCGAGGTGTGGCTCTACAAGAGTCGACGCCCAAAGAGGCCGACCCTCGTCAAGCCTTGCCTGGGCAAGGACTCCCCTTGTCGAGGCTCACCCCTAACCAATTGGGCCACAAGCCAGCCCATCTAACATAGGCCGACCACTGACAAAAGGAGGAATAAAGGAAAAAAAATAGAAAAAAAAACTCGAGAAAATTATTAAAATATTAAAATATTATTAGAAGTTGTCCATGTTAACACTATCATATTAAAATATTATTAAAGGTTGTCCATGTTAGCACTACCCATATCACATAGGACAACTAGCATACATGTCATCAAATTCTAGCAAAATTGGTTGAATGAACTCAATTGACAAAATGTAAAAATATTTAAAGTTGAATTAATAAAAATGTAATATGTTTACGATTTTTTGGATAATTTTCTCCTAATATGTGTGGTTGGCGTTGGTCGGATGGTGACCCAGAATCGAGAATAAGGTCACATTGGCCCCAAACAATGGATTCGACTTCCAAGATTGAACCCATAATAATGAATAATTTGTGGAGCCTGGGCCCGCCCATTAAGATCCATCGGCCTGACCTAGCCCATACACACAATGAGGCCCGACCCACCACCCAAAAAGCCTGTGCCCAGCTTTGCCCGGTGGCCAGTTCTATGTTATCTGCAAAATTCATTATAAAAAAAGCCGAAACAGCGAAAGCCTACGATAGGTCATTAGATAGAAATCTTCAACTGTATGTTGATTTCATTATATTTATAGATCAATGGTCTTAAGCTATTAAAACACATTAATTTGGAGAGCCAGCTAGCAACTTATTAGTGCATTGACACAATGCCACTAATTTAATCATACCATTAGCCCTAATTAAACACCCATTAAACTAATCATACAACTAATCTAATTTACATTAAAATAATCTAATTTAATCACATAAACCTAATTGGACTAATCTAAGCACCCATATTCTAGGCCTAAGTATAAAGAAGCCAAATGCCCAAGTCATGCCATAACAATATAGTTCATCCATCAGGCCCACTTGATAGAATGTCTAAGCAAGCCTGTCACTCATAAAGGCCGTGACAACGCAATTGACCCATGAGACCTATCGATGGAATGTTTAGAAAGCTCATTGGTGGTGAGTTTCCAATGGACAAAGTTTAATTAGGGTTCATAACACACATCGACGATCAATTGTAGATTAGAACCCCACAGAAAATAGACTTCAAACTTTAGAAATTCTTGAGGAGGAAATGACTCATGACAAGACATTCAACACAGAAAATAGACTTCAAACAAGAATCATACAGCATCAAGGTCCCACCAGATTTTGGAAGAAGATTATTCATATAATATTTTTCTTCAATTTTGAATTTCAAATTCAAAGTAGATTAGTTTTTCTATGTTCGATATTTGTTTTTAATTATGCAAGCTTTCCAATCAAATCTTATAAACCTTTTACTTTCTTTATAAGCTTCATAGATTTATGTGACATCTCAATTTTCCAATTCTATTTTCAATAAATTGCGACAGGCATTTCGTTAGCACGCATATAGTTCTTTTCCCTGAACTGATCACTCATGTGATAACTAGTCTATTAGGTAAAGCTGTTAAGAAATTCTGATGCATTGAACTCGAGAATTTGATTAGGAAACAACATTTCGACCGAGTTAATCTGCAAGGGTCATTATAGCATAGTTAAAAATCGATTAGAGACAAGAGATAGGTCGACTCGATAGAGGCATGTGATCGAGTGTGGGTGATTCCACCAGATCGCACAATTCTTGTCGATTGGCACTGGACCGACTTTTTTGTCGTTTGGGTACCTTGTGCTTGTATTTGAAACCTTGAGATTACCCCGATAATCGAAAGTTGCCAATGTGTCAAAGATGTACACTGTGGCTTGAATTGATCAACCACAGGTCAAATTCATGAAAATTTCTAAAAGATACCCGGTAGATTAAGACACGCTAGTATCATGCCAAAGTGAAATTAACCGTGAAATTAAGATCGAATTCTGAAATTAGAAGTCATGGTGTGTCACAAATCTTATTAGGAACATTGAATTAATTTATGGACTTTAATTGGACTCAATTGGAAGAGAATTGAGTGGAATTGAAGAAGTTGTTGTACAAGATTTTATGCCCCGGCGGAAAATGAAATTGAACCTATTAGAATAAGATTATGAGAGATTGGAGTTAGTGGAAGATGACGTCACCTTATGTCATGGTGGTTGGAGCTAAGTGATGAGAGCTTGACAAGTGGAGGGTGGAGATTTAATCTCAAAAAGGGCACCTATCAACATCATCTTCAAGCTTGGGAAGAGAGAGAAAGAGGAGAGGGAAAGCTCCGAATGGAACCAGTAGGCCGCATACCCCTTTGCCGCTCACTCGGTCACTCAACGCCACCGCTTGTCGCCGTCACCGGCGCCACTCGTCTGCACTCGCTCGCCCGCACAACCGGCCAACTCCGTTCCCCCTTCGCCCGCATGCACGTGTGCCAACCGCAACCCTCGTCGTTCATCCGTCGCTGCTCTTGGCCGAGCTGCAGCCGTGAGCCACTGTCCAGCTCGCCGGGAGCTCGTGCAAGCCGTTGCTACCACCCACCGATCCTCCTCCGTCGTTCCTCCGCCCGAACCAACACCGGATTAACCCCTTCTTGGCCTCAACCAGCAGCTTGCGAAGTGGGTATTGCAGCGAAGGTTTGGCCCGTTTTGGCCGTCTTCCCGAGCCCGGATGCTCAGCCTGCCTTGAGGAAAGTCGATCCCCTCGGCGTCCCCGTCATTTTGGTCCGCTCGACTCGCTAATCCGGTGAGTTTAGCTCACTAAACCTCACTTAGAGGGTTAATTATGCTTAGGGAGGTTTAGTTTATGTTAATTATTATTAGGTTGTTAGTTTAGGTTATTTAAGAGTAGATAAGATTAAGGTGGTGTTTTAATTTAAAGTGTGCTTAATTAAGGGTAAGTAGGTTTATTTAAAATAAGCCTTAATTTGACATAAATGAATTTACTTTTGATTTATTTAAATATCTCGAAATTATTAAATAATTTAATAATATATTATTATTCGAAATTATTAAACTATTATTATTTAATTATTTTCTGAATAAATTTAATTATTTATTAAATTAGAAAATTTTGTCGGACCCTAAATTCTCATAATTTCGTGCGGTCACTGCTGTGTAGTTAGATTTCAAAATTGATGGTTGGATATTATAAATTGAGTGTGGATCGTGAAAAATATGGATATTACTATTTAATTAATTTTCGGAATAAATTTAATTATTTAATAAATTTTGAAAATTATTTTGGGACCTTATTTTCTTAGAATTTCGTGGTGATCGCTGCTGTGCATTTAGAATTTGAATTTGATAAATGGATGTGGCAAATGGAGTGTGATTGCAATAAATAGGGATTCTTTTTATAAAATCCCAAGTGTCAAAATTTGATGGAAGAACAACCGTGATTGACCACCTATTAAAGGTTGATTGATTGCCACCTATTAAAGGTTGTGCCCATGGGGCCGTGATTGACCATCTACTAAAGGTTGTGCCCAGTGGTTGACCGACTACCTATTAAAGGTTGTGCTTTAATATTGATTGACCACCTATTATTAGGTGCCTAATAGGGCCGTGATTGACCACCTATTAGAGGTCATGCCCATCGGGCCGAGATCTACCACCTAATTAAAGGTCATGCCGAGTGGGGCCGTGATTGCCACTGGTTGTTAAACCTTCTTATAGGGTCGTGGTTGAAAGCAGTGATTGATTTGCTAGAATGACATGTAATCGGCCAAGTCGATTGATCGCTGAGACGATCCAAGTGATTGAATTGTTCTGATAATGTGATTGTGTCATAGTTGTTTGGTTATCATAATTGCACGTGGTTGAATTATATAAAATGTGCTAACCTATAGAAGAAGACTAATGTGAGGTAAGTCTTATGTGTGATGTGGCTAGGCCACCTAGGGCGTATTTCTTTCTAATAGGGGTTTAGGGGGTTGAACTTGCTAAAACAATGTCTCATCCCGGTTGTGGGATTAAAATTTTAGGTCCCTGGTGGACGGAGCGGCCAGATAACTTTGGTTGGTCTTGAGGAGTTACAGAGGTGAAGGATTGGAGAACGTGTACGATTTGTAGGTCGTGGGACAGTTCATCTTTAAGAGCCGGTCTTTTGTAGACTTTTGGCCGTAGACCTCTGTTTGTAATTCTGTTGAATTATGAAAGTGTTATGTTGTGGTTTTGCTTCCTGCTTTTATATCCCGTATTTCATTGTCAAGGGTTTTATAATACGTTCCGCTTGCGTAATAACAAATGAATGGGGTCGGCGACATTACTTGGGAATGTCGTATTTGCATGACCATGGTGGGATGTTGGCGCGCTTGAGGTTCGGGGTGTGACAATTTCCACTCAGAAATTTATTGTTCAAATATAATTGTCGAACAAGCATGCATCCAAGAATTTAAGCCATATCTACCTAATTCAATAAAAGTAAGTTGCAATTTCCTTATCTGTTTTCAATTATTTGTCCACGCGTTTCACTTTAGTAATTTGAATCTAGAGAATTCAAGTTATAGTAGACTTTAATCATCAGAACCATTTTCTGACGATCACAACTTACACGTCTTTTGGCGACCACAGTGGAAGAATACGATGACTCACTGAACTCCCAGAAGCGTGTCTGGGCTTACGGATTTTGAAGCTAATGACTTCAATGATTAGGAGGAGTAGCGGTTCAAGAGCCTCTGAGACTGGGGATGGTCCTCAAGATGGAAGACCACCACCCAATCCATTGCTAAATACGTACAAGAGTATCACTTTTTTGTCAATTGACTCGGATTATCTTGAATAAATTCAGGAAAAGACCTTGAAGTGCTAAACAATTCGAGCACGCAGCTCAGATGAATCTACACTCAGGCAATGTGGTAAAGAAAACAAAAGAAATCAAATCATTCACCATGTCGATGCACAAACTAAGAAGGTAATAATCAGGGTTCACAAAGGTGACCTCGTTTTTGTGAAAGTCGATAATCAGGGGGACCATAGGGTCACGCTTCACTAGTAATGTCGTTTTGTTGAATGTCTTTTTTTTTATCTCTGTACTCTCTGTGCTCGCTTGACGTGCACTTGTCATACTCGTAATGTACAGTTTTAGTTTGATTTTTTCTTTTCTTTTCTTGTTTCATTAAAATTGCGTCGAGAATGGGAAGACAACATAAAGCAACTGGAACAATATCGTTTAAGCAGTATCTGGTCTGCTGCATATTAATAACACGTATATTCTGGAAGAAGGAGGATGAAAAATCTGTACTTCACATTGATCTGGCAAGAGTGATCAAGAGATAGAAACAGTGTCTGATTGGCGGATAGATAAGGGATGGTATGATAGACACTCAAAATGACCACCAGAAAGTCCAAAAATTTAGTCAGTGCTAACTTGCTAATCAATGATGAGAATGGAAGATTTGACAAGTTTCAAACTCTGGATCAGCATGCGTTGGCAAACTTACTAGTTCAACTAGAGGAAAGTCGATTGTTTCTGATCCGAGGTTGTTTTGACTTGTTGGATCCACCAAGGTTGAGGAATGGGAGGTTGCTAAAGAGATATTCTTAATCGTGGCTGTATCATCTCTCTTCACTGTCAGTCCGCTAGCCACAGGGAGCACTGCTTGCCCCCGTTTTATGGCTGAGGAACTCGAAGAACGATGACTTCATTTAGAGTTCCGCTTGAAGCTCTAATTTCGGTCAATTTCAGCATGATTTCCTTTCCAAGGAGACTAAATCTGACCACATTCCTTTTGTTCACTTTTATTTTTGTGCGACCATGTCATCCGGTTGCATTCGGTAGCAGTCGTTGACGAGGTGGAGGCACAAAATCCATGGCCAAAATGTTAACCATTACATACATCTCCACAGGTTTGCTTAGCATGGCTCTTCATCTGCTTGTTTAGTCATGCCACGAACGTATGAGCGTTAAAAGGTTGGTGATGGAGGTGGCGATTGATGGCTGGTCCCAGGTAGACAGTGGCAAATCTGTGATAAGTGGTGAGTTAATGGGAGATCGTGTTATATGGGATGGGGATCTATCTTGTTGAAGCTTTGGTGTTGTGGAATAAATGTGCGAAGTGTTGAATGGGCGATGAGGATAGGGATGTCCACGTCAGCAATTCATCAATTCATAAGCTAGCTCCGGGATGGACAAAAGTATGATTCAATTACAACTACTAATTCTAACAAAAGTCTATCTAAAAGAAGAATTCAAATGATTAAATTATGTTCTATAACGCATGGATGTAGTTAACCTATGTGGTAGACAGCAAGATTTAAGTCTTCCGGTTGAATTCTGGGCCTTTGTCCCTAGTTCATCACTTACCAGAAAAGGTCCTTCAGTTGGATTTTAGTTACAAAAGAGTCTAGTTTTTCACCTCATAATCAGATTGGAGGAAATAGGGTCATGTGTTTTTCCATCTCTTAGAGAAAATGTCCTCCAATTATGCCTCTTATTGGTGGTTACAGATATTAACAGTCAGTGATATTCAGACCCCGTGACCCACCAATTAAAAAAAAAAAAAAAAAAAAAACTCTACCAATAAAAGGTATGCTTGGAGAAAAATATAGTTCAAATATAGTATACGATCTATGCATTTATTAGTCTTGCATAATTGTCTCACTCTCAAGAAACCATTCACATTCTACTTCCTCAATCCATGGCAAGTAACTTGGTTTCTCTTTTGTTCCGGTGATATATCTCATCCTCCTCGGTGGTCGAAATTCTTCAGCCACCACCGCTCGAGTTAAAGTATTTCCCGAAGTTACGTACGTGATTAAGCAATAAGACTCAGAATGATTCAGTTTTCTTTGCGTTTTCTTTTCTTTTTCGTCTGACCGCAATTATTTTAGGGTTAACAAGTTTTATGATGTTCTTTGCTCCAAGGATTTCGTAGATTCCAACTGCAGGAACCTTTTCACTGCAGAAAGTCGGATGAACAACTATTCTTTAAGGTCCAAGTTTTCCCAGGCCCGAAATTCAAATTGCCACCTAACGATGGGTTCAGTTGGAGGAAGTACGATCAGAAGGAAATTCTTGGAGCCAAGCATCCAAGGTGAGTTCAGAGACGATCAGTTCTCTAATTCTCAAGTCTCGAAGCTCCATCACCCCAGAGATTCACTAGAACATTATTCCTTTGTTCAAAGCAAACCCCCTTCAATGATCTTGCCGTTCTCACCCCTAGTCCAAATTCATCCCCAGCATGTTAGATTGGCAGACTTGAGATAAGCCACATCCTCGAAAACGTTAAATGGAAGGAACTCAATACTTGTCCCCCGGTCATGTGACAGGAATAGACAAATTTCTTCCATTTTTCCTCATATAGAAAGTTAGCTAGTGTCAAGAAGACCTGATGAAAGATGTCATCATTTAGCAGCATATTCATTTTCATCGTGTCAATCATCATCCTACACTTGATGGGCTATTTCATGGTCAACCATCTTTTTCTTATATCTTAATCGACTAAAAACGATTTCAGTATTAACGGTTAGCTCAGTTTGGCAGCTTTATACGTTGCTATCACATTTTCTCTTCCTTCGCCTAGTAAAGTTTGACATATGATTGAGCACTTTGGAAGTAGCTGGGCTATGAGTGCACAAAAGTTTTGTTATGTTTCCTTTGGCCTCTATGTCTAGCTTTCATTGATAATTTTCCCTAACTTCATCTTCAGGGATTACATGTATAATCATGAACATAAATCATCTTATTTACTTCATCTCCTGAACACACCTGGGGCATCTCGACACATAGGACATCTCAACTCCAAAGTATCCTGCAACATCCACCCACAAGGCATCCCGCCATACTCATGCATAATCTCTCTTTTTTTAATGTGTGATATCTCAAATCCCAAGGCATCTTAAAACACTTCCCAAAACATCCAAGGCATCATCGTTGCCCTCACGTGGATGACGACATTTTTTTTTTCAATTTTTAATGTTATTATGCAATATTAATGCACATGAAGATTATCAATATCAATATCCAATTCACTGCATCATTTCACTTTACCAAACATATTCCATATCAACATTTATGCATAGCATCATTGTACTTAACCATCATCAAATAAACATATTCAATATGCATACTTTTCTCAAATATAATAGACATGTATTCATCAAATAATGATGCTAAAAACATGAAGGACTAAAATATCCATAAAATAGAAAACATGAGAAAAGAAAATAGTTTTTTTTATATATTTTTTTAATTATCTATAGCTTTCAGTAACTACTATACTCAGTAACCTACCACAACTAGTAATCAGTATTATCATCTTTGGTACATGCCATAATCAATAATCGTACCTGCCATAATCAGTAATCGGTACTGCCATCTTCGGTAAGCTACTATAATTGGTAATTGGTAACTGTCATATTCAGTAAGTGGTAATCGATACCACCATATTCAATAACTTAAAAAAAAAAACTCTCTTTGCCAAAATACTACCAATCACCAAAGACTTCACTCATGCTTCTTATTAAAAAAAAAAAAAATCAATGCAAACTCAACAAATCATCATCAAGATTCACACGAGTGAAGAATCAGATATGCTATCACCAATTTTCTTACATATGTTCATAAAACTCACTATAATTAAACACTCATCAAGCAATCAAGCCAGGTACTCATTAGAACAGCCTAGCTAGTTGTGTTAAACTGGGAATGATAATCTTATGTAGGGGTGTGCAAAGAAATTGGGAATAGCCGTCCTGTTCACGTTCAAATCAGACTAGAACCAATGGGTACCCGGGTTCACGGTTCTAGGCACAAAACTGCCTACTTGGACCAGAACAGTAATATTATATATATGTATAATTTTTAAGAAAAATTTATGACAATTTTTAAGAAAGATGAAAACCCTAAAATCCCTTATTCGAAACTCATCACCTATTGATTCAATGTTGTATCGTCTCACTCTCACCTCATCTAAGTCATTTGTCTATCTCTTATTCATGGACTTGACTCTCAATTTACAATATGAGCTCAATATTTCTATTGATCTTGCAATTAAGAATAGGGATTTTTTTTTTTTTTTTGCTGTACTTTAGATTGTTGGAAAATGTTGTTTTGAATGTGTGAAGCTTGATGGGACCGATTCCATGAATTCACTCAGTGATTCCCAGTTCCAAGATGGAGTTTGTCCACCCTAACCGTGCTCACCTTGATTCTTATGGTTATGACCAAAGACCGATCTACTGAGAAAATCCTTCTCGGCCTTTTCATTTCTCAGTCTAACTTCCTCTCTCTCTCTCCTTTTGCCTTCATTTAAAATCGAAAGGACAGACTTCCCAAAAATATGACCACCCACGGCCACTATCTCCCCCCCCCCCCTCTCCCTTGGGGTCTCACTTGTATTATTTGACCATTTGACCATTTGACTGGTGAACAAGTCAAAAGGGCAAAAAGAAAAGACAAGAAAGGTTCACCAGGTCAACAAACGATAGAAGGGACGCCCACGGCTCAAATGAAAGGACAGTGCACGCAGGAAGAAGAAAAAAGAAAAGAATAAAAGAAAGAAAGAAGAAAGAAGCAAGAGCGAAAAGGAAAGAGAAAGGAAAGTTCACGCATACACTTTTCAGAGAGCTCTCCAAGTTGGATCTATTTCAATTCTTAACGCCCGATAAGTGCTTATAGCCTTTGTTCATCTACTCGAAGAGATTTTTGAAATTACTTAATTTCAGATTCTTGTCATTTCTGAGATAGTTGGTTAAATACCGTTTGTTGTAGCTCCTATCTTTGACTGCTTTTCAAAATTGTATATACATTTCAGAAGCATTTGTATATTAATTTGTCTAGCTTTCCTGTTTGATTATTTTATGGATGGGTGAAATTCTAGCTTTGCTTGGAAGGTGGGAGCAATGGGTTAGCAACAACGCGGAACAAGGTTTGAAGCTTCTTGGTATCCCTCTCTCTCTCTCTCTCTCTCTCTCTCTCTCTCTCTCTCTCTCATCTTCCATCGCCAATAGGTCCAATTTTTGACTGCTTTTATACAATTTCACATATCATCACTATCATCCTCGCAAGAACCCTCCATATCTAAGAACAATATAATGTTAGATCCCCTAAGAATAATTAACAAACCCAATTTATAAATGAGTGCATCGGATTATCATATCAAGCAATTAAATATGATCCGCTCTCTTGAAATTATGATTTATTGCATCGACCTGTGAATCAATCTTGAAGAAGAGGAACAGTCAGCCATTGGACTGTCCTTGCTAGGTGTGTTGAACTGGGAATAGTGATCCGATCAAGGACCGGTCTTGACTGAGAAAATCCTATTCGGCTTTTCCAATTCTCAGTCAAACTTCCTCTTTCTCTCTTTCATTTTTCCCTTCATTTAAAATCGGAAGGATGGACTTCCCGTAAATATGACCACCCACGGTCACTTTCTCCTCCTATCTGCCCCCTTCCCCGAAGCTTCACTTGTAATATTTGAGCGTTTGACTATTTGACTGGTCAACAAGTCAAAAGCAAAAGAAAGTTGACCAGGTCAACAAAGGAGAGAAGGGACGCCCTCTGCTCAAATAAAAGTTCTGTGCACGCACGAAGGAAAAAAGAGAAAAGAATGAAAGAAAGAAAGAAGAAAGAAGGGAGATGCAAAAGGAAAGAGAAAGGAAAAAGTTCATGCATAGATGCCTCGGAGAGTTCACCCAATCGGATTTTCTTCGATTCATAACTTTCGGTAAGTCTTTTATTCATCTAATCGAACGCATTTTTTGAAGACCAGCCCGAATTTCAGATTATTGTGATTTCTAAGCTGCTAGGTTAAATTTAAAAGTTGTTAAACTGACAAATCATGGAGTTTTGATAGTTTAGAGTATTGTAAAGTTGTAAAATTTTACAAAAGTCCATTTGGACTTTATGATTGTCCAAAATGAATTTTCGAAAATACTTGTGTGTGATGAACCATACTTGACCAACAGCTTTCGGGTGGAATTTTTTCGATTGCCGAATAAATTTGGGTCAGCCAAGTTACGGGTCTTCTAGTAATTCGAAAGGTCTTTCTTTTGACTATAAACTCTCTTGAAACCGAGTTCGATGAAAGGCTTATGGGGCAAGAAAGTTTGTCGTGCGAGTGGTCATTTGTATTACTAGTGGTTGTTCTATGCGTTAGCAGTTTTTTGCTATGATCGGCTGTCCTTGAGGTTTTTGTTCCACCCGTAGTGAGCATTTGTAATTTAGTTGAGTCGATTTGAAGTAGTGGTTTAATCTGAACGAAATTCTAAAATTTCAGGCTCAAACTCCGCATCAAAGACAGTTTTGAATATTTGCTTTGGACAATAGTTTTATTAGTGCATAGAAATCATTTTATTAGCGAGTAAGCTTAGTTTAGCTTATTCATAGTTAAGGTAGCGTTTTACTTAACTTAACGCTACTTTTCGTTTATTTGATAGGATTACGACTTCAATGGTCCGACTAATCTTTGTTATTTGGTTGTAAGTATTCCCAGGTAAGTGATGTTTTTTTTTTTTTTTTTTTAAATTTTTCGAGTTTGTAAACTCATGTTTCAAAAGCAATATGGATTAAATATAGTATAAGTTTTGTTGCATAAAAGTTTGGATGGAGCATTTACTACTCTTTGATTATGTTAATATATAAATTTTGACGACCCAATTAGTTATTTATTACGTATAAAAATTAGGGATCGACCCCAATCCTTATACAAAAAAAATATATTAGTTAAATTGCATATAGTTTTTACTTTTTAGGAGCATTTATCATATAGCTTTACTCATATATTGCATTGAACCGGTGATGGATAAGTTTAAATTGATGATTCTGAGTTTTAATTTAACAAGTTGGTCTGAGCTCGTGGTGAGAAATAATTTGGCCAAGCCTGCCATTTTGTAATGGCTGGAAATTTACTTATAAGGAGTGACGAGTTGGAAGATTGGTTTACTTTGGAAAATATTGGTATTTTTCTTCTGATATTCGTTCAAGAGCTGTTTCACCAGTTCTAATTCTTGTGAATAACCTTCCACCAAACACTGCATTTTGGTTTTATTATGAGAGACTCAGGTTCTGTGTTGAGTTTGGACAGAAATTGTCAAATGCAAAATGGATTTTTATTCTCAACTTGTATATACAGCCTTAACAACTTATGCCCAAATGACTCAAAGACAAATAGCTACTGAACACAAATTACGCTAGAATTTAATCAATGACGTAATATGAGCACACATGGTTAGACAACCTATGTTAAGGACTCAAACTATGATGGAATTTAATCAATGTCACGGATTGTTTTAGGTGTAAAGGCGGAACCAAATCAACAACAATACTTCTGTATATAAGCAAAACGCTGTAATATAATCAACGACATTGAACTTTGTGGAACAAGATTGGAATTTAATCGACAATGTTGAATCGAACGGAGATACACGTCGGAATCTAATCATCAATAGGAATCTTGAAAGCTACAACTAAGATGTGATAAAGTAAAAATAAAATAAAGACAATTGTTGTGTTTTTCGCGCGGGGGGCCTTCTCAGTGGAGAAACTATGGTATTTATAGTGAGTCAATATTCCTTAATCGGTTGTTCCTTCTTGGGCATTGCTCTTTGCAATCTTCACGTGTTTCTTTCCCCCTAGACATCCTTATCCTTTAGCAACTGCTCCATGACCTGTTGACAATGCTCGTGTAACTTGCCCTTCAAGCAAATAACCATTTCCTATTTCTACGTACATTTCTCGCGGCAGTTATTTTCGTTCAGATTCCAATGCTAATCCTACTTAATCTTCAAATTCAGCACATTATTCATATAGCCTAACATGTGGTGAATTGGTGGTTTGCGCACCCATGTGATCAACTCGCATGTTAGGAGCAATTTAAAATCAATGCAATTTGCTTGAAAAACATTTTTTTTTAAATAAAAGAGAAAATGTATTGAAATGGCGTTGGAGAAATCTAGGGTAATTAAGTTCCCGAACTCATTTAATCTCTGGTTCCCGTTTACTTTACTTAGGTTTCTAATTGACCCACCAAAAATATATTAGCAACGAATCCAAACTAAAAAATTATTTGCATGTTAAGAACCTAAACCTTAAGTCACGAGTTAATATGTGTTTGGAAGAGCCTGAATTAAGTTTAAGCTTAATAATCTATTAGCCGAACCCCTAGATGGTTTAATTGGCTTCGCGGAATGACAACAAAGAGTATTTCTAGCGATTGAGCTGAGTTGCAAAAGACTATTTATTTGGTAATGAGAAAACAATTTGCAATACATATTCTAAATTGGTTTTATGGGAAGAATTGATTTGGGGAATGCTATATGTTTTGGTTTGCAAAACCAATTGTGATATGGATTGATCAAGAATTAAGTGCTACACAATGACACGAGTCTCGTGAGAGCCACCTCTAGGATCTTATAGTTAAGAGCCAAGTACTACATAGTGACATGAGTCTCGTGAGAGCCACATTTAGGGGATTGTACAATTAACATGTGTTGGTCAAAGATTAAGTGCCACACAGTGACGCAAGTCTTGTAGGAGCTGCCTCTAGCATCTTATACTCTTGATATGTGTTAGTCAAGGGATAAGTGCTACATGGTGATGCTAATTGTGACATCCTGAATTTTCAAAATTCGTTTTCGATTAAATAAATCGGGCCTTTTGTCGACGCGTCGATAGTGCTATTCTTTGAGCTGATCACTCATGAGATAACTAGATTATCTGGGAAAGCAATTAAGGAATCTAAATGCAATAGACTTAAGAATTCGACCAGGAATTGATTGCTTGACCGTGTTGATCTGCAAGGGTCATTACGACACTGTCGAAATCGATCAAAGACCGGAGATAGGTCGACTTGACTGAGATGTGTGATCAGAGTGTGGGTGATTCCACCTGATCGCAAAATACTCGTCGATCGGCACTAGACCGATTTTTCTATCGTTTTGGTACCCGGTGTCCGTAATTGATACATCGAGATTTTCATGACAATCGAAAGTCGCTAATGTGTCGAAGATGTACTTTGTGACTCGAGATAAATCGATCACAGGTCAATTGCACCAAAAATTCCTAAAAGTTACCCGGTAGACTAGGTCACGCTAAAAGCGCACCGGATTGAAAATAACCGCGAATTTGAACCCGATTTCATAAATTGAAAGTTCTGATGTGTCACAAGCTATTTTAGAAACGTCGACTCACTCTTCGAAAAATTTTTAGAGATTCCGAGATTTTTGCGGAAAACCGATTCGGACGTCGCGGAAAATAAACGGAAATTCATACGGGCCGAATTTAAGCAAGTTTTGACTTCCGAGCCAAGCCTTTGAGTGTCAGGGATTCACAGAAAATTATGTAGGATTTTTCTTCACCAAAATCGGACCTTGAATTGGATAATCGGAAAGGAAATTGAAGCCAAATTAATCAAGAGGCTGAAATTTTGACATTTAAATTGGCTTATTTGTGGGATATTCTTATTAGAAAGTATTGGGGGGACAAGCATTAAATTGAATGGCTAAGTCTTGATTTTTTGGCCCCACCGTGACTTCTCCAACACGCCGTCCAGCTGCCCCCCATTTTCTCGCCGACTTCATCTCCTCCGGTTCCTGTTTTTGTTTTCATTTTCTTCTTCATTTCACAACCCCCGAAAACCACAGCCCACGATCTCTCCCCTCTCGCCCATTTCCACTGAGTTTTGTCTTCCCACCACCATCATCATCATCCAACATACACCATCATCTAATGCCATCACCATATTTCCTCCCCTCAGCCTTGCGTCTTCAGCTTCTTCGGTCAAAGCTTCTCCAAACTGGCTTTGATTGTTGACCCGCCAACTTCCCACCGAAGACCGAATCTGCTTCGCCGAGAGTCGTCCAACGCCTCCACCGAATTCCTTGGCTGACTGAGCAGCTCCTGCCGTTGCCACGTCTACCGACGATCTTCAAGCGGCCACACGTCCGAAGCAGCTGCACCGAAGATCCGCATCCCCTCCTCGTGTCTTCAGTCCATCGAGGTCAACTACAGCAGGTGTGATGACCGCCAATCTCCACTTCTTTGCACGAACAGAGGAGTCCATCGAAATTTGATCCAGCAGCTTCATCGTGCGATCCCCTCTCCACGCGGCCAACGTCCAGCTCTTTCTGCCTCGTGTCTTCATCTTCACCGCCAGTAGCAACTTTCCTCATGCGCCAGCGAAGTCCAAGCAAAGGCAGCACCATTGTCCACGAAGCCAGCAAATTTTGGTCAGCAGTTGGGCCCGTATCCAACCCGCATCATCAGCCCACGAATTCATCCACAAGCCCATCTTCAGCACAGTGATTTAAAGCCCATCTCCAGCAGATTTTGAAGCCCAAGCTCAGGCCCAAGTTCAGTTGGTTTTAGCCCATTTGAAGTTCAGCCCATTTTGGGCCCGCGAAGAAAGCCCAAGACCGAAACTTAGCCTTGCTGAGTTGTGTTGGGCTAAGTTTAGGCCCGGCCCAAGTTCATTGACGCCGCCGAAAATTTCAATTTCGGCCGCCGTCGAATCGTTGTCGCGGTGAACCGTTTCCGCAATTAACCGGTGAGTTTATACTATAAACTCTGCTTAGTAGGCTAATGACGTTTAAGGGGTGTTTAGATTTATTTTATTAGGAATTAGGTGGTTAGTTAGATTAAATTAGAAATGTAATTATTTAATTGAGCATGTTAGGTGGTTAGCATGGTTTAGCTAAGGCCTAAATAAATTGTACTATTTATCTAGAAGGGTTCGGGAATTTTCGGGTCCATATCGGTATTTAATTTAATAATTTTGGCCAAGGTTAGTATTTTTAGAAATTAAATTGAATTAATCAATTAATTTTCGAAATTAATTATTTATTAAATATTTTTCCGGAATTTAGGCCGGGATAGTCGGTGACTAGAATTTTGTGCTGATTGCAATGATGTGGTTAAATTCTGCAATTGAGTGTTAAATTATGCAAATTGAGTGCTGATTGGATTTTTGTTATTTAATTCCAAAAATTGTGAAATTCCAATATTTATTCAGAAAATCCCAAGTGTCGGGTTTTAACACCGAAAATGGATTTTAAGTACTATATCAAATAGTGGGGTTTGAAAAAGATAGGTATCGGTCTTCTGGTTCAAATTGATCGTGTACCCACACACGACTATTTTCGGGATGTTTTTAATACGAAAAAAATAGGCCAGGATCGCTATTTTAATGGAGGCATTTGAGTGCAATGCACATTTATTGGGTGGTCGTGTGTTGATTAAGAGAAACCATTCCTGGCTGTTAAGCCGGATGTTACCCATTTATTGGGACTCGGGTTGCAGTAGATTCTGGACCTACGCCCCTTCGGGGAAGCTGTCTAATTGAGAGACGTTGCTGTGCTCATGGTGGGAGACGAAGCCTAGCTATGCCAGAAGACACCGAACTTGTGAGTAGGTTGTATTCGGGTCGCAGTAGATTCTGGACCTACGCCCCTTCGGGGAAGTCGTCTCTGAGAGAGACGTAACCGTGCTCAATAGGGTGAGACGACGCCTGGCAATGCCAGAAGACCGCCAATAGAGTTGGCCGTACCCTTGAGGGGTGTAATTAACAATTGGAACGCATGATGGTTGAGTTTGATGTGTCGGATTATGGGACAAATTGTGTGACATGGTATGGGACATGTCATACCGATTTGGCCCTATAATCTAGACCCCCGTAATTTATTGAGTTGAGTGATGCGTTTCAATTGCTGGATGTATCGATTCTATACATAATGTATATGAACTGTGCTGACCTGCAGGGTGGAACTGAGGCGAGGTAAGTCCTCTATGCTAATTGTATGATTGCGTGGTTAGGACTCTTCTTGGCGTATTTCCTCCTAATTGAGGTTTAGAGCTTAGACTCGCTGAGATTTTATCTCACCCCATTGTGGGACAATATTTTCAGGGGTCGTCGAGTGGAGGACCAGGTGCCAAGATGAAGTGATGAGAAGTGTAGGTCAGCTAGGGCCGTCTCTTTTTGGGAGGCTAGTCTTTTATAGTCTTTTGGTCATAGACCTTGTGCCTGACATTATGTGAATATAAAAGTCTGTTTGTTTTGTGAATTCATATCCTGCTTTTCTATCACGAGATGATTATTGTCAGGGGATTTATTTTCGCTTCCGCATGTGCTTAAAAAAAAAAAAACAATGGGTCGGCGACTCATCCTGGGAAGTCGAAAAATTTTATCGACCGGAGAGGGATGGGCATGCGCTCAGGGTTCGGGGCATGACACTAATCTCTTGGAAGCAACCTCTAGAGCCATGTACTCTTGATATGCATTGGTCAAAGATTAAGTGTTACATGATAATATAAGTTTCTTGGGAGCCACCTCTAAAGGCTTGAATTGGATGTTGAGCATGAAATTGATCATTGATGTGTGATTTGAGATTGGTCAATGAAATGAACCATTGACATGTGAATTGATGAGATTGATCAATAGACTTCACCATTGATATTTGAATCATAGTGGTAGATTAAATGAGTAATTATAATTTGTATAAAGCTTTGTTGAAACAAAATAACTTATATTTGTTTTGATATGTATATTATATCTTGGGATTGAAGTTTGAGTTTCTAGTAATACTTATGTATGTAAGTATAGTAGATGCTCGATTTTCTCAAAAGAGATACACTAATCACTAATCTGAAGTAGCTCATCTCATTCGTCTTAAATGCTTTCAAGTTCCTCAGTTAGTGACAGGTTGGACAAAAGTACTATCAACGAGAAACTTTTGGTATAAGGATTTTGGGTATGACTTTAGCTAGTTGCATTGTTTCTAAGTAGATACTTGTTGGATGGGCTGAATTCTAAGCTGAACATATTCCTTTTTAATGGATGATAGAAACGTTGATATTATAATCAACCCGTTCTGTTATTATATATGTGTAGAGGAAAATATATTTTTTTTGATACGGGTTATTTGTTGTATTTGAGGCTACGTCTTTCATATAAAAGGACGGTTGTACCATTCTCCATTCTTGTTAGATTCGGGTGTGACATCACTCCCGATACTTCTTGGATCTTCCTTCTTCTAAACCCATTCAAGGCACGAAAGTTCTGTCTCTCTTTTCTTCTCGTGTTACGAATCCTTTTTCAGATCTGTTTAGACCGACCCGGTTCTAATTTAAGCTCCCACCAATCTCAGAGTCCTAAACTTTAGAGAAACCCATCCCCAGTTTTTGCTTTTTAACCGCTTCTCTGGAACCTGCTTCCTGGTCTTCTCTCTTTTGGCATTGTTGTTGCTCGAGGTCTCGATCTCTGATACAACTGGCTTTTGTGTAACAGAAACAGCTCAAAAACCAAGTCATCTTTTAAGTTCTCGTTAAGATTTTGAAGTCATCGGGAATATGGAAGATTGGGAAAAAATGAACTTGCCGAATGAGCTAATACAGGGCAGAGAGCTGACCAAGCAACTCCAACGCCAACTCCATTTAGCTGTTTCATCATCTTCTTCTTCATCACACGAACAAACCCAAGAAATGCTCATTCGCGGGATCCCAACCTCATATGATAAGGCGCTGTCCATGCTCAATGCGGAGCCCCCGGTTGGAGGGTGTCCGCGCCGGTTGTCTGTGTCGCCCCCTTCACTCGGTGGGAGCCCGATGAGTAGAGGAGACTCAGACCGGAATCTTGATGATGGTTCTACTACTAGGAAGAGGTAATAAATAAATTAATCATCTGATATTTTTTCCCTGTTATTGCATGCGTGACTGCCCTTGATGTTTGCGTGTGGTCATGACAGTTGCATGATTTTGTGACGGCAACCAATTGTGTTGCAGAGAGGCGATGCAGCGGTGGACAGAGCGGGTCCGAGCCCCAACACCTGACGATGGGTTCAGTTGGAGGAAGTACGGTCAAAAGGAAATTCTTGGATCCAAGTATCCTAGGTGAGTTTAGAGTCGATCAGTTCTCCAATTCTCAATTGTTGAAGCTCCATCAACCTAAACATTCACTAGAACATTATTTCTTTGTTCAAATTAGACCCAAACTTCAATGATCTAGCCTTTCCCACTCCTAGTCCAAATTCATCCCCAGCATGTTACGTTGGTGGACTTGAGATAAGCCACATCCTTGAAAACGTTAAAGGAAGGAACTCGATACTTGTCCGCGGGTCAAGTGATAGGAGTAGATAGATTTCTTAAGTTAGCTAGTCTCAAGAAGACTCGATGAAAGACGTCATCATTTAGCAGCATAATGATTTTCATCGTGTCAGTCAAAATCCTATGATTGATGGATTGTTTCATGGTCAGCCATCTTTTTCTCATGTTACAATCATCTGAAAACGATTTCAGTTATTAATGGCTAGTTTAATTTGGCAGCTATTTACGTTGCTATCACATTCCTCGTCCTTAACCTACTATAGTTTGACATATAATTGAGCACTTTCGAAGTAGCTCGGCTATGACTGCACCCAAGTTTTATATGTTTCCTTTGGCCTCTATGTCTAGCTTTCATTGATAATTTTCCCAAACTTCATTTTCAGGGAGTACTATAGGTGCACTCATGTCCAAGGTTGTTGGGCTAAAAAGCAAGTGCAAAGATCCGACGACGACCCCACTGTCTTCGAGATCATGTACCGTGGAAGGCACACGTGCATTGACCACCCTGCCACTGTCGTCCCTTCTTCTCCGCTGCCTGAAAATCAAACTGATTCCAATGCCTCCATCGATGATGCCCCTCTCCAAATCAGGGAACTCCCTGTGTATGTCTCGGCCGCAACTTCAGGGAACAACTCTCAAGCAACAGTACGTTCGAATTCAGATAATCCCCTTTGTGGCATGGAGTTTGCTGACGAGTACATTTTCTTTGGGAGAAAATTATCAAAAAAATCTTAAACTTATTGCATTTGTGACAATTTAATCATAAACCTTTCAATTGTGCCAATTTAGTTCTAAACATTTTGATAATTTAATCCTTTCATCTAACTTTGGCCAAAAATTACTAATGTAGATGTTGACCGTCTTATGTGGTACAGCTGACGTTGATGTGAACAATTTTTATAATTTGTGAAAAAATTCTAATTTTTAAATTTTATTTCTTTCTTCCTCCACCAATTGCAAGGCCTTGGCGATGGCTAGCAACCGGCCACAGGTGAGAAGGAGCCTTGTTGGCCTCAAGCAAGGCTTGCAATTGTTGGGATCAAGCAAGGCTAAAGTAGATCATTTTTACAATTTTTTAAAAAATTTCTAGTTTTTAGATATTTTTTTATTTTCTTTTTTTATTTTTTTCCTTCCCTTCGTCAATGATAGGCCTTCGCTACGGTTGAAAACAGGCCACAAGTGAGGTGGAGCCTCATTGGCCTTGAGCGAGGCTCAACCTTGCCAAATCTAGCAAGGTGGAGCCTCGCCTCAAGCGAGGCGTGCACTTGCTGGGATCGGGCGAGGCTTGAGCCGCTAAATACCAACAAGGTCTGCCTCACTTGATCTTGACAAGCTCGGGCCTCAAGCAAGGCCAGCTCTTGTCGGCCCTCTCCTATAGCTGGTCGCTGGCCTATCGGTAGAAGAAAAAAAGAAAAAGAAATGAAAGAAAAGAAGAAAAAGGAAAATGGAAAGAAGAATAATTCATATTTTCAATTTTATTTAAAAATTTATCCACTTAAGCATGAACCATGCCATGTAAAATGGCTAGTGTCCACGTAAGCAATTTCTAGTCAAAATTGATCGGAATGACTAAATTGACAACTTGTGAAAAAGTTTAGGACTCAATTAATACAATTAAAAATTTATCACTAAATTTGCATAAGTGTAATAGGTTTAGAATTATTTTGATAATTTTTCCTAAATATATAATTATTATTAAGAGACGGTAAAGAAATAAATCATCTCTCTCAAGAAATCATTTGCATTGTACTTTCTCAATTCATGGCAAATAACTTGATTTCTCTTTTGTTCTTGTGTTCTCATATCCTCGTACATGTTTAAGCAATGAGTCTCAATATTTTTTTTTTTTTTGGCTAACTGCAAATATTTGGAGGTTAACAAGATTGGTGATGTTCTTTGTCCCAGGGACACCAGAGACGATTACCAGAGTTGAAGGTAGCTTATCACGGAAGAAAGTCGGATGACAATGAGATGCAACGACTTGTTGAGGTCAACATACCTTTCTTTCTCCCTCTTACGTCATTATTAGTTTCTAGCCTATGTTTGCCTCCAATAGGTTACAAGTTATGATTATTGGACATGCAAACTTAACTAATATAATTACGAAGGTTTATGTCGAGGAGGTTAAATCACAAAACTCCATTATATCCTACTTTCGTATTTATTTTTCACATAGATGTTAAAAGATTGTCATGGAGCACTTGCTAAAACTCATTACTTTTCGTCTCCAGCTTTTTCATAGAGTTGTTGCATGGATCTTATCCATCGATTTTGAATAACAGAAAAATGACAAGAAATTTTATTGAGGTGTTTCTAGTGGTTTAATCTTCTCATTAGATAAAAATACAACTCAAATACATAGTGAAGTTATGGAATTAATCCCACTGGGCTATGCCCAAAAAAAAGAAAACCCACTGAGGACGTCTCAGGTGCCCGGCCAGGTGGGCTACGGGTGAGGAGTCCACCTTCTGGGCCCACCGAGCGACGGGTAAGGCCTCCAAGCAGATCAATCTGACGTTGGGCATGGTCCGCATGGACCCGAGATATTATTTCAACACCATCAATGTTGTTTACATATTGAATGTACTAACATTGCTGTAATTGCCTGCTGTTTCAGGAAAAATCAATCTCTGATGAGCCCGTCGCTAGTTCAGTCGATACATCCATTAGTTTGGGTTCGGGCCTCTATTCTCATACTGCTGACGATCAAAAAGGTAGCATCCATTCCTCAAAGAATCATTATATGTTAAATGATTTGGGGAGAAGATTTGCAACATGACACTGATATAACCTTAGCCCATACAATTTCAACCTTGCTTTGCCCTAAAAAATGAGTTTTCTAGTACTATTTATTTAGACAGTAGCAAATTTCTAAGCTGAAGGTGACTAAAGAGATGAGAGTTTTTATGTGCTTGCGAGATTGCTATCTCGATGCTTCTGTCAATAATATTGCATTTATACATGCATTAAATTGCTATTGTTTGCTATTGTTGATAGCATAAAGTCTAGAAGTGCTGCTATTTCTAAGGGAGCACATCTTGTGTATCGGGATTTATTTTGGGCTAAAATGGGCTCTTTCTTTTTGAACTGATCCAAAGTTGATAAATGGGGTTACCAAGTGATTTTGTTTATGGTGAAGAAAGGAACTGATTTTGGCTTTCTGTTTTCAAGCTATCCACTTGGATAAGTGTAGACGTATTATCATGAAGTGTGTTTGATAAATTGCTGAAAAAAAAAAGTTTTATATATCACAGGGCAGATTATGATAATGATTGTGCCTTTGCCTCATGAATTTGGTTCTATACAGATCTCAAGCCATTATTGGGGATTGACTTGTGTCATACAAGGGCAGGCTATATCACGAACGAAGGATCACTATTGAGTGATCTGAAAAAAGAAGAAAATGCAATAGTGTCGAGTGCAGTGGAAAAACCAGTAGCCATGCAGAAGCAAAGGGCAGAAAGTGATTTTGTGCCAATGCAAAGTAGTCGAGATACAGAGACTGAACTATTTCCCTGGATAATGAATAAGGACGCCAATCCTCATGCTGTTTTGGGAAAAGTTCATTCATATTCATCACACTCAGAGTCAGAAGTTGGTTCACATTACTCAGAATCGGAAGTTGGTTCACATTGCTCAGAATCAGAATCCGAAGACACTGATGAGGAGATGAAGATTGTCTCAAGTCTAGAATATCATAGGAGAGAAAGATCGGAAAGTGCACTTTTGCAAATGCGGAACACTACAGAGCCAGAGGTTGAACCTTTTTCCTTGAAAGTAAACGAAGACACTGCTTCTGACAAAGTTCATTCATATTCCTTAGAACAAGAATCTGAAGTTGATTCATATTGCTCAAGACCGGAATATGAAGTTGGGGATAAAAAGGCGAGGATAAAAGCTAGTCCAGAATATAACGATATTATACACATACCAAAGATGAAAAAGGAAAGTTCTTCACATGCTACTTTGGATGATGCCGATGCCTTAATTGATATGTTAGGCAGCGGTGGAAAACAAGAAGGGAGATCATCAGAAGGATGGGGTGCAGTTAAATATGACTCTATAGTCGACCATCTCATTAAGTCCATAAAAAAATCTAACGTTGAAAAAATTGGAATATATGGCAGAAACGAGGTTGGAAAAGCTATTGTCATTGGAGCTTTGAAGGAATCTGCAATTTTGAGAAATCTATTTGATAGAGTCATCTGTGTTGCTGTTCCTCTAAACTGTGACATGGAAAAGGTGCAAAAGGAGATTGCTGGACAAATATCTTCTGATTTAACTGAAGCCAATGCAGTTGATATGCCACATTCGGAGGTGAATGCATTGGAAGGCATCAAGTTTTTGCTCATTCTTGTTGGCGTTAACCAACACATGAAGCTAGAGACATTGAGAATTCCTGAAGTAACACTACCAGTTGGTAGCAAAATAGTCTTTGTGACTGGATCAGGACGATTGTGTGATGAAATCGAAGTGGATAAGAAAATATTCTTGGATGATCTGTTGCTGTGTGAATTATTTCGTCAAAATGTGGGTGAAGTTGTTTATTATCCTAAAAAAGCCCTAGCTAGAGAAATAATTAGGATGTGCAGGCCATATTCACATGCTGTTATTCTAGTGGCGAGGGCACTGCAAAATGTTGATGACATTTTAATCTGGAAACGTGCGCTTGAAAGACTAAATGTTCGACCTACAAGTCATGAAGCAAGTTTAGAAGCTCTTATGGTTAATGTGTTAAGATTCTGCATTGACCAACTAGAAGATGATAAAACTAGAAGATGCTTGAAAAATCTTGCTCTTTGTAACAATTATGATGAGATTGCATCTGAGTTTGCCATAGACCTATGGGTCAGGGATGGTATCTTAGACGCCCATGATGAAGGCCAAAAAGTCCTTAAAAGTCTTGTCAATGCTAGCCTGCTCGAAGTTGATGAGAATAGGCAATTTGTGAAGTTTCAAGACCAGGATCAGGATATATTAGTGAACTTAATATTTCAGCCCGAGGAAAATCGCGTGTTTCTAATGCGGGGTGGCTTGAATTCGACAGAACCACCAGAGGTTGAGGAATGGGAGAGTGCAAAAGAGATATGTTTGATGCATACTGGAATTTCTGAGCTACCAAAGGAACCAAGGTGCCCTTCACTTTCGTCATTATATCTGCAAAGAAATTACAAGCTGAGAAAGCTTTCTTCTTCATTTTTCAATCGATGCCTGCTCTAGAAGTTTTGAATCTGTCTAGAACCCGCATTCGATGCTTGCCAGAGTCTATATCTCAACTTGTCAGCCTCAAAAGACTCTTCTTGAATGATTGTGTCCTTTTGAGAAGGATATCGCCAGCAATTGGAAGGCTCAAGCAGCTGGAGGTATTTGATCTCGAGGGGACAAAGATTAAGAATCTTCCCAAGGAAATTGAATGTTTAATTAATCTAACTTGTTTGGGGATCTCAATTTCTGGAACCGAACCTTCAAAAGACTCTAAAACAGTGATTCCTCATGGGGTAATATCTTCTCTATTACACTTGGAAGAACTGAATCTCGATATGGATGCCGATGCTGAATGGTGGGATACATGTGCTGAAGGTGTTTTATCTGAAGTTTGCAACTTGAAAAGGTTAAGCGCTTTCAAGTTTTCCTTTCCTACATTGGAACTTTTGAGGCAATTTAATCAACTTAGGAAATCGATGGAGCATCCATCTTTAGCTCAATTTAGACTTTGTGTTGGTAATCATGCTTGCCGCATCATGAATCGGCTACCATCAGATATTGAATTTGAGCTAGAACAGTGCAACCGATTCTTGAGGTACACAAATGGTGATGGTGTCATCATGGATATTAAGGACATCCTGCAACAATGCCGATGCTTTTTCTTAGAAAGGCATGCTAATCTCAAGAAGCTATCTGAACTAGGGATAGATAACATGGACCAACTCAAGTGGTGTGTTCTAGGGGAGTGTAATGAGATTGAAGTGCTCGTGGATGCATCTAATACCCTTCATCAAGAGGCTTTAACTGAATCTCACTGTAAAAGCATATTTCTTGAATCGCTAGAGTTTTTGTATGTGTATTACATGAGAAACTTGAGAAACATTTGGAACGGCTCAATGCAGAAGGGATGTTTATCTTCTCTCAAGTTGTTGACATTGTGTAAATGCCCCAAGTTGACAGTTATTTTCTCAAGCGAGATGCTTGATAATCTCAACAACTTGGAAGAGGTCACAGTTGAGGACTGCCCAGCCATCGCAAGTCTAATTAGCTGCCAAACTTCTATTGGCAAAGTCCAAGAGATACCTTATTTCCTCCCAATTTTGAAAAAGTTGTCTCTCCATTACGTACCTACACTTTCCAGTATATCCTGTGGGCTGCGGATTGCGCCGAGGTTAGAAAGGTTGAGTTTTTATGATTGCCCGAGTCTGAAGTCTCTGTCGACTGATGAAGTTTCTAGTGAGCATTTGAAGAAAATTAGGGGGGAGAGGATTTGGTGGAAGGACTTGGAATGGTGCGGCCATAAGCCAGATCACTTGGACGGTATTTTCATCCCAATTGACACATGCGACATCCCTTAACTCTATGCACAAGCGTGTGCGCGGGTGCGATTCCAACTGTTGGAACTGCCGACAAGTCAGTGGGAACTTCAATTATTTAATGAGTATTGTACCGAATCAATATCGCTAGTTAAACTTTGACAACTCCTGCCTACCTAATGGCATGCTTTATTAGTCGGCTTTTCTGTGGTCTATAAATTTCTTCTTGCCCCTGTTCCATTTCTGCCGTTCAAAGAGAGGACCGTGAGATAACGAATGACTGGGCAGGGCTTGAATGGCCATTATCAGGTCGGTTGAAGTAATGATAAATAGTGGAATAGGAGATCTGCACTTGAAGAATTTCGTCCGTGTGTTTGATTTGGCCAAAAGCAATCAAAATGGACATTAGAATGCCGGCACGACGAGAAGGAATTTTTGGATCTGCTTTCCTAGTGGAATTTATTAGAAGCTAGCTTCCCATTCACTAAGTATAGTCCTCACTTGCTGTTATTAGCATAGTGAGCTGAGTCTCTTAGTCAGAGAAGCAACAGCCAGAGAAGAATCTTTTCCATCGGCAACCCATAATCTTATCAGCTTTAGACATGTGGTTAGTTACTTCCGATAAGGAAAAAAAAAGAAGAAGCAAGTGGTACCTCTTTTATATGAAAAACATGAGTAACAATGGACAGTAACAGGTTATTTCTTTATGTGATCAATTATTAGCATCCCACAAGACGGAATTACTTAATTTATCTTTACAACTAGATTATTTTCATATGGTTGAGTAATCATTGGTATATCAAGTACGATGATAAGTGCTCTTTCATTGTGACTGAAATCCTTTTATACTAGAACAATAAGTTTCAAGGTATCAACTACCACTCATATCTTTTCATGGATGTGGTGCGTCTTCATAGAAAAATGACTTTGAAACTATTAGCAATTTCGGTATCTAATCAATAGGAGTGGTCACCAGGCTGTGCTTGGGCCAGCATATTATTGTACTGGGCCTGGGCACTGCCTAGCACAAGTCCAAAATTTTGGATGAAAACTTCAATAAAGTTAGACTAATTGATTTTTGAAAACACTAAAATGATAAAAAAAAAAATAGTAATTGAGCAAAACTTTCAACACGCCTCTCATCTGTTGTGTCAACAGCGGGAAATTACATTTCCACCATGACCGACGGGATAGAACCTCAACACACCCATCCCCTCACATGTCTTCCTCAACATCTGGTACTTTAAAGTACACCTCGTTCTTACATCTGAAGAGAGTTTTCAACTTTCCTTCCATAAGGCCTGTATAGGACCTCCAAATCTTGATGCCTAACTTAAGTGGATCTAAAGTATCGATGCATTGGTCACAAATATGTAAAATTGGTGGAGACCGTCTTGCATGCACAAGTTAATGCAATAACATATTAGCATCGGTTTAGGATCAACCTTGAATCGACCTAAGACCGACCCAAGACCAACCCAACTCTGTCGATGATAGTCTAATTCCTAGGGAGACTGGGTTAATCCTTAATCTTGAGATTCCTGGATCGTGCAAGTTAATCTTGTTGGAGAAATCTTTCTTGAATATTTTGAAGTTGAGAAAACATTTCCATTAGTCTAGTCTGAAGATTTGCAGACTCTCCTATTCAAAGTCTGAAGACCTCCGAACTGCTAAACTCAAGATTCAAAGTCTATTTCCATTGACAGTTTCTAGACCGTCGAAGAAGGGTTATCCAGAACTGGGTGTTTCATTAAGGATTTGACCTTATCGACTGGAGAAGATCTCTTCGCTAGATATGATATAACGGAATCCTTTATTTAATTATGATTAAGGATTCGATGATTGACGAGGTATACTTGGAAGGTTCTACTTATGAAAACCAAGATCCTGATTGTATGGGCAAGCAGCATTGATGAGTTATCGACATGTTCCTTTAATAGCTCGAATGATCTTCCTAATTGATTCCGTCCAACAGGTAGATTTGAGGAATTCCTTTGGTAAGTGCCAACGGGTATGATGGCATAAAGGAATATAAAAGGAAGACGTTCCAGTTATTCGAGTGGGTGCGCGATAGAAGAATTCCAAAGTCTGAAGCTCTTTGTTCTTAGTCAATTCATTTACAGAGCGAAATCTTGTACGCAAAAGAGTGTTTATACTTTGAGAGACCTTGAGGAAGTGTAGTAAAGTTTCTACACTGTGGAATCAAGGAAGAGACTTGTTGTAACATCTCTTTTGTTCATAGTGAAATCCAGCCGGTGGGCTATCAGTGCGGAAGATTGGACGTAGGCTTGGAATAAGCCGAACCACTATAAACCTTGTGTTCAATTTTCTCTTCCCTACTCTCTATTTTACTTTGATCATAATTCGTCTTGTTAACCAAAGAAGAACTCCATTTCTATTGTCTTGCTCAGTATTGCTCTTATATCCCGAAGAATTATTTTTACACCTATTCACCCCCCCTCTAGGTGCTTATACTAGCTATCTCAAATCTTTGGTCCTAGAAGTTCAGGGTCAATGCAATCCAAACTAACATTGAGTATACATAATATATATAATATACATTATATATATTTATATTATATGTCTAATATATTATTTATAATGCTTTTGCATATGATGTTACGAGTATCATTGATAGATGATTACAAAAACTTTTCATTTTGTCAATATCTTTATGAGCAATCTTAATCGTTTTTATGATTTTTTGCTTTTAGCATGTGTGAAATTTCTATTGTTGTCTTATCTTAAATTTGTTAAGTATGTATTGATATTTATAGTTTAGTTGCACAACGCCGTAGTGCCGTATTGTTGATGGATATGTAATTTGAAATGATAGGTTTGCCTTTTCGGAAAGTACAAAAAATGAAACAAAACAATTATTGATTGGTCTCGAGTTTACCCTAAAACCAAACCGAACGCATCAAGTCAATCCGGTCCTCAGTCCCAACTCAATAGGATTGGTATTCGGTCTTAAAAATTGAAGATCAATATTGTGCGGGTTGATACTAAGGTTAGGTGGTAGACTAGCCCAACTAGACCATACTCAACCCTACACCACATGTGCATGATCCATAACAAATTGAATTTAGCTAGTTGGACAAGACTCCATATTAGGAAGGTGTTCATGTTGGCATTATCTAGCACAATGCTAAAGATTTTATTGAAGATGGCATACTCATTGACAGCTTTCATTATTTCAGCAGTCACATTTCAAGAATTATGCTAGAATATCTACTTTTTAAATGTAAGAGTTTGGTGACATAATCCCATGCATCATTAACCCAGTGGCCGATGATGACACAATATGCATAATTCTTAAGGCTGGTACATAAATCTAAAGTTAAGGAGATTCAAAAGCTAGCTGTTGATAGCAGATGCATTAACACCACCATCTTCTCTTTGTATAGTGACTTAGAGTTTCTGGCATTTGTTGTCAGCAGAACGGGTCTGAATTGAGGTTGTAGAGTTGTGTGCACGTAGTGCACAAAATAAGTGATCTTCGACAAAGTCAGAGGGTTGCTCGACAGCAAGACAATAATATGTAAGCTCCCGCCAATTCCCCACCTTGTCATATAATTAGTATCTTGTATGCAACACCGTACTTGAATAGCTCCCCCAACCTTGGACATCTCTTCCTCATATCGGTGTTAGTGCGTCCTCAAGTGGCCCATCCTACTTGACGATTCACCCTTTAATATGTCATCACATATTGTGGAAATGACCTTCTTGATATAATTGCATCGATCTCAAGTCAAAATGTCTTATGAACACCAAACGTTCTTGTTTATGTTGTTGTTGTGGAACTCAATGAACTAGTTTCCCTTTAATTGCAGAACATCGAACCGAGTTGGAATGATTGGACACTTTGTTCACACAGTGTGATATTTAAAATGCGATTAAATCGTAAGGAGAAAGGGAATATATTAAATTGACATGATTTTAGAAAGCTCGAGCATTTGGAAGTTGGGGAATTGTACTGAAACATGAGACAAAAAAGCCCACTTTATAGAGTTCCAAAATTTTTCTTGTTGGACAACGATCATTGATCAGCCCGTACACAAAATGAGGCCCAAAACCACCACCCAAAAAGCTTGTGCCTAGCATGGCCCGGTGGCCAGTTCCATGTTATCTACAATATTCGTTATTAAAAAGCCGAAACGGCTACAGCCTACAATTTGCAAGATAGGTCATTAGCGAGAAATCTTCAAATGTATCTCGTTTTCATTATATCTATAGATCAATGTTCATAAGCCGTCAAAACAAATATTAAATCAAAGAGCCGGCTGGTAACTTATTAATGCGTTGACATAATGCCCAACTTTAGGCCTAAGTATAAAGAGGCTAAATGCCCAAGTCAGGCCATAACAATATAGTTAACCCATTTTGTTCAACTAATGAAACTATTTCCCATATCTCATGTACTAGAGTTACTAAACTACAATCTAGAATTCCTTAGATGAAGTTTCTGAAAGAAAGAGAAAAATGTAGAGGCATAAATAAAGAAGTCTCTAGAAGAACTACAATCTAGAATTTTCTAGATGAAGCCTACATAGACAACATTCTATAGAAATCTAGAATGTTGTACTAAGGCAGTGCTCACGCCTATAAATAGGCTTGTGGTTCATTCATTTGAGTAAGAGAGGTAAACCCTCCACCTTGTGTGTGAGGTGAACTTTCCACCATGAGAAGTCATAGATCTCTGCTATATCTCCATCAAACTATTTTGTTCAACTAATGAAACTATTTTCCCCATGTCCTATTTCCTTCAGTTATCCTAGTTTATCCCTTGTCCATCCACTACAAATTATATTATACACTTGCACACACGTCACTAACCAAAAAACACTAACTAATACCAAAACCATGCTTCCGCACGCACACATCCATTTTTTTTATAACAAATACGATAAAACTAGAAGATGCTTGAAAAATCTTGCTCTTTGTAACAATTACTAAGAGATTGCATCTGAGTCTACTATAGGCCTATGGGTAAGGGATGGTATTGTAGACACCCGTGACGAATGCCAAAAATTCCTAAAAAATATTGTCAATGCTAACTTGCTTGAAATTGATGAGAATGGGCAATTTGTCAAGTTTCAAGATCAGGATTAGGATATATTAGTGAACTTAATATTTCAACCCGAGGAGAGTCGTTTTTTTCTAGTACGAGGTGGCTTGGATTTGACAGAGCCACCAGAGGTTGGAGAATGGGAGAGTGCAAAAGAGATATGTTTGATGCATACTGGGATTTCTGAGATATCGAAGGAACCAAGGTGCTCTTCACATTCATCATTATTTTTGCAAAGAAATTACAAGCTGAGAAAGCTTCCTTCTTCATTTTTCAATCAGATGCCTTATCTAGAAGTTTTAAATCTGTCCAGAACCCGCATTCGGTGCTTGCCAGAGTCCATATCTCAACTTGTTAGCCTTAAAGACTCTTTTTGAATGATTATGTCCTTTTGAGATCGATATTGCCAGCAATTAGAAGCCTCAAGTGGTTGGAGGTACTTGATATGGAGGGGACAAAGATTAAGAATCTTCCCAGGGAAATTGAATGTTTAATCAATATGACTTGTTTGGGGACCTCAATTTCTGGAACTGAACCTTCAAATGACTCTAAAACAATGATTCCCCATGCGGTGATTTCATCTCTATTACACTTGGAAGAATTGAATCTCGATGTGGATGCCGATGCTGAATGGTGGGATACATGCGCTGGAGGTGTTGTATATGAAGTTTACAACTTGAAAAGGTTGAGCACTTTCAAGTTCTCCTTTCCTACATTAGAACTTTTGAGACAGTTTAATCAGCTTAGGAAATCGATGGAGCATCCATCTTTAGCTCAATTCAGACTTTGTGTTGGTAATCATGCTAACCGCATCATGAATCGGCTACCATCAGATATTGAATTCAAGCTAGAACAGTGCAACTGATTCTTGAGGTACACAAATGGTGACAGTGTCTTCACCGATATTAAGGACGTCCTGCAACAATCAGATGCTTTTTTCTTAGAAAGGCATGCTAATCTCAAGAAGCTGTCTGAACTAGGGATAGATAACATGGGCCAACTCAAATGGTGCGTTCTGGGGGAGTGTAATGAGCTTGAAGTGCTCGTGGATGCATCTAATACCCTTCATCAAGAGGCTTTGACTGGATCTCACTGCAAAAGCATCTATCTTGAATCACTGGAGTTTTTGTATATGTATTACATGAGAAACTTGAGAAACATTTGGAAGGGCGCAGTGCCAAAGGGATGTTTATCTTCTCTCAAGTTGTTGACATTGTGTAAATGCCCCGAGTTGACAGGTATTTTCTCACATGAAATGCTTGATAATCTCAACAATTTGGAAGAGGTCACAATTGAGGATTGCCCAGCCATCACAAGTCTAATTAGTTGCCAAACTTCTACTAGCAAAGTCCGAGAGATGTCTTATTTCCTCCCTATTTTGAAAAAGTTGTCTCTCCATTACCTACCTACACTTTCCAATATATCATGTGGGCTGCGAATCGCACCAAGGTTAGAAAGGTTGAGTTTTTATGACTGTCCAAGTCTGAAGTCTCTGTTGACTGATGAAGTTTCCAGTGAGAATTTGAAGAAAATAAGGGGTGAAAGGAGTTGGTGGAAGGACTTGGAACGGTGCGGCCATAAGCCAGATCACTTGGACGGTATTTTCATCCCAATTGACACATGCGACATCCCTTAACTCTAAGCACAAGTGTGTGCGCGGGTGCAATTCCAACTGTTGGAACTGCTCGACAAGTCAGTGGGAACTTCAATTATTTAATGAGTATTTTACCAAATCGATATTGCTAGTTAAACTTTGATAACTCCTGCCTACCTAATGGCAAGCTTTACTAGCCGGCTTTAAAATTCCCAGACAATAAAACAATGGGATAGAAAAGTAGGGCCATATTTTTCATATTGAAACTTATAACCAAACTTTTATACAAAACACAAACCAGAGTACTTCACAACTTTTTACTCTATTTCTATTCACATCAAAATGGAGATCTCAAAAGAAGATAGAATTTCAGTTCACTTGGGTCGTACTCAAGGCCCATCTCGAGATTATCTTCTTCTTCCAAAATCCTTCTCTCGTTAAGTTTCACTCGTTCCTCCTCTCGCTCCTCAACGGGGTCCTGAAATGATTTCCCCAAACCGGGATGAGACTACGTCTTAGCGAGTTCTACCCTACTAAGGCCAGATTAGTAAACTATTATACTATAGGCTGCCTAAACACGCACAGGACAAAGGACTTACCTTAGCCTCAGATCCCACCTGCAAGTCAGTACAATTCATAATAGGCACCCAAGCAATCATATCACGGATCGAAGCATCGATCAAATCGACCTAGTCGATTATATGCCAACAAGACCACTCACGGTCATTTCCATTCATTCAATCAATTCACAACATCAAATCAAAGCAATGATCAATCGACCTAGTTGATTACATGTCAGACGGACCATTCTAGGTCAATGCTCTCGGGCGTTAAGTTCACCAAGGTGACTTATCCACTAGACAATTGCATGCGTTCTTTAAGGCGTCATTTTCGCCAGTGACATCTTTAGTCACCGAACCACGCATGCCTATAACCATGTACTCAATAGACAATTGTGTGCATTCTTTAAGGCGTCGTTTTCGCTAGCGAGGTCCATAATCACTGAACCACACATGCCTATAACAATATATTTAATAGACAAGTGTATGTGTTCTTTAAGGCGCCATTTTCGCCAGTGATGTCCTTAATCACCGAACCATACATGCCTATAACAATAATTTATGTACTAGACCGATACGTGAGTTCTTTAAGGCGCCGTTTTCGCCAGTGATATCCCAATCATGAACCCTAATCACCCACAACCACGTACTAGGTCCATACACCGTAAGTTTGATCGGTTCAATCCCAATACACCGTGTCGAGTATTTCCAATTTCCAGTCTCTCATAACTCCATCCACTTTACAACTCAATCAAAGCATTATAAATGCTAAATAAACATACTCGGCCATCTACTAATCAATCATTCAAATTCACTCAATTTCAAACAATTTAGGGTAGATCCCTAAAATATCACAAGTTATTTAATTCCATGCAACGTAGAACTCAAATAAATAAACTGACTGCGCCACGACGATCAGCACGAGATTTCAGTCATCGGCCATCAAAATCTTAATTTCCGAAAAATAATAATTAACTAATTAATTTCGAAAATTAATTAATAAATATTAAAATTCAATTTAGCACAAAATAAAGCCCAATTAAATAAATGGACTTCACCACGATCAAGCATAAAATTCTAGTTCCGGATCATCTCAGTTAAATTTTCGGAAAATAAATAATTATTTAATTTAATTCCGAAAATTAATATTTAAATACTAAAAATTCCACTTAGGCCCGAAAAGCCTAATTGAAGCCTGCTAAGGGTCGGGAAAAATCCCAAGACACTTCCAATAAATAGTAGACCACATCTACTTGCTAATTACACAATCTATTTATCTAAATCGCATCACAATTGGCTAATAATCGCTAATCTATTCTAATCTAACCACATAAACCTAATTAATTAAAATTAAACCAACCTTAAGCATGATTAGCCAACTAATCCGGGATTAGTGAGATTACTCACCAAATCGCGTGCAAATCGGATCAATCCGATGGGGGCGATGCGAGGAACGATTCCTCCCAAAGCACGGCTCGGATTCGGGGCCCGGAAACGACCCAAAAGCGGGCCCAAACCAGCTGGAAAACCACTCCGTGGGTTGCTGTTGAAGGCTGCCGGAGCTAAACCGGCGGCCAAAACAGCAAGGCGATGTTGGCGGCAGGAGGGGGATGCCGGGGAGCCGGGCGGGGCCGGACGATGGCCGGAGGGGGCGGAACGGGGCTGGTCGCGTGAACCGGCTGAGACAGCAGCCGAACAGGAATCGCACGGGGGCGTGCTGGGCGGAGAGGGACGGACACGGGGGCGGGCGCGCGGCGCGCGTCCGGGCGGTGGCGGTCCGGCGGCGGGATGCGGTGGCGGCGGTGGGCTTGCTTTTTGCTCTTCCTCCTCCCGCTTCTGGTTCGCTGGTTTACACGAACGAAGGGGGGAAGAAGAGAGTGTCGAGGGAGAGAGATGAGAGAGAAGAGAGAGAGAGAAGATAAGTTTGACTAGTCAAAGAGAAAAAAAGAAAGAGAGAGAAGAAGTCGGTTGGGGGGGGGAAGTTGTCCGCACGAAGAGGGAGGAAAGGGGAGAGAAGAAGAGGAGAGAGAAAAGAGAGAAAAAGAGAGAAAAAAAAAAAAAAAAAATAAAATAAAAATTAACATTATTCTTATTTTATTTTCTTTTCTCTTTCCCTTTTTAATTTCTTTCAGTCTTCAATTTTCCTATGATAGTTTCTTTATTGAAATTTTGGACTCGTCAATAAATTATCAAGGATGACAAGGTCCTAAAAAAGAATTATGACGCGCTTAAAATTCGATTCCCGAAATCGAGTTTAATTTCGTGATTAAAAATCGATCAGACGTGATTTTAGTCCAATCCAACTAATTAGGTAGCTTTTAGGGATTTTACTGCAGATACTTCCCTTAATGGCTTCACCCAATAGGTTAGTTAACTCGTGAGTGATCAGCTCAGAGAAAAAATGCCATAGACACGCCGACGAAATGTCCATTTCACTTTATCGAAATGGGGTCAAATTTCAAGATGTCACAACTCTTCCCATCTTATAAAAATTTCGTTCTCGAAATTTAAACCATTACACACTTTGCTCAAAAAGGCGGGGATACAATTGTCTCATCGACTCTTCAATCTCCCAGGTCGCTCCTTCCGTGCTGTGGTGTTGCCAGATCACTTTGACCAACGGAATGGTCTTTGTACGCAGAAATTGCTCTTTACGATCGACAATCTGAACCAGGCTTTCAACGTGTGACACACGGTCATCCACATCCAATTCCTCGAAATTGAGCACATGGGTCGGGTCAAGCTCGTACTTCCTTAACATCGACACGTGAAAGACGTCGTCCACTTGCGCTAATCTTAGCGGCAACGCAAGACGATACGCTAGGTTTCTGATTATTTCAAGAATCTCAAACATACCTACGTACCTCGGACTCAGTTTGCCTTTCTTACCAAAGCGCGAAGTTCCCCTCATTGGTGACACTTTCAGAAAAACGTGATCACCAACTTGGAATTCCAAAGACCTTCGACGCTTATCTACATAACTTTTCTGCCTGCTCTGCGCTATCTTTAATCTATCTCTGATCACTGCCACGGCATCTACTGATTGCTGAACCAACTCTGGGCCTGTTATCTTCCTTTCTCCGACTTCATCCCAACACACTGGAGTTCTGCATGCTTTACCATACAACGCTTCAAATGGAGCCATCTTGATGATCTGCTGATAACTGTTGTTGTAGGCGAATTCCACCAGATGAAGCTGATCTTCCCAACTTCCTTTGAAGTCTATTACACACGCTCTCAACATGTCTTCAAGAGTCTGAATTGTCCTTTCAGACTGGCCATCCGTCTGAGGATGATATGCCATACTATACTGAAGCTTTGTACCTAAAGCACTCTGCAAGCTCTTCCAAAAAGCAACAGTAAACCTCGGGTCTCTATCAGATGTTATCGTAACCGGCACTCCATGCATACGAACCACTTGACGCACATACAATTCTGCGTGCCTATCAAGACTGAAGTCCTTTCGAACTGCAATGAAGTGAGCCGACTTTGTCAACCTGTCGACTACTACCCAAATTGAATCATTTCCTCTTTGACTCCTTGGTAGTCCAGTCACGAAATCCATCGTGATATGCTCCCACTTCCATTCTAGGATCGTGAGAGGTTGCAGAAGTCCTCCCAGCTTGCAATGTTGGGTTTTACTTGCTGACAAGTCAAACACTTGGCCACATGAACGGCGATGTCCGCCTTCATACCTGACCACCAGTAATGTTGACGCAGATTTTGATACATCTTGGTACTTCCAGGATGAACGTTGTAACTGCTATGATGTGCTCTAGATAAAATTTCTTCTCTAAGCTTGACATCGTCAGGTACAACCAAACGTCCATGGAACCTCAATACCCCATCATCAGAAACTTGAAATTCAACCTTTCTTTTATCGCTATCCTCTTGAAGAATTATCTAAACGTCTGGATCTGTCGATTGAAGTTCTTTGATTCTGACCTGGATATCCGGTTCAATTCTGAGGGTGGCCATAAGACTCGAGAGGTGGCCTACCTCAAATTTGAATTCCAAATCTTGAGCTCTCTCGATTAAATTCCACTCCTTAACTAAGATTTGCGCTATTGAAGACTTCCGACTCAATGCATCGGCGACCTTGTTCACCTTTCTCGGGTGATATAGAATATCACAGTCGTAATCCTTTAGCAATTCCATCCATCGGCGTTGTCTCATGTTCAACTCCTTCGAGAGAACAAATACTTGAGACTCGATGGTCCGTGAAAGATCTGAAACATTTCCCACACAAGTAGTGCCTCCAAATCTTCAACGCAAATATGATGGCTTCGAGTTCTAAGTCATGCGTCGGATAATTCAATTCATGAGGTCTCAACTGCCAGGAAGCGTATGCAACAACTCTGCCATGTTGCATCAGCACGCAACCCAATCCTCTAAATGACGCATCACTATAGATCTCAAATCCTCCGAGACCGATGGAATCGTCGGACAAAGTGCGGTAGTAAGCTTTTCCTGCAGCTCTTGAAAACTACGCTCGCACTTGTCTATCCATATGAATTTCTCATTTTTCTTTGTGAGCTTTGTTAGAGGCGACGCTATCGATGAGAACCCTTCCACAAACCGTCTGTAATAACCTACTAACCCTAGAAAACTTCTGATTGCTGTTACTGATATTAGTCTCGGCCAATTGATCACGGCTTCTATCTTGCTCGGGTCGACGGAGATTCCTTCTCCGGAAATCACATGACTTAAGAAAGCAACACGGTTTAACCAAAACTCGCATTTGCTAAACTTAGCATACAGCTGATGAGTTCTTAAGGTCTGAGGCACTAATCTCATATGATTCTCATGCTCTTCATCACTTCTCGAATAGACTAAGATTTCATCAATGAACACGATCACAAATTGATCCAGATATTCCTTGAACACTCTGTTCATGAAATCCATAAAGGCAGCTGGAGCATTTGTCAATCCAAACGGCATCATTGTGAACTCGTAATGCCTATACCGAGTACGAAATGCTGACTTAGGAATATCCTCATTCCTAATCCTTAACTGATGATATCCTGTCCTTAAGTCGATCTTCGAGAATATTGACGCTCCTTACAGTTGATCAAACAAGTCATCTATCATCGGTAATGGATACTTGTTCTTGATCGTTACCTGATTGAGTTGTCGATAGTCGATGCACAAACGCAACGAACCATCTTTCTTCTTAACAAACAGAACTAGTGCTCCCCAAGGTGATGCACTAGGACGAATAAATCCTTTATCCAGTAACTCTTGCATCTGTACCTTCAGTTCCTTCAACTCAGATAACGCCATTCGATAAGGTGCCTTTGAGATCGGTTCTGTCCCTGGTGCTAGCTCGATCACAAATTCAATCTCTTTCTGGCGGTAACCTTGGAAATTCTTTTGGAAAGACATATGGAAACTCCTGTACCACTGCAATATCTTCTATTTTCAACTCCTCAACTATCGTATCCACGACAGTCACTAAGTACCCTTGGCAACCCTCGTCTAACAAACGAGTTGCTTCCGGCGACGAGATTAAGGAAATCGAAGGTCCTCCTCGATTCCCGACAAACTCGAAGCTCTTACCCCTTAATGGGTCAAACTGAATCGCCTTGCGATAGCAGTCCATTTTAGCTCGTTGATTGGTGAGCTAGTCCATGCCAATTATCAAATCAAAATCATACATGGCTAGGACTAACAAGTCAATTTTCCCCACTCGCTCACAAATCTCTAACTTGCACCCCGAACATCCCAAAGCATCAATAACTTTATCTTTCAAGGGTGTAGATATGCAAATTGCCGACTCCAACAATACAGGACTCAACCCTAGCATCCTAACATATTGCTCGGCAATGAAAAATGGGTTGCTCCCGAATCAAACAAAGCATAAGCAGGTTGGTCGTTGAGTGAGACCGTACCTGTAATCATGCCAGGCACAGCTTCTGCCTGACCTTGGGTAATTGCGTACATAGTGCCCTGAGCTGGAGGTCTCTGCTGTCCTCCATGCGGTGCATTCTGAGGGGCATACCCTCCTATCTGTCTCATTGGTGGCGGTGGCGGCAACTGAGGTTGTCCTATTTGCTTCTTTGGACAAAATCTGGCTGTGGCCCTGTTGGCCACATTCGAAGCATGCACCCGTCCTAGCTGGGCACGGTCCTGCCCCGTGTCTTCTCCCACAGAAGCGACACGCACCAACACTATTGGGTACCGGCCTATTAAATCCACTTTTCTTGCTGGGCGGGCCTTGGAATCTATTTCCAAACATCGGCCTCTTTCCTTGGCGGATGTTGTCTCTATGAGAGCTAAACCTCGATCTAGATGAGGCTACTTGCTCCGATATACCTCTCTCAATCATCTGAGCCCGACGGTAGACTTCACGATAATCTACCAAATCCAATGGTAATAGAGGTTGTTTCAATTCTGTACGAAGACCATTCCTAAATCTCTAAGAGCTTTCTCCTCGGGGTCCTCGATCAATCTTGGGGCATACGAGATAGTTCAACGAACTTAACCCCATACCGATCGATAGTCATCGATCCTTGGCGAAGGCGTTGGAACTCCTCCATCTTCAACTCTCGGGTAGCACTCGAAAAATATTGATCATTAAAAGCTCGAGGAAGGTGTCCACACCCTTGGTACTCCTTCCGGAACACAACATCCTTGGTGGCTTTCCACCAAATGTTGGCATTATCTTGAAGTTGATACACAGCTAGTATCACCTTTTCTTCTTCATTATACATCAAGACTGCGAATGCTTTCTCCATATCTTGTACCCACTGTGATGCAGCCTTAGGGTCTCCAATACCCCTAAACCTTGGTGGATCTAGCCTTCGAAAATGCCCCACTAACTTACTTATTGGTCTTTCTGCAACCACTAATCCTGGTTGACCTTCGACGTTCACTGCAGGAGGAACTATGGCAGGTGCAACTGCAGTGCGGCGCGAGCGGCGGAGCGGCCCGAGCGCGGCGGCAACTACGGCATTAGCGGCGGCCTGAGCGGCGGCTTCAACTGTTGCAGCTTGCTGATCCATTCTGGTACCCATCGCTTCCAGAACACGCAAGATCCCATCCACCCTGGGATCATTAGGGGCTGTTACCCCAACATCTACGACAGGTGGATTCACTCCACTCGCGCTAGCCTGTGCTCGCACTCAACCACGTCCGCCTTGGGTTCCGACACTAGTCGGAGCTCTACCCCCGAATAACGGCCCTACTGGTCCTCTTTGCAGGAGTTCTCGGCTCCTGATCGCTCATGGTGTAGCTTTACTCAACTAACACATGTTTCCAATTCAACACCGAATTAGAAATAGAGCGATCAAAACAACAAACAATTTTAGCACTCAGCTAACACAGACATGCACCAGCATGAATTTAAAGGCCTTTCCTACTAACTATCCCATGGTCAACGCTCCTTATCACTCCAATCTTGAACTAAGCTCTGATACCACAAAAAGGGGATGTCACGCCCCGATCCTCGGGCACGCACACATCCTTCTCTTGGTCGATTTTATAATGCGATATCCCAGGACTATATGTATATCACCGACCCTTTCTATTTATTAAGCACATGCGGAAGCAATTATAAATCCCCAGACAACAAAACGATGGGATAGAAAAGCAGGGCCATATTTTTCATATTGAAATTTATAACCAAAATTTTATACAAAATACAAACCAAGTACTTCACAACTTTTTACTCTATCTTTAATCACATCAAAATGGAGATCTCAAAAGAAGATAAATTTCAGTTCATCCGGGCCGTACTCAAGGCCCCTCTCGGATTATCTTCTTCTTCCAAAAATCTTTCTCCTTAAGTTTCACTCCTCCTCATCAGCTCCTCAATGGGGTCCTGAAATGATTTCCCCAAACCGGGATGAGATTACGTCTCAGCGAGTTCTACCCTACTAAGGCTAGATTAGTAAACTATTATACTATAGGCTGCCTAAACACGCACCGGGCAGAGGACTTACCTTGGCCTCATATTCCACCTGCAAGTCAGTACAATTCATAATATGCACCCAAGCAATCATATCACCGATCAAAGTATCGATCAAATCGACCTAATCGATTTTATGCCAGCAAGACCACTCACGGTCATTTCCATTCAGTCAATCAATTCACAACATCAAATCAAAGCAATGATCAATCGACCTAGTCGATTACATGTCAGACGGACCATTCTAGGTCAATGCTCTCGGGCGTCAAGTTCACCAAGGTGACTTATCCACTAGACAATTGCGTGCGTTCTTTAAGGCGCCGTTTTCGCTAGTGACATCCTTAGTCACCGAACCACGCATGCCTATAACCATGTACTCAATAGACAATTGTGTGCGTTCTTTAAGGCGCCGTTTTCACCAGTGAGGTCCATAATCACCGAACCACACATGCCTATAACAATGTATTTAATAGACAAGTGTATGCGTTCTTTAAGGCGCCGTTTTCGCCAGTGATGTCCTTAATCACCGAACCATACATGCCTATAACAATATGAGTACTAGACCGATACGTGCGTTCTTTAAGGCGCCGTTTTCGCCAGTGATATCCCAATCACCGAACCACGTAGGTCCACATAATGTATGTACTAGAATACGTGCACTTTAGGCCATCACCGAACCACGATCGGTTCCATATCCCGTGTCGATCGTATTTCCAATTCTCTCATAACTCCATCCACTTTACAATTCAATCAAAGCATTATAAATGCTAAATAAACATACTGGCCATCTACTAATCAATCATTCAAATTCACTCAATTTCAAACAATTTAGGGTAAATCCCTAAAATATCACAAGTTATTTAATTCCATGCAACATAGAACTCAAATAAATAAACTGACTACGCCACGACAATCAGCACGAGATTTTGGTCATCGGCCATCAAAATCTTAATTTCCGAAAAATAATTAATTAATTAATTAATTTCGAAAATTAATTAATAAATATTAAAAATTCAATTTAGCACAAAATAAAGTCCAATTAAATAAACGGACTTCACCACGATCACCAGCATAAAATTCCGATTTCGGACCATCTCAATTGAATTTTCGAAAATAAATAATTATTTAATTTAATTCCGAAAATTAATATTTAAATACTAAAAATTCCACTTAGGCCCGAAAAGCCTAATTGAAGCCTTGCTAAGGGTCGGGAAAAATCCCGAGACACTTCCAATAAATAGTAGACCATGTCTACTTGCTAATTACACAATCAATTTATCTAAATTGCATCACAATTGGCTAATAATCGCTAATCTATTCTAATCTAAGCACATAAACCTAATTAATTAAAATTAAACCAACCTTAAGCATGATTAGCCAACTAATCCTGGATTAGTGAGATTACTCACCAAATCGCGCGCAAATCGGATCAATCCGACAGGGGCGACGCGAGGAACGATTCCTCCCAAAGCACGGCTCGGATTCGAGGTCCGGAAACGGCCCAAAAGTGGGCCCAAGCCAGCTGGAAATCCACTTCATGGTTGCTGTTCTTGGCTGGCCGGAGCTAGTCCGGCGGCCAAGACAGCAAGGCGGGGTCGGCGAAGGGTGAGGGGGACGCCGGGGACGTCGGGTGGAGTTGGGCGGTGGCCGGAGCTGGCCGAACGGGGTGGAACGGGGGCTGGGTGGCGCGGGGGAGGTGCTGCAGCGAGCGATGGACACGGGGGGAGTGGGCGTCGGTGGAGGACGGGGCGAACAGCGGGTGCGCGGGCGGTCCGGCGGCCGGTGCGGCGTGCGGTGGGGCGGGACGGTGGGCTGCGGCGAGCGGCTTCTTCCTCCGAGCTTCTTTTGGTTCGCTTGTTCGGACGCACGGGGAGGAAGGGAAGAAGAGAGAAAGTGTTGAGGGAGAGAGATGAGATAGAGGAGGAGAGAAGAATAGGTTTGACTAGTCAAAATGAAAAAGAAAGAGAGAGAAGAAGAGTTGGGGGTAGGGGGGGGGAAATCCTGCACGAGGGGGAGGGAAAGGGGAGAGGAGAGAGAAGAGAGAGAGAGAAAAAGAAAAAAAAAAAAAATAAAAACATATACTTATTCTTATTCTTATTTTATTTTTTCTTTCCCTTTTTAATTTCTTTCGGTCTTCAATTTTCCTCCGATAATTTCTTTATTGAAATTTCGGACTCGTCAATAAATTAACGAACGATGAGACAAGGTCATAAAAAAAAATTATGACGCGCTTAAAATTCAATTCCCGAAATCGAGTTCAATTTCGTGGTTAAAAATCAATCGATGTGATTTTAGTCCAATCCAACTAATTAGGTAGCTTTTAGGGATTTTACTGCAGATACATCCCTTAACGGCTTTACCCAATAGGTTAGTTAACTCGTGAGTGATCAGCTTAGATGTCGCGGCAATGACCCATTATAAGGTCGGTTGAAGTAATGATAAATAGTGGAATAGGAGATCTGCACTTGAAGAATTTTGTCCCTGTGTGTTTGATTTTGCCAAAAGCAATCAAAATGGACATTAGAAGCTAGCTTCCCATTCAGTAAGTATAGTCTTTTTTTTTTTTTTTGGTCAGTATTAAGTATAGTCTTCACTTGCTGTTATTACAATAGTGAGTTGAGTCTCTAAGTCAGAGAAGCAACGGCCACAGAAGAATCTTTTCCATCGGCAACCCATAACCTTATCGACTATTAGACATGTGATTAGTTACTTCCGGTAAGGGGCAAAAAAACAACTAGTACCTCTTTTATACGAAAAACTAAGTATCAATGGACATGTAACAGGTTATTTTTATATGTGATCAATCATTAGCATCCCACAAGAAGGAATTACTTAATTTATTTTTACAACTACATTATTTTCATATGGTTGAGTAATAATTGGTATATCAAGTACGACAATAAGTGCTCTTTCATTGTGACTGAAATCTTTTTATATTCTGACCAAAAGAAAAAAAGAAATCTTTTTATATTAGAACAGTAAGTTTTAGGGTATCAACTACCACTCATATATATTCGTGGATGTAGTTTGTTTTCATAGAAATATAAATTTGAAACTATTAGCAATTTCGGTATGTGATCTATAGGAGTGGTCACCGGGCCGTGCTTGGGCTAGCATATTATTGTCTTGGGCCGCCCAAAGACAAGTCCATTTTTTTTTTATAAATTAATTTAAAATTTTTGATGAAAAATTCAGTAAAGTTAGACTATTTTTTTTTTCAAAATACTAAAATGATAAAAAGAAAATAGTAATTGAGCAAAACTTTCAACACGCCTTTCATTTGTTGTGTCAACAGCGAGAAATCGCACTTCCGCCATGACTGATGAGATGGAACCTCAGCACACCCATCCCCTCACATGTCTTCCTCAACATTCGGTACTTTAAAGTACACCTCGTTCTTAAGTCTAAAGGGAGTTTTTCAGCTTTCCTTCCATAAGGCCTATATAGGACCTCCAAGTCTTGATGCCTGAGTTAAGTGGATCTAAAGTATCTATACATTGGCCTCAAATATGTAAAATTGGTGGAGACCGTCTTGCATGCACAAGTTAATGCAATAACATATACACGACATTAAGAGTGAGCATTAGTTTGGGATCAACCTTGAATTGACTTAAGACCGACCAAACTCTGTCGATCATAGTTTAATTCCTAGGGAGACTGGGTTAATCCTTAATCTTGAGATTCCTAGATCGTGCAGGTTAATCTTTGGTCCTGGAAGTTCAGGATTGGTGCAATTTAAACTAACCTTGACTATACATAATATGTATAATATATATTATATATCTAATATATTATTTATAATGTTTTTGCATATGATGTTACTAGTATTATTAATAGATGATTACACATATCTTTATGAGCAATCTTAATCGTTTTTATGATTTTTTGCTTTTAGCATTTATGAAATTTCTATTTTTTTCTTATCTTAAATTTGTTAAGTATGTATTGATATTTATAGTTTAGTTGCACAACGTTGTATTGTCGATGGATATATAAATTGAAATGACAAGTTTGCCTTTTCAGAGAGTACAAAAAATGAAACAAAAAAATTACTAATTGGTCCCAAGTTGACTCTAAAACCGAACCAAACGCATCAAGTCAATTCGGTCCTTAGTCCTAAGCTCAATAGGATCGGTTTTTGTTATAAAAAATTGAATATCAACATTGTGTAGGTTGATCCTAAGGTTAGGTGGTAGACTGGCCCAACTAGACCATACTCACTCCTACACTGCATGTGCATGAAAATCCATAGCAAATTGAATTTAGCTAGTTGGACGAGACTCCGGATTAGGGAGGTGTTCATGTTGGCATTATCTAGCATGGTGCTAAAGATTATATTGGAGATGGCATACTCATTGACAGCTTTCATTATTTCAGCAGTCACATTTTAGGAATTATGCTAGAATATTTACTTTTCAAATGTAAGAGTTTGGTGACATAATCCCATTCATCATTAACCCAGTGGCCGATGATGACACAATATGCATAATTCTTAAGGCTGGTACATAAATCTAAAGTTAAGGAGATTCGAAAGCTAGCTATTGATAGTAGATGCATTAACACCACCATCTTCTCTTTGTATAGTGACTTAGAGTTTCTAGCATTTGTTGTCAGCGGAACGGGTCTGAATTGAGGTTGTAGAGTTGTGTGCACGTAGTGCACAAAATAAGTGATCTTCGACAAAGTTAGAGGGTTGCTCGACAGCAAGACAATAATATGTAAGCTCCCGCCAGTCCCCCACCTTGTCATATAATTAGTATCTTTTATGCAACACCGTACTTGAATAACTCCCCCAACCTTGGACATCTCTTCCTCATATCGGTGTTAGTGCGTCCTCAAGTGGCCCATCCTACTCAACAATTCACCCTTTAATATGTCACCACATATCGTGGAAATTGCCTTCTTGACATAATTGCATCGATCTCAAGTCAGAATGTCTTCTGAACACCAAATGTTCTTGTTTATGTTGTTGTTGTGGAACTCAATGAACAAGTTTCCCCTTAATTGCAGAACATCGAATTGAGTTGGAATGATTGGACACTTTGTTCACACAGTGCAATATTTAAAACGCGATTAAATCGTAAGGAGAAAGGGATTATATGAAATTGACAAATGATTTTAGAAAGCTCGAGCATTTGGAAGTTGGGGAATTGTACTGAAACATGAGACGAAAAAGCCCACTTTATAGAGTTCCAAATTTTTTCTTGTTGGACAATGATCATTGATCAGCCCATACACAAAATGAGGCCCAAAACCACCACCCAAAAAGCCTGTGCCTAGCATGGCCCGGTGGCCAGGCTATAGCCTACAATTTGCAAGACAGGTCATTAGCAAGAAATCTTCAACTGTATCTCGTTTTCATTATATTTATAGATCAATGGTCATAAGCCGTCAAAACAAATATTAAATCAAAGAGCTGGCCGGCAACTTATTAATGCATTGACACAATGCCCAACTCTAGGCCTAAGTATAAAGAGGCTAAATGCCCAAATCAGGCCATAACAATATAGTTAACCCATTTTGGCTACTTGATGGAATGTCTAAACAAGCCTGTTGATCATAAAGGTCGTAAAAACACAATTGACCCATGAGACCCATCGATAGAATGTTTAAAAAGCTCTTTGATTGTGAGTTTCCAATGGACAGAGTTTAAGTGGGGGTCACAGCTTGAATCTAAAGAATCAAGTGCAGTTACAATTCACCGTGAAGTAACGTGCGCAAAAGGTAGATAGAGATTCTTGAGGGGGAAGATCATGATTTTTAATGGAATGACTCGTGACAAGACATTCAACAAAGAGAATATACTTCGAACAAGAATTATACAGCAGCATCAAGGAGCCCATCGGATTTTGGAAGAAGATTATTCAGATAAAGTTTTGGATTTCAAATTTGAAGTATGTTAGATTTTCTATCTTCAGTATTTGTCTTTAATTATACAAGCTTTCCAATCGAGTCTTGCAAGCCTTTTACTTTCTATATGAGCATCATTGATTTCCATTGAGAAATTTATTGTTTAAATATAATTATCAAACAAGTATGCATCCAAAAATTTAATCCATATGTGCCTAATTCAATAAAAGTAAGTCGCAATTTCTTCATTTGTTTTCAATGATTTGTCCACACATTTCTCTTTAGTAATTTGAATCTAGAGTGTTCGAGTTATATTAGACTTTAACCATTATAACCATTGAGTTTATGAAGATCACAACTCGACAAAAATGAATCCAACATGTGTTTTGGCGACCACAGTGGAAGAATACGAAGACCCACTAAACTACTAGGATCGTGTCTGGGCTTATGGATTCTGAAGCTAATGACTTCAATAATTAGGAGTTGAGTAGTGGTTCAAGCGACCCTGAGGCTAGGGATGGTCCTGGATGGAAGACCACTACCCAGTCTATTGCTGAATATGTACAAGAAGATCACTTTTTTCAATTGACTGGGATTATATTAAAAAAATTCATGAGAAAACCTTGAAGTGAAACAATTTGAGAATGCAGCTAGGATGAATCTACAATCAGGCAATGTGGTAAAGAAAGCAAAACAAATCAAATCATTCATTATGTCGATGCACAAACTGAGAAGGTAATAATCAGGATTTACAAAGGTGACCTCATTTTTGTGAACACCCATAGACCACGGGGTCACGCTTCAATAGTAATGTCGTTTTTTCAAATGTCTTTTTATCTTTGTAATCTTTGTGCTCGCCTGACATGCGCTTGTCATACTCGTAATGTGTGGTTTTAGTTTGATTTTTTCTTCTTTCCTTGTTTCATCAAAATGGCAACGAGAATGGGAAAACAACATAAAGCAATTGGAACAATAACTTTTACTTAGGATTTGGTCTGCTGCATATTGATACATGTATATTCTGGGAGGGGGAGGATGAAAAACCTGTACTTCACGTTGATGTTGCTAGAGTAATCAGGATAAAGAACAGTTTACTAATCTAACCGCGATGGTCGGGCTCTTGGTCCATCACAACATTCAATCATCTGCATGTCTCACCTGATTATGAGCCCCAATTGAGCTCGGCATCTAGAGGATCCTTTTCTATCTCAATCTTCTGTTTACCCTTTCCTATGATTATACAAGCGAATGACTCTTTCAGTGATTTTTCATATGAAAAGCTAGTTCTTAGCAAAAGGGTATCGAAAGCAAGTTGGAAACAGATCGGGATCCCACGAATGTCATATGGATTGAGAAAAAATAAGGGGATAATTAGGAGAACCTACAGACCAGTAGGACTTGCAAACTGAGATGGTAATAGCGGCAATGATCTTATCTAATCCCAAAAGGGCACGAGTGACTCATGCACTGATTCACATGAGACGCGATGTCAATCAAGGCAAGTTTTTTTGGTGCCGACAGACAATATGAGAGACCATGATAGGACCACGACGTTCATGATACCATGACATAATTCTTGTTTTGGAGCACATTAGATGTTCAGATTTTGAAAAAGTTGGAATTCATGGAAAAGACGGGGATAGAGAAGCCCAGTGTGATCACCAGTCGAACCATTGTACAATTTTGACGACTTGGATTACTCTTCCTGAGAACACAATATGAAAGAGGTGCCTGAAAAGATTGTGGAGCAAATATCATCTGATTTTTAGTTAAAGCCTTCGAATGCTGACATCTCAGACTTGGTGAATAGAGTGCCGAAGCGCAATAAATTCTTGTTCTCGATGACATTCCTCAACTCCTAAATCTGGAATCAATGGGGATTCCTGATCCAATGCCACAGAATGGTAGCAACATAATCTTGGTGACTAAATCAGAACAAGTTTGCAGCAAAATGGCAGTGGACAGAATGCTAAGTTGGGATGATCATTTTTCTTGGGAGCTATTTTGTGTTAAAGATTATAAAACAACAATCAAAACAGAAAACATCTCTGTTGTTTGAGGGAGAAAAAGGATTAAAAACATAGCATAGCACTTCATACGTCTTGTGCAAAAAAAAAAGAAACTGTCGAGTACCACAACTAAATACAAAGCAAAAACTGCTCACATACGTGCAACACATAACTGCACACAAACATGCTATTAACTTTCTAGAAAATAGCAAAAACACTAAATGCATAACTAATGAACTTGGCTGTTTTTTAATTAAAAAAAAAAACAGAGAAAAACACAACCGAAAACAAAAGCACTGAGATAATTCCAACAAACTCCTCATTGGATCAGTTGCTGCTGCAGATTCCTATTTTCTCTCTTAACACCTCAAATCTTCCAGCCTGAAGTGATTTTGTAAACATATCTGCAAGTTGATCTTCAGATCTACAATAGACCAACTTAACTTCGCCACTTTGTTGCACCTCATGCAGAAAGAAAAATTTGACTTTGAAATGCTTGGTTTTGCCATGGAAACCTGGATTCTGTGATATTGCTAGAGCAGCCTGATTGTCCACATTGACTTCGATACAATCACTGGAATTCAACCACAAATCATTCATTATCTTCTTCAGCCACAAAGCTTGATTTGCAGCTGCAGTAGCTGCTATAACTCAGCCTCTGCAGTAGACTAAGCTACAATCTCTTACTTTTTAGAACACCAGGAGAAACAAGCAGAACCAAAATTGAAACAATATCCAGACGTACTCTTCATGTCATCTACTAAACCAGCCCAGTCACTATCAGAAAATCCTTGCAAATCAAACTTCTGACCTTTCTTAAACTTCACACCAAAGAACAATGTTCCTTTAAGATATCTCAAGACCCTTTTTGCTGCAACCAAATGTAACTGACTAGGACTACTCATAAACCTGGATAAAACACTCACAACAAATAGAATATCTGGTCAGTTTGCTTTGTAAGATACATGAGACACCCAATCAGACTTCTATACATAGAAGCATCTACTACATCTGTTCCATCATTCTTCTGCAGCTTCTCTTTAGCAGCCATAGGAGTGCTTACACTTCGACAATCTTCCATCTGAAACTTCTTTAGAATTTCCTTCATGTATTTTTTCTAATAGATGAAGATCTCATATGAAGCTTGTTTGACTTCCAGACCCAAAAAATAAGCCATCTTTCCCAAGTCTGACATCTCAAAAACTGCAAATAAATCTTGCTTCACATTCTTTATCAATTCCATAACATTTTCCGTCACTAATAGATCATCTACATAAAGTGACGGAATTACAACACTGTGATTCACCTTCTTGACATAAAGAGTGAAATCACTTAAGCTTTTTACAAAGCCAAAATCCTGCAAATATCGATATATCTTCCCATACCAAGCTCTTGGAGCCTACTTCAGTCCATATATAGCTTTCCTCAACCTATATACACTCTCTTCTTGCCCTTTGAAACTGAAGCCTTCAGGTTGTTCAACAAAAATTTCCTCCTCAAGCTCTCCATTCAGAAATGCAGACTTGACATCTAATTGAAATATAGGCCAGCCTTTCTCTGCTGCAATAACTAACAGTAACCTTATTGTATCAAGTCGTGCAACAGGAGCAAATGTTTCAGAATAGTCTACTCTCCATATTTGTGCATAACCTTTCACCACCAATTTAGCTTTGTGTTTATTGACAGAACCATCAGGATTAAGTTTTGTTCTAAACACCCACTTAACCCCAATCACATTCTTATTAGATGGTCTGTCAACAAACTCCCATGTGTTGTTTTTCTGGATCATTGCAATCTCCTCCTGCATTGCTGCAATCCACCTCTGATCCTCCTTAGCTTCCACTAAATTAGATGGTTCGAGCATTGCCACATTACTTCTTTCATAGATTTCAACAAGTGACCTTGTGCCTCTCACTAGTAAATCATCCATACTGTCTTCCAATCCATCTATAACTTCATCAACCTCTACATCTGTTGTAGGTTGTTTTTCGAAATGTTGTTGTTCTGCACTCTTTCCTTCCATCCAATTCCACTCATCTTGTTCTAGAAAAATAACATCTCTGCTCACAGTCACCTTCCCTGTCATAGGGTGAAAAATCCTATAAGCCTTTGATTGGAGACTGTACCCAATGAAGATTCCAAGCTCAGCTCTTTTATCCAACTTGTCCCTCTTGACCTGAGAAACATGAGTATAACACAAACACCTAAAAACTTTCAAATTCTTCACAGAAGGTTTAACACCATACCAGACTTCAAAAGGTGTTGACCTCTCTAAGGCCTTTATGGACAATCTGTTCAATAGGAACATTGCAATATTAGCTGCCTCAGCCCAGAACTTCTTAGGTAACATCTTCTCCTGCATCATACATCTGGCCATCTCCATAATGCTTCTGTTTTTCCTCTCACTGACCCCATTATGTTGAGGTGAATAAGGAGCAGTGAACTGCTGCACAATTCCTGCTTGCTCACAATTCAACTTAAACTTGTGAATAGTATACTCAGAACCAATATCAGACCTGAGCATTTTAATTTTCTTCCCACTCTGATTCTCAACTAAGGCTTTAAACTTCACAAACACATCAGCTACTTCAGACTTGGCTCGCAAAAAATAAATCCAACTCATCATAGTCATATCATTAGTGAAAGTAATAAATACCTGCTATCATTAAGAGAAGACTCAGACATAGGTCCACATAGATCTGTGTGGACTAATTGCAGCTTCTCACATGCTCTCCAGCCTCCTCCTTTGAAAGGAAATCTAGCTTGCTTGCCAAGAAGACAAGTTCTGCACTATGGAAATTCCTTCTCTAAACTTGGCAAGTCATCTGCCAAGCTATTTCTCTACATAACGACATGCTCTTCCTGTGAACATGCCCAAGTCTTTTATGCCATATCTCTGCATTTTCTTCTTTGCACTTTAAAGCCATTTGTTGCATCTCTTATGGCTTGAACATGAAACTCTTGTCATTCATTGGGATTCTTAGCACTTCTTTGCTATCTGCATTATTAATAAGACATTCCTTCCTTTCGAACTTCACTTTATAGCACTTCTCAACTAATTGACCAACACTTAACAGATTATGGTCAATATTTGGCACAAAAAGAACATTACTGATCAACTTCACCTCCTAATTTCCTTCAATAGCCATTGTACCCTTCCCTTGTACTTCGATATACTGTCCATTGCCAATTCTGACTCTGGACCTGACTGACCTGTCTAGACTCCTAAACAGCTTCGTATTGCCATTCATATGATTGGTACAACCACTATCCACAAGCCATGCATCATTCCCAACAGAAGATTCAGAAAAAGAAGCTACAAACAAGTGCTCTTCCTTGGTTTCATTCACTGCTACCTGTGCTTCTCCTGCTTGTTGATAACTTTTCTCTTTGCAGATGGCTTCCATGTGACCCAACTTGTGACATCTTCTGCACCTAGCATCAGGCTTTCTCCAACATCTAAAAAACTGATGATTAGTTCCACCGCAGTATTAACAAGGCTCTTTGTTCTTCCATGGGTTCTAATTTCGACTGGATAAATAGGGCCGTTTTTGTTTAGTTGAAGCCAGTGTCATGCCCCGATCCTCAAGCACGCACACATCCGTCTCACTTGGTCGATTTTATAATGCGATACCCCAGGACAATGTATCGCCGACCCTTTCATTTTTAAGCACATGCGGAAGCAGTTAAAATCCCCAGACAATAAAACGATGGGATAGAAAAGCGGGGCCATATTTTTCATATTGAAATTTATAACCAAACTTTTATACAAAACACAAATCACTTCATAACTATTCACATCAAAATGGAGATCTCAAAAGAAGATAGGATCTCAATCCATCCAGGCCATACTCAAGGCCCATCTCGGTATTATCTTCTTCTTTCAAAATCCTTCCCTTCAAGTTTCACCTCCAAGATCTCCTTCACAGACTTCTCCTCCTCAGCTCCTTATCGGGTCCTGAAATGTTTTTCCCCAAACTGGGATGAGACTACATCTCAGCGAGTTCTACCCCACTAAGCCCGATTAGTAAACCATTATACTATAGGCTGCTTAAACACGCATAGGTCAGAAGACGTACCTTAACATCAGATCCCACCTGCAAGTCAGTACAATTCACAATAGGCGCTCAAGCAATCACCTCACAAATCGAAGTATCGATCAAATCAACCTAGTCAATTACATGTCAACAAGACCACTCACGGTCATTTCCATCCAATCAATCAATTCACAGCATCATATCAAAACAATGATCAATCGACCTAGTCGATTACATGACATCATGACCCATGCTTGGTCGGCATATTCAATACTATCTATAAAGTCCTATCCAATCAGGACTGCTCACCCAAAGCTGATAAATAGATAGCATAGCTCACCCAAAGCTGATAATAAGGTATACTGCTCACCCAAAGCTGGCATATCGCCCGAAAGCCGATATAGTATACCGGTATACTGCTCACCCAAAGCTGACATATCGCCCGAAGGCCGATATAGTATACCATATGCTCACCCAAAGCTGATAATAAAGTATACTGCTCACCCAAAGCTGACATATCGCCCGTAGGTCGATATAGTATATTGGTATACTGCTCACCCAAAGCGACATATCGCCCGAAGGCCGATGTAGTATCTTGATATCTTTTGCTCACCCAAAGCTGACATATCGCCCGAAGGCCGATATAGTATACCATATGCTCACCCAAAGCTGATAAATATAATGCTATTCAGATATAACTGATAGAACCAATCACCGAGCCACATGCATTCTCCAAGGCGACGTACTAATCATCGAGCCACGTGCCTTTCATGATGATTCATTCCATTTCTAAAGTAATTATTCACAACCTTAATTCATACTCAATTTATTCAAATAATCAATTTAGGAACATATCCTAAAAATCCACAATTAAATCAATTCTGCACAAATTAAAGCTCAATTAAATAAACGGACTGAGCCACGACAATCAGCACAAGATTTCGGTCGTCGGCCATCTCAAACTTAATTTCCGAAAAATAAATAATGAATTAATTAATTTCGAAAATTAATTATTTAATATTAAAAATTCCGTTTAGCTCAAAATAAGGTCCAATTAAATAAACGGACTTCACCACGGTCATCAGCATAATTTTCTGGTCACGGGCCATCCCAGTTGAATTTTCAGGAAATAAATAATTAATTAATAAATTTCGAAAATTAAATAATTAATATTAAAAATTCAATTTAGCTCAAAATAAATCCCAATTAAATAAATGGACTTCACCATCTCCCTTGAATTTTCGGAAAATAAATAATTATTTAATTTAATTCCGAAAATTAATATTTAAAAGCCAAAAATCCCACTTAGGCCCGAATCGCCAAATTGAAGCCCAATTAGGGGTCGGAAAATTCCCGAGATACTCCCAATAAATAGTAGACCACGTCTACTTGTTAATTGCACAATCAATTTATCTAAATCGCATCACAATTGACTAATAATTACTAATTTATTCTAATCTAACAACCTAAACATAATTAATTAAAACTAAACCAACCTTAAGCATAATTAACCAACTAATCCAAGATTAGTGAGATTACTCACCAAATCGAGCGCAAATCGGATCAATCCGACGGCGGCAACGCGAGGAACGATAGTTCCCAAAGCACGGCTCGGGTTCGGGGCCGGGAAACGGCCCAAAAGCGGGCCCAAAGATGCTGAAACCCACTCCGTGGGTATGTTGGACGGAGCTGAACGGGGCTGCTCCGGCGGCTAGGGCGGCGAGGGGAAGCCGGCAGAGGGCGAGGGGGTCGCGGGGGAGGTCCGGCGAGGCTAGGCGGTGGTCGGAGGTGGCCGGGGATGGCCGGACGGGGCTGGAACAGGGGCGAACAGCGGTTGATTCCGCGACCTGGGCGTGCGCGGACGGCGGGACAGCGGCGGGCTCGCGGGTGCGGCGCGGGCGGCAGTGCGGCGGCGGGACGGTGGCGACGACGAGCTGCGCTGCTCTGCTCCGGGCTTCTGGTTCGCACGCGAAGAAAAGAAGGAGAAGAAAGAAGCTGGTTCGGTCGAGCGTGCGGAGGAAGGAAGAAGAAGAAGAAAGAGAGAGAGAGAGAGAGAGAGACAGAGAGAGAGAGAAATAACTTTTGACTAGTCAAAGTAGAGAGAGAGAAGAAGAAGCCAATTTGAAATTGGCAAGAGGCATTCGGCGGTGGGGAGGGGCTGCGCACAAGGGGGGGGGGAGAGGAGAGGGAAAAGAGAGAGAAAAAGAGAGAAAAGGGAGAGAGAAAAAAGAAAGGAATAATACTATTCTTATTTTTCTTTTCTCTTTCTATTTCCCTTTCTATTTTCTTTCGGTCTTCAATTCTTCTTCCGATAATTTCTTTCTTGAAATTTCGGACTCGTCAATAAATTGACGAGCGATGAGACAATGTCCTAAAAAAAAAGGATTATGACATGCTTAAAATTCGATTCCCGAAATCGAGTTCAATTTCGTGGTTAAAAATCGATCAGGCGTGATTTTAGTCCAATCCAACAAATTGAGTAGCTTTTAGGGATTTTACTGCAGATACATCCCTTAACGGCTTCACCCAATAGGTTAGCTAACTCGTGAGTGATCAGCTCAGAGAAAAAGGACCCGAAGCACGTCGACGAAATGCCCATTTCACTTTATCGAAACGGGGTCGAATTTCAGGATGTCACAGCTAGGGATTGGGAAATTAGGATGCAAGTTGGATTATATGAGGGGAAAAGTCATGAAATGGACAAGGATATCTTGATGGATTTATTTAGGCTTCAATTGAAATTATTTGTTTGAGAATTGAACAAATTTGAGTAAGACTGAAGAAGAAAACTTAGCAAAATTCGTATGCCCATAGACCCAACATTTTAAATTACCTAAAGTCTTCTAGAAGGGGTATTTTGGGGCTTGAAAAGGTGGGTGGATGACAGCCTTTTGGTGGGCCCCGTTCGAAGACCAAAGAGGGGGAGAGAAATCGATTTTCTCTTCTTCTTCCTCTCTCTCCTCCATCGAGCATCCCTATCTTCTTCTTTTTCTTCAAAACTCCATGGGAGCCGAAGACCAGCGAAGACTGAGCTGCAGTCGCCGCCTCTCGCCGTTGTCATCGCACGCCCACAAGCACCGGAGCTGCTCGCACACCCGAGCTCGCCACCGTGCTGTCGTCCGCGCATCTCCACCCCCTCTCCTCCCTCTAGTTCGAGCAAAAACGAAAGCAGAAACAGAAGCAGCAACCATCGTCGGTTGAAGGAGCTGCAGTCATGCCGGAGCTGCCGGACCGCCGTCTGCTTCGCTCGTGCCCTCCGCCTCTTCCTCACCCTCCTCAGTCGCCGATCTCTGTTCGTGCGTCCAGGCGGGGTGCTGGTCGACCCATTCGGGCGACTGATTGGTCACCTCCGACCACCGTGCGTCCCACCTCAGCTCGCCGGAGCTCCGCCTTGCCCTCAGCCGCCTTGGCAGCCTTAACCGACGCCGGAGAAGACAGAAAATGGGTATGACAGTGGGGTTTTGGCCCGTTTTGGCTGCCTTCCCGAGCCCGGATGCTCGGCCTGCTTTGAGGAAAGTCGATCCTCGCGTCGAGCCCGTCGTTTTGAGTGAGTTTTACTCACTAATGCCTTCTTAGTGCTCTAATTATACTTAAAGGCTAATTAGTGTTAATTAAGTGTAATTAGGTTGTTAGATTAGAATTGATTAGTGATTATTAGTTAATTGCTTTGCATATTAGTTGTGTGATTAGTGTAATTAGATAGAGAATTGCCTGTAGTATTTATTGGATGCTTCTTGGGATTTTTCCCATCCCTTATCGAGTGTTAATTAGGCGATTCGGGCCTAATTGGAATGTTTAGGAATTAAATATTAATTTTTGAAATTAATTATTTATTTAATTATTTTCCGGAAATTCAACTGGATGGCCAGTGACTGAGATTTTATGCTGATGATCGTGACGCAGTCCATTTATTTAATTGAGTTTTATATTGTGCTAAATTGGAATTATTGTGTTTAATTATTTATTTTTCGGAATTAAATAACTAATTATTTATTTTCTGAAAATTCAACTGGGATGGCCAGTGACTAGAATATTATGCTGATGACTGTGGTGAAGTCCGTTTATTTAATCGGGCTTTATTTTGAGCTAAATGGAATTTTTAATATTTATTAATTATTTATTTTTCGGAAATTAATGCTGAGGTGATCGACGACCAGAATTTCGTGCTGATTGTCGTGGCACGGTCCGTTTATTTATTTGAGCTCTACGTTGTATGGAATTAAATAAATTGTGATATTTTTGGGATTTACCCTAAATTGATTGAAATTGAGTGAAATTGAATGATTGATTTGTAAATGGCCGAGTTTGTTTATTCAACCTTTATAATGCTTTGACGAGCTGTAAAGTGGAGAAAGTGATGAGAGCTAACTGAGAATTTTATTGGCTGAGACCAATCAAGTACGAAGTATAGATAGGCATGGTTCGGTGATAAAGACATCATCACGTGTCAAACGGCGCCTTAAAGAACGCATGTAGACTGTCTATGACTTATGGCAGGCGTGGTTCGGTGATTAGGGAGATCACTGTGCGAAAACGGCGCCTTAAAGAACGCACGTAGATGCCTATGAATCGTGATAGGCGTGGTTCGATGATGAAGGACATCACTATGCGAAAACGGCGCCTTAAAGAACGCACGTAGACTGTCAGTGATTTGTGACCTATAACGGGCGTGGTTCGGTGATGAGGAATATCACTGTGCGAAAACGGCGCCTTAAAGAACGCACGTAGACCGTCTATTACTTATGTCACCTTGGCGAAAACGACACCCGAGAGCATTGATGGAGCTCTGTGAATAAGTGTATTATTTGAGGTTATGTGGGATGGAGTGAATGACCTAGAAATGATTCGACTGACTTGTAATCGACTAGGTCGATTGATTGATTACTCAATCTGAGTGTGATTTAATGTGATTGATCATCGCCTTGATTTAATGTTGCGAATTGATTGATTGAATGGAAATGACCGTGAGTAGTCTTGTTGGCGTGTAATCGATTAAGTCGATTAGATCGATGCTTCGATCTATGATGTGATTTCTTGGGTGCCTATATGATATGTGCTAATATGCAGGTGGAATCTGAGGCCAAGGTAAGTCCTCTGACTCATGTTGTGCATAGGCAGCCCTAAGGTGTATTAGTTTACTAATCGGGTCTTAAGGGGTAGAACTTGCTGAGACGTTGTCTCAGTGGTTATTGAATAACCATTTCAGGACCCAGATGAGGAGCTTAAGGAGGAGGAACCTGACGAGGAAAACCCTGATGAGGAAACCGAAGAGGAGTACGTGGAGGAGGACCCCGAGGATAACCCCGACTACGACCCAGATGGGGACTGCGATCCTGTCCTGTCTTGTCAGACCTTGTTTGCATGTGAATAGACGTTAGACCAGAGTTGCGTACATATAGTATTTTAGAATACTATGAGATGCATGTAAAAAGTTGTAGTTGTGAATTTTCAGTATGAGAAATATATGGCCTGCTTTTCTATCTCATTGCTTTATTGTCTGGGGAATTATAATTGCTTCTGCATGTGCTATTAGAAATGAAAGGGTTGGCGACACATAGTCCTGGGATATTGCATTTTAAAATCGACCAAAAGTAAGGGATGTGTGCGTGCCTGAGAGTCGGGGCGTGACATCCCCTTTTTGTGGTATCAGAGCAATGGTTAGGTATTGGAGTGATAAGGTGCAATGACCTATGGGATAGTAGTAGGAAAGGCCTTTAAATTCATGACCGGTGCATGTCTTTGATAGTTGATTGGTAGAATTGTTTGTCATGTGTGAATCGATTGCTTTTAATCGTTATGGATTCGGAAGGCAGAGTGTTGACTCTGGCCAGCTCGAGTGTAAGAGTGCCACCGCAGGTTGGTACTAGTGTAGCAGCATTGAATGATCCTAAGTCCGATAAGATTGATTTGATGCAAGTGTTCCTTGGGATCTGGATGAGCTAGTAAGATCGGAATCAAGTTGTTGTTGTTGCTACCTTTGTTGAGGTCCAACCTGGAAGGATAGTCAGGGAATAGATTTCGATATTTGAATCAAGATTCAGTGCAAGCAGATTGGGAATTCGGTCAGGGTAAAGAATGATGTTGAGAGAATGATATTCTATTCCACCCAATAGGGAGGGCAGAATAGTCAAGTCAGCATTTAGATAAATGGAACATGTTGTTCCATGGAAGACGGTATGGATTAGTCTCGTGTATTTTGAGGACAGGAGTTTGTGTTAAACGTTGCTAGCACGGATAATGATTTATGGGTTGTCCGCATAAGTAGATGGAATCTCTACAATGGTTACTGCTATCACCGTTGATAGGACAGTTCAGGAGAAGTGCGCCATAGAACGCACTGTGGAATTTCTGGATAGGTCTCTGGTACAAGAAATAGTGCATCCTAGCACGTGACAAGAGGTAGAAGACTCACCAGATAGGTGTCGAAATTGTGGAAAACATGGATGAATTCAGTGTCCAGGTATGGTGAGAAGATCAGAAATGGAACCGACCTGGTACTAGACAGAAGAAGAATGTTTTGGGGAAAATTCTATCAGAGTATCGTAGTAGAGTTTTGATGAAGTTTGGGGAACTTCAGTTTATTGAAATAAGTGGAAGAAAGGGGAATCACTAGTAATAGTCATGCTTGACTAGTTGCTGAGGTGTAACTTTGACACTACATGAGTAGAATGGGCTCATGGAGCATCTTGTAGTAATAGATCATGGTCGTGGAGCAATTTAACTTAGTCTAGGAGCACATGAAAGTGTTGAGTTTATTGGGAGTCGAAATGAATCTTCGATTTCTTTAATCTCGTCGATTGAAGACAACCCACTTGTTCGATGGAGATTGTCGAGGTTACTTGGTGATGGTTATAGTTAAGACGGATTGGAGAATTGGAGATAGAAGACATTTCAGTGGTCTGAGAATTTCTAGATGCGTTGTCATAAGAAATGTCAAACCGTTGCCAGAGAAAGAGATAGAAATTACAATCGAGTTAGCACCAACATAAAGCCACTCTCGAAGGCTTCTTACTAGTTATTGTTGTTTGAATTGATAGAACCGAAGGTACGGATGTGAAGATTGATGAATGAGGAATTCATACATATTAATGCATCGTTTTAAGGAACATCAGTTTTGTGGAAAGAGAAATGAAGATGGTTCATTGCAAACATGCATCTACCATTGTCAACTTAATTTGGTGACTTGTTATAAAGAGTGTTGATGTCTTCAAGGATCGACTTGAGGACAGGTTATCGTTAGTTGAGAACCAGGAAGGAGGTTATACTGAAGACAACACTTCGCACTTGATTTAGCCCTTGTGAGAATAATGTAAAGCCATTTGATATAACGAACGCTCCGGCTGTTGTCATAGATTTGACAAACTGAGTATTCAAAGAATATCTAGATCAATGCTGATCGTGTGGTGTACTGACATTCTAGGGTATTCATTAAATGATGAGGATCACGAGAGCCCTAAAGAATGGTCATGTGATTACAAGAAAAGGAATCTCCGTGGACCAGCCAAGATCGAATCAGTTGTTTATGGACCGAGACTGACATCAATATCAGAGATCAGAAGCCGTGGGGATTTGACAGATTACTATAGAAGGTTTGTGAAAGAATTTTCAGCATCAACATCATGGTGAGGTTGACTTCTTAAGAAAGAAGAGAGATTCATCAACATAGACAAGTACGAGGATAGTTTCCAGACCTTAAGTAAGAACTGACTACCGTACTTGTGCTAAACTTTTCATTTGGCTCTGGAAAGCACAGAATCTTTAGTGATGTGTCTTGTAGAGGACGAGGTATGCATTGATACAACATGAGAAGATTGGTGCATCACCGTTTCGCCAGTTGAGACCCAATAAGTGGAATACAAAGTGGTGTCGTGAACCAGAATTTTGGTAGAACTATAATAGTGATATCGGGTATCACTTTGGAGGAACGAAATGACTCATTAATGTGTTGAGCTGAGAGTTCTCAATTGTGCATAGATTGGCTAAAGTATAGACTTTACTTGAAAATGGTTCGAAATTTGGTTTTCAAAATTCAGGCAGGCTACCTTTTGAATTTTATAGCCACCCTCAAGATTGAACCAAATGTTCAAGTTAGAATCGACGCCTAGTTGACCGACAAAGATGTTCAGAAGATCTTATAAGAGGATACTGGCAAGAAAGAATCTAACTTTAAGACTTTTGAGGATGGAACGTTGGAGTTCCATGGGGAATTGAATACACTTGACAGTGTAGCACTCAAGGAAAAAGATCTTGTCAGAAGTTCACTATAGTATTGCAGTTTTGACCAGATGGTGCAAGTAAGTCAGAATCGACATCAGCTAGATTAGTAGACTGATATGAAGATAGATACCGCTAAGCAGGTTGCAAGTGTCAGAGGTGTCAGTAAGTGGAAGCTCGGTAATGCGAACCGGGAGAATTTTTACCATCACTTGAGAGTCCCAAGTGGGAATGGAAATATATCACAATGGAACATTGTGATAGGCTTACTAAGGATTCAGGGGATTACTGATACCATTTGAGGATAATAGTCGATCGATAGATGGAGTTGGTCCACTTTGGTACAGTACGAATAGATCTTGTTTTGAGTGTGTAACATCCAGATTTCGGGCTCTGATTTCGATTAGATCAATTGGGCATTTCATCGACGCGATTACTGTGTTTTTCTCTGAGTTGGCCACTCATGAAATAACTAGACTAGCTGGGTGAGTTATTAAGGACCTTAAGGCAAATAGACTTGAGAATTCGAACATGGATCGACTTCTCAACCATGCTCATCTTTAGAGATCATTACGGCACAGTATAAAATCGTTTTGAAATCAGAGATAAATCAGTTCGACTGAGATGAATGACCGATCGTGGGTGACTCCACTAAATTGGAAAATTCTCATCAACCGGCACTAATTTGATGTTTCTATCGTTTTGGTGCCATGTGTCCGTATTTGAATTCTTGAGATTTTCACGGCAATCGAGAGTCACCAATGGGTCGAGTGCGTTTATTGTGGCTCGAAGAAAATTGACTACGGGTCATTTGTCCTAAAAAGCTCTTAACACTACCCAGTAGCCTAGGTCACACTAAAAGCGTGTCGGAGTGAAATTAACCGCCAATCTAAGTTCGATTTCAGAAATTGAAGATCATATCTTGTCATAGAGTGGGTATACCGAAGTGTGTGTGCATAAGATAATTCGCAGGCCTGGAGTGCCGGGGATGAATTTTTATTTCGAATCTAGATCAGAGATTATAAATTTGGCAAAGTTTTCAGAGGGTTCTTTCTTAAGATGTGTATAGCAGATGGTACAGAATTTCAATGGTGAAAAGAAAGTGACGAAAGCTTACAGGCCAGAGTCAGCTCAGTAATCAGTGTTTGCAGTTGTCAGATCAGTGTCAGAGTAAAGACTACTCAGAACTGTCAGAAATTTTGAATCGTTGAGGTTCGAAGGTTTATTAGGGAGTCGAGAAAAAGAGATCATATGTGGATGACATAGTGTTTTATGTGAGAAGCTCAGTTTAGTTGTTGGTTCAGAAATAGCAGAGTTTCTGTACCAAGATGATCTCCTTAGTAAAAATGGTCGAACAACACCACGAGACCGAAGGATTAGCATGGAATATTGAGACTCAATAAACGACAATACCCCCACCTTTTGTATAAGGATTGGTAAAAGTTTAAATTTCGAGGACGAAATTTTTATAAGAGGGGAAGAGTTGTGACATCCAGAATTTTGGGTTCTAATTTCGACTGGATAAATAGGGCCGTTTTTGTTAAGTTGAAGCTAGGGATTGGGAAATTAGGATGCAAGTTGGATTATATGAGGGGAAAAGTCATGAAATGGACAAGGATATCTTGATGGATTTATTTAGGCTTCAATTGAAATTATTTGTTTGAGAATTGAACAAATTTGAGTAAGGCTGAAGAAGAAAACTTAGCAAAATTCGTATGCCCATAGACCAACATTTTAAATTACCTAAAGTCTTCTATAAAGGGTATTTTGGGGCTTGAAAAGGTGGGTGGATGACAGCCTTTTGGTGGGCCCCGTTCGAAGACCAAAGAGGGGGAGAGAAATCGGTTTTCTCTTCTTCTTTCTCTCTCTCCTCCGTCGAGCATCCCCATCTTCTTCTTTTTCTTCAAAACTCCATGGGAGCCAAAGACCAGCGAAGATTGAGCTGCAGTCGCCGCCTCTCGCCGTCGTCGGCGCACGCCCACAAGCACCAGAGCTGCTCGCGCACCCGAGCTCGCCGCCATACTGCCGTCCACGCATCTCCGCCCCCTCTCCTCCCTATGGTTCGAGCAAAAACGAAAGCGGAAACAGAAGCAGCAACCATCATCGGTTGAAGGAGCTGCAGTCATGCCGGAGCTATCGGACCGCCGTCTGCTTCGCTCGCGCCCTCCGCCTCTTCCTCACCCTCCTCAGCCGCCGATCTCTGCTCGTGCATCCAGGCGGGGTGCTGGTCGACCCATTCGGGCGACGGATTGGTCACCTCCGGCCACCATGCATCCCACCTTAGCTCGCCGGAGCTCCGCCTTGCCCTCAGCAGCCCTTGGCCGCCTCAACTGACGCCGGAACAGCCTCAACTAGCCGCGCTAAGAGAAGACAGAAAATGGGTATGACAGTGGGGTTTTGGCCCGTTTGGGCCGCCTTCCCGAGCCCGGATGCTCGGCCCGCTTTGAGGAAAGTTGATTAGTGATTATTAGTTAATTGCTTTGCATCTTAGTTGTGTGATTAGTGTAATTAGATAGAGAATTTCCTGTAGTATTTATTGGATGCTTCTTGGGATTTTTCCCGTCCCTTATCGGGTGTTAATTAGGCGATTCGGGCCTAATTGGAATGTTTAGGAATTAAATATTAATTTTCGAAATTAATTATTTATTTAATTATTTTCCGGAAATTCAACTGGGATGGCCAATGACCGGGATTTTATACTGATGATCGTGGCGCAGTCCATTTATTTAATTGAGTTTTATATTGTGCTAAATTGGAATTATTGTGTTTAATTATTTATTTTTCGGAATTAAATAATTATTTATTTATTTTCCGAAAATTCAACTGGGATGGCTAGTGACCAGAATATTATGCCGATGACTGTGGTGAAGTCCGTTTATTTAATCGGGCTTTATTTTGAGCTAAATGGAATTTTTAATATTTATTAATTAATTATTTTTCGGAAATTAATACTGTGGTGATCGACGACCGGAATTTTGTGCTGATTGTCGTAAGGCACAGTCCATTTATTTATTTGAGCTCTACGTTGTATGAAATTAAATAAATTGTGATATTTTAGGGATTTACCCTAAATTGATTGAAATTGAGTGAAATTGAATGATTGATTTGTCAATGGCCGAGTTTGTTTATTTAACCTTTATAATGCTTTGATGAGCTGTAAAGTGGAGAAAGTGATGAGAGCTAACTGAGAATTTTATTGGCTGAGACCGATCAAGTACGAAGTATAGACAGGCGTGGTTCGGTGATAAAGTACATCACTGTGCGGAAACGGCACCTTAAAGAACGCATGTAGACTATCTATGACTTATGGCAGGCGTGGTTCGGTGATTAGGGAGATCACTGTGCAAAAACGGCACCTTAAAAAACGCACGTAGACTGTCTATGAATCGTGACAGGCGTGGTTCGGTGATGAAGTACATTACTGTGCAAAAACGGCGCCTTAAAGAACGCACGTAGACTGTCAGTGATTTGTGACCTATGACGGGCGTGGTTCGGTGATGAGGAATATCACTGTGCGAAAACGGCCACTTAAAGAACGCACGTAGACCGTCTGTTACTTATGTCACCTTGGCGAAAACGACACCCGAGAGCATTGATGGAGCTCTGTAACTAAGTGTACTATTTGAGGTTATGTGGGATGGAGTGAATGACCTAGAAATGATTCGACTGACTTGTAATCGACTAGGTCGACTAATTGATTATTTGATCTGAGTGTGATTTAATGTGATTGATCATTGCCTTGATTTAATGTTGCGAATTGATTGATTGAATGGAAATGACCGTGAGTGGTCTTGTTGGCGTGTAATCGATTAAGTCGATTAGATCGATGCTTCGATCTATGATATGATTGCTTGGGTGCCTATATGATCCGTGCTAATATGCAGGTGGAATCTGAGGCCAAGGTAAGTCCTCTGACTCATGTTATGCATAGGCAGCCCTAAGGTGTATTAGTTTACTAATCGGGTCTTAGGGGGTAGAACTTGCTGAGACGTTGTCTCAGTGGTTATTGAATAACCATTTCAGGACCCGGATGAGGAGCTTAAGGAGGAGGAACTGACGAGGAAAACCCTGATGAGGAAACCGAAGAGGAGTACGTGGAGGAGGACCCCGAGGATAACCCCGAGTACAACCCAGATGAGGACTGAGATCCCGTCCTGTCTTGTCAGACCTTGTTTGCATGTGATTAGATGTTAGACCAGAGTTGCGTATATATAGTATTGTAGAATACTATGAGATGCATGTAAAAAGTTGTAGTTGTGAATTTTCAGTATGAGAAATGTATGGCCTGTTTTTCTATCCCATTGCTTTATTGTCTGGGGAATTATAATTGCTTCCGCATGTGCTATTAGAAATGAAAGGGTTGGTGATACATAGTCCTGGGATATCGCATTTTAAAATCGACCAAAAGTAAGGGATGTGTGCGTGCCTGAGGGTTGGGGCGTGACATTCCATTTGCTAAACCCACCAGAATTTCCTTCTTTTGTTACAAACTTGGAGTCACCAGCATTTTCTCTAGACTGAATCCATTTCTTCCCTTTGCCTCCATCATTTGATTTCACTCTAGCTTGCAACGCACCCTCTACAAACTCTTCTCTTCTCATCAATCTTCTGTGCTCCTGTGCCTGCAGAGCATTTAACAATTCTGCAAGCTTTATATCAGGTAAGTCTCTTGTATTTTCCAGAGACACTATGGTGGCTTCGAACTTCTCCGGAAGAGACACCAAGATCTTCTAAACAAGCCTTTCATCCTTCAAGTCAGTCCCTAAAACTTTGATTTTTTCAGCTATCCCGACCAGCTTATCAGAGTACTCCTTCACTGACTCTGAATCCTTCATCTGTTGTCTCTCAAACTCCCTCAAGAGATTCAGCACATTCATGCCTCTTATCTTCTCATCTCCCTCATATTCATCCTTCAATAAATCCCATATTGCCTTTGCAAAATCACATCCCATGATCCTTGTGAAGTTAGTGGGTGAAACAACAGCATACAGGCAAGACTTTGCCTTGGCCTTCCTTGTGATTCTCTCTTTATAGTACTTTATCTGATTCAAGATCGGATTGTCTGGAAGTGGAGCAACCTCATAATCATTCTCCACAGCCTCCCATAAATCATGACCCTCCAAAAATGCCATCATCTTGACAGCCCAAACCTGATAATTTTCTCCCAGTAAAGACTGGAGCAGCCATTGCAGAGAATCCACTCAATCCTACCTCCATCAGCTTTTTCTTTGCAGATTGGAAGCAATCTTCACTCACTTACCCTCACTTCACAATCCCTTAAGATCCTACAAATGCTCTGATACCACTGTTAAAGCTTATAAAACAACAATCAAAACAAAAAAACATCTATGTTGTTTGAGGGAGAGAAAGGATAAAAAAAAACAGAGCATATCACTTCATACGTCTTGTGCAAAAGAAAAAACTATCGAGTACCACAACTAAATACAAAGCAAAAACTGCTCACATACCTGCAACATATAACTGCACACAAACGTGCTATTAACTTCCTAGAAAATAGCAAAAACACTAAATGCATAACTAAATCAACTTGGTTGTTTTTTTAATATATAAAAAAAGAAGAAGAGGAAAACAGAGGAAAACACAACTGAAAACAGCGATCGAGATAATTCCAACATTTTGCCAGTTGCCACTGTGCATGTGGAATAGTTCACTCTTCAGAAAATCAAGCTATAACCAGAGAAAAAGCTAGAAAGTGCACTCATGAATCCAGAGTGATTGTTGATATAGCTAGTATGAATACCTAGAGGAGGGTGAATAGGTATATAAAGGATTTTTCTTGATAACTGCACAATACTAGACAGTTGATAGATTTGAGACAAACGATAATCAAAGTAAGACTGAGAGAAGAGAAAATTGAACTCGCGGTTTATAGTGGTTCGGCTTATGTCAAGCCTACGTCTACTCTTCGCACCGACAGCCTATAAGGCTGGATTCCACTATGAACAAAGAGATGTTACGGTGTTGTTCTCCCTTGCTTTCTCGGTGTAGATGATCTACCACACTCGCTCAAGGAATCACTAAGTATAGACACTCTTTGTGTGTACAATTTTGCTCAAAATGTATCGACTGATAATCAAGGTACTTCAGACTTTGGAATTTCTCTATCGATCATGCACTAAAGTAACTAGAACGTCTTCCTTTTATACTCCTTTATGCCATCATACCCGTTGGCACTTACTAAAGGAATTCCTCCAATCTACCCGTTGGACGGAATCAATCAAGAAGATCATTCGAGCTATTAAAGGAACCTGACGATAGCCCATCAATCCTGTTCGCCCATACAATCAGGATCATGGTTTCCAAGAATAGAACCTTCCAAGAATATTTCGTCAACCATCGGATCTTCAAACGATCTTGAATACGAATAAAAGATTCCATTATATTTATCCAGCCAAGAGATCTTCTCCAGAGGATAAGACCAAATCCTCAACCAAATACTTTGGCTCTGAATTGCCTTCGTCACTGGATTAGAAGAACTGTCAGTGAGAATAGTCTTGAGTCTTGAGTCGTGAGTCTTGAGTCTCGGTGATCCGAAAGTCTTCGACTCTAAACCGAAGGTTTGTACTTATCCGAGACTAGACGATAGAAATGTTTTGTCGAACTTCAAAATATTCTGGAAAGATTTCTCCAACAATCTCCCCCTTTTTGATGGTGACAAAACTTTCCCGTAGATTTGAACAACTTTGACTCGCAAAACATTACTCAAGCAATATGGCTATCTCATAAAGATTAATAAATTAACCGAGACTCTACATCCACAGAAAATTGGTTAGTCTTTCATGAGTAAGACCATACAACAATACTTGATATAAATGCAAACAGTCAAACATCAAAATCCACACAAGTCAGTCAAATTCAAGTTCACACCCAAGTCATACTCAAATATTCAAACACGTCTCAAAGTTTAAAGTTAAAGAGTTTAAAGAGTTTAAATTGCAATTCTCCCCCTTTTTGTCATCATTAAAAAGGTGAGAAAGGAGTCAAGTCTTCTTGGGAATGCGCACAATCTGGAAGTCTCCCATCGATTGGACGATGCCTTCCAGCCTCTTCAAGTCTTCCCGAAGATGAGCCACCTCTTCTCCTTTGGCATTGGCTTGAATTAGAAGGGCGAGGTCTTTCATTTGATCTGCCAGGGTAAGAGAAGATGCTTGTCCAGCATTCTTCATGACTTGAAGTTCACATTCCAGAGCATAGATTTGACCCTGCATTTCCAGAAGAACATCAAGGATACGACGAAAATCTGCTTTGTATTGTCCGTCGTGTGCTCGCATTTGCTTTTTCGGATGGAGTGAAGGCGGACGATGGAACTTCAGCGTAATCGAGCATATTTGGTGTTGACATATCATGTCCTTCCTCAGGCATTTGAGAAGCCTGAAAATCTTCTGGATTTGCTGGTGAGCGACTCACACCTTCACTATTGACAGCATGTGGTGTAGTCCTTCCTTGCTCTCCATCTCCCCCTGTCTCTAAGACCTCTATTGGGGAAGAGTTAAGGTCATGCTCTTCTGCGCCTTGATTCCCTTCCTCTGCAGCTTCATCTGCAGACTTTTCTTTTTCTGCTTCTCCTTCGCTTCAGCTTCTTTTTCTTCATCTTCTTTCTCTTTCTCTTGTTGCTCCTCTGCTTCTCTGTTCTTTGCTTGTCCCTCTTCTTCTCTCGTTCTTTTTCTTCTCGCTTCTTTTCCCTTCTTCGATGTTCTCATTGATTCGGGTGCGAACGTCCGGTTCTTTTCAATGCGGGATAGTGAAATCTTCCTCTTCATCTTCATCTTCCAAGATAAGAGCTCTTTTCTTTTTGGATGAAGCACCCATTGGCTCCTTCCCTTTTCTCTTTGATGCAGAAGATGTTGGAGTCTTCACTTTGAACTTCTCCATTGCCTTACTAAGCTCTTTCAGACGCATTTTAGTCAGCATTTTCAAACCCACCACCATTTTGTCGCATGGTCAAACACAAAGAGTATGTGGAGGTTCAATGTTCAAGTGTCTGAAGATCTTGGTCACAAGACCAGAATAAGGCAATTGGCCCTTGTCCTTCACCATTGCTCTGTACATGTGAAAGAGAATGGTGTGAGGGAGAGAGAACTTTTTTCCTAAATTGATCGCATACATCAATTTTGCCTCGGAATTAGACACGCGCCTTTGATGTAGACTTTGGCCTGATGCAGTTGATCACAATTTTGTGAAGCAAGATGTTGACGGCATGGAGTCTTGAATATGTAACTCTTCCTTCTGTACTCCTGTCTTTGACAAGTTCCAGAGTGGTACGAGCAATTGAAACCTTGATTGGTTTATATCGTCCTCTTTCGACTCCAATTATGTCTGCCAACATGTCCACATCCACCTCATAGACTTGATCTCGAACACTGAATGATATTCTATTCGCATCCAAAAAGCTAAGATTCGAAAAGAAGTATGCTGTTAATTGCGCATAACCGTCTGTGGTATCGGAGCATAATTGCTCAAGTTGAAGCAGATTTAACTTCTCCCTTAAGTTCACTTTAATGGCATCCAAGAAATCGAAATCAACACTCCTAGGATTTATCACCCCTCGTTTCAACAGTCTGAAAAACAGATTCTCCTAATCCTTTGATTTAAACAAGTCCTTCCTTTTTTCCTTCACCTTCGCAGCAACTCCCATTAGAGGTTGAAATTCTCTGAACATTTTATCATCATCGTTCCCATCAGTAGGATTCAGTCCCGATACACGAGGGGTCACTTGGAATATTCACAAGTGCTTCCTCAGCCTTTCCTTTGGGAGCAATTCTCAAATCCTCCATTTTCGTCGCAGAAATAGATACTCATTCCCATAATTCTTATCTTTAAGGAAATCATCTATATAGTTCAGCGGAGTCCCAATGCTCTTCATTGCACGATAGAGCTTGTAAATAAAAGAGGGTCTTTGGACTCTTACAGGGTCTGCGTCCTCGATTATTTCTTCCTCCGGTTGATGACTCACATCTTGTGGGGTAGATGATGAAGAGTGACGTGGTGGAGAGTGAATCGGGCTATGTTGCTGACTCGGTAAACCTTCCTCTTCGGTGAGATCGAAATGGGTAGGTCCCTCCTTCATTCTCTGTGGTCCCCTGTTTATGATTCTTGAAGACTTTCTCGAGGAAGACATTCTTTCTTGTCGTTGAAAGATTCCTTTACTCGCTTTCCCAAGAAAAGATGACAACTTTCTCAAAGATAAACTCGAAGTAGAAACAGGATTGGGAGGAGAATGCTTTTTAGGGTTTTGAAGATTGAGCGAGGAAAACTGTATATATATAACTCAATTTAAAAAGGAAAAACCAATCGGCACAAAGGAAAATGAACAGACGCCTTTTTTAAAATCAATAACTGCCAAATAGAAGTTAATCTTTTTGAAAAGACAAGATTCAGTTTTTCACGGAAATTATAAATTAACTGAATTAATGATCGTACCTTTTCGAGATTGAATATAATAACAACTTACAGTCTATAGCCATGTATGTCTGAGTCTGAGGGTTGGAGAGTCTCTAGACTTTAACTTCCTCAAGCTTCAAAATGTTGAATCTGGAACGGATGAAATCGAATTGATTTTTCTCGAATTGATTTTTCTCCAAAGGCTTTGTGAATATATCCGCTAGTTGATATTTTGAATCAACAAATTGAATTGAGATTTCTCCATTTTGAACATGATCTCTAATGAAGTGATGGCGAATCTCTATATGCTTTGCTCTTGAGTGAAGAATTGGATTTTTAGTGAGATTGATTGCGCTGGTGTTGTCACATCTAATCTCTGTGCATGAGTCTTCAATTTCAAAGTCTTGTAGCTGTTGTTTTATCCATAGAATTTGCGAACAGCAACTTCCAAGAGCTACATACTCGCTTCGTTGTTGAAAGAGCCACGTGCTTTGTTTCCTTGAAAACCAAGACACTCGTCCCGTTCCAAGCAACTAGCAAGTTCCCGAAGTGCTTTTTCTATCAACTCGCAACCGGCGATCGCGTCGAATATCCTCGAAGATTAAAGTCTCCCTTCTTAGGATACCAAAGACCGATGCTTGAAGATGAAGCAACATATTTAATAATACGTTTCGCAGACCGAGATGGGATTCTCTAGGATCGATTGAAACCTAGCACGTATGCAAACACTCAACAAAATGTCGGTCTAGAAGCAGTAAGATAAAGAAGTGAACCAATGATGCTCCTGTAAAGCTTTTGATCAACTTTTTTCCCTTCTTCATCTTTGTCTATCTTCAAAGAACTTGACATTGGTATGTCGGTCTTTTTGCACTTTTCCAGTCCAAACCTTTTGACAAGATCATTAGCATATTTTTCTTGATAAATAAAAGTTCCTTCCTTCAATTGTTTTACTTGAAGACCAAGAAAGTATGTTAACTCTCCCATCATACTCATTTCAAACTCATCCCGCATAGACTTAGAAAATTTCTTGCCTGAGACTTTCATTAGATGATCCAAAAATAATATCATCCACATATATTTGAACAAGTAAGAAACTTTTGTTTTCCTTTTTGATAAATAAAGTAGTATCTACTTTACCTTTGACAAAACCATTCTGTATTAAGAACTTACTTAGCCTGTCGTACCAAGCTCGAGGTGCTTGCTTTAAACCATACAAAGCCTTTTTCGGTCCCGAAGACCGAGTCCGGCTTCTTTGGGTCTTCAAACCCTGGTGGTTGTTCCACATAAACTTCCTCATGGATAAATCCATTTAGGAAGGCGCTTTTGACGTCCATTTGGAATAACCTGAAATTTTTATAACAAGCAAACGCAAGTAATAGTCGAATAGCTTCTAACCTTGCTCTTTTGGCGCGTAAGTCTCATCATAGTCTATTCCTTCTTCTTGCGTATATCCCTTGGCCACGAGTCTTGCTTTGTTTCGTACGACTTTTCCTTTCTCACTCATCTTGTTCCTGAACACCCATTTAGCTCCAATAACAGTTTTACCTTTTGGTTTGGATGTCAATTCCCGACATCATTAATGTTGAACTGTCTCGAGCTCTTCTTGCATAGCTTCAATCCAGCTTTCATCGATAAAGCTTCTTCTATGCTCTTTGGTTCAATTTTAGAAACAAGAGCCACAAAGACTAGACTCTTCTCGCCTTTTGGATCTGGTGCGAATTCCTTCATTAATTTCGCCGATAATGAGATCTTTGGGATGACCGGACTTATGCTTCCGATTCTTTTGGTTGATTTGTCTCGGTTGATGATCTCTTTCTTTATTTGAATCTTCACAAACACTTGATCTTTGGTCTTCCGAGTCCGAGATGCTTCTTGAGTTGTAAGCTTTGGAGGGTGCGGAGCGGTTCGACTCTTCATGATGAGTCTGATGGATTCATCTTGCATAGAGTCTTGAAATTTGACATTCATTGACTCCTCCACAGACTGGCTCTTCTTGTTATAGACTCTGTAGGCTTTGCTTGATGTAGAATATCCAAGGAAGATGCCTTCATCTGATCTTTCTTCAAACTTACCAACTCGATCTTTTGCATTTTTCAATATAAAGCATTTGCAACCGAATACATGAAAGTATGAAACAATAGGCTTCTTATCTTTGAATAACTCATAAGGGGTTTTCTCTAGAATAGGTCTTAAGAAGACTCTATTGATGATATAGCATCTTTGTTGAAACAGCTTTCACCCAAAATCGTGAAGAAATCTTACTTTCAATTAAAAGAATTCTAGCCATTTCTTGAAGAGATCTATTTTTTCTTTCCACAACTCCATTTTGCTTGAGGAGTATATGGAGAGGAGAACACATGCTTAAAACCAGATTCATCACAAAATTTTGTAAAATCTTGATTTTCAAATTCACCTCCATGATCTGTTCTTATACTTGAGATAACACATCCTTTTTCATTTTGAACCTTTTTAGCAAATTTTTCAAAATACGAGAAGGTTTCGGACTTACTTGCAAGGAAATATACCCAAGTAAAACGGGAGTAATCGTCCACAATTACTAGGCAATATTTCTTACCTCCAATGCTCTGGGTTCTGGTTGGTCCGAAGATATCCATATGCAGCAGAATGTAGTACATGATTAGTAGAGACATGATTTATTGGCTTAAATGAATTTCTTACCTGCTTTCCCGCATTGCATGGAGTGCATGGATCAATCTTTTGGTAAGGTAATTTGGGTAGACCTCGAACAAGCTGCTTTGATGAAATTTTGGCTAATTGCTTCATGTTGACATGACCAAGCTTTCTGTGCCATAAGCTTGCTTCGTCTTGAATTGAGATTAGACATTGCGATTCATTTGGTTTCACATCCAGAAGATAGATATTTCCATGTCTTCGACCTATGAAAGACTGAGTAGAGTCTTTACTGATTCCAGAACATATTCCTTCTTGAAAGAAGATCTTAAAACCAATATCACACAATTGACTAATGCTGAGAAGATTGTAATTGAGTCCTTCCACTAGGGAAACATTACTTATTGTGAGATTTCCAATTTTCATAGTTCCAAATCCCACAATACTTCCTTTGTTGTTTCCTCCAAATGAAACTTTTCCACCATTTACTTGAACAAGCTTTATGAAGCAATTTGAGTCTCATGTCATGTGTCTTGAGCATCCACTGTCAAGATACCACTTCACCTTTTTCTTGACGGAGACCTGCATTTAAAATAGAGTCTCAAGTTTTCTTTGGTACCCAAACTTTCTTGGGTCCTTTGGTGTTAGTAAGATAAGCAGTATTAGCCCATGCTTTCTTAACAGGTTTCCAAACCATAGGACACTCTTTTTCAAAGTGATCCGGACTGTTGCACTTTGAACATCTGAGAGCATTTCGACCTACAGACTTTACAAAAACTTTCTTGAAATGATTTTTGTAAGCCTCTCTCGGGGTCTTTTCTTAATTGTTTCTTTTACTTTAGGAAAATCAATCAAGGGAATTGTTTCTGCTGTCATACCTAGACCGGACTTATTGAAGTAAGGTCTTTGAGCTGAAAGAATTTTTTTCAAGTTTTTCGGACCCTATTGAAAATTTCTTTGAAATATTTGATAAGTTAGTTTTTAAAAGAGCATTTTCTTTCAAAAGATTATCTTCATTTTCTTTAAGAGAGGAAACAGTCAAGTCTAGACTTTTAACTCTTTCTTCTAAAACAATTTCCTTTTGTTTTAGAGTTGAGTTTTCCTTCTTAAGTTCTGAAATTCTTTTGAGAGAAGTCTTAAGACTAAAACACAGTTCATCAATGTATTTAGAAACTTTGACAGGAATTTTAAAATTACTTGCCTCAAATTCACTGTCTGAGTCTGATCCAAAGTCTGAGTCTGATTGTGCCATTAGACATAGATTGGCATATTCATTATCACTTTCTTCACACTCTGTATCACTCCAGGTTTCGGCTTTGAGAGCTTTTCGAAACTTTTCAGCTTTTCCTTTCTTCTTCTTCAAAGAGGACAGTTGGGTCTAATGTGTCCCTTTTTTCTTACATTCAAAACAAACTACATCTTTGTTTGGTTCCTCATCATCAACAGACTTGGTCATTGCTTTGAAAGCTTTGTTTCTTTGAGTTGAACCTTCTTCCTTTTCTATTCAGTTTTCGAATCTTCTTATCATGAGGGCAAGCTCCTCATCGTCCATATCATCTTCAGAATCTGTATCATCGAATCATCATTTGATTTTAATGCAATAGATTTCTTACCTTTTGGATCTTCATCTTCATTGATCCGTTCCACTTCATAAGACTCGAAGAGTTCCAATCGGCTCGTCGACGATAATGGCATAATTCTTTGCGTCTCTTATTGAAGTCTTTATGTGATTCTAATCCTTGGAGAGTCCACGCAGTAGCTTGTTTACCTTCATGGGATCAGAAATTGCTTGTCCTTGATTCTCAAGACCATTGACAATATCTGTAAAAACGGCTAAACATGTCGTTATAGATTCTCCCGACTTCATTTTGAAGGCTTCATATTGACCGAGGAGAATGTTAATTATGGTTTCCTTCACTCGATCTGTTCCTTCATAGGTGATATGTAATCTTGTCCCAAACTTCTTTTCTTTGTAACACAAGAAGATATTCTGTTATATTCAGTTGGTGACAAAGCACAATATAAAGAGTAAATTGCTTTTGCATCGAGTGCTTGTCTCTTGATTATCTCTTCCTGAGTCATTCCGCTGATCTCAACGGTTTATTTCCCTCTTTCAGAGACTGATGCAGCTGTAGGAGTAATTCATTTTTCTACAACGTCCCATTCCAGAGGATCCTTTGATCGTAGGAAAGCTTTCATCTTGTTCTTCCAGATGTTGTAATCCTTTCCATCAAAGTAGGGTGGTCTGGTATTGCTTTGCCCTTCCATCAGCCCTGGTGCAAACATACTATTCATGGATCTTTTACTCTGAAGCAAAACACTTCAAATAAAGTGAGTACACGAACTCTGATACCAATTGATATAGCTAGTATGAATACCTAGAGGGGGGTGAATAGGTATATAAAGGATTTTTCTTGATAACTGCACAATACTAGACAGTTGATAGATTTGAGACAAACGATAATCAAAGTAAGACTGAGAGAAGAGAAAATTGAACACGCGGTTTATAGTGGTTCGGCTTATGTCAAGCCTACGTCCACTCTTCTGCACTGACAGCCTATTGGCTGGATTCCACTTTGAACAAAGAGATGTTACAGTGTTGTTCTCCCTTGCTTTCTCGGTGTAGATGATCTACCACACCCGCTCAAGGAATCACTAAGTATAGACACTCTTTGTGTGTACAATTTTGCTCAAAATGTATCGATCGATAATCAAGGTACTTCGTACTCTGAATTTCTCTATCGATCATGCACTAAAGTAACTAGAACGTCTTCCTTTTATACTCCTTTATGCCATCATACCCGTTGGCACTTACTAAAGGAATTCCTCCAATCTACCCGTTGGACGGAATCAATCAAGAAGATCATTCGAGCTATTAAAGGAACCTGACGATAGTCCATCAATCATGTTCGCCCATACAATCAGGATCTTGGTTTCCAAGAATAGAACCTTCCAAGAATATTTCGTCGACCATCGGATCTTCAAACGATCTTGAATATGAATAAAAGAATCCGTTATATTTATCTAGCCAAGAGATCTTCTCCAGAGGATAAGACCAAATCCTCAACCAAATACTTTGGCTCTGGATTGCCTTCGTCACTGGATTAGAAGAACTGTCAATGAGAATAGTCTTGAGTCTTGAGTCTTGAGTCTTGAGTCTAGTGATCCGAAAGTCTTCAGACTCTAAACCGAAGGTCTGTACTTATCCAGACTAGACTGATAGAAATGTTTTGTCAGCTTCAAAATATTCTGGAAAGATTTCTCCAACAATTGTTCTAATGGTACAAGCACTGAAGGCTGTCCATGATGCTTCCATATGGAAACATACCCCTGAAACAGTGAGCCTGCAACTTGCAATTAATGGAGAAGATATTGAAGCCCTAATGATTTCCGTGATGAGGTTCAGCACTAAAGGTCTGGAAGTAAATAATGTTTCAAAGGATGTCTTACTCCATAGCAAATACCCAGAGATAGAAACATTGTCTGATAGGCAGATGGATAAGGGATGGTAGAGTAGACACCCAAAATGACCGCCAGAAATTCCAAAAATTTAGTCAATGCTAACTTGCTAAACAATGATGAGAATGGAAGATTTGTCAAGTTTCAAACTCGGATCGTATGCATTGGCAAACTTACTAATTCAACGAGAGGAAAGCCGCTTGCTTCGATCGAGGGTTGTTTTGACTTGATGGATCCACCAAGGTTGAGGAATGGGAGGGTGCTAAAAAGATATTCTTAATGCAAAGTTGAATGACCAGAGGAACCAAGGTGCCAATAGTGGCTGTATTATCTCTCTTCATCATCGGTCCGGTAGCCACAGGGAGCACTGCTCGCGTCTGTTTCGAGGCTGAGGAACTTGAAGAAGACAACTTCACTTAAAGTTCCACTTGAAGCTCTGATTTCGGTCGATTTCAGTATGATTTCCTTTCCACCGAGACTATATTTCACCATATTCCTTTTGTTCACCTTTATTTTTATGTGAGCATGTCCTCCGGTTACATTCGGCAGCAGTCATTGACAAGGTGGTGGCGCAAAATCCATGGCCCAAATGTTAACCATTACATACATCTCCATAGGTTTGCTTATCACGACTTTTTATCTGCTTGTGCTACTCATGTCACGTAGGTATAAGCATTTAAAGGTTGGTGATGGAGGTGGCGATTGATAGCTGGTCCCAAGTAGACTGTGGCAAATCAATGATAGGTGGTGGGTTAATGGGAGATCATGTTTTATGGGACGTGGATCTATCTTTCTTGAAGCTTTGGTGTTGCAGAATAAATATGCAGAGCGTTGAATAGGCGATGAGGAAAAAGTTCTGGGAATGGGAAGTTAGCGTAAAAGATGGCAAGTAAAGAAGAAGCTAAGAGAAAAATTAATAGGAAAAGAAGACAAAAATGTGGAGGAAAAAGAATGGGCTTAAGTTAAGTTTTATGAGCTAGTCATTATCTTGTTAGATTTGGAGTTGCAATCCTAGGGCTTAAAACAAAGTCATTTGTGTTATTTACTCGTCAAGTATCGGGTTTTATTTCTCATACCTTAATCTAGGCTTTTTCAAAACTTGGGTATTTACTTCCTGCACTTTCAATGCATTGATTGCTCTTTTCCTTTTAATGTGATTAGGGAAAACCTTAGGATCATAATAAACTTTTGAAAACCATTGCATGAGCAATTAGCAACAACAAATGACCTTTAGGGTTTATAATTGATAATTAAAACTATTTGACCATTTGGATGAATATGCCATCCGAGTTAGAGGTATCAAAATGGTGCTAATTATTTAAAAGAACTCTATCGAATGGAAGGCATAAGCAAGATCAAAGTAAACCCTACTATCGATAAAAAAGAATAAACTTTTTTATTAGCGTAATCATTTTCATGAGCCTTGTTACTCTCTAGTTGTGCATGAAGCAAAACAAACTGTTGTGGCTAGCCTGATTTTTAGCCAACCCAAAAAGGCTAGTAACGACTTCTATCTCACATATAATCCTTTATGATTAAATTCAAATTTAAAATGAACCCAACATTGCACAAGGTAAGAGCCTAGGAGAAGTCAGGCCTAATTGAGGACTGTTGGCCCGCTTTTGGTCATTACCTTTAAATTGTGTCGTGAAAATTGGGAGGGTCGCGACAAAGGAAAAGGAGAAGGGACCAAAACCGAAAGAAATCAATCTCCACTTCGATTGATTTGGACTGTTTGTATTTGATGGGAACGATGGATAGGTGGCTCATGTTTGGCCCTTCTATTACGGAGTTGTTTATGGAAGCATAAAGTCAGTCTCCTTCCTCTTGTTGAGACATCTTCGTGGAAGTTTCTAAAATCAATGCAAAAGTTGATCTCCTTTCTCTATATTTACTGATGTTTTCGCGTATACTCAGGCGACATGTCATAACTTTACTGGATATCTTGCTCTATTTTGTACTTGCAAGTAATCTGCGTTTTCTTCTCACTTTTGCCTTTTCAAGTCGGTTTTGTTCTTGTGACAATCATAGTTGAAGCAACTACCGCATCAGCTTCTGCAATTACAGTTGAAGCATACAAAGATGGACTTAGCATTTTTGGCTAGATGAGTAAAACATATTACTCTTCTTTCAAGTTCAATAATGAGAGGTTATGCAAGAGGGGATAATATAGAGGCATAAACAAACGACAACAAGATGAAGAGGGATGCTGAGTAATGAAGGTTGGATTTGCAAGTAGTGCACCATTCAGTGAACGACACCCGGGCCAGTGGCGGCAGCCGATTTGAGCCAAAACCGAAGTAAGAGCGTGTATTTTAGCGATCCTTTCACCGACTAGTAATAGAGTGACTCTTAGAGCATAGGACATATTGATCTTCCCCTATGGAATAAGATCAGAAACCAAAAATATGAGGCTCATCGCCCACCTGAGAGAAGCGATTCTACAGCAGAATATGATTGCTGAAATGCCTCTTCCATGGAGGACGGAGACCTAGCCAAATCATCAAAACCTCCGTGATGACCGACTGTTAACCTGCCGCTGATGGATGACAACTCCGGCGTTGGAATATCGCCCTCCAAGTAATGCAAAACTTGACGGATGCTAGGCCTCATCAGCGGCTCGGGGTGGGAACACATCAACCCGAGTTTCAGAACCAACTCCATTTCTTCTTCCACAAACTCCGCCCCCAACTTCGGATCTCTGGCCTCGAGAATGGCACCTCTGTCCCAGAAAGAAAATACCCAGTCCACCAATATCGTGTCCTCCGCATCTCGATTCTGGATCGGCTTTCTCCCGCAGGCGACCTCAAGCAAAAACACTCCGAATGCAAACACGTCTGTGCTCCTAGTGGCTTTGCCAGTTCGCATGTGTTCGGGGGCGAGATAACCAAGCGTTCCTGCGACGTGAGTCGTTTGAGGGTCGGCTCCGTGGTTGTATAGTCTCGCAAGCCCAAAATCTCCAAGTCTTCCATTTAGGTCGGCATCTAGCAAGACGTTACTCGCCTTTATATCCCTGTGGATTACTACTTGCTCCCAGCCTTCGTGCAGATAAAGCAGTCCAGATGCCACTCCTTTGATCACCCTAAATCTTTGCCCCCAATTTAGGGTGACCGTTGGTTGGTTATAGAGGTACCTGTCGAGGCTCCCATTGGGCATGTATTCGTAAACTAAGAGCAACTCCCCTTTCCGACGGCAGTAACCAAGGAACAACACTATGTTGCGGTGACGTAGCCGACCGATGCTGATGATCTCCGCTACGAATTCTCTCATACCCTGTCTCGATTCATGTGAGACCCTCTTCACTGCGATCTCTATGTTTGATGTGGGTAAGATTCCTCTATAGACCCGACCAAACCCACCAGTCCCTAATAGCTCTTGCTCCCGAAATCCTTTTGTCGCAATATAAAGGTCTTTGTACTTGAACCGGTGCGGGCCATAGTCCCTCTCCCAATCTTCGAGCACCTCGGCAAATTTCCGTTTCCTTCTCATCACGTAAACCACGCTCGAGATCAGGATTGATAAGAGGAAAAGAACCACCCATGGTAGCCCAATAGTCAGTACCTTCGACATATCCTTTTTACCGACCTGAGGAAGCTTAGGAAGTTGGGACAGGGCGAGTTCCTGAGGCTTTGCATTTACCCCGAAGCTCCAACCCAGAACATAGTTAGAAGTTTGGGCTGAACCGGTCGATGACGAGAAGCCAACATACATGTTCTCGTTGATAATTGACGCGAGATCCCATGTAAGAGACAGAAGGGGAGTGTTTGGCTTTTGCACTTTGATCGGAGCCAATGTGACATCGATCCGCTTTTCAGTTCCATTATAGTCCACCCAAACTTGCATTTCTTCACCACTGATTAGAGTCAAGTTCTTGAACTCACCACCATCTGCATAATACCCTGCCGAAGTTGAGTTTGCTGATGTCAACCCGTTCAAGTCGATTCCGACATGATTGTCATTGATGTCATTAAACTCGCTGCTCTGGGTCGTGTCAAATTCCACCCCGAACACATGATTGCTGGCGTTGCCGTGGTCAGTTTGGTTGAAAATGCCAAGGTTTTGGCTAGGCAGGGACCCGGGGAAGCCTCTCTGGGGCGTGACCATGAAGATGATCCCGTGGCCGCTCAGAGTCTTATACCGAGATCGGATCACAAAGACGAACGTGGTGGAGAAGGAGAAGACGGAGCCGTTTGGCGAGTTCTTGAACGGGACTGGCTCGGGATGGAAGGCGTGGCCCATATTCTGTCTGACGTCGTAGCTCATATTCAGGAGGCCATTGGGGGTGACCCAGGCCATCCCATCGAGGCTCAGCTTTCCCATTGGGAAACCGTTGTACGCGAAACTGGTCACTTGAGCATAAGCCGAAACGGCTAGCAGAGAAACCAGAACAAGAATCTTCAAGAACATAGCTCAAACACAAAATCTGCTGCAATTGACTTACGAAGGACATCACACCTGGATATATATCCAAATGCTCAACTCAATTTATCCAAAATGAAACTACCAAAAGGTCCCTGCCAATAGCACTCTCGTCTTCTTTGTTGCTAGTTAAAGAACCTGAAAAGATTAGAATGAAATGGGTGAGCAATATCTCTTCTAAACAGAACAAGCACCTACTATACATATTTGCAAAACCATTGAAACTCATCGAATTCAAATTCATAGTATAACATATGCATGAGATCAAATACAAGTTTTATCTTTTCAACAAAGCTTTATACATATTAGAAATACTTCGTCGGTATTTTCAAAGCAAATATCGATGGTTCTATCTATTGATTAATCTCATTAATTCACGTATTAATAGTCTATTCTATTAATCAATCTCAAATCAAACATCTATAGTCTATTCCATCAATTCATCTCATCCAGTCACATGTCAATGGTCTCTTCCAATATTCAATCTATTGCACTATATCAAACAATAATCATAATACAATGCTTATTAACAAGGCGACCGAGTTTCCTCCTTGACAAGTTCTCCATTCATTATCAACTGGTGGTTGAGCCATAAGGATATCCTAAAAACTAATATGCATACCCAAAAGCCCTTCACTGTGATAGTGTGTACCAAACCATCATCTTCCAATACTAGAAATCAAATTTAGATTCAATCACATAGTCAGAATACAATTTTACAAATCAAAACATTTATCTTTCTACAAATCAATTCTTTCCGGTCCAGAAACAATCTAGAATCAGTATCACAAATCATTTTCACAATACCAAACATATACCCTTGTATAACATAATACCTTTCATAAATCAGATTAACAAATCAATACATATAACCTTTTTGCAATCCATTTCTCAAGCATTTCTCAAACAATTTCACAATAATCATCTCATAAATCATTTCCAAAAATGCTTTCAATACCATTTCAAATAATAAAAATGGTAGTAAATGCCCGATCAAGATTTTATACATTGAACATGTTATAAACATCACTTTTGCCTTTTAGGCAATTTTTTTTTTCGCACACAATATGTCTAATTCTTTTCATTTTCAAAATTTAGAAATTCAAAGAAGAGATGGTATCACTTACTTAGAAATACCCAAAACCAAATAATTAGCTATATGAGTCGAAAATCTCGTAATCCTATTAATTAAACGAGAATTGGAGTCAAAACCATGTGAACACTTCTTTAACCATACTTGATTCAGACTCAAAATGCTCACTATCGGTCGATGAGAGACCTCAAAAATGACCAATTATGGCAAAAAAACCACTAGTGCAAAGAACAATCACTCGCATGACAAACTTTTCACGCCATATCTCTTTACCGAACTCCAATTCAAGTGCGCTTATTGTCAAAAGAAAGCCCTTTTAAAGTATTTAAAGATCTTCATTTTGGCCGGCCAATTGTAGACGGCAACTGGTGAGATTCAGCATCGAAAGCTGCTGGTCGAGTTACTGTTCAGCATGTGCACCCAATTTCAAAAGTTCATTTCAGGCAAACCGTAAGCTCGAATTGAGTTATGTAAAATCATAAAGCTCCATAACACCCTAGACTATCAATACCCCATAAATTTTCAACTTAACAACTTCTAAATCAGACTTTGCAGTTCCAATTTGACATAATTTTGAATTTGTACCATAATTCCAAAAACTATTCCAATTATAAAATGAAAGGCTTGAATCCTTACCAAGAATTGTGAATAGAAGTAAATTCCGCTTTGCAAGACCTCCATAGCATGTAGTGCGAAACCTTCTTCCCTTTCTTTCTTCCTTTTCTTTTATTTCTCTCTTTCAAGCTTGCCCACTTCCCATCCATGAAGCACGAACACATTGCACGTGCTTCTATGTCGTGTCTGACACGTGATTCTCGGACACGCAGTCAACTTTTTTCGACACGTTTCAACACGCTTGTTGGATGGAAGCAAAGGGCGAGGGAGCAGAGACAAGGCCGTGAGCGACGGCAAGCCTGCGATGGCGTACAATCGCTAGAGAAAGAGTAGAGACTGAGGCGAGGGCGGCCACTAATGCTGCGATGGATCGGTGACGAGGCTGCAACAAGTGAGGAAGGGCCAAAGGTGAGGTGGAGGAGGAGGAGAAGGATCAAGAGGAAGAGGAGAGAAAGGGGGTTGTATGGAGAGGAAGGGGGTCATGCAGCGAGGAGGCGGAGAATATACGAGGGAAAGAAGGGAGCATGGATTGGCGGTGGACCCCTTGAGGGGACTTTTTTTCAATAAAAAAGATAAATAAATGAGATTAAAAAATCATTTTAAAAAATAAAAATACTGAATTTTAAGTGATGATAAATTTAAATCATTGTAAAAGATCATGGATTTATTTAAATAAGTTGATTCTAATTTCTTGTTAGTCATCAATTTTATCAATAACTTTTGTTAAAATTAAAAATATATTTCCAAATATGGATACGTATTAATTATGAATATATCTTTCGAATTTCCAATGAATTGATTTATTAATATTATTAGTGTAAATTCATTATAGGCTCTTTCTTTAATTAATTATTTATTTATGAATTTGAATCAAATTAATTAAAAATAAAAATATTCGTTTAATATACAACGTGTCTCAACATGCGTATCAACGCGTGTCGGAATTCTCTATTTTTGAAAAATGACGTGTCGACGTGTCGTGTCGCATATTCATGTCGCGTGTCGGTGTTACTTAGCTTCCCATTACAACAGTAGAGTCCGCTTTTCTTCTTTCTTTGGTGATTAGTCAATATTTTTTTTTCCCCTAGACTTTGACCGAGTCCAACTCCGCACATTTGCATATACAATTACAAGGGCTATAAAAATCAGAAGATTCGTTATCTTACAACGTCTAAAGAATGGTGCAAATTTCTCCACGTGAGGTAGGACACACGCATGGTGGAAAAATGAAAGACAACGAAAGTCCACAGTTTCGGCCGCCATTCTAGACTGGCCGGTCCATGAAAGTTCGAGGAATGAGAGGTTCTGTTCAAACGTTTTAAGTGCTTTAGCGGTCCATCGTGAATCGCTGCCTCCTTCCAGGTCTACTTGATACGCCCCCCACCAAAAAATAAAATAAAATTGTGCGCATGTAACAAGTAAAAGGGCATGGGCACATCTTATGGTACGAGAGAAGTTCTATTTATATTTTAGATTTACATTAATTTGGATGAGGTGATTCGAAAGAAAAAACTGGGATTTAGATAATTGTAAGAGAGAGAAGAAAGAAAGGATTTGAAGGGATTGAGTTAAATTGTTGTTAAGATACATGGGAGGGAAAAGAAGGAGAAAAACGATTGTGATATGAATAGTCTTTTGTGTATTCATAAATAGATATAGAATAGTCTTACAAGTGAGAAAGAAGAATAAATTTAGTGAGTGGCGCACAAATCTGTTCAAATACCTACGAATCCCTTTATATGATTTTAGAATGCACATGAATTAACCTGGTCAGTCCCTCATCATCTCCCTTGATCCCTCCTAATCATTTCCTTCCCTCTCCTTCATCCAAACACAATTATGTTTTTAGAACCTTTTATCTACCCTCCCAATCTCTTCGAACAAGCATGGTTTTAATGTAGATCCACATGCTGCATGTCGTATTTCAAAGATACAACAGTTTCGGCGCTAAATTATTAATGTAAGAATTATTGTGACCCACATGATATTTAATTAATGGTTTAATAAATATTTAAGTGCTAAAATGTATTGGTTATGAAATTTTGCAAATCTTATAAAAAGGATGAAAAGTACAATTCTATTGAGAAGTTATCGTTCTTCCAAAGAAGTGCGACTCTTATGAAGTTAAAAGGTGTTTAGATGGAAAATACCTATTAATAGCATGTATAAATAGAATACAGTTTTCTCTTCAGCAAGAGAATGGACGTTATATTTTATCCTCCATAAGATAAGATATGTTAAGGAAAAGTATGGATTAAGGGAGAGAAATCAGAGCTATTTGGTTTTCCGCAACAAATATTTTCGAAGGTATTGCTATGGATAAATGTATGTTTTCATCCCTCTTATTGTGAAAATCATGAAGATCAATAATCCCCTGTTTTGAATTTCTACATTAAAGAATTATTTTATTGATAACAATAAATTGACAATTTCTATGTCCCATAGTTTACAATCTTATTCAAATCAATGGTGTGAGAGAAAAGTATGACAAAATTTTTAAGGGTATTTTGAAGATTTTAAGAGGAGACTAGAACTCTACCCTACATATACGGCATGTGTGACTCTTTATTTTACACATGATACATCAATCACCGTTGATTTAGTAATAGTAATGGATACACAATGTGTAGAAAAAAATTTACATCGATTCTACAATTACTAGTTCCTAGATAGATATAGATACAAATCTATTAGACTAGTCCCAAATCATTCTTAGAGATGGAAGCATGTATTAGTTCTCAAGAATTAGAATAGGAAGTTAGGGAGATAGACACTAAAAGTGTCAAAAGTTGTGTATAGCACTCATTTTAGTAATGACGAGGAACAAGGTTTGAAGCTTCTTGGTCATCACCATCTCTCTCTCCCATTTCCATCTTCCATCGGCAATAGCCCCAATCTTTGACTGCTTTTCAAAATTGTATCTACCTTTTCACACACCATCACCATCATCCTCGCAATAACCCTCCATATCTAAGAATAATATAATATTAGATTCGCTAGGAGTAATTCACAAAGCCAATTCATAAAATAGCATATCAAATTATCATATTAAGCTATTAAATATGGTCCACTCACTCGAACTTACGATTTATTGCAACCACTTGTGAATCAATCTTGTAAGCCCGAAAATGTCTATGCTTTTCAAAAGGGTGTTAGAAAAGAGACTAATATGGGATCCACTATTTTGGTGCAACTCTTGAAGAAGAGATACGGTCAGCCATTGGACTGTCCCTGCTAGTTGTGTTAAACTGAGAATGATAATCCTACGTAGGGGTGTGCAAAGAAATTAGGATAGCCCGGGATCGGATCAGATCAGACTAGAACCGGTGGGTATCAATCTAGTTCACGGTTCCAGGCATGGAACTACCTACTCAGACCAGAATAGTAATATTATATATATAATTTTCAAGAAAAAATTTTGACAAAATTTTTAAGAAAGATGAAAACCCTAAAATCCCTAATTTGAAACTCATCACCTATTGATTGAATGTCGTATCTTCTCAGTCTCACCTCATCTAAGTCATTTGTCTATCTCTTATTCATGGACTCGACTCTCAATTTACAATATGAGCTCAATATTTCTATTGATCTTGCAATTAACAATAGGGATTTTTTTTTTTTTGGCTTTACTTTAGATTGTTGGAAAATGTTGTTTTGAATGTGTGAAGCTTGATGGGACCGGTTCCATGAATTCACTCAGTGATTCCTAGTTCCGAGATGGAGTCTGTCCACCCTGACCGTGCTCACCTTGATTTTTATGGTTATGACCAAAGACCGATCTACTGAGAAAATCCTTCTCAGCCTATTCATTTCTCAGTCTAACTTCCTCTCTCTCTCTCTCTCTATCTCTCTCTCTCTCTCTCTCTCTCCTTTTGCCTTCATTTAAAATCGAAAGGACGGACTTCCCAAAAATATGACCACCCACGGCCACTACCTCCCCCCCCCCCCTTCCTTGTGGTCTCACTTGTATTATTTGACCATTTGACCATTTGACTGGTGAACAAGTCAAAAGGGCAAAAAGAAAAGACAAGAAAGGTTGACCAGGTCAACAAACGATAGAAGGGACGCCCACGGCTCAAATGAAAGCACAGTGCACGCAGGAAGAAGAAAAAAGAAAAGAATAAAAGAAAGAAAGAAGAAAGAAGCAAGAGCGAAAAGGAAAGAGAAAGGAAAGTTCACGCATACACTTTTCAGAGAGCTCTCCAAGTTGGATCTATTTCAATTCGTAACGCCCGATAAGTGCTTATAGCCTTTGTTCATCTACTCGAAGAGATTTTTGAAATTACTTAATTTCAGATTCTTGTCATTTCTGAGATAGTTGGTTAAATTTAGGGTAACCGTTTGTAGTAGCTCCTATCTTTGACTGCTTTTCAAAATGGTATATACATTTCACAAGCATTTGTATATTAATTTGTCTAGCTTTCCTGTTTGATTATTTTATGGATGGGTGAAATTCTAGCTTTGCTTGGAAGGTGGGGGCAATGGGTTAGCAACAACGCGGAACAAGGTTTGAAGCTTCTTGGTCATCACCATCTCTCTCTCTCTCTCTCTCTCTCATCCTCCATCGCCAATAGGTCCAATTTTTGACTGCTTTTATACAATTTCACATATCATCACTATCATCCTCGCAAGAACCCTCCATATCTAAGAACAATATAATGTTAGATCCTCTAAGAATAATTAACAAACCCAATTTATAAATTAGTGCATCGGATTATCATATAAAGCAATTAAGTATGATCCGCTCTCTTGAAATTATGATTTATTGCATCGACTTGTGAATCAATCTTGAAGAAGAGGAACAGTCAGCCATTGGACTGTCCTTGCTAGGTGTGTTGAACTGGGAATAGTGATCCGATCAAGGACCGGTCTTGACTGAGAAAATCCTATTCGGCTTTCCAATTCTAAGTCAAACTTCCTCTTTCTCTCTTTCATTTTTCCCTTCATTTAAAATCGGAAGGATGGACTTCCCATAAATATGACCACCCACGGTCACTTTCTCCTCCTATCCGCCCCCCTTCCCCGAAGCTTCACTTGTAATATTTGAGCGTTTTACTATTTGACTTGTCAACAAGTCAAAAGCAAACGAAAGTTGACCAGGTCAACAAAGGAGAGAAGGGACGCCCTCTGCTCAAATAAAAGTTCTGTGCACGCACGAAGGAAAAAAGGGAAAAGAATGAAAGAAAGAAAGAAGAAAGAAGCGAGATGGAAAAGGAAAGAGAAAGGAAAAAGTTCATGCATAGATGCCTCGGAGAGTTCACCAAATCGGATTTTCTTCGATTCATAACTTTCGGTAAGTCTTTTATTCATCTAATCGAACGGATTTTTTGAAGACCAGCCCGAATTTCAGATTATTGTGATTTCTAAGCTGCTAGGTTAAATTTAAAAGTGGTTAAACTGACAAATCATGGAGTTTTGATAGTTTAGAGTATTGTGAAGTTGTAAAATTTTACAAAAGTCGATTTGGACTTTATGATTTGTCCAAAATGAATTTTCGAAAATACGTGTGCGTGATGAACCATACTTGACCAACAGCTTTCGGGTGGAATTTTTTCGATTGCCGAATAAATTTGGGTCAGCCAAGTTATGGGCCTTCTAGTAATTCGAAAGGTCTTTCTTTTGACTATAAACTCATTTGAAACCGAGTTCGATGAAAAGGCTTATGGGGCAAGAAAGTTTGTCGTGCGAGTGGTCATTTGTATTACTAGTGGTTGTTCTATGCGTTAGCAGTTTTTTTGCTATGATTGGCTGTCCTTGAGGTTTTTGTTCAACCCGTAGTGAGCATTTGTAGTTTAGTTTAGTCGATTTGAAGTAATGGTTTAATCTGAACGAAATTCTAAAATTTCACGCTCAAACTCCGCATCAAGGATAGTTTTGAATATTTGCTTTGGACAATAGTTTTATTAGTGCATAGAAGTCATTTTATTAGCGAGTAAGCTTAGTTTAGCTTATTCATAGTTATGGTAGCGTTTTACTTAACTTTAACATTACTTTTCGTTTATTTGATAGGATTACGACTTCATTGGTCCGAGTAATCTTTGTTATTTGGTTGTAAGCATTCCCAGGTAAGTGATGTTTTCTTTTTTATAATTTTTCGAGTTTGTAAACTCATGTTTCAAAAGTAATATTGATTAAATATAGTATAAGTTTTGTTGCATAAAAGTTTGGATGGAGCATTTACTACTCTTTGATTATGTTAATATATAAATTTTGACGACCCAATTAGTTATTTATTACGCATAAAAATTAGGGATCGACCCCAGTCCTTATACAAAAAATATATTAGTTAAATTGCATATAGGTTTTACTTTTAGGAGCATTTATCATATAGCTTAACTCATATATTGCATTGAACCGGTGATGGATAAGTTTAAATTGATGATTCTGAGTTTTAATTTAATAAGTTGGTCTGAGCTCGTGGTGAGAAATAATTTGGCCAAGCCTGTCATTCTGTAATGGCTGGATATTTACTTATGAGGAGTGACGAGTTGGAAGATTGGTTTATTTTGGAAAAGATTGGTATTTTTCTTCCAATATTCGTTCAAGAGCTGTTTCACCGGTTCTAATTCTTGTGAATAACCTTTTACCCTTTTTTTTTTTTTTTGGTCGGTTGAATAACCTTTTACCAAACGCTGCATTTTGGTTTTATTATGGGAGACTCAAGTTCTATGTTGAGTTTGGACAAAAAATGTCAAATGCAAAATGGAGTTGTATTCTCAACTTGTATATACAGCCCTAATAACTTGTGCCCAAATGACTCAAAGACAAATAGCTATTGAGCACAAATTACCCCAGAATTTAATCAATGATGTAATATGAGCACAAATAGTTAGACAACCTATGTTCAGGACTCAAACTATGATGGAATTTAATCAATGTCATAGCTTGTTTTAGGTGTAAAGCTGGAACCAAATCAACAACAATACTTCTGGATATAAGCACAATGCTGGAATATAATCAATGACGCTAAACTTTGTGGAACAAGATTTGAATTTAATCAACCATGCTGAACCGAACGGAGATACACGTTGGAATCTAATCATCGACAGGAATCTTGAAAGCTACAACTAACATGTGATAAAGTAAAAATAAAATAAAGACGATTGTTGTGTTTTTCGCGCGGGGGGCCTTCTCAGTGGAGAAACTGTGGTATTTATAGTGAGTCAATATTCCTTAGTCGATTGTTCCTTCTTGGCATTGCTCTTTGCAATCTTCACGTGTTTCTTTCCCGCTAGACATCCTTATCCTTTAGCAACTACTCCATGACCTATTGACGGTGCTCGTGTAGCTTGCCCTTCAAGCAAATAACCATTTCCTATTTCTACGTACATTTCTCGCAGCAGTTATTTTCGTTCGACTTAATCTTCAAATTCAGCACATCATTCATATAGCCTAACATGTGGTGAATTGGTGGTTTACGTACCCATGTGATCAACTTGCATGTTAGGAGCAATTTAAAATCAATGCAACTTGCCTGCAAAACATTTTTTTTAATAAAAGAGAAAATGTATCGAAATGGCGTTAGAAAAATCTAGGGTAATCAAGTTCCCGAACTCATTTAATTTCTGGTTCCCGTTTACTTTACTTAGGTTTCTAATCAACCCACCAAAAATATGTTAGCAACGAATCCAAACTAAAAAATTATTTGCATGTTAAGAACCTAAACCTTAAGTTGCGAGTTGATATGGGTTTGGAAGAGCCTGAATTAAGTTTAAGCTTAATAATCTATTAGACGAACCCCTAGATGGTTTAATTGGCTTCGGGGAATGACAAGTTATATGTGAATGATTTTAGAAACGTCTTATGAAAGGTATTATGAAATTATGTGAATATAAATATATATGTATGTATATATACTACACCAATCTGGCTTATCAAATGGGTTCCAAAGTAATTCAAGAAATACTTTACAAAGAGTATTTCTAGCGATTGAGCTAAGTTGCAAAAGACTATTTATTTGGTAATGAGAAAACAATTTGCAATACATATTCTAAATTGGTTTTGTGGGAAGAATTGATTTGGGGAATGCTATATGTTTCGGTTTGCAAAGCCAATTGTGATATGGATTGATCAAGAATTAAGTGCTACACAATGACATGAGTCTCGTGAGAACCACCTCTAGGATCTTGTAGTTAAGAGCCAAGTACTACAAAGCGACACGAGTCTCGTGAGAGCCACATTTAGGGCATTGTACAATTGACATGGGTTGGTCAAAGATTAAGTGCCACACGATGACACAAGTCTCATAGGAGCTACCTCTAGCGTCTTATACTCTTGATATGCATTAGTCAAGGGATAAGTGCTATACAGTGACGCTGGTCTCTTGGAAGCAACCTCTAGAGCCATCTACTCTTGATATGCATTGGTCAAAGATTAAGTGTTACACAATAATATAAGTTTCTTGGGAGCCACCTCTAAAGGCTTGAATTGGATGTTGAGCATGGAATTGATCACTATGTGTGATTTGAGATTTGGTCAATGAAATGAACCATTGACATGTGAATTGATGAGATTGATCAATAGACTTCATCATTGATATTTGAATCATAGTGGTAGATTAAATGAGTAATTCTAATTTGTATAAAGCTTTGTTGAAACGAAATGACTTATATTTGTTTTGATACGTATATTATATCTTGGGATTGAAGTTTGAGTTTCTAGTAATACTTACGTATGTATCTATAGTAGATGCTTGATTTGCTTAGAAGAGATATACTAATCACTAATCTGCGATAGCTCATCTCATTCGTCTTAAATGCAGGTTCCTCAGTTAGTGACAAGTTGGACAAAGGTACTATCGACAAGAAACTTTTCGTATAAGGATTTTGGGTATGACTTTAGCTAGTTGCGTTGTTTCTAAGTAGATACTTGTTGGATTGGTTGAATTCTAAGCTAAACATATTCCTTTCTAACGGATGACAGAAACGTTGATATTATAATCAACCAGTTCTGTTATTATATATGTGTAGAGGAAAAAATATATTTTTTGATACAGGTTATTTGTTGTATTTGAGGCTACGTCTTTCATATAAAAGGACGGTTGTACCATTCTCCATTCTTGTTAGATTCGGGTGTGACATCACTCCCGATACTTCTTGGATCTTCCTTCTTCTAAACCCATTCAAGGCACGAAAGTTCTGTCTTACGAATCCTTTTTCAGATCTGTTTAGACCGACCCGGTTCTGATTTAAGCTCCCACCAATCTCAGAGTCTTAAACTTTAGAGAAACCCATCCCCAGTTTTTGCTTTTTAACCGCTTCTCTGGAACCTGATTCCTGGTCTTCTTCTCTTTTGGCATTGTTGTTGCTCGAGGTCTCGATCTCTGATACAACTGGCTTTTGTGTAACAGAAACAGCTCAAAAACCAAGTCATCTTTTAAGTTCTCGTTAAGATTTTGAAGTCATCGGGAATATGGAAGATTGGGAAAAAATGAACTTGCCGAATGAGCTAATACAGGGCAGAGAGCTGACCAAGCAACTCCAACGCCAACTCCATTTAGCTGTTTCATCATCTTCTTCTTCATCACACGAACAAACCCAAGAAATGCTCATTCGCGGGATCCCAACCTCATATGATAAGCCGCTGTCCATGCTCAATGCGGAGCCCCCGGTTGGAGGGTGTCCGCGCCGGTTGTCTGTGTCGCCCCCTTCACTCGGTGGGAGCCCGATGAGCAGAGGAGACTCAGACCGGAATCTTGATGATGGTTCTACTCCTAGGAAGAGGTAATGAATAAATTAATCATCTGATATTTTTCCCTGTTGTTGCATGCGTGACTGCCCTTGATGTTTGCGTGTGGTCATGACAGTTGCATGATTTTGTGACGGCAACCAATTGTGTTGCAGAGAGGCGATGCAGCGGTGGACAGAGCGGGTCCGAGCCCCAACACCCGACGATGGGTTCAGTTGGAGGAAGTACGGTCAAAAGGAAATTCTTGGATCCAAGTATCCTAGGTGAGTTTAGAGTCGATCAGTTCTCCAATTCTCAATTGTTGAAGCTCCATCAACCTAAAGATTCACTAGAACATTATTTCTTTGTTCAAAGTAGACCCAAACTTCAATGATCTAGCCTTTCCCACTCCTAGTCCAAATTCATCCCCAGCATGTTACGTTGGTGGACTTGAGATAAGCCACATCCTTGAAAACGTTAAAGGAAGGAACTCGATACTTGTCCGCGGGTCAAGTGATAGGAGTAGATAGATTTCTTAAGTTAGCTAGTCTCAAGAAGACTCGATGAAAGACGTCATCATTTAGCAGCATAATGATTTTCATCGTGTCAGTCATAATCCTATGATTGATGGATTGTTTCATGGTCAGCCATCTTTTTCTCATGTTACAATCATCTGGAAACGATTTCAGTTATTAATGGCTAGTTTAATTTGGCAGCTATTTACGTTGCTATCACATTCCTCGTCCTTAACCTACTATAGTTTGACATATAATTGAGCACTTTCGAAGTAGCTCGGCTATGACTGCACCCAAGTTTTATATGTTTCCTTTGGCCTCTATGTCTAGCTTTCATTGATAATTTTCCCAAACTTCATTTTCAGGGAGTACTATAGGTGCACTCATGTCCAAGGTTGTTGGGCTAAAAAGCAAGTGCAAAGATCCGACGACGACCCCACTGTCTTCGAGATCATGTACCGTGGAAGGCACACGTGCATTGACCACCTTGCCACTGTCGTCCCTTCTTCTCCGCTGCCTGAAAATCAAACTGATTCCAATGCCTCCATCGATGATGCCCCTCTCCAAATCAGGGAACTCCCTGTGTATGTCTCGGCCGCAACTTCAGGGAACAACTCTCAAGCAACAGTACGTTTGAATTCAGATAATTCCCTTTGTGGCATGGAGTTTGCTCACGAGTACATTTCCTTTGAGAGAAAATTATCAAAAAAATCTTAAACTTATTGCATTTGTGACAATTTAATCATAAACATTTCAATTGTGCCAATCTAGTTTTAAACATTTTGATAATTTAATCCTTTCATCTAACTTTGGCCAAAAATTACTAATGTAGATGTTGACCGTCTTATGTGACACAACTGACGTTGATGTGAACAATTTTTACAATTTGTGAAAAAATTCTAATTTTTAAATTTTCTTTCTTTCTTCCTCCACCAATTGCAAGGCCTTGGCGATGGCTAGCAACCGGCCACAGAGGTGAGAAGGAGCCTTGTTGGCCTCAAGCAAGGCTTGCAATTGCTAGGATCAGGCAAGGCTAAAGTAGATAATTTTTACAATTTTTAAAAATATTTCTAGTTTTTAGATATATTTTTTTTTTCATTTTTTTTCCTTCCCTTCGTCAATGATAGGCCTTCGCTACGGTTGAAAACAGGCCACAAGTGAGGTGGAGCCTCATTGGCCTTGAGCGAGGCTCAACCTTGCCAAATCTAGCAAGGTGGAGCCTCGCCTCAAGCGAGGCGTGCACTTGCTGGGATCGGGCGAGGCTTGAGCCGCTAAATACCAACAAGGTCTGCCTCACTTGATCTTGACAAGCTCGGGCCTCAAGCAAGGCCAGCTCTTGTCGGCCCTCTCCTATAGCTGGTCGCTGGCCTATCGGTAGAAGAAAAAAGAAAAAGAAATGAAAGAAAAGAAGAAAAAAGGAAAATGGAAAGAAGAATAATTCATCTTTTCACTTTTATTTAAAAATTTATCCACTTAAGCATGAACCATGCCATGTAAAATGGCTAGTGTCCACGTAAGCAATTCCTAGTCAAAATTGGTCGGAATGACTAAATTGACAAATTGTGAAAAAGTTTAGGACTCAATTAATACAATTAAAAATTTATCACTAAATTTGCATAAGTGTAATAGGTTTAGAATTATTTTGATAATTTTTCCTAAATATATAATTATTATTAAGAGACGGTAAAGAAATAAATCATCTCTCTCAAGAAATCATTTGCATTGTACTTTCTCAATTCATGGCAAATAACTTGATTTCTCTTTTGTTCTTGTGTTCTCATATCCTCGTACATGTTTAAGCAATGAGTCTCAATTTTTTTTTTTTTTTTTTGGCTAACTGCAAATATTTGGAGGTTAACAAGATTGGTGATGTTCTTTGTCCCAGGGACACCAGAGACGATTACCAGAGTTGAAGGTAGCTTATCACGGAAGAATGTCGGATGACAATGAGATGCAACGACTTGTTGAGGTCAACATACCTTTCTTTCTCCCTCTTACGTCATTATTAGTTTCTAGCCTATGTTTGCCTCCAATAGGTTACAAGTTATGATTATTGGACATGCAAACTTAACTAATATAATTACGAAGGTTTATGTCGAGGAGGTTAAATCACAAAACTCCATTATATCCTACTTTCGTATTTATTTTTCACATAGATGTTAAAAGATTGTCATGGAGCACTTGCTAAAACTCATTACTTTTCGTCTCCAGCTTTTTCATAGAGTTGGTGCATGGATCTTATCTATTGATTTTGAATAACAGAAAAATGACAAGAAATTTTATTGAGGTGTTTCTAGTGGTTTAATCTTCTCATTAGATAAAAATACAACTCAAATACATAGTGAAGTTGTGGAATTAATCCCACTGGGCTATGCCCAAAAAAAAGAAAACCCACTGAGGACGTCTCAGGTGCCCGGCCAGGTGGGCTACGGGTGAGGAGTCCACCTTCTGGCCCACCGAACGACGGGTAAGGCCTCCAAGCAGATCAATCTGACGTTGGGCATGGTCCGCATGGTCTCGAGATATTATTTCAGCACCATCAATGTTGTTTACATATTGAATGTACTAACATTGCTGTAATTGCCTACTATTTCAGGAAAAATCGATCTCTGATGAGCCCGTCGCTAGTTCAGTTGATACATCCATTAGTTTGGGTTTGGGCCTCTATTCTCATACTGCTATCGATCAGAAAGGTAGCTTCCATTCCTCAAAGAATCATTATATGTTAAATGATTTGGGGAGAAGATTTGCAACATGACACTGATATAACCTTAGCCCATACAATTTCAACCTTGCTTTGCCCTAAAAAAAATGAGTTTTCTAGTACTATTTATTTAGACAATAGCAAATTTCTAAGCTGAAGGTGACTAAAGAGATGAGAGTTTTTCTGTGCTTGCAAGATCGCTATCTCGATGCTTCTGTCAATAATATTGCATTTATACATGCATCAAATTGCTATTGTTTGCTATTGTTGATAGCATAAAGTCTAGAAATGCTGCTATTTCTAAGGGAGCACATCTTGTGTATCGGGATTTATTTTGGGCTAAAATGGGCTCTTTCTCTTTGAACTGATCCAAAGTCAATAAATGGGGTTACCAAGTGATTTTGTTTATGGTGAAGAAATGAACTGACTTTGGCTTTCTGTTTTCAAGCTATCCACTTGGATAAGTGTAGACGTATTATCATGAAATGTGTTTGATAAATTGTGGAAAAAAAAGTTTTATATATCACAGGGCAGATTATGATAATAATTGTGCCTTTGCCTCATGAATTTGGTTCTATACAGATCTCAAGCCATTATTGGGGATTGACTTGCGTCATACAAGGGCAGGCTATGTCACGAACGAAGGATCACTATTGAGTGATCTAAAAAAAGAAGAAAATGCAATAGTGTTGAGTGCAGTGGAAAAACCAGTAGCCATGCAGAAGCAAAGGGCAGAAAGTGATTTTGTGCCAATGCAAAGCAGTCGAGATGCAGAGACTGAACTATTTCCCTGGATAATGAATAAGGATGCCAATCCTCATGCTGTTTTGGGAAAAGCTCATTCATATTCATCACACTCAGAGTCAGAAGTTGGTTCACATTACTCAGAATCAGAAGTTGGTTCACAATGCTCAGAATCAGAATCCAAAGACACTGATGAGGAGATGAAGATTGTCGCAAGTCTAGAATATCATAGGAGAGAAACATCGGAAAGTGCACTTTTGCAAATGCGGAACACTACAGAGCCAGAGGTTGAACCCTTTTCCTTGAAAGTAAACGAAGACACTACTTCTGACAAAGTTCATTCATATTCCTTAGAACAAGAATCTGAAGTTGATTCATATTGCTGAACACCGGAATATGAAGTTGGGGATAAAAAGGCAAGGATAAAAGCTAGTCCAGAATATAACGATATTATACACATACCAAAGATGAAAAAGGAAAGTTCTTCACATGCTACTTTGGATGATGCTGATGCCTTAATTGATATGTTAGGCAGCGGTGGAAAACAAGAAGGGAGATCATCAGAAGGATGGGGTGCAGTTAAATATGACTCTATAGTCGACCATCTCATTTAGTCCATAAAAAAATCTAACGTTGAAAAAATTGGAATATATGGCAGAAACGAGGTTGGAAAAGCTATTGTCATTGGAGCTTTGAAGGAATCTGCAATTTTGAGAAATCTATTTGATAGAGTCATCTGTGTTGCTGTTCCTCTAAACTGTGACATGGAAAAGGTGCAAAAGGAGATTGCTGGACAAATATCTTCTGATTTAACTGAAGCCAATGCAGTTGATATGCCACATTCGGAGGTGAATGCATTGGAAGGCCTCAAGTTTTTGCTCATTCTTGTTGGCGTTAACCAACGCATGAAGCTAGAGACATTGAGAATTCCGGAAGCAACACTACCAGTTGGTAGCAAAATAGTCTTTGTGACTGGATCAGGACGCTTGTGTGATGAAATCGAAGTGGATAAGAAAATATGCTTGGATGATCTGTTGCTGTGCGAATTATTTCGTCAAAATGTGGGTGAAGTTGTTTATTATCCTAAAAAAAGGCCCTAGCTAGAGAAATAGTTAGGATGTGCAGGCCATATTCACATGCTGTTATTCTAGTGGCGAGGGCACTGCAAAATGTTGATGACATTTTAATCTGGAAACGTGCGCTTGAAAGACTGAATGTTCGACCTACAAGTCATGAAGCAGGTTTAGAAGCTATTATGGTTAATGTGTTAAGATTCTGCATTGACCAACTAGAAGATGATAAAACTAGAAGATGCTTGAAAAATCTTGCTCTTTGTAACAATTACGATGAGATCGCATCAGAGTTTGCCATAGACCTATGGACCAGGGATGGTATCTTAGACGCCCATGATGAAGGCCAAAAAGTCCTTAAAAATCTTGTCAATGCTAGCCTACTCGAAGTTGATGAGAATAGGCAATTTGTGAAGTTTCAAGACCAAGATCAGGATATATTAGTGAACTTAATATTTCAGCCCGAGGAAAATCGCGTGTTTCTGATGCGGGGTGGCTTGGATTTGACAGAGCCACCAAAGGTTGAGGAATGGGACAGTGCAAAAGAGATATGTTTGATGCATACTGGAATTTCTGAGCTACCAAAGGAACCAAGGTGCCCTTCACTTTCGTCGTTATATCTGCAAAGAAATTACAAGCTGAGAAAGCTTTCTTCTTCATTTTTCAATCAGATGCCTGCTCTAGAAGTTTTGAATCTGTCTAGAACCCGCATTCGATGCTTGCCAGAGTCTATATCTCAACTTGTCAGCCTCAAAAGACTCTTCTTGAATGATTGTGTCCTTTTGAGAAGGATATCGCCAGCAATTGGAAGGCTCAAGCAACTGGAGGTATTTGATCTTGAGGGGACAAAGATTAAGAATCTTCCCAAGGAAATTGAATGTTTAATTAATCTAACTTGTTTGGGGATCTCAATTTCTGGAACCAAATCTTCAAATGACTCTAAAACAGTGATTCCCCAAGGGGTAATATCTTCTCTATTACACTTGGAAGAACTTAATCTCGATATGGATGCCGATGCTGAATGGTGGGATACATGCGCTGAAGGTGTTTTATCTAAAGTTTGCAACTTGAAAAGGTTAAGCGCTTTCAAGTTTTCCTTTCCTACATTGGAACTTTTGAGGCAATTTAATCAGCTTAGAAAATCGATGGAGCATCCATCTTTAGCTCAATTCAGACTTTGTGTTGGTAATCATGCTAGCCGCATCATGAATCGTCTACCATCAGATATTGAATTCGAGCTAGAACAGTGCAACCGATTCTTGAGGTACACAAATGGTGATGGTGTCATCATGGATATTAAGGACATCCTGCAACAATCAGATGCTTTTTTCTTAGAAAGGCATGCTAATCTCAAGAAGCTATCTGAACTAGGGATAGATAACATGGACCAACTCAAGTGGTGTGTTCTAGGGGAGTGTAATGAGATTGAAGTGCTTGTGGATGCATCTGATACCCTTCATCAAGAGGCTTTAACTGAATCTCACTGCAAAAGCATCTGTCTTGAATCGCTAGAGTTTCTGTATGTGTATTACATGAGAAACTTGAGAAACATTTGGAAAGGCTCAATGTAGAAGGGATGTTTATCTTCTCTCAAGTTGTTGACATTGTGTAAATGCCCCGAGTTGACAGTTATTTTCTCAAGCGACATGCTTGATAATCTCAACAACTTGGAAGAGGTCACAGTTGAGGACTGCCCAGCCATCGCAAGTCTAATTAGCTGCCAAACTTCTACTGGCAAAGTCCTAGAGATGCCTTATTTCCTCCCAATTTTGAAAAAGTTGTCTCTCCATTACGTACCTACACTTTCCAGTATATCCTGTGGGCTGCAGATCGCACCAAGGTTAGAAAGGTTGAGTTTTTATGATTGCCCAAATCTGAAGTCTCTGTCGACTGATGAAGTTTCTAGTGAGCATTTGAAGAAAATCAGGGGGGAGAGGAGTTGGTGGAAGGACTTGGAATGGTGCAGCCATAAGCCAAATCACTTGGACGGTATTTTCGTCCCAATTGACACATGCGACATCCCTTAACTCTATGCACAAGCGTGTGCGCGGGTGCGATTCCAACTGTTGGAACTGCTCGACAAGTCAACGGGAACTTCAGTTATTTAATGACTATTGTACTGAATCAATATCTATAGTTAAACTTTGATAACTCCTGCCTACCTAATGGCATGCTTTATTAGTCGGCTTTTCTGTGGTCTATAAGTTTCTTCTTGCCCCTATTCCATTTCTGCCGTTCAAAGAGAGGACCGTGAGATAACGAATGACTGGGCAGGGCTTGAATGGCCATTATAAGGTCGGCTGAAGTAATGATAAATAGTGGAATAGGAGATCTGCATTTGAAGAATTTTGTCCCTGTGTGTTTGATTTTGCCAAAAGCAATCAAATGGACATTAGAAGCTAGCTTCCCATTCCCTAAGTATAGTCCTCACTTGCTGTTATTAGAATAGCGAGTTGAGTCTCTTAGTCAGAGAAGCAACAACCACAGAAGAATCTTTTCCTGTCGGCAACCCATAACCTTATCGGCTATTAGACATGTGATTAGTTACTTCCGGTAAGGTAAAAAAAAAAAAAACAACTAGTACCTCTGTTATGTGAAAAACGTGAGTATCAATGGACATGTAACAGGTTATTTCTATATGTGAGCAATCATTAGCATCCCACAAGACGTAATTACTTAATTTATCTTTACAACTAGATTATTTTCATATGGTTGAGTAATCATTGGTATATCAAGTACGATGATAAGTGCTCTTTCATTGTGACTGAAATCTTTTTATACTAGAACAGTAAGTTTCAGGGTATCAACTACCACTCATATCTTTTCATGGATGTGGTACGTCCTCATAGAAAAATGACTTGGAAACTATTAGCAATTTCGTTTTGATCCATAGGAGTGGTCACCGGGCTGTGCTTGGGCCAACATATTATTGTGCTGGGCCTGGGCACTGCCTAGCACAAGTCAATTTTTTGGTAAATTAATTTAAAATTTTTGATGAAAACTTCAATAAAGTTAGATTTTTTTTTCAAAATACTAAAATGATTAAAAAAATAGTAATTGAGCAAAACTTTCAACACGCCTCTCATTTGTTTTGTCAACAGCGGGAAATCGCGCTTCCACCATGACCGACGGGATAGAACCTCAGCACACCCATCCCCTCACGTCTTCCTCAGCATCTGGTACTTTAACGTACACCTCGTTCTTACGTCTAAAGGGAGTTTTTCAGCTTTCCTACCATATGGCCTATATAGGACCTCCAAATCCTTATGCTTGACTTAAGTGGATCTAAAGTATCGATACATTGGCCACAAATATGTAAAATTGGTGGAGACCGTCTTGCATGCACAAGTTAATGCGGTTACACATACATGACATTAGGGGTGAGCATTGGTCTAGAATTAATCCTGGATCGACCTAAGACCAACCCAACTATGTCTAATCTAGTCTAATTCCTAGGGAGATTGGATTGATCCTTAATATTGAGATTCCTGGATTAGCATCATGTGGGTTAATCTTCGGTCTTGGAAGTTCAAGGTTGGTCTAATCCAAACTAACCTTAACTGTACATAATATGTACAATATATATTATACATCTAATATATTATTTATAATGCTTGTGCATATGGTGTTATGAGTATGATTGATAGATTATTACAGAAACTTTCCATCTTCTCCCATATCTTTATGAGTGATCTTAATTGTTTTATGTTTTTTTGCTTTTAGCATATGTGAAATTTATATTGTTTTCTTATCTTAAATTTGCTAAGTATGTAGTGATATTTATAATTCAGTTGCACAACGTCGTATTGTCGATGGATATGTAAATTGAAATGGCAGGTTTGCCTTTTCGGATAATACGAAAAATGAAACAAAAAAAATTACTAATTGATCCCAAGTTGACCCTGAAACCGAACCGAATGCATCAAGTTGATTCGGTCCTCAGTTCCAATCTCAATAGGATCGGTTTTCGTTATAAAAAAATGAAGACCAATATTGTGCGGATTGATCCTAAGGTTAAGTGGTAGACTGGCCCGACTAGACCATACTCACCCCTACACCGCATGTGCATGAAAATCCATAGCAAATCGAATTTAGCTAGTTGGACGAGACTCTCGATTATGGAGGTGTTCATGTTGGCATTATCTAGCACGATGCTAAAGATTTTATTCAAGATGGCATACTAAAATTTTTATTGGAGATGGTATACTCATTGACAGCTTTCATTATTTCAGCAGTCACATTTTGGGAATCATGCTAGAATATTTACTTTTAAATGTAAGAGTTTGGTGACATAATCACATTCATCATTAACCTAGTGGCCGATGATGACACAATATGCATAATTCTTAAGGCTGGTACATAAATCTAAAGTTAAGGAGATTTGAAAGCTAGCTATTGATAGCAGATGCATTAACACCACCATCTTCTGTTTGTATAATGACTTAGAGTTTCTGGCATTCGTTGTCAACGGAACGGGTCTGAATTGAGGTTGTAGAGTTGTGTGCACGTATTGCACAAAATAAGTGATCTTCGACAAAGCCAGAGGGTTGCTCGACAGCAAGACAATAATATGTAAGCTCCCGCCAGTTCCCCACCTCGTCATATAATGGGTATCTTGTATGCAACACCGTACTTGAAGAGCTCCCCAACCTTGGACATCTCTTCCTCATATCGGTGTTAGTGCATCCTCAAGTGGCCCATCCTACTTGACGATTCACCCTTTAATATGTCCCCACATATCGTGGAAATTGCCTTCTTGACATAATTGCATCGATCTTGAGTCAGAATGTCTTCCAAACACCAAACGTTGTTCTTCGCGAAACCAGTACCATAGTTACTTGGGGTGGGGGTTTTCCTGGGGTTATAGGTACTGTCCGGGGAAGCTTCTTGGCAAGGACTAGCTTCTGGTGTTCATCCCTACAATTCTTCCCAATCATCAAGTCATTGTGTCTCGTCATCCTCAAATTTTTGACTTGTTGTGGGGAGAAAGTCGGCTTGTTTATGTTGTTATTGTGGAATTCAATGAACAAGATTCTCGTTAATTGCAGAACATCAAATTGAGTTGGAATGGTTGGACACTGTTGTAGTTATTGTTCACACAGTGCGATATTTAAAACGCGATTAAATCGTAAGGAGAAAGGGAATATATGAAATTGACAAATGATTTTAGAAAGCTTGAGCGTTTGGAAGTTGGGGAATTGTACTGGAACGTGAGACAAAAAAGCCCACTTTATAGAGTTCCCAATTTTTTCTTGTTGGATAACGATCATTGATCAGCCCATACACAAAATGAGGCCCGAACCACCACCCAAAAAGCATGTGTCTAGCATGGCCCGGTGGCCAGTTCCATGTTATCCGCAATATTCGTTATTAAAAAGCTAAAACGGCAAAAGCCTACAATTTGCAAGACAAGTCATTAGCGAGAAATCTTCAACTGTATCTCGTTTTCATTATATTTATAGATCAATGGTCATAAGCCGTCTAAACAAATATTAAATCAAAGAGCCGGCCGGCAACTTATTAATGCGTTGACACAATGCCCAACTCTAGGCCTAAGTATAAAGAGGTTAAATGCCCAAATTAGGCCATAACAATATAGTTAACCCATCTGGCCTACTTGATAGGATGTCTAAACAAGCCTGTTGATCATAAAGGTTGTAAAAACACAATTGACCCATGAGACCCATTGATGGAATGTTTAAAAAGCTCTTGATTGTGAGTTTCCAATGGACAAAGTTTAAGTGGGGCTCACAGCTTGAATTTAAAGAATCGGGTGCAATTACAAATTCACCAAGAAGTAGCGTGCGCAAAAGGTAGATAGAGATTATTGAGGGGGAAGATCATGATTTATAATGGAATGACTCATAACAAGACATTCAACAAAGAGAATATACTTCAAACAAGAATCATACAGCAGCATCACGGTGCCCATCAGATTTTGGAATAAGATTATTAAGAGGGAAAAGTATCAAAATAATCATAAACCTTTTGTATTGGTACCAATTTAGTCCTAAACTTTTCAATTTGACCAATTTAGTTCTAGACATTTTTACATTGATACCAATTCAGTCCATCCGGCTAATTTAAGCTGGAAATTACTGATGTGATCGTCAACGGTCTTATGTGGCGCAACATAGACAAATTTTATAATTTTTTCAGATTTTTTAAATTATTTTTTTCCTTTTCTCTTTAACCCCTTGGCCGGTGAGGTCGCTGGTCGGCCGACCATCGCTAGCCATAGGTTGGTTGGGGTGAGGGGCCCCACGCCCTCGCCGGCCACTAGAGAGAGCCATGGCGCCCTCACCAGCAATAGGCAAGGGCATCGGCCCCACCCGCATCCGGTGAGGGCCAAAACCCTCCTCGTCGGCCACGGCGAGGGTGCGAGAGTAGGCGAGGGCTGCCGCGCCCTCGCCTGTGGCCAACGAGGGCACAAAGGCCCTCATCGGCCAACGGGTGAGGGTTTCGGCCCCCGCCTAGATCTAGGCGGGGGCGACGCCCTCCCCTATGGCTGGCGAGGGCGCAGTGGCCCTCACTTGTGGTCGACGAGTGCCATGGCGACCTCACCGGCCATAAGATTTGTCTATGTGGCGCCACATATGACCACTGGTAGCCACATCGGCAATGTCCGGCTTAAATTAGCGGGATAGACTGAATTGGTATCAATGTAAAAAAGTTTAGGATTAAATTGGTCCAATTGAAAAGTTTAGGACTAAATTTGTACCAATACAAAAAGTTTAAAACTATTTTGGTACTTTTCCCCTTATTCGGATAAAGTTTTGAATTTCAAATTCGAAATATATTAGATTTTCTATCTTCAGTATTTGTCTTTAATTATACAAGCTTTCCAATCGAGTCTTGCAAGCCTTTTACTTTCTTTATGAGCATAATTGATTTCCATTGAGAAACTTATTGTTTAAATATAATCATCAAACAAGTACGCATCCAAAAATTTGATCCATATGTGCCTAATTCAATAAAAGTAAGTTGCAATTTCCTCATTTGTTTTCAATGATTTGTCCACACATTTCTCTTTAGTAATTTGAATCTAGAGAGTTTGAGTTATATTAGACTTTAATCATTATAATCATTGAGTTTATGACGATCATAACTTGACAAAAATGAATCCAACATGTGTTTTGGCGACCATAGTGGAAGAATACGAAGTGTCACGCCCCGATCCTCAGGCATGCGCACATCCCTTACTTTTGGTCGATTTTAAAATGCGTATCCCAGGACTATGTATCGCCGACCCTTTCATTTATATATGCATATGCGGAAGCAGTTATAAATCCCCAAACAATAAAACAATGGGATAGAAAAGCAGGCCATATTTTTCTTATTGAAGATTCTTTAACCACACCTTTTAACACGCATCTCATAGTATTCTACAATACTATATATATGTAAGTCTAATCTAACATCTATTCACATGCAGACAAGGTCTGACAAGACAGGACGGGATCTTAGTCCTCATCCGGGTCGTACTCGGGGTCATCCTCGAGGTCCTCCTCCACGTACTCCTATTCGGGTTCCTCATCAAGGATCTTTTCGTCAAATTCCTCCTCCTTAGGCTCCTCATCCAAGTCCTGAAATGGTTATTCGATAACCACTGAAATAACGTCTCAGCGAGTTCTACCCCCTAAAACCTTATTAGTAAAATAATACACCTTAGGGCTGCCTATGCACAATATGAGTCAGAGGACTTACCTTGACCTCAGATTCCACCTGCATATTAGCACAAATCAAATAGGCACCCAAGCAATCACATCACTGATCGAAACATCGATCAAATCGACCTAGTCGATTACATGCCAACAAGACCACTCACAATCAATTCCAATCAATCAATCAATTCACAACATCAGATCAAAACAATGATCAAATCGATCTAGTCGATTTCATGCCAACCAAACCAACTCTAGGTCATTCCCAAACATCAGTCCCATGTACTCTCTCGAGCGTCTTTTTCGCCAACTACTATACCATCACTGATCACGTGCATTCTTTAAGGCGTCATTTTCGCCAGTGATATCTCAATCACCGAATCACGTATCATTTCTGTGGCGTCGTTTTCGCCAATGACATACCAATCACCGACACCGTGCGTTCTTTAAGGCGCCGTTTTCATCAGTGATAATCTCGATCACTGAACCACATGTCCTTTCTAGGGCGCCGTTTTCGCCAAGATGACATCGGCAATAAACATCGTGGGTCTTTAAGGCGTCGTTTTCACTAGTGACATTTCCTTAATCACCGAACCACGTTTTGTCTATAAGTCATTCACGTGCGTTCTTTAAGGCGCCGTTTTCACCAGTGATACTTTCAATCACCAAACCACATATATCCAATAACATTGTACCTGATTGGTCTCAGCCAATAATATTCTCAGTTAGCTCTCACCATTCCCTCTACTATATAGTCCATCAACGTAACTAGTGCTATATACCCATATTCGGCTATCTACCAATTAATTATTCAATATCAAACAATTTAGGACAATTCCTAAAATTCCACAATTAATTCAATTCCACACAACGTAGAACTCAAACAAATAAACGGACTGCACCACAACAATCAATACAAAATTTCGGTTGTTGGCTATCCTTGCCTAATTTCAGAAAATTAATTAATTAATTAATTAATTTCAAAAATTAATAAATAAATACAAAAATCCAATTTAGGCTCTTATTGCCTAGTTGAAGCTCAATAAGGGTCGGGAAAAATCCCGAGATGCATTCAATAAATACTATAGACAATTCTCTATCTAAGTATACTAACCACCTAACTAATATGCAATGCAATTAACTAATAATCACTAATCCATTCTAATCTAACCACCTAATTACACTTAACTAACACTAATCAACCTTTAAGTATAATTAACAAACTAAGAAGGCATTAGTGAGTAAAACTCACTTGATTAAATATTTGATAGGATCAAATCGACGAGCACACGACAAGGCTCAATTCTTTTCAAAGCGGTTCCGGCAACCGGGGTCGAGACGGGCTTGAAATGGCCACCACAACTCCAAACCTTTGCTGGTCGGCCACTGCACAAGCTGAACGAGCTGCCACGGGGGTTGATTTGGGCATGGCTCGGGCTAGGTTCGGTAGTAGCAGATCGGAGAATGGGCCATGGCTGAAATGATCTCAAGTTGGGCCGACTTGTGGCCGAAAATCTTGCTGGAATGGGCTGCCTTCGCCCACTCAAACGGGCTCTTGAAGTTGAACTCGTAAAGGCACAAGCTGGGCCGAGTTACTGCAACCAAGAAGATCGAAGCTGCTGCTGATGGGGACCACGGTTCTCACGATGGAAAGGAATCTTACTCGCTGAAGGACTGACCGAAGGAGGTGGGGACATCCGCGGCTTCTGTGGGGACCGATCGTGCACGCCAAGGAACGGGTAGCACAGAACAGAAGGAAGCAGCGTTTGTCGCTTTCGTGGGAGCCGAATTCATGTGCGGGTCCAAGACAGAAAGAAAAGAGAAAGGAGACAAAAAGGGAGGGGGTGTCGTTGTCGTCTCGGCCAGCTGGGGAAAAATATCCAATTTGGATAAACATGGATTGGTCAAAACAAGGGAAAGTGGAGTTGGACTCTGCAGGAAAATCAAACTATCGGTGGGAGGCATGAACTGAGAGGGAGAGAGAAAGAAATGTGCGGATGGTGTTTACGCATGGGGAAAAAGAAAAGAGAACGTGTGTGGAAGGAGGGAGGTTCGTGCGAAGAGAGAGAGGGTGTGCGTGAGGTGGGGCGTCGGTCCAAGAAAACAAAAGAGAAAAATAAAACAAAACCAACTTATAAATTTTAATCAACTTCTGAACAATTTTAGCAATTGGTCATCCCGGGACCAATTTCTCTATCAATTGCTCAATTTGAAATCCCAAAGAAGACCGAGATGAGTCGGTTCTTTCATCTCACGATATCCCTTCAAACCCGAATTCTCTCTCGTCTTCTTTCGGAATCCAATTTTCTAAACAAATAAATTCAGTTGAGGTCCGATTTGAAATCAGAAAAAGCCCAAACAAGTTCCATTCACCAATTCACTTACACCATATGCCAAATATCTCTTCAAATTGACCAATATGAATTTCCGCTCATTCTTTGAATCGTCCATCCCGATTTCTCCGAAAAATCTTGAACTCTCTAGAATTTTCTCAAAATGTGAGTCAACGTTCTTAGAATGACCCATGACACAACAGGACTTCAAATTTCTAAAATCGAATTCAATCACGGTTATTTTCAATCAAATCTTGCTTTTAGTGTGGCCTTCCTACCGGTAGCTTCACAGGAATTTTTGGTACAATTGGCCCGTTGTCGATTTTCTTCGAACCACAATGAACCCATCCAACACATTGGCAACTCTCGATAGTCGTGAAAATCTCAAGGTTTCAAATATAGGCACATGATACCCAAAACGACAGAAAATCGGTTTAGTGTCAATCGATGAGAATTTTGCAATCATGTGGTATCATCCACACTTGATCACACATCTTAGTCGAATTGACCTATCTCCGGTCTCTAATCGATTTTGACAATGCCGTAATGACCTTCTTAGACTAAGACGCGACGTGATCAGCCGACTCTCATTGAATTCTCAAGTCTATTGCGTTTAAAATCCCCAAATGGCTTCACCTGGATAGCCAGTTATCTCGAAAATGGGCTAACTCGTAAAAAAAACACTATAACATCATGTTGACAAAAGCCCATCTTATCCAATCGAAATCTTAACCCGAAATTCGGGATGTTACACGAAGACTCACTAAACTACTAGGATCATGTCTGGGCTTATGGATTCTTAAGCTAATGACTTCAATAATTAGAAACACGGGCTCTTTTTGGCTCATCTTCGCAGTTCATAGGAAGGGTGCACTACTAATATAGATAGATTACTAAATGAGCTCATGATATGTTGGTGTAAATATACTCAATTTCATGAGCTTGCTTTTAAGTACCCATAGACCTATCGTGAATATGAGTAAATGACATCCAATAAATCTATGTTGGTCGCAAATCTGGATGAATTACGAAGTCATTGTAAGCAAAAGATTCAGTGAAAATAGTTTGATGTAATGTTAGCATACCAGTGTGCTTTACCATAAAACCAATTGCAAGTTTAAGGATGAATTAGGTCGGTAGAGCTCATCCTATACATGCGACATGACCAAGTTAGGCAAAAGCTATGTGCTATTTTTAATGGTATCGGCCTCAATAACAGCAAAGCCAAAATCTATTGCATCCACGTCTATGTTGTATAAGGACGGACTTACACATTAGTGGGAGTGCTTGCACTTCGACGCCGCATCTATTACGTTTTTGAATTTTCAGGCGTTATCAATATTTAATGACAATATTTGGAAACGGATGTTATTTTGACATAGAGCTTGACGGGTTTTTTGGGGGTCGCATCTATATTTTCGTGTTTGTTGCACTTTTTCCAAATATTAATTGAGTAATGTACGATTGATCTTATTTCGTAACTCGTTCAATGTATTACAGAACAAAGTCAACCATACTTTTCTGGTCCAATTGCTACCAGTCTCATCTACCATTCTGTGAGGTATGCTCTCTGAAGGTTATCTTCTCCACAAATTTTGGGATATCAACAAACACACACGTACAAAAGAGAGACAAATCGACGTGTTCATCGAGCGAAATTGAGCCATGAGCAGCGCCAGCACAGAACGGAGGCTAGAATTGCTAGAACTACACAAGACCAATCTTAATAAGACCACCAACGCCAGCCAGAGTACGGTTAAGGAGCCAGAACGGAGGCTAGAATTGCCGGAACGGAGGCTAGAATTGCCAGAACTACACAAGACCAATCTTAATAAGACCACCAACGCCAGCCAGAGTACGGTTAAGGAGCCAGAACGGAGGCTAGAATTGCCAGAACTACACAAGACCAATCTTAAGAAGACCACCAACGCCAGCCAGAGTACGGTTAAGGAACAAAGGTTGGGGATATCACAATCAGATCAAAGCATCAAATTGAAGAAGTCAGCTCGAAGGCGGGTGAGAATCATCTGCTGCGATAGCAGCGAATTTCGGAAAATCGTCCAGGATCTCACTGGATTCCGTCCGGCCGGAGGAGGAGGAGGAGAAGAAAGGGAAAAAGGTCTCGGCGATGGCAATGACAATAAAGGCCACCCTTGTGGAGAAGGTGTCTCACCGCTTACTTTCCTTTCAGATCAATCACTGCTATTGGCGAGAGAGGTACATTTTTTTTTTTTTATATACCAAGGTTCAGTCACAAAATTAATATAATAAATGATGCAGTTGCATAACATTCTTTTACCGTTTGTGGCTCATTAAATGACAAGAGTTTATTCGTTTCTTCGTCATCTATGATACATATCTGTTGATAGGTACATATCACTTATGAGTTTATAATACCTCCAAGCTTAAACAGTCTGATATTATCTTCTTGAAATGTATGCTAGTTTAAGGACATGCGTGTTATTTGATTATGGGGAATGTTTTATTGACTGAACAATTAAATTTCAAAGATTTGTTTATCACAAATATACATATCATGACCTTTTATCATTGTCAGTGTTTCTTCATAAAACCAAATTAATGCAATAAATTTCAAAAAAAAAAAAAATTAACCCTTCAAATTTGGGGTTGAGAGATTTAAAGTTGAGAAACTGGATGTCACCTATTCAAATCTCACAAAAAGGCGACTCATTAGACTTGTTTGATATATCATGGGCGTGAATGTTCCATCTGTACTCGTGCCTTTGGAATATCAAAAACTAAAATAAAATAGTTAGGTCGATGTTGAAAAAGGTTCCTCCAATTAGGTTATGAATTAGTTAATTACAAATATAGGCATTGTTTGAATATCGTGATAACTAAACGATATCCTTTTTATTTTATTTGATTCATTAAACAACAACCTTGCTCCAACCGAGGATGAAGAAAAATATGATCTAATTATTTATATCTACTAATTTTAACATTAATCTATTTGGACAAGAAGAATTCAAATCACCAAGAGATAATTATAAAAGCAGTTCTTAAACTTTGGTTCAATGTACAAAGTCATCCTTGAACTTTTAATTTATTTATTGCAGTTCATAAACTTTCAATAAATGTTCAATCTAGATCCTATATTATTATATCCATGGATTTAATCTAATACAGAAGACTAAATTGAACATATACCAAAAGTTGACTATATTAAACAAATTAAAAATTCCGAGACGACATTGCAGATGGAGCCAAACTTCAATGACAATTTTTGTCATTTTCCTAATCATTAAACTGTATTCTGTAAAATATAGTAGTTAGTAAAATTTTAGGTCATCCAATTGAATTTGGGTCCTTGTGCCAAGATTATCACTTAAAAAAAAAAAATCCTCCAGTTGAAACTCGTTACTACACACAAAGAGAAAGAATTTGGTTAGTTTGTCATCTCATTATTGGATTGAAAAGTCGGATCATGTTTTTCTCCATCTCTTGAAGAAAATTTCTCCAACCATGTCTTTAATTAGTGGTTATAAACATTAAAAATGAGTGATGCTCATAACTCGTAACCTGCCAAGTAAAGTGCGGCAAAAATATAGCAGAAAAGAGTCTAACAATCAGGGACATGGTTAATGAATAATAGTCCAAAAGAATATAGCATCTATGTAATTATTAGTCTTGCATGATTATCTTTATAAACCAATCACATTCTACTCCCTCAATCCATGGAAAGTAATTAAGTTTCTCTTTTGCTCGGGCGATACCTCTTTTCCTCGTCTGTGGTCGAAATTCATCAACAAAAGGCATCCTTGTCAAGGTTTCTCGAGAAGGTATGTACACGATTAAACAATAGGTCTCAGAATGTCACTTTGTTTTTTTTTTTTTTGGCTGACTACACAACATATATTTATGGCTTAATAAGGTTGCTGATGTTCTTTGTTCCAGCGATGCGAGAGATCATTCCCAGAGCGGAGGAAACTTTTTCAATGCAGGAAGTCGGATGAAAATAAAATGCAGCCACTTCTTAAGGTCACGGTACTTTTCTTTCTCTCTCTTTCGTAATTTATTACTTTTTGGCCCAATGATTTCCTTCCAAAAGAGTAATTGCAGATTTAGCTAAGGGTGTGTTCATTTGAGTGAAAAAATCTGCGAATTAATTTTCTAGACTTTTACACTTTTAATTTACTAAGAATGATCGGTCAAAAAAATTATGCATGCTTAAAATTAGGAAAATGAATTTCCTAACTTGAAAAGGAGAAAATATTTTCTTAGAAAATGATTTTCGGAAGAGCATTTTCTTTTATTACAATTTTTTCCTCCAAATAAACGAACCCTAAATATAATTATGAGACTTTGTGAGGATTTGACTTAACCACAAAACTCCATTATATCCTTCTTATGATTTGTTTATTATATAGGTGTCAAAGGTTGTCATGGGGCACTTGCTAAGTCTCATTTATCGTTGTTTGAAAACATAAATAATTATATTTGAAGCATATTATTTGAGATATGTTCTTTTTCAATTTTCAGATAGTATTAGTCATGCGTTTTTACTATTTTAGTGTTTGTAAATAATATCCTTAGGGAACTTGGCGAGACCCTTTTTCTTTCATTTGCTACAAAATATGCGAATAGAATCAAGATTGACAGCGAAAGAAATAATTCGTACAAGAAACAAAAATGGTTCGTTGTTATGATCTATGATCCATGCGGAGAATTGCAGAAAGACACAACTACAATCCATCGTTACTAACGGTGGAGATTACAATCGCTCCACGCCTCGAATGTTTGCTGAACCCTGGTTTTATAGCCATAAACTCACAAGCTAGCCCTCCAAGACTTCTCTATTCATTGTGAATAACATTGAGAAATGACAGATAATTCTATTTGAGATGTTTCTAGCGGCTTAATCTTCTTTTTAGATGAAAATAGAACTCAAGTTCATAACGACTTTACGGAATAAACCCTACTGGGTTATGCCCATAAGGAAGCCCCCTGACCTGGCAGATGACGGGCAAGGCTTCTAGGCACTTCAATTTGATGTTGGGCAAGGACTCGAGATATTATTTCAACACTTTCAATTGTCGTTTACAAATAAATGTACTGAATTTGTTGTAATTAACTACTGCTTCAGGAAAAATCAATCTCGGATCAACCGGTCACTAGTTCCGTTGGATCATCCATTAGTTTGGGTTCGGGCCTCTGTTCTCATGCTGCTGAAGATCAGAAAGGTAGCTTTCACCCTTCAATGTTAAATGCTTTGCGGAGAAGATGTGCAACATGACACTGATATAACCTTAGCCATCCAATTTCAACCTTGGTTTGTCCTAAAATATAAGTTTTCTAGTACTCTTTGCTTAGACAATAGCATATTGCTAAGCTGAAGGTGAATAAAAGGTGTCATTCTTTTTCTTTTTGGGAAACTTGGGACTATATGATTTACCATTACTATTTGAGAATTACACTTAACCTCCTAGCGTTGTATGGAGAACAACAGAAGAGAACTTTTACTGTGCCTCCGAGATCACTATCTTAATGCTTCTGTCGATAAAGTTGCATTTATATATGCATCAAATTACTATTGTAGATAGTATAAAGTCTAGAAGTGCTGCTATTTCCAAAGAAGCACTCTCTCAGAACTGAACCTAAGTCGATAATGGCAAGACAATTAATTTCTTCTTTTGGTGAACAAAGGAACTGACTTTGGCTTTCTGTTTTCAAGTTGTCCATTTAGATGAGTGTAGCTGCATTATCATGAAATGCATTTGATAAGTTGCGGAAAAAAAAACTTATTTACCCCAGGGTAGATTATGAATAATGATTGTAACTTTGCCTCATGAATTTGTTTCTACGCAGAACTCAAGCCATTCTTTGGGATTGATTTGCATCATGCAAGGGCAAGCTATGTCATGAACGAAGGATCACTGTTGAGCGATCTGAAAGAAGAAGAAAATGCTATTGTGTCAAGTGAAGCGGAAAAAGTAGAAGCTATGCAGAAGCAAAGAGCAGAAAGTGACTCTGTGCCAATGCAAAACGCTCAAGATACAGAGACTGAACAATTTCCCTGGCTAGTGAAAAAGGACGCCAATCCTCATGCTGCTTTGGAAAAAGTTCATTTGTATTCATCACACTCGGAATCGGAAGTCGGTTCACATTGCCCAGAATCAGAGTCCGAAGACACGGATAAGAGGATGAAGATCGGAGCAAGTCCAGAATATAATAAGAGAGAAACATCGGAAACTGCAGTTTTGCAAATTCGGAACACTGTAGAGCCAGAGGTTGAACCCTTTTCCTTGGAAGTGAATGAAGACACTGCTTCTGACAAAGTTCATTTGTTTTCCTCGGAACAAGAATCTGAAGTTGATTCATATTGCTCAGGACCGGAATATGAAGTTGGGGATAAAAAGGCAAGGATAGAATATTACGATATTATGCACATACCAAAGATGAAAAAGGAAAGTTCTCCACACGCTACTTTGGATAATGCCAATGCCTCAATTGATATGTTAGGCGGCTGTGGAAAACAAGAAGGGAGACCATTAGAAGGATGGGGTGCCATTAACTATGACTCTATAGTCAACCTTCTCATCAAGTCCATAAAAAAATCTGACAATGAAAAAATTGAAAAAATTGGAATATACGGTAGAAACGAGGTTGGAAAAGCTATTGTCATTGAAGCTTTGAAGGAATCTGCAATTTTGAGGAATCTATTTGATCGAGTCATCTGTGTTACTGTTCCTCTGAACTGTGACATGGAAAAGGTGCAAAAGGAGATTGATGGACAAATATCTTCTAATTTAACTGATGCCAATGCAGCAGTGGTGAAAGCATCGGAAGGCCTCAAGTTTTTGCTCATTCTTGTTGGCATTAACCAACACACGAAGCTAGAGACATTGAGAATTCCTAATTCAACGACACCAGTGGGTAGCAAGATAGTTTTTGTGGTTAGATCAGGACGATTATGCAATGAAATTGAAGTAGATAAGAAAATATGTTTGGACGATCTGTTGCTGTGCGAATTATTTCGTCAGAATGTGGGTGAAGTTGTTTATTATCCTAAAAAAGCCCTAGCTAAGGAAATGGTTAGGATGTGCAGGCCACATTCGCATGCTGTTATTCTAGTGGCAAGGGCACTGCAAAATGTTGATGACATTTCAATCTGGGAACGTGCGCTTGAAAGACTGAATGTTCCACCTACAATTAATGAAGCCGGTGTAGAAGCTCTTATGGTTAATGTATTAAGATTCAGCATTGACCAACTAGAAGATGATAAAACTAGAAGATGCTTGAAAAATCTTGCTCTTTGTAACAATTACCATGAGATTGCATCCGAGTCTGCTATAGGCCTATGGGTTAGGGATGGTATTGTAGACACCCATGATGAAGGCCAAAAAGTCCTAAAAAATCTTGTCAATGCTAACTTGCTTGAAGTTGATGAGAATGGGCAATTTGTGAAGTTTCAAGACCAGGATCAGGATATATTAGTGAATTTAATATTTCAGCCTGAGGAAAATCGTGTGTTTCTGATGCGGGGTGGCTTAGACTTGACAGAGCCACCAGAGGTTGAGGAGTGGGAGAGGGCAAAAGAGATATGTTTGATGCAAACTAGAATTTCTGAGCTACCGGAGGAACCGAGGTGCCCTTCACTTTCGTCATTATATTTGCAAAGAAATTACAAGTTGAGAAAGCTTTCTTCTTCATTTTTCAATCAGATGCCTGCTCTAGAAGTTTTAAATCTGTCCAGAACCCGCATTCGGTGCTTGCCAGAGTCCATATCTCAACTTGTCAACCTCAAAAGACTCTTCTTGAATGATTGTGTCCTTTTGAGATCGATATCGCCAGCAATTGGAAGGCTCAAGCAGCTGGAGGTATTTGATCTTGAGGGGACGAAGATTAAGAATCTTCCCAAGGAAATTGAATGTTTAATCAATATGACTTGTTTGGGGTTCTCAATTTCTGGAACTGAACCTTCAAATGACTCTAAAACTGTGATTCCTCATGGGGTAATATCTTCTCTATTACACTTGGAAGAACTTAATCTCGATGTGAATGCCGATGCTGAATGGTGGGATACATGTGCTGAAGGTGTTGTATCTGAAGTTTGCAACTTGAAAAGGTTAAGCACTTTCAAGTTCTCCTTTCCTACAATGGAACTTTTGAGGCAATTTAATCAGCTTAGGAAATCGATGGAGCATCCATCTTTAGCTCAATTTAGACTTTGTGTTGGTAATCATGCTAGTTGCATCATGAATCGGCTACCATCAGATATTGAATTCGAATTGGAACGGTGCAACCGATACTTGAGGTACACAAATGGTGACGATGTCTTCACCGATATTAAGGACATGCTGCAACAGTTAGATGCATTATTCTTAGAAAGGCATGCTAATCTCAAGACCCTGTCTGAACTAAGAATAAATAGCATGGAGCAACTCAAATGGTGTGTTCTGGGGGAGTGTAATGAGCTTGAAGTGCTCATAGATTCATCCAATACCATGCATCAAGAGGCTTTGATCGAATCTCACTGCAAAAGTGCCTGTCTTGAATCGCTGGAGTTTTTGTATGTGTATTACATGAGAAACTTGAGAAACATTTGGAAGGGCTCAGTGCAAAAGGGATGTTTATCTTCTCTAAAGTTGTTGACATTGTGTAAATGCCCCGAGTTGATGGTTATTTTCTCATGTGAGATGCTCGATAATCTCAACAATCTAGAAGAGGTCACAATTGAGGACTGCCCAGCCATCAAAAGCCTGATTAGCTGCCAGAATTCATTTTGCGAAGTCCTCAAGACGTCTTATTTCCTCCCTATGTTGAAGAAGTTGTCCCTCCATTACGTGCCTGAACTTTCCAGTATATCCTGTGGGCTATGGATTGCATTGAGGTTAGAAAGGTTAAGTTTTTACAACTGCCCGAGTCTCAAGTCTCTTTCGACCAATGAAGTTTCCAGTGAGCAGTTGAAGAAAATCAGGGGGGAGAGGAGTTGGTGGAAGGACTTGGAATGGCGCGGCCATAAGCCAGATCACTTGGATGGTATTTTCGTCCCAATTGACACATGTGACGTCCCTTGACTCTGCGTGCATGCGTGTGAGTCTGACTGTTGGAACTGCTTAACAGGTTGTAGGAACTTCAGTTGCTTAATGACTATTATATCGAATCAATATCGGTAGTTTAAACTTTGGTAACTCCTGCCTACCCAATGGCAGGCCTTACTAGTCGACTTTTCTGAGGTTTATAAGTTTCTTCCCACTGTTTTTTTCCTGTTGTTCAAAGAGAGGACCTTGAGATAAAGAATAACTGGGCAGGGCTTGAATGGCCATCATCAGGTTGGTTGAAGTAATGATAAATAGTGGAATGGGAGATCTGCACTTGAAGGAAATTTTTTAGTTTGTTGGATTTTGTTAAAAGCAATCAACCTGGACATTAGAATGCCAACCCTTGGTACGGCACAGCACGGAATGCAGAAGAGCTTTCGATTCTACTTGTCCAGCCAAATTGTTTAGAAGCTCGCATTCCATTCACAAAAAAAGCAGTCTCACTTCCTGTTATTAGAACTGAGAGTTGAGTCTCCTAGTCAGGGACTATCCACTCTCTTAAGTCCTCGTCTGCGGCAATATAACCATCACTAATCCATCTCGGTAGGCAACAGCCACAGAAGAATTTTTCTCGTTGGCAATTTATAACCTCACTGGCTATTAGACATGTGATTAGCGACTTCCTCTAAGAAAACAGCAACACTTGTACGTGACTAAAGCCTCTTTCATATGAAAAAACATAACTCTCAATGTACATCTAATAATTTCTATTTGTGGTCAGCTATTAGCATTCCACAAGACAGAATTACTTTTGACTGTTTTTTAATGGTTGATTTATCTATACAAAAAGATGATTTGCATCATCAGTCAATCAAGTAATATGACGAGTGCGTCTGATGATGAGAGCTCTTTCATAGGGATTGGTATCTTTCTATATTATAACAAGTTTCAACTATTATATCCAAGTATTTAGCATGTTCTGATAGAAAAACTAACTTCCAAGCTTTTAATAAGTTCAATATGTAATCTATAGGAGCTGCCACTGGGCACGGCCTGGCAGGGGCCAGTTTTTGTTAAGTAATTTAAATTTTTTTTAATGAAAAAAATTTTAAAAAAGTTGGACTAATTTTTTTTTGAAAATACTAAAATAATAAGAAAATTAATTAAGAAAAACTTTCAACGATCCTTTCATCTTGTCGTGTCAATGACTGGATATGGCACTTCTGCTATGAGCAGTGAATTAAGGTGTGCTTGGTAATATTTTTGTTATGAAGAATAATTTCTTTTTTAAGAATAGTTTTTTTTCTATTTCTATTTCCTAGAGTAGTTTCTAAGTAAGAACGTGTTTCGAATCGTACAAAATTTCTATTCTTGAAATAAAAAATAATATAAATGCATTTGGCATGACTCATAAAATTTTTTGTAATGTAGATTTAAAAAAAAAAATTAATAATTTTTTGGATTTTTTCTTTTCTTTTCTTTTCTTTTCTTTTTTTCCATTCTTCTTCATCTTCCTCCTCTATCTGGCGATGGCAAGCAGCAACCAACTATGGTGACGGGTTAAAAGAGGAAGAAGAAGAAAAGAAAAGAATGATTTATTTCAGAAATTGTTTCCTGAAACAAGAAGCAACTTTTTTATACTTCTTATTTTTGTTTCAAATCGATACCATGACTACTTTTCTATTCCAAGGAGTAGAAAATTTGGCTAACATTATCAAAAGGATTTCTATTCTTTTTTTGTTCTAGAGAATAAAAGAACAAAAATTTGGAGAAATAAAAATGTTGCCAAACGGAGCCTTAGAATGTCAACACACGCATCTCCTTGCATGCCTCCTTCAACATCTTGCACATTGAATTCTACGTGTTCTTACTACCAGTGAGTTTTCAGTTTGCCCTTCCGTGTGTCATAGACTTGTAAAACTACAGATATCGTCTTGCATGCACAAGTTGATGTATTAGCATCCACATCGCATGTGGAAGAATATCCAAAGTAAATTGGATTTAGCTATTGGACAAGACTCCATATTAGGAAAGTGTTCATATGGACATTATCTAGCGTGATACTAAAAATTTTATCGAATGTCAAACTAATTGACAACTCTCATTATGTTAGTAGTTACATTTTAGGAAACTTGTCGGAATATTTACATCTTAAATGTAAGAGTTCCGTGACATAATTCCACTCATCATTGACCCAATGGTCAATAATGATACAGTATGCGTCATTCATAGGGCTAATCCATAAATTACAAGTTAAAGAAACTTGAAACTTACTCGTTGGCAGTAAATAGCGTCATTTTTCTCTGTACAATTAATTATATATATATATATATATATATATATATATATATATATATATATATATATATATATATTTTTTTTTTTTTTTTTTTTTTTTTTTGTGTTTATCATCTAAAGAATGGGCCTGAATTGAAGTTATAGAGCTATTTGCGCATAGCGCACAAAGTAGGGATCTTCAACAAAACCAAAAGGTTGCTTGGTGATAAGACGATAATATGCATGCTCCCACTTATTCCTTGCCTCGTCATGCTTGAACGGGGTTTTTGCATGCTATGTTGCACATGAAAAGCTCCTCCTGACCTTGGACATCTCTTCCTCATGTCGATATTTGTGCCTCCTCAAGTGGCTCGTCCCACTTGACGGTTCACCTTTTAATACACCGCTTCGTATCGTGCAAATATCCTTTTTGACATCAGTGCAGCTTGCTTGATCCAAAATGTCTTCTGGGCACCAAACACTCTTCTCTGCGAAACTAGATCTGTAGTTGCTTGGGGTTTTCGTAGGGGATACGGGTATCGTCCAAGAAAGCATTTTGGTAGGGACTACCTTTGAGTGCTCGCCTGTGCAACTCTTCCCAATCGGCGATCCAGTCATCTTCGAATTCAACTTGTTGTAAGGGCAAAGCCAACTTATGCACATTGTCACGGAATTCACTGAACAAGTTTTGCTTTTAAGTACATGGCAAATCTGGATTGAATTGGAATGATTGGACATGATTGTAGTTATTGTTCTTCATTATATATTTAGAATGTCGCTGTAAGGGAAAAGGAAATAAATGAAATTGACAAACAATTTTAGAAAGCAAGAGCATTTAGAAGTTTGGAAAATGGTGAAGAGCGAGAGCAAGGGCCACTTAATAAAGATCCAAAAATTTCCTTTTGGTCTTAACGGTCACTTATATGTAGGGCCAACGGTCGGCCGTTGGGGTTGGCCCGCCATTGGGCTGGCTTGGGTCACTTGATATGGGCCCGAACCAATTAATTTGGCTTCCAAGGCTGAATCCATATAAAAGAATAATTTGTCAAGCCTGGGCCGGTCCATTAAGGTCAATGGGCCTGACTTGGTCCAGATACATATTGAGGCTCGACCCACCACCTAATAGGCTTTTGCCTTCCTATGTGATTAGTGACATTCGTGATGAAAAAGCCGATGCAGATACAATTTACAATTTGTAAGATAGGTCATTAGCTAGAAATCTTCAATTGTATTTGTCTTTCACTATATTTACAATACGCGATCAAAATGAGTAGTAATTCAAAAAGCCAATCGAAAACTTGTTAATGCGTTGACACCAGGCCCAAATATGAGCCTAAATATGAGAACCTTCTTGCCCAAATTAGGTCATAACAATATAGTTAATCCATAACACCTACTCAATAAAAGGCCTAAACTAGCTCGTCGACCAACGAAACCCATGGATGGAATGTCTAAAAGCTCATCATCGTGAGTTTCCAATTGACAAAGTTTAGAGTTCATGACACATGTCGATGCTCGATTAACTCGAAATATGAAAGGAAGTTGAAGTATAAGTCAAGAAGGATCCATCAACCAAGGAAGAATTGTTTCCAAAAGGATTTGAAGCAGTTACAAGTCATCAATACATAAGTCAAAAGACAGTTAGAGATACGGAGGAAGGTTACGGTGCATAATGGAATGACTCATTAGAGATATAGGAACAATCAAGGATGGCACCTATATCCCTCAAGACTTTTAACACAGGCAATGCACTAGGGACAAGAATTGTGCATCAATCAAGAAGCCAATTTTTTAAGATCATTCAAATTAGAATCTGCTTTAGTTTTGAATTCAAATTCGAAGCAGATTAGATTTCCTAAGTTCAGTTATTTGTGTTTGATTATAAAATCTTACAGTCGAGTCTTTTAAGCCTTTTACGTTCTCTATGCGGTCATGATTTCCATCGAGAAGTTTTTTGTTCAAATCCAATCATCAAGCAGGCATGCACCCAAAAATTAAAGCTATCTTTTCTAATCAATATAAGTTCCTTGCAGTTTCCTTTTTTGTTTTCAATTATTTGTCCACTCTTTTGTCTATGTAATTCAAATCTTACGTAGTCCTTGAGACTTCTCAAGGCACATCAGAATCCATTAACTTTTAATTTGAAGTTGGATTTCATGCTTTAATTTGTCATCAATCAATTGCTTTTAGACTTTAGTCATTAAAATTATTGAATTTCTAAACAAAACGTACGTAATGTATCTTTTGCGGCCACAGTGGGAGGATACAATGTCTTGCCATAGTACTAGGAGTGTGTCCGGGCTGTAGGATTCTCAAGTTAATGACTCCAGAAAGTTACACGCCCGCAGAAGCGGGCAAGCCAATCCTAACGGGAGTGAGTGTAGAGTAGGAATAGAGTAGGACTGACAAAAAAAAAAAAAAAATCCGAACCCATCAAAAGCCTCTTAGGCGAAGGATGGTCCTCAGGATGGAAGACCACCACCCAATTCATTGCTGAAAATGTACAAGACCACTCTTTTTAATCGACTTATATTATCTTAAAAAATTCTAGAAAAAACCTTGAAGTGCTAAACAATTCGAATACACGGCTCAGATGAATCTACACTCTGGCAATGTGGTAAAAGAAACATAAGAAATCAAATCATTCACCATGTCGATGCACAAACTGAGAACGTAATAAGTAGAGTTCAAGAAGGTGAACTCACTTTCGTGAACGTCCATAGTCAAGGATACTAAAAGCTCATTGATGATGGGCCCAATTTGACTTCGTGGGCTTAATTAAGGCCCAAACATCCTGTCAATGAAGGCCCATTGAGGATGGGCCCAACTCGTTTGACACACATGCCTCAATACACCCACAGGATGGGCCTCCCAATCAAGACCTAAAACCAGCCCAGGAGTCTTCAAAATTGTGCCTTGGCCAATTAAAGCCCAATTTCGGGTTACATCAGCTCAGCTAGTGCTCAAAATATTCGGCCAATGGGCCTAGTCACCCGCCCATTTAGGGACCAGCCAATTAAGGACCAAGAGCAATGGGCTGTGGTCGAGGGACGGTTGGGCACAAAACAGGCGCAAAACAAGATTGGGCCAAGTAAGGGCCTTAATGCTACAGTTAAGGCCCAATTGTAATGGGTATAATCCTGGATCTTTAGAGGGATGACTGTGGGCCCTCTGAGCCCTCCAATGACGGAAAATTACATGCCCCCATTAATATGAATTATATCGCGCTCTCTTGAAAAATTAGATCGACTAACAAATCTGTCAATGGACATAAACGAGCTCTTTTTGGCTCATCTTCACAGTAGATAGGAAGAACGAATTGCTAATATAGATAGAAAGAATGAATCTTGTAGGTTTCCCAATACTAAATGAGCTCATAATATGTTCGGGTAAATATACTCAATTTCCTGAGTTCGCTTCCAAAAATACATAGACCTATCATGAATATGAGTAAATGACATCCGATAAATTTATATTCATTATAGATTTGGGTGAATTGTGAAGGCCCATTGTAAGCAAAATATTCAATCACAATATTTTTTATGTAATGATACATTGTAAGCTTTAGATATACTCATCATTTTGATGAGAAAATCGAACGATGTTAGAGTACCGACCCTCTTAACGATAAAACCAATCGTAGGCTTCAGTATGAATTAGATCATTTGAGCCCATGAACTACTCGCAACATGACCAAGCGTCTATATTGTACAAGGACCGACTTACACAAATTAGTGGGAGTGTGTGCACATCAGTGCCCCATTTATTGCGTTTATGAATTTTCAAACGTTATCAATATCACAGCTCATCGTTGTCGGTAACTCATTTGATGTATCAGAGGCCAAAGTCAATCATCCTTATCCGGTTCAAGGGCTATTAGTCTCATCTGCCATTCTATGAGGTGCATGCCCTCTTGAGGGTAATCTTCTCAACAGATTTTGGGGAATCAACAAACACATACGCAGAAAAGAGAGGCAAATCGACGCATTCATCGAGCGAAATTGAGCCATGAGCAACACCAGCACAGAACGGAGGCCAGAAATGCCATAACTAGACAGGACCAATCTTGGTAAGGCCATCGACACCAGCCAGAGAACGGTTAAGGAACGAAGGTTGGGGGTATCGAAATCAGACCAGAGCACCAAATTCAAGAAGCCTGCTCCAGTTCGAGCGACAACCATCAACTGCGGCAGCAGCGACTTCCAGAAAATTGTCAAGGAATTCACCCAAATCCCTTCGCTCAACGGGAGCCCGATTAGCAGTTTGGACTCTACTCCTACGAAAAGGTAATCAATTAATTAATCATGTGATTTTTTTCCTGTTGTTGCATGCATGACTATGTCCTTGATGTTTGCATGTGGACGTGTTTATTGCATGATTTTGTGACGGCAACCAAATGTGCTGCAGAAAGATGATGCCGCGGGGGACAGAGCAGGTCCGAGTCGCCCCAGCCTCGAACCTGATGGGTACATTTGGACGATGTATCGTCAGAGGACATCTCCTGAAGCCAAGTATCCAAGGTGAGTTTAGAGACAATCATTTCTCTCGCAAGTCTTGAAAGTCCGTCACCATAAGGACATTGGTAGTTAGATGTGAGTGCGCATGTGGACAAGATTTGGCACTAATCAATGATCATTATTTTTATTTTTTGAAAATTTGGATTTATTTCTATAAAAAAATTAATTATAAATCTTGTTAAAACAATGCTAAAATTATGATTATTTTTTATTTTTTATTTATTAATTCCGAATTTTTAATGTCTTTCAATGTAACCATCTACTTATTCATTTTGCAACCTTTCCCGAAATGTTGCTTTTGTTCTTTTTATAACCTTTTGAAATACGTTTGTTTCGAGATTAAACATACATCGTCTTTTCATTTTTTCGTTTTCTTTCGAAATAAACTACAGTCATTGTTTTTAATTGTTTCCCATGAGAGATCTGGAGAAATACTAGAATTGTTATATAATATTATTATTTGAGACTCTCTTGAAGGAAATTTGCCGATAACCATTAACGTTGTAAGGCAAATAAATTCTTAAAGAAAGTGATATCGCGTTTCAAAGTCTAACTACCCTAAATATCCGATTTCATTGTTCTACCCAATTCGAAATCATATTTTTCCCAACAATTTTAAGGATTTAATTGTGCAACAATGGCATTGGAGTTTATCGTTGGAAGCATAATGAGGCTTTAAGGTCTTGGCGTGCGTTGCCCGGTTGTGTGGCTCGGCCGCTCATGAGCATGCTTGGCGGACAATCTGTTGCTGGCGTGAGCACTGCACGATAATTTGGTTTACTTCGAGCCCGCCTTGGTCTAGGTGGCTGAGGTTGTGGGTTTGTGCGTGGAAGACGGCAAGAGAGAGAAAAGTCGCTGAAAGGAGAGCCTGACACAAAGTAAGAGAGAAGAAAAGAGGAAGGAAGCAAGGAGGGAAGGAAGGACGAAAAAAATAAAATGTAAAATTCTCCCTTGCGGTCTAGGGTTTGCAGACGCGCACGTACGACTTTCTTCTCCCTCTCGTTTGATGGCCATTGAAGATTCAGGGCGCATTTCGGTGTTCGCGACGAGCATAGCCGTGCCGCGATTGACCGCCGGTTTTTCCCCCTTTCGCTCTCCATTTACGCCGGTCGGTCCGGACGCTTAAGCTCGCATTCCAGATCGCTGGCGACCCGCAATCTGGAACGTCCGGTCTCCGGCGGCGCGGCGCAGCACGACGCTTGAGGGGCGCGGTGCAGGGGCAGTGCGGTATCGGTGACGCGGCGAGGCCTCCGCGTATGACGTTGGGCGAGGTACACGTGGGCGGTTCCGCTGGCGGCATGGCGGATGAGGCGAGAGACGATTGTACGGATTCGGTCAATTGCGTCGTTGCAGGGAAGGACGCGGACGCGGGCTTTGCGGTCGACGGTTTGACCGGCGCGGGTGCCGATTCAGGCGGCGGTTTGTCAGTTTCACAGGGCGACGGAAGCGGCGTCGGTTCGTTTCGTGAAGCTATGGCGACCCGTTGTTCTTATTGAGAGAACGTAGAGGTGGATGGTGATAATGTGGCCGGTCTTCGGGATGAAAGGGTCAACGGCTTGAGGGAAGTGAAGCGGGAACGCAATTTGGTGTCTTGGACCGGCATGATTTCTTCGTACATGAGCAACGGCCAGTACGAGCTTGCTTTGCGGTTGTACGCTCTTATGTGAGGCCGAATGAAATTTGGTTTCCCCGTGGCACTTAAGGCGTGTAGACTTGCTCGTGATTTCACGATGGGAATGCTCATCCGTGCACAGTTACTCAAATGCGGGTTTGAGTCTGATGGGTTCTGCAGTACTTCTGTTCTTGGCCTTTATATTGAAAGAGGAAGCTATTCAGTTATTTTATCAGATGATACAGTGTGGTGTCCAGCCCAATCGTTTGACTTACGCGATCCTTGCAAAGCTAGCGACCGACACATTGGATGTTGGCTTGGCAAAATTGTTTCATGGCCAAATTGTTAAAGTTGGTTTAGAAAATGATGTTATTGTAGGAGGAGCTGTAGTTGATTCTGACTCAACACTGGGATTCCTGGACGATGCTTTGGGAATATTTCAAAATCTAGAAGAGAAAAATAATGTTATCGGTCTGTCCCAAGGGTATTAGCTAAAGTTAGCCATTTGACGGTGCTCAAGAGTCGAGTTTATCTTCTCTCAAGTATGTGTATTACATGAGAAACATGAGAAACCTTTGGAAAGGCTCAATGCAGAAGGGATGTTTCAAGTTGTTGACATTGTGTAAATGCCCCGAATTGACAGTTATTTTCTCAAGCGAGATGCTTGATAATCTCAACAACTTGGAAGAGGTCACAGTTGAGGACTGCCCAGCCATCAAAAGCCTAATTACCTGCCAAACTTCTACTGGCAAAGTCTGTGAGACGTCTTATTTTCTCCCTATTTTGAAGAAGTTGTCTCTCCATTACGTACCTAAACTTTCCAACATATCCTGTGGGCTACGGATTGCACCGATCTTAGAAAGATTGAGTTTTTATGACTGCCCGAGTCTCAACTCTCTTTCAACTGATGAAGTTTCCAGTGAGCATTTGAAGAAAATCAGGGGGGAGAGGAGTTGGTGGGAGGACTTGAAATGGCACGGCCATAAGCGAGATCACTTGGACAGTATTTTCGTCCCAATTGACACATGTGACATCCCTTAACTCATGCACGTGTGCGTGGGTGCGATTCCTACTGTTGGAACTGCCTAACAAGTCAGTGGAAACTTCAGTTATTTAATGACTATTGTATCGAAAAAATCGTTAATTAAGCTTTGACAACTCCTGCCTAGCTAATGGCAGGCTTTACTTGCCGGCTTTTCTGTGGTCTATAAGTTTCTTCTTGGCCCTGTTTCTTTTGTGCCGTTCAAAGACATGACCGAGAGATAAAGAATGACTGGGCAGGGCTTGAATGGCCATCTTCAGGTCGGTTGATGTAATGATAAATAGTGGAATAGGAGATCTGCACTTGAAGAATTTCGTCCCCGTGGGTTTGATTTTGCTAAAAGCAATCGACATGGACATTAGAATGGCGGCACGGACAAGATAGAACTTCTAATTCTGCTTTCCCAGCAGAATCGATTAGAAGCTAGCTTCCCATTTACCAAGTACTGTCCCTCGCTGTTATTAGAACGGTGAGTTTTTTTTTTTTTTTTTTTTTTTTGTGAGTTGAGTCTCTTAGAGAATCTAGCCGCGCTGCTAAATAAGCAACAGCCACAGGAGTCTTTTTCATCGGCAACCCATAGCCTTACCGGCTATAAAACATGTGATTAGTAACTTACTGCAAGAGAAAAAAAAAACTGGTACCTCTTTATATGAAAAATATAAGTATCAATGGACAAGTAACTAGTTATTTCCTGCATGTGGTGAATCATTCCCCAAGACAGAATTATTTAATTTATCTGTAGATGTGGATGATCTTTATATGGATAAGTAATAATAGTTATATCAAGTAATGACCTAGGAAGCACAGATATTCTTTGGGAGTCTTTGTATCATGTTGGATACTTCGACACGTATTCGACACTCTTGGACACTTTTTGACACTCTCTAATATTTGGTCAACAAGTATTGGAAAATTTGACACTTAATCAACTTTCCCGACACGTTTTGACACTCGAGTCCGAAATTCCGACATATATGAGGTCAATAAAAAAAAAAAATTCAATAAATGAGAGGTCAAAATGTGAAAATATATAATAATAATAATAATAATAATAATAATAATAATAATAATAATAATAATAATAATAATAATAATAATAATAATAATAATAATAATAATAATAATAATAAATGGGGAAGAGAAAAGAAAAAATAATTTTCTCTTTTCACTCTCACGTATCATAACACACAATTCACTCGCAAAGTTTTTTTATTCCCTCCTCTTCCAACACATGCTCGACACACAAGTCCATAATATGAATTGCTTATTTTTTTCCTCCAAGTTTTATGGATTATTGAAATTGAGTTGAATTTGTCAAATTGAAATAATGAATAATATTAACAAATTGTGAATTAATATTTTTTAGTGTGAATTCATTCTAGGCTCTTTTTTATTATTTATTTATTTGTTAATTTGAAGCAAAATAATTAAATTGAAATAATCATAAAAATGATAATGTATTATACACACACACATTTTTAATATATAACATGTTTTAATGTGTCAGGATTTTCTATTTTTTGAGAAATAACGTGTCGGTGTATCATGTTGGGTATCGCGTGTTAGTATCGGTGCTACTTAAGTAATGACGATAAATGATTTTTTGTTGTAACTGCAATCTTTTTATATCAGAATAGTAAGTTTAAGGGTATCAACCATCACTCATAGTATTTTTTTTTTCCATAGAAAAATAACTTTGAAATTATTAGCAATTTTGATATGAGATCTATAGGAGTGGTCACCGCGCCGTGCTTGGGCCGGCATATAATCGTGCTGGGGCCTGGCATTGTCTGGCACGGGCCCATTTTTTTGTAAATTAATTTAGAATTTTTAATGAAAAATTCAATAAAGTCAGCCTATTTTTTTTTTTTCGAAATACTAAAATGGTAAAAAAATTAATTAAGCAAAACCTTCAACGAGCCTCTCATTTGTTGTGTCAACGGCAGGAGATCACACGTTGGCCACAAATATGTAAAACTGGCGGAAACCGTCTTGCATGCACAAGTTAACGCAGTAACATATACACTGCATGTGCATGAAAATCCAGAGCAAATCAAATTTTGTCAGTTGGACGAAACTCCAAATTAGGGAGGTGTTCACATTGGCATTATCTAGCACAATGCTAAAAGATTTTATGGGAGATGTCATGCTCATTAACAATTTTCATTATTTCAGCAGTCACATTTCAAGAATCATGCGAAAATATTTACTTCTTAAATGGAAGAGTTTGGCGACATAATTCCATTCATCATTGACCCAGTGGCCGGTGATGACACACTACACATAATTCAAGTACATAAATCAAAAGTTAGAGTGACTCAAAAGTTAGGAGTGGACAGCATATGCACTAACACCACCATTTTCTATTCGTATAGTATTTGGTAGTTTTTGGCATTTGTTGTCCGCAGAATGGGTCTGAACTGAGGTTGTAGAGTTGTATGCACATAGTGCACAAAGTGAGAGATCTTCAATGAAGCCAAAGGGTTGCTTGGAAACAAGAAAATAATATGCAAGCTCTCGCTAATTCCCTGCCTCGTCATAATAATGGGTTTCCCATATGCAGCGCGGCACCGGAAGAGCTTCCCCCAACCCGGACATCTCTTTCTCATATCGACGCCAATGTGTCCTCAAGTGACCCGTCCCACTCAACGTTTCACCTTTTAATATGCCACCACATATCATGCAAATGGCCTTCTTGACATCATTGCATCGATCTCGAGCCAAAATGTCTTCCAAACACTAAACATTCTTCTCCACGAAACGGTGCCACAGTTATTGGGGGGTTTTCTTGGGAGTATAGGTATCGTCCGGGGAAGCTTCTTGGCAAGTAGCTTCCGCCGTTCACCCTTGCAATTCTTCCCAATCGTCAAGTCATTGTGTCTCGTCATTGTTAAGTTCGACTTCTTGTGGGGACAAGGCCAGCTTGTATATTTTGTTGTCATGGAACTTAATGAACAGTTCCCACGTTAATTACATGGTGAATACCATTGAGTTGGAATGATCGGACAATGTTGTAGTTATTGTTCACCATTGCAATATTTAGAACGCGATTAAATCGTAACAAGAAAGGAAATATATGAAATTGACAAATGATTTTAGAAAGCTCAGCGTTTGGAAGTTGGGAAATTGTAGTGATACGTGAGAGGAAAAAACCCAATTTATAGAGTTCCAAATTTTTTCTTGTTGGCCACAACGATCACTGATCAGCCCATACACAAAATGAGGCCCGACCCACCACCCAAAAAGCCTGTGCCTAGCATGGCCCAGTGGCCATTTCTATGTTCTCTGCAATATTCGTTATAAAAATGCCGAAACGGCAACAACCTACAATTTGGAAGATAGGTCATTAGCAACAAAATCTTCAACCGTATCTTGCTTTCATCATATTTAAAGATCAATGGTCATAAGCCTTCAAAACAAATAGTAATTCAAGGAGCCAGCCGGCAACTTGTTAGTGCATTAACACAAGGCCCAACTCTAACCTAAGTATAAAGAAGCTAAAGGCCCAAGTCATTCCATAACAATATGGTTAACCCATCAGGCCCACTCAATAGAATGTCTAAAGAAGCTTGTCGATCATAAAGGTCGTGAAAACACAATTGACCCATGAGACCCATTGATAGAATGTTTAAAAAGCTCATTGATTGTGAATTTCCAATGAACATAGTTTAAGTGGGGCATAACACGTATCGATGATTGATTAACTTGAAACACAAAAGGGAGTCGAAGTATGAGTAAGGAAGGATCTATCAACCAAGGGAAAATTAGATCTAAAGGATTGGGTGCGGTTACAAGTTCACCATGGCATAGTGCACACAAAAGGTAGTTAGAAATTCTTGTGGAGGAAGATCATCATGCTTAATGGAATGGCTCATGACAAGACATTCAGCAGGGAAGATAGACTTCGAACAAGAATCACACAACATCGCGAAGGAGCCCACCAGATTTTGGAAGAACATCTATTCAGATAAGATTTTGCTAAAGTTTTGAATTTCAAATTCGAAGTAGATTAGATTTTCTATATTCAATATTTGTCTTTAATTATACAAGCTTTCCAATCAAGTCTTGTAAGCCTTTTACTTTTTCTATGAACTTCATTAAATTCCATTGAGAAAATTATTGTTCAAATATAATCATCAAACAAGCATGTATCCAAGAATTTAACCCATATGTGCCTAATTCAATAAAAGTGCGTTGCAATTTCCTTATTTGTTTTCAATTATTTGTCCGCCCGTCTCTCTTTAGTAATTCGAATCCAGAGAAAACGAGTTATAGTAGACTTTAATCATCAAAACCATTGAGTTTCTAACTATCACAACTTGACAAAAACATATATAACACGTCTTTTAGTGACCACAGTGGAAGAATACGATGACTCATTGAACTCCTAGGAGTGTGTCTGGGCTAGAGTTGGCAAAATAGGTCATAAACTCATATAATGACCAATTTTTTGTTAAATAAGTCATATATGGGTCAAGTGAAAGTTAAATATAAGTCAGAAATTGGTCTGAAAAAGTAAAACACAAAAAGAAATGGGTCTAAATGGGTTATTGGAAACCCACTTTAAACCCATGGCATTTCTTAACTTTATAAAAATATTTTTTAATAAAAAAATCAAAAATTATTTTTCATATTTCATTATTTTTCTTTTTTTCTTTTTTTTTTCTTCCTTCCTTAGCCGGCGGCCGGTAGGGCGATGGCAGGCCGCCATTAGGGCGACGAGGTGAGGCGAGGCTCGAGCTCACCGGTAGGTCGCCGACGACTAGTGAGGCTTAAGCCTCGTCGAATCTGGCAAGACTCGGCCTCACCAACGACGGCGAGGCTCGAGCTCGCCGACATCGCCAGGGCCTCGGCCTCGCCAAATCAGCGAGATTGAGTCTCACCTAACACCAGCAGAGAGCCTCGCCGACGACTGGCAAGACTCGAGCTCGCCGACGTTAGGCAAGGCCTCGGCCTCGCCGGCATCGGGCCTTGCCGGCATCGGGCAGGGCCTCGACCTCACGAATTGGCGAGATCGAGCCCCACCCGATGCCAACAAGTTCGATCTCGGCCAACCGAAGAAGAAGAAAAGAGAAAAATTAAAAATAATTATTAAAAATTAAAAATTATATTTTAAAAAATAAAAATGATAAAAATTCTATTTTTTAAAAATATTTTGAAAAGAATTATAAAAAATTTCCATTAAATTTGTATTGCATAAAAATTGTTAAAAAATTTGTATTGCATAAAAATGTTTTAACAATATTTTTTTTAATAAACAATTATAAAAATGAGTTTTTTTAAGTTTAGTTAAAAAATTTTCATATTACAATTTTTAGTTATTCAATGGTATGTTCACTTCAAATAAGAGAAGCATGTGTATCGTCTAATTTTTTTTATAAATTTTCAATTTATAGGTTTTTTTTAACTTTTTTTATTTTATTTACTATTTTTAATTTAATTTGAATTTCTAATCCAATTAGAATATAATAGAAGTGGATTTTCCTATAATATTAATAGGTTTTAGCAATACGGATCGGGTACGGGTCGGGTATGAGTCATTTGATTTATATTACGTGAATATGAGTCAAAACGGGTTAAATTGGTTAAATATGGGTTAACCCAAACCCGATCCGACCCAAACCCAACCCGACCCACCCATTTGACGGATCTAGTCTAGGCTTATGGATTCTAAAGCTAATGACTTCCATAATTAGGAGTTGAGAGCAGTTCAAGAGCCTCCGAGGCTAGGGATGGTCCTGAGGATGGAAAACCACCACCCGATCCATTGCTGAATATGTACAAGAAGATCACTTTTTTCAATTGACTCGGATTATCTTTAAAAAAGATCAGGAGAAAACCTTGAAGTGCTAACCAATTCGAGCACAAATCTCAAATGAATCTACACTCAGGCAATGTGGTAAAAGAAACAAAAGAAATCAAATCATTCGCTATGTCGATGCGCAAACTGAGAAGGTAATAATCAAGGTTCACAAAGGTGACCTCGTTTTTGTGAACGCCCATGATCAAGGAGACCACGGGGTCACACTTCACTAGTAGTGTCGTTTTGTCGAATGTCTTTTTATCTCTATACTCTCTGTGCTCGCCTGACGTCCGCTTGTCAGACTCGTAATGTGTGGTTTTAGTTTGATTTTTCCTTTCTTTTCTTGTTTAATGGCAACGAGAATGGGAAAACAACATAAAGCAATTGGAACAATATCGTTTACGCAGGATTTGGTCTGCTGCATATTGATAACATGTATCTTCTGGGAGGGGAGGATGAAAAATCTGTACTTCACATTGATCTGGCAAGAGTAATCAGGATAAAGAACAGTTTACTACTCCAACCGCGATGGCCGGGCTCTTGCTCCATCCGAGGGGCTTAATCTGTTGACAACATTCGATCATCCGCATGTCACACTTGATTATGAGCCCCAATTGAGCTCGGCATCTAGAGGATCCTTTTCAATCTCAATCTTTTGTTTACCCTTCCCTATGATTATACAAGTGAATAACTCTTTCTCTGATTTTTTTTATGAAAAGCTAGTTCTTAGCAAAAAGGTAACGAAGGCAAGTTGGACACAGATCGGAATCCCACAAGGAAGAGGATAATTAGGAGGACCTACAGACCAGTAGGACTTGCAAACTGGGAAGGAAATAGCAGCAAAAAGCTTATCTACATTCCACAAGGGCACGAGCAAAGTGACTCATGCGCCACTTCGCATGAGACTGGGTCGTCTATTAAGACAAGTCATTTGATCTGACAAAAAAATAAGAGACCGTCACAGGGCTGCGACGCTCCTAATATCATGACATAATACTCATTATGGAGGGCATTAGCCTTTTGGATATTGGCAAATTTGGAATTCATGGAAATGACGGAATAGAGCCGAGTGTGATTAAACAATCGAATGATTGTTCGATTTTGACGACTTGGATTACTTTTCCTGAGAACACGACATGAAAGAGGTGCCTGAGGAGATTGCGAAGCAGATGTCATCTGATTTTAGTTAAAGCCTTCAAAAAGCTGACATCTCAGACATGGTGAAAAGAGTGCTGGTTACTGGTTCCCAATGACATTCGTCAACTCCTAAATCCGAGGTCAATGGGGATTCCTGAGCCAACGCCACAGTATGGCAGCAACGCATTCTTGGTGACTAGATGAGAACAAGTTTGCAGCGAAATGGCAGTGGACAGGATACTGAGTTTGGATGATCATCTCTCCCGGGAGCTATTTTACCACTGTGCAGGTGGAATAATTCACTCTTCAGAAATTCAAGCTATAGCCAGAGAGACAGAAAGTGCACTCATGAATCCAGAGCGATTGTTCTCATGGTGCGAACACTAAAGGATGTGCATGATTCTTCCATATGGAAACATGCCCTTGAAACACTGAGCCTGCAACGTGCAATTTATGGAGAAGATATTGAAGCCCTAATGATTACTGTGTTGAGGTTCAGCACTGAAGGTCCAGATGACAAGAAAAGTATAAAAAAAAAAAAAAAAAAATGTTTTGAAGGGTCTACCAACAGATAGAAACAGAGTGTCTGATAGGCAGATGGATAAGGGATGGTACGGTAGACGCCCAGAATAAAGGCTAGAAAGTCAAATAATTTAGTCAATGCTAATTACTCCTAAATTGATGAGAGAGAAAGATTTGTCAAGTTTCAAACTTCGGATCAGCATGTGTTGGCGAACTTAATTATTCAACCAGAGGAAAGTCACTTGTTTCACTGGAGTTTGTTTGGACTCGACGGAGCCACTAAGGTTGAGGAATGGGAGAGTGCTCAAGAGATATTCTTATTGCGTAACGAGATCGTTGAACTGCCAGAGGAACCTAGGTGCCCTTTACTCACAGCATTGTTTCCTCAAAGGAAGTACAAGCTAAGATTGATACCTCCTTCATCTTCAAGTGCATGACTGCCCTAGAAGTTCTGAACTTATCAAGGACTCGCACCAGGTCTTTGTCAGAGTCAATATCACAATTAGTCAGCCTCAAAAGGTTCTTCTTAAACCATGGTGTTCTATTGAGGATTATTAATGTGGCAATTGGTGGGCTCATTCGCCTTGAGGTGCTTGATCTTGATCTCGAGGGAATAAAACCATGTATCCACCAAAAGCAGTAGAAAGATAAACTAATCTCACTTGCCTACAAGTGTCAATATCAGGAAGTGCATCTCAGAAAGCAAATGCTCAAGTTTTGAACCCAATGATTCCTTGTGGAGTTATACCAGCTCTATCAAAGTTAGAAGAACTAAATTTTTATGTGGATTTTGATGCTGAATGGAGGAACAAGTGTGCCAAGGGTATTCTTTCCAGAGTCTGCACCTTACCAAAATTAAATACCCTGAAATCCTACTTTCCAAACCTGGAATTTCTTAGGAAGTTCAATCAGCTTCGACAATCAATTAGCGCATCCATTCTAAAATCAGTTTAGACTTGTTGGTAATCAGGCTGACCGCATGATGAATCAACTAACATCTGGTGTTGAATTTGAATTAGATCAACATGATGGATACTTGAGGTAGGTAACATGGTGTTCCCATGAAATCAAGGACATACTGGAACAGTCGGACGCCTTTTATTTGGATAGGCATGCAGATCTTAAGAAGCTCTCTAAGTTCAGTTTGGAAACATGGAGCGTCTCAAATGTTTGTGTTCTTGGGGAGTGTAACGAGCATAAATCGTTCATAGATGAAGCTGACATCATCCACGGAGTGGGGGAAAACAAATCAATTAGTCACTATTCACTAAATGAGCTACTATCATTGTGATGTTCATTTATCCCCACATCTTGCATTTTATATGATGGGCCAGTTTTTACACGGGAATACTAACAAATAGAAAACCGATTCAAGCCATTTAAGTAAACCAAACTGAAACTAATAACAATTCTCACTTGGATTTCTTTCATACGACCTGTTAAGAAAAGGCAGTTGAAAGACCACAAAATTGGTTGAGACCAAACCAAAACCAAATACAACAGTACTGTAGATTTTGCTTCTTTTTTTTTTTTTTTTTTTTTTTTTGGGGGGGGGTGGTATGATCTACTTGAGTGAAAGATAGTTACAAGGCGATTATAGAGGACATGATCCTCTTCTTGCAACTGAGTTTTGCGTACTTTGAGGATCACCAAATCAATGTTATGACAGAACCAACTATGTTTCTTTTTCTTTATCCCTTGGTAGTGTAGACATTTGTACCCACTTACCACACTAGACATTCAATGAATGCATCGAATTATCAACAACAGAATGCATAACAAGGAGCTTTGTTTAGACTAATATTCATTTTTAGTTTGACCTCATTTAAAAATTGATCCAGTGGTTGTTTCCGTCTCCAACATCAGCCAAGATAAAATTACAGTGGAAAACTCTTATTGCATATGCTCTAGCCTTAAACCCGCTTGGGCAGGCAGATTAGTTGAGATATTTGTTAGTTGGCCTAGACATGACAATTACAACAAAAATAAAAAAATTAGTGCCTTGTAAGAGGCAGCTTAATCAAACAAGGGGTCTGTATTGGTTTTGGATGATTTGACCAAATGAACTCATAAAAAGAAAGAATCAAATCGAGGTGAATCTTGAATCTGAAGCACCAACCAACATCTACAAAATCGTTAATCGTCAGCCCATCAGTCTGAACTCCAAATGCTTCGATATCTAGATGGTTTTGTCTCAGCTATGCATCTGCTGCTCTCTTAGAGTGTTCAACTCGGGTATGTGTCATTTCCAACACATTAGTTTTTGAAAGGAGATGGTCAATTCTTTTCCTGTGAAGAATTTGATATAACATAGCGACTTTTTCCTTTGAGAGAACTTTGTGTTGGCTGCTGACTAAATTATATGAGAAATATGATATGCAGGGAAAAGTGAATGCTCAACTCTAGCAACTACAGAAAATAAACAAAGACTGATTAAATTCAGTTTGTTTCCTGCTAACTGGTTTGGTTTCAAAATTCTCGAGCTGAAATAGTGTGGCAGTCAAACTACACCACCACTCTTGGAGGGATAATGTTAACAAGCATGCTTGATAATGCTTTTGGGGGTTTGTTTCCAGACAACATCCTAGTCAGAGCTGTGAAAGGAACCAGCCCATTGACCTGAAAGTCTAATGTGGGCAACTTCTTCGAGCTCAAGATCATTCTTCTTTTGGGCATATACCGGGCTAAAAGGCCTAAAAATCCTAATGTGTAAAGCAACCTAGAGACTTCTTTAACAACTAGAAAGATATACATAAAGTCCATTCAAATGAGAAAATGGCACATTTATTCTAAAAACACTATTAAAGTCATAAACCAAATTAATCAGCAAATGGCCGAGAACGAGGACCATACTCGAAAACTGGCTCCAAAGATGCTGAAACTGTAGATTTCACTTTAAATAGACGATAGGAACTTATCCGGGAAATTACTCAACAGATAGTTCGTTTACTATAGTATGAGAGCATATGTCAAAGGTTCAAATCTATTTGAAATTACATTTATGTTTCACATTTAGCCTAATTTTTATTTTTTGCAGCTCACCGACATTTTTGTAATATGAAACACTTAAAACCTTCACAAGATATAATTCTGGTAGATTGATTCATGAATAACTTTTCATAATTTTTTGAAATCTGTATAGTATTTTAAAAGTTGGCATGATAACAATTAAACAAGTGGGCCCGACAATTTATGGTTAATATTGTTTTACTATTCTATGTTCTTATTTTATGTGCTCCCTGCAGTTGTCTATTTGATGTAATTAGATCTGCATCCACAGCACGTTTCCGTGAAAAAGGCTCAATATACACATTCAGCTTAGAAGTAAATGATTTGCAGTACTACAACATACAATTGTTTGATAATACACGATACGAAAATGGAAGACAAATTATGTAAACTGACCTTAGTTCTCAGCAAACTAAGCTCTGCAATCAGCTAAAAGCTCCTTCAACGATAGATATGTGAGCAAAGGAAAACTCAAGTTCTCTGCGACCCTTCTAGTAACAGACGCTGTTCATTAAACAAAATTATACCCAAAGATTTCAAATCACTAGAGCTCAGTTTACTATTGAGAAGAAACTAACAATCACAAAGTACAGATCTCTAGTCAACAAAGCATGATACTACTATATAATTAAACACTTAAGACAGCAAGGTACTATGATCCCAGCATTAAATTGCAACATCAAACCACTAGAAATTGAACTTCTTACCTGTCATAAAATTGGCCAATTACTGGCTGAATATGCATATAGGTCGTAATCTTTGTTCAACTTCATCTTCCTGCCAGGATAGCTGCCTCCACCACACTCTTTGAGTTTCAATATGTCTCAGTTTGGCTGCATTATGGTTGCCGAAGGGCAAACTCCGCAGAGATTTGCATGTGTCTATTGTAATGCCCTCTAATGATGGCCACACCAATGAGTTATCAGTCCAAATGCTTCTCAACTTAGGCAGATCAGTAAGTATTAGAGTCTTCAGACCTGGAAGTGCACTAGGGTCTAAATTGTTGTTTTCAGCTTTCATGATGATCTCTGTAATCTCATGACACTCTTCAACTCTCAAATACTGAAGCTTAGAAAGTAGTTGAATCATACCACAGGAGAATATTTTTGTCAGTTTTGGACATTTACATATACTTAGCGAAGTTAGTTGGGCTAGGCTTCCAGATTGGACGGGACCATTCCAAAGGCATGTCAATTTTGGGGCATTGTTTATAACTATCTTTTCCATGCATTCCAATGCACCTGCTGTGGAATGGTTGCCATCAACCATGGCTTCGATGTCAGAGCACCCTTCAATCAGGCAACCCCGCACCTTGTTGATATTGGCGTTGCCAAAGGCTGATATGCTTGAAATTCCTTTATGGCATAAAAGTTCAAATGCATCAGTTTCAGCAAGTACAGCAGAAATTGCATGATCCACACCAACCCCATTTGCATATTTCAAGCATCTGCATATTTCATACTCAAAATGATCAAGGATTCGGTATTTGGTAGACTCATGGTAACCAACAGAGAATCGGAAGGTGAAGCAAATATTCTTCAAGTGTGAGCTGCTAGTGACAAAAATTTTCAGATACTCAACAGAAGGAAAACAAAATGATAGGGAAGTTAAGCGCGTCAAGGTGGCCACTTCTTGGGTAATAGCCTTTACAACCACATCCACCATTGGTTATTAGGATGCACATCGATGCTAAGCTCTTCCAACAAAGAGAGCCTTGAGATGACATTGTGACCAATGTCCATGACTCTTGACCGTCCCTCAATCACCCGTCTCATACATGAATTGGATAAGGAAATCCGCAAGCATCTCAAATTAAGCAAGTCCCCAATCTGAACCGGCAAATAGTCAATTCCAGTGCCTCGGATATCAAGAACCTCAAGATGTGCCAATGCTTTCATGTCAATGGGAAGTTCAGTTAAAAGGCTGCAAGAATTTAGATAAAGTGCTCTTAGAGCTGTCAGGGACAATAATGATAATGGCAAGGATGTTATCCGAGTGCCATGCAAGTCTAGAACTCGGAGCTTTTCCATAGATCTGAAGAACGGGTTTGGAATTAATGCCAGCTCATAATTTCTCTGCAGCATCAAAGTAAGGAGAGAAGTGCAATCTACTGTTTCTGGTAATGTGCACAATTGGTTATCCATTAGAGATATGCGGTTTGCCATTTTCCAATCTTCTTCATTAGGGGCCACATTCAGCCTCTCACAAGCTTTCACCAAGAATTTAGAATTCTTGCCTTCAGACGAAATTTTGAGTGCCATGTTCCGAAGCACTTTATTCATTTTGACGTGCTTAATTTTTTCACTTCTTTCTAGCAAGGAAACATCAATGAGATCATCCAATATGCCATGCCCTCGATCACGAGCTTCAGTAAAATCAACCGCATCACTCAGAAAGCCTTCTGCTCTCCAGCACTCCAATAAATAATCTATATAGACGTCAGAATCCTCCGGAAACAGTGCGCCATAAAGGAAACAAATCTTTTGTCCTTCATCATCTAACTCGTCATAACAGAATTTCAAAAATTCAAGAACTTCATCCATGCCTTGGACTTTGACATTAGGCCATCTCCGCAAGCTTCTTAATCCATCCCTCCAGAGATTAATGTTACCCTTTTTCCTGAAATATCTTGCAACTCTGTCAATAAGAAGGGGTAAACCAGCACATTCAGTTACCACTAGACGGGCAAGTGGTTCAACACCAGGCAGATTAATATTCCTACCCACTTTCTCCCGGAACATTTTCCATGCATCTGCTTCAGACAGCCTTTTCACATTGACCAACTCATCAACTTCCATATCCCAACAAACATGTTCGTATCTACTTGCTAACACAACCTTACCATCCTGGCTGTTATCATGTAATCCTACTGCCTGTAAATCAAAAACATTCCAAACTTCATCCAGAAGAAGCAAGTATCTTTTGTTCTCCAATTCTTTTGATATTCTCCACGATATTTCATGTGGATCACTGATCCCTTCAGTATTCAATTTTAGCCTCTGTGCAATTGCCTTTTGCAACTTCTCTATGCTACTCTCTTTGGAAACTGATGCTGAAATTACAATGTCAAACATTTTGCTGATCTCTACATCATCGTTCAAATTATGCATGATTGTGGTCTTCCCTATTCCCACTGTCCCCCAAAGCCCAATTCTTTTCACATTGTCGTCCCGCAAGTAACCAAGGACCTCTTCAACAGCACAATGGATTGATGGCTTGCTTTCTGTTTTCGGAGCATGCATCGTTCTGACACGCTCAGGTGGTCTCTCGACAACTGCTTCTGTTTCAAGTCTTCCTTCTGCCCATAGACTATGCAATTCCTCGCACTTCTCAGCCAAACGTTTACTGAAATTGGAAGCTGACCAAATGCGACGCCCTTTCCATGGACGTTTTCTTCCTTTTCTAAATTTATTTTCTAGTTCTTGAACCTCATTCTCTTCATTTTTAACCCTACCAATCCAGGCTTCACATTCTTTAGTTTTTTTCTTTGTCTTGTCTTTGTTTGCTTCAGCTTCCACGTCATCCCTCCTAGCAAAGAGTTTCTCTGCTTCCTCTTTAAGCCTTCTAAAATTCTTTTCAAGATCATTCGCATAATCGATTTTGCGACCAACATAAGCTATTAAACTTTTCCCATCCTTGTATGCCTCAACAGCTGCTGCCGTAGCTGCTGCCTCAACCATACTGTACAAGCAACCAGCTAGAGTTTATAATCTTAACATAAATCGTAATGGAAATTCTCACTAGAAGTAGTAGTTGCAAGAACAAGAATGTCTAGTCTTTACCAGAAAAAGGAACAAATTTATTATGCACAATAAAAAGATGCCAAAATTTAAATCCTAACGAAGAGGGTGCCAAAGTTAACCCAAAATCTTGATCTGCTCTTCATTTTCTTAAATCTGTTCCATACAACTGCAAGAATTGGAAGGAGCTGATTGAAACACACGTTTACTTGACAGTCCTTTACTTAACATTTGATCGCCAAGAAACATAGAACCCTGATAAACATTATCGCCAGCAAATTAATTATATTTCATTTCAAGGAGACAGATAAATTATAGACTCCTCTAATTGTGGCATCACAGCTGTTTATTGTTCCTCTAACGATTTCTAAGAGTAGTTTTGTATTCAACATATTAAAGGAAAGGATGAAAAGTTGCTAAAGAAAAATAAGGTCTAGGTGTTGATTAACTTCAATTTTGGAGACCTGTCAAATACTGAAGAGACAGCTCAGATTGAGGATAGCACGACTACTCAAGATGTTCATATGACCTGCAACCGAAACTACTGTCACAATTTGAAGAGCATAATCAGACATTTGAGTAGGGTGCAAGAGCTAAAAAAAAACCTATTTAAGTCATAAGAACCAGAAATCTACCCAATAAATGCCTACTTAATTAGAAGAGTCTCGCAAAAGAAGAATAGAAATAACACATAGACCAACAGGTCAGATCTACTGGGCGTGCTGAACACGCACCGACCAGCTTGCTTGTATGCATTGATTTTCATTCTCCGATCAACTCAAAGATAGGAGTGTGGAAAAGCTGGAGAACGTTGAACATTCACAATAAAATTGGAAAACTACAGATACAAAGAAGATTATGAATTTCAATTTCATCAAGATGAAATTGCCGTGCCATTTTAACACTGACTTAAGGTTTTTAGCATGTAGTCTGAAATTTTGCAATTTTAGAAGGCAACTTTACTTTTAAGTGCAATCTTAGATGCATCATGAATTCATCTTTCTAGCACACGCACCAATGGCACATGCTTCGACTCCAAAACATGAAACTGTAAATACTTGGACATTTTCAGCAAGCAAAGCTGATTCACCTCAATTCAGCTATTGGTAAACTACTTTCCAATGGAAAAAGAGAGGAGAGGGAGAGAACAGTTCTATTGGTGACAGAGTTCGAATAGACAAAAAGACGTTGCGAAAACAGAAAATCATTAGAAGTTGATGGTGGAATGACTCCTCCAGTTAGGAAAGACAGAACAAGGGAGAAGATTATATAAGAAGAAGAACTGCTACAAGTGAAAGAATATAAACTTCTTAGCCAGATGGTTGCAAGATCCCCCGTTCAAATAAGAGTTCACAAAAATAGTCCATAAAAAATGTCAATAAAGAACACCACGTCGAAACTCAACTTCCATATCAGCTCAACAGCTCATCTTTCTCTTAGCATCTTAGAAGAAGCACAATAGCAGTTCATACATAAGATTATACTGCCTATTTCTTTCTAACCAAACGAGAGAAACATTTCCATGGGTTTTTTATTTCTGTTTTTTCCACCCAATTCCGTCAAACCCAGAATTTTTCAGGCAAAATCAGTGGATCGAAAGAAGGACGAAGCGACATACATCGGAGCCATCACCCCATGCAACAAGCAGCGCTTATCAGAACCATATAATCAAATTCAATCCTCAGAATGGATGAACAACATGGTCAATTATTGGAAAGAGCGAAAGAGTTCAGAAGGAAGACGCTCTACTTACATGAAATTCAACGAAGCATCACTGACTAGCTCCAAAGTTCCATGGAAAGAAAGAGGGATTTAGCAGATGCTTGAGAGTTGAAGTCAACGATCTCCAAGCTGGAAGTCTTTGCAACTCTTCGCGCGTTGCAACACGCACGCGTAATGAGTCGCTCCCCGCGTTTTTGGGCGGGGTCCATGGAGTGAAGAGTCCCAGCTAAAACCGCTTCTTCTTAGCAGGCCTCATCCAAATTGCATGTGCTCAATCCATCAAATTTCAATAGGCCAGTGTGATAGAAAAACCCATGCACTTACTACTACTTTCAGCTAACGTCGAATAAGATCCTTAAAACTCTAATTTTGTTCGATCCAGTCTTTATGTTTTTGGAATCAAACCGATTCCTCTATCTAGTTAATTTGACCTTGTTGACATCTGACATGGGCAATCCAACTAGTTATGGAATCCACATTTGTTGTTGCAAGTGGCGCCAATGTGCAATTGGGTCATCGTTGCATGACAATCTGATTGACCATGGATTTGACTACTGAGAATCATGTCTTTTACGGCAACCAAGGAAAGACTAAGTGGATTTTCTCAATGAAAAGTAGTATTTTCATGCATTGATTTCAACATATTTGATAAGGATTCCTGCAGATGAAACTGTCTCATATAATTGGTTTCAATAAATTGCGGATACATGAATACATTAATTTGTCAGTACACTCGTTAAGTTATGGTCGAATGTTTTTTTTTTTTTGGTAAAGAAGTTATGGTCGAATGTTAAGCATCACTATTTCCACATTCGTAGTGTTGTGTTGAATCTGTTGATTCACGGTGAATAAGTCGAGAGTTTAATTTGATTTAGGGTACCGTGCGTGCCTTAGGCCCAAAAAAAATTGCCTTCAGCATAGACTTCTAAATCTTTTTCTATACTCTTGAAAATACTGCTACATCCCACCCCCCCCCCCCCTCCTCTGTTTCTCTCTTCAAGGGGGCGGGACAGAGCACTTCCTTTAACCCCCTTTCCTTCTACAAAAAATTTGCCTCACCCATCTTCCACCTTTCTACTTATTCAACGTTCAATATGAGCTATTTGTTTTTTTTTTTTTCTAAATTCTTCATTTTCTAAAATTGCCTCATTTATGGCTACGAATTTGCCCAATTGTCCATAGACAACAGCATTTTTAGGAGCTTTTCATAGCTTTTACTAAGTTCAGAGAATCTTTTCAACATAATTTTATATTAAGAATAGGAAAAATAAATCTAAGAGTGAAATTGATGTGGAATTGCTTCTACCATTGACGTGTTTTTTCAAAAGGAAGAGCAATTAACTTTGGAAGTCAACAGGTGATGTTTGCAATTCAATTGTTTTATTAGGCCCTCCAATTGTAAGTTTCTGCACTGCAATATATTATATCACCGTATGTTTAGAAGCCCATATTCGGCCTTTTTTACTTTTAACACAAGGCAACTATGATTGGCCAATTTCTTAATAAACATTACAAAATATCAACCATTTCACCAAATCTAAATTTCCATGTGGCGATATCCTACTCATTAATCACCATAGCCCTCTTATTATAAATACAAGTGATATTTAACTGAGGGTTTTTAAGGAGAGACTTTGCCATTGAGAGCTCCAACATTGAATACTACCTAGAGATAGAGCTAAGCTCGAAGGGCTTTTAACGGGCTTGATCAGGACCTTTTCATTATAAAGTCCGGCCCAGCAACTTCGCACGTAATTTTTTCTTTTTGTTATGTCTAGGCATTTGAGGCCTCACAGGCTCTTGCCAAAATTCAGAATCTAGGGCGCGTGATAAAATTTCGTTTCGATTTCTCTGTTTCTCCCGTTAAATGGGTTTGGAGCAAATCCGTTTGTAACGCATTTGATTTCTCTATTTCTCGAAACAGATTTCTATACCGAAATGAGAAATCGAAGAAAAATCGGTTCTGGAATTTTTAAACTTACCGGTTTCAAATAGAAATAGAAATTTTTTTTCTCAACTTTTCAATATAATCATTTCAATCAATATTGATTGAAAATCTTAACCATTGGGCTAGATGATGGGAATTGAATGAACAAGGCTTCATTTGTTGCACGCAAGAGATTTCACGCATGGTAATAGTTAACTTGACATATTCATATCTAACGAGTCTTTCTTCACCTACTCTTCCGTAGTATGCCAGACAACGACTCTATCTAGCTAACTATTTTTTTAATCATAAACTTCATATTGAGGCGGTAAAAATGTGTCAAATCATTAGGGTTTCATCCGATTTTTCTTTTATATAGTGTCCTCACTTATCAAGACACGGGTAAAAAGAGATCTAATAAGGAATCTGTTGTTCTTGTAAGAGTGTTGATGAAAATACAGATTTTGATAATAAATTTTTAAATAATCATAGTGTTGATAATTTTGAAAAAAATTGGTGACGATTTTTGAACATGGTGAGGATTTTTTTAACAAAATTTGGAAAGAAATTGGAATTAGACTTCAAGTTAGGATTTCTTTTAGAGATTAGACTATTATAATCACGGCTATCATTACACTTATTTGATTAATGAGAAATCAATTTTGGCAAAAACATAACGACATATTCACTACAATTGAATTTCAATTGATTTTTCTTTTTTGCCACGTTGTTTATTTTTCGAAAGAAAATATTACGTAATAGGAAATGTAAGCACATGTAATAGGAAATTCCAAGAAATTGTATTTTCAACTTTTGTAATGTATTAGTATTATTTCAACTATTATTTTGTATTTGAGGATTTCCTATGTTGTTTTAGTATTATTTCAACTATTATTTTGTATTTGATGATTTCTTATGTTGTTATCTAATCAATTTCTATTCCTAGAAATTGAAATTTTGTTCTGTTATCAAACTAGTTTACTGTTTCAGAAATAGAAATTTTGAATCCAGCTTTTTCTTTCGGCTTTTTTGGGTCAAAAATCATTAGTAAGCACTTTTTTCCATTCGGATAGAGAAATATTCAATGATATAAAAGCACCACGTATAACGTGGCACGTTTGTCCAGACCACTTGAAAAGTGGTAATTAAATAAAAGTAAAATTTCTGACCTCCTATGGGATCATAAACGTCGAGCAGTTTTGGGAAAATTTTAAACACCTACCCAATATCTCTCTTCAACCTTCGTTCATGGCTTTACAAAAACCTTCATCCTTCTTTCTTTCTCTCAGATCTTACATTTCAGAATAGAAAAAAAAAAATTTCAGACGTTGCAAAGTGCCACTTGACCCTGCACATAGATGACCTCTATTTTCACCGCTTCTAGGACCTTCATTTTGCTTTAAAGACAGCCGCTTGACTACCATGCTTCCAAGAACTCTATTTTTACTTAGAACATCGCTGCTCGAAGATCTCCATTTTTTAAGAAATCCAACTGTATGTAAATCACCTTATTTTTTCGAATCAGCTTATTGCCTCGAAAACCAATTTACACTAATGTAGTTCGGCCACACCCTCTTTTCCTTGACCTTGGCAAACATTTCCTTGTTTTGTGCTTGTACAATGCACATGCCGTGAATATTCCGTGCACATTCTCTAGAAGGACTTCGGGTTAAAAGATTCATTGACTCAATGTGTATATGCTCAAAGCAAATATGATTTTGGCGTAATTATTTGCAAAATAGCTTTGCAGTTAAGAAAGAAAAGAAAGACAAAGGAATTGTATAGACGTCCTCTAATTCGAGTGTGTAGGAGGTTGAGCTCACCGGTACTAAAGACACTATCTACTGCAATTCCTCATAATTGCATCTTTGGTAAAGGGCTCACCGGTACTAAAGACACTATCTCCTGCGATTCGTCACAGTTGCATCTTCGGCAAAGCCCTGTACCCCTGCTCCCCAACTTCAAAACAGGTTCCACCTCCCTTTTGAAAAGTTACCATTCCAAATTCTAACTAAAAACCAGTTTGACTTCCAGTTTGTAAAATTATTGGTCCTAGCCGTTTCCCTCTTCGTTGCGTTCCAAGTTCTAACCCAGAAGTTGAACTCACGAAGCTCTCTACTCAGAAGATGAACTCAACTCCTCCTTGGCAACGCTCCTCGCTTCATGCAAACCTTAGGATCCGGGTAAATTACTGACCTAGGGTTTCACTTCTTATACATTCGAGTTTTGCCTTACCGCATGCCTTTTGTTTGAGAACTTACACAGGAAATGAAACTAAAAATGGCAATACCAGGATGTGTTTTTTATCAGCATTTTGATCGAGCAATCGTTGTCTGTGGGGAATGATGGATTCATCCATGGTGTATATGGGTTGTGTCACGGCACTCTTGTGTTTGAGCGACTATCGTGTCTATTGTTTGACAATGTATTCCGTTCTAGAATGGCCTAGATAGGGGGTGCATAATAACCAAAATTTCTGTTCCAGAAATAATTTTTCTATTCCAGACCTGTTTCTGGAACAGAAACCTGTTTGATAAACCTATTCAATTTTTCTATTTCTGGAATAAATTTCTATTTCAGAAATTGATTTGGAAGATAAATCAGAAGTAATTTCTCCTACTAAACCCTAATTTCGGTGAGTCCTCCCTCATCTCCTCTATGTCTTTGCCTCCTCCTCCTCCTCCTCCCTCGCCTCTCCTCATTTTATTAAAAATAAAAATAAATATATTCATTTTATTCATTTAAAAATAAAAATAAATTTATTAAAAATAAAATAAATTATTTTTATTTATCATTTTATTTTTATTTTATTAAAACTAAATTTATTAAAAATCATTTATTTATGATAAATAAAAATAAATTATTTTTATTAAAAATAAATTTATTAAAATTATTTTTATTTGCCTTGAGTGTTTTGCCAAATAAATTTATTTTTATTTTTATTTTTTATTCATTTTAAAATAAATGTATTCGTAAAATAAAATAAATCATAAAAAAATAAAATAAAAATATTATTTTATTTTGATTTTATTTAGTCTATTCTATTCTATTCTATTTTATTTTATTATTTTTTTTTTACTAAATCATTTTTTTTATTTTTTATATTAAAGGTTGTCAAATGTCGCATGACCTCCGAAAAGAAGAATTTTTGTGTCGTTATCAAACGAATTTCTATTTTTAGAGTAGAAATTTTGTGTCGTTATCAAACGGTTATTTTTGCTTAGAAACTCTTATAGAAATAGAAATAGAAAAATTTATTTCTATTCCATAAACTATTTCTGGAATAGAATGGTTGTCATGCGCGCCCATAGTGTCCAATGTGCTGTCCTTTTCGTTTGTCTATCTATGTTGTATATTTGATTTGGTATTTCTTGGCTATTGAAAAATGCATGACTATTCGATATTGAGATCCTAACGCACAAGAGAAGTGGCGAGTGTCTGAAAACTTTTGTCACTAGAAACCCGTTCTTGAAGATCGTCTACTTCACCTTCTGATTTGTGTTGATCATGAATCTACCAAAGGGGCCACCACACATATGATCAAGTTAATTTCTCGTTTTTGGTCTTTTCCCTTAATTTTTCATTCGCGTCGTGCATCTTTATATATTCTCATTATATAATAAGTAAAAAAATCATTAAAAAAATCAATGTAGGCCAATGGGCCGCTAGGCTTGAAATGAAGTTTATTTTTTCTCAATTTAAGTTTTTTTTTTTTCAATTTTTCGCTCTTCTTATTAGTTTTCTTTGATTAACTCACACAGTCTTATATTTTTACGATAATACATAGTGTTTTGCTTTCTCAATAAATATCAACTTTCGCATTTTTCATTTGTGATTTTGATTGATTAGTTCTCTCGAGGTTATTTTCGCCGACTCAAAATAGTCTTTAACCAATCAATTTTCGCGTTAAATGCCACGTTCAATGAGAAGCCAAAGCCCACATGTGCTCTAGGCTTTGAACACCCCTAACATTGTCTCTGGACGTGGATGGCAGCAAGGTCTTAAATCCCGATGGAGTTCAAGGACGGAGAGTCGCTGAAGGACGAGCTCGCCTTCATAACCCAAAACGGTTCCGAAAAGGTCTCAGCGATTCGCATTGAAGAAAGTTAGTTTGCCGCAACAAAAGACCATCCAGTACCATGATCAGCCGCGATCAAAAGAGGGCGAAAAAAATAGGAGATGAGAAAAATCCGCGAGCATGGAATTTGCAGCCGAAATCCGTGCGGTCACGAGGCTTCGTGGGGGAGGGCGAGAGGAAGGAGAAGAAGAGGAAGTTCTGGATATCGCTGTCGAAGGAGGAGATCGAGGACGACATTTTCATCATGACGGGGTTCAGGCCTGCCTGGAGGCCAAGGAGGAGGCCCAAGAACGAGCTGAACTAGCTTGATGTATGTTCTTCTATGTGGGATATTCATTCCTCTTTCGTACGATGAATTTTCTCTTTGTTTCATTTGGTTTTCGCTTGCAGATTGTCTTTCCTGGTTTATGGTTGGTGGGGCTCACACCGGATGCTTACCATGTGGCCAAAGCTCCAGCCAAGGTCTCTCTGTGTTCTAGAACTTAGGATTATGTTGCTGTCTCTGTATGAACTTGCCATGTTTGAAAGTTAATGAGTTTCGTGGCCTATTTGGTTTCAACAATGAAGTCTGTGTTTATCACTTCTGCAGAGATAGTTTGCGCTGAGGTAGAACATTTTGCCCGTTTCCTGAACCGGAGGTCTCTCTGTCTCTGTCTCTGTCTCTCTCAACCAAATTGTCATGCTCTGGAAGTTCTCAGTGTCTTCACCCTGAGAACTTTGATATTGAAGGCGTACGTCCCGGAGATAGAAGGTGTTCCCGAGCCGGAAGTCATGATGCTTGAAGGCCTATGGAGGCTCGTAAGCATCGGGCGCTTTCACACATCAACTAGAGGTAAAATTTGGTTAGTAGGTACAGGAAAGGGAAAAGTATCGAATTGGGAAAAGGGACAAGTTATTGTTCGATTTTTTTTGTTTGTTGATCTAAATTTACTTTCCCTGCTGGGTGTTTGCTTTGTAAAGAAGTTTGGTTTTTTAATTGTTCGGCAATTGCAAGTAGTACACGTAAATCTGAAAATAGGGGCCGAAGATGAACCGGCAGAGCATATTTTGGATAATTTATGCTATGCTTTGTGCATTATGATCTCCCTTTAATTGTGTTTCGAGATACCATATCGGTTGAATAGATTAAACTTCTTTACAGGCTTCTTCATATGACTACGTATGCTGACACAACAAAGCAAAGTAGCGAGGTGTAGTTCGGAAAATAAAACACCGTCCGTGCTTACTGCATTTAACTTGATTGGGCAATGCAGACCCATCGCAATTAGATTGTTGTTATGTATATGTATAGGCTGTTGTATGTATTATCTGTCTTGGATACATGAAATGGGTGATCATGTTTGTATTTAGAAGTGCCCATCACACAATTAGAATAATCTCCCATGTGTCAATGTTCTTCATGTGCTTTAAATGCTTAGGAGATTTTTTGTCTCTGGTTCTGTTGTTATCAGAAGTACTGCTCATTAGAAAATTATTGCCTTTCGGGATAATTTTTTATACGTCTATTAGGCATTCTCTTTGGCACAATTCCCTTTGATTTAATCCTGAGGTTCACTAACCTGCAGAAACTCTCTTCAACTTTTGCAAATAGTTTTGCAAACTTTTGGCATCTATCGGTAGATATGATGACCAGCTAATGATCTTAAGGCACTCTTAGCTGTTTTGACCTCTTTCAGCTCTGTCTCTACTCATTTGATATTGGAAATATTGTGTCGATGATCACAAATGAGTTTAGTCATGGGCATGGATACGTTCATGTGCACAACACTGTATTAACCCTTTTTTTTCTGCTGAAAAACACTTGCTTAAGAAAATATAGGCACTTTTCAACTTCCATTGCTTTCCTTTAATCTGTTTCAGTTAAGAATTTTCCAATAAATCCGATTCTGCTTTATTGGAAGGCATATTCTTATATTTCCTTATGCCGGGGTTTGCTTAACATCGGTTTTAGGTTGGAGCTTATTGAGCAACCACTAACCATGCTTGGAAATAGTGATGAACTTCAGGATCTTACTTTATTTGCTGGCTCTAGGGATGGCAGTTTTCATTCAGTCTCATATTTCGGTGAGCTCTCGTGTCATGATGCCTTTTGAGGCCATGGATTCTCTCGAGGTCCTTCCTTATCCTGCTGGAGTACAAAATCCATCACGGGTGGTGTCTTGATTACGTCCATGGATAGTTGAACTGTAGCTAGCTTTGCTAGAAGTGTTCTTGAATTTTAGACTTTTTTTGAGTGCGAACCGGTTCAGCCGGCTTGACTATTTTTCAGAGCAGTTTCCTGCAGTGGGACATTTCCCTAAGAGGCAAAATTAATGCCCCTTTCATTATCCATAAGATAGATGATCCTCTATCTCATCTTCACCATGTGATACCTCCATGCTTGATCTGAATCATTTATGGCATGCGCACCCGATTGCTGAGCTATTCATCTGATTATTTAGCTGGAGATCTGAATCACTGCGATGACATGTGCCATCGAGGCTTGAGTATCGGTTGCACATGTCGGTATCTGTAACTTAATCGATTACTACGTGGAGAAATAAACTCCTTTTGTTCTTGTGCTTCCTCAAAATCTTGCTGACGAACTAAGCACATTCCTCGTCGGCAAGATTTTGTTGTGTCTGTTTTAGGTTTTGGCAGCGCCGGAAGACATCTTTGCGAAGAGAATGTATTTATTTAAATACATTATCAATTGTATTAGTTAAATAAATAATAGCTTCTAACAGTTGCGAGAAATCAACCTTTTGATGACACTTGTGCTTCTTAAACATCCCTCTATCCTTTAATAGCTGTCACAAATGTGATGATGTTTCCATCATGGCCAAAGTTCTACAAAATGTGGAGAAAAAATTTATTGGATGACTCTGAATACGGGTAGAACTGGCAGATGTATCCATTAGGGCTTCAATGGAAGGGAAGTCATCTAAATTTTGGTCCTTGCAGCTCTATCTTTGATTGTGACTTTCGTAACATGGTAATGCATTATAATGTAAGCTTACAAGTTCAAGAAGCTTGTTGAGGGTACTTTTCTTACTAGAATAGTTGCTTTTAGTTTGTCAAATGAGAAAGCACTACCTCATTTGTGTTAAAAGAGAATAACGCATTTATTGAATAACGCATCTGTTGAAGTAACTCACATCACATGTCTACTGGGTTTATATGGGTCTTATATTCATGTGGTCTCCTTACACTTACCAGCTTAAACTTTTGGGTTGGACATTTTAACAGCATCAAGGTTGGTTTTTGACAGGCCTAATAAAAAAGAAAGAGATCGTAATTCTCTAATCTTTGTCATTGATAACTAAACACGCTTGCAGACACTACCATGTGTACATGTTTCCCTGTCTAATATATTTTGAAATGGGTAAAATGGTATTTTAAATCTGTCTTTTGCACCAAAAAGAAGAAAGGAATGAGTAAATTTTTGCATTTCATACGTGACTAGAAAATTAGGCATAGCATTTCCAAATTGCAAAGTACATTAAATCTGTCAAATTGATCATAAATGGCAGTGGCATGGAATGAGTGAATGTGATTCAAGTTTGAATTGGAATTAAAGGATTCTGAACCCACCCTGTATGAGCACCTCATCTTGTGTGATAAAATATGAATGTCAAAGGTTCTGTGTGGATCCTAATTTAATCTTTCGGTGAAGATTGCAATTGTAAGGGAGATGATTGTTGCACAATCAGGATAAGATCTCTCCAATGAGTTATGTGGTCTCTATAGCATCAAATATGAAGGTATCCAAACTTTCCTATATAATGCGTTTACCTCTCTAAACTGATGATGTGCATGCATTCTATGGAAAACATTTGTATCTTTCCCAGTTCAAACTTCAGACCAATCCTGCTGGTCCTCTTCAAGTAAACTGGAATAGCATACGATGTAGATACTATGTATTTTCTCTTGGAAGTTTAGGAGTCAGAGGGAATTGGTGTGATGAGATAACATAAAGTCCTATTCAGATTTAACTTTGATTTTTGAGTTACAATGATACCCGACGGAAGTCATAAGATGTGATCAATTTCCTTTGCTAGACAATAAGTATATCTGGTTGTACTTGGATGTTTTTCCAGGGCAGTATCAAAACTTTTGACTTTACTTTCCTCTTTTTATTCAGGCCAGCCTTAAAACATTGGACTTTAGCATATAGCTTCTACAAATTTTTTGCCCCTTTCTCCACTCACTCTATTACTTTCGTCTACTTATTTACAGCTCTCTCTTTTCCTGCTAAATTTGATTTTTGGCATATGAATCAAGAAAAGTGGCATATGATAACTATTTCAGTAAAATACATAACTCCAAAAAGCATTGGAATATTTACTTTAATATCAATTTTTTGTCAGTTGTATCCACCAAAAGATTGGCTTGTGGAGTCATCCTTGCCTTCTAAATTTAATCCCAGCATCATCCATGCAGTACTCGAGAAGCTTTCTTCAAGAAACTTCCAGTAAGATCGTCTCATCCTGCATCCGTTGATATGTGCATATTAGATATGTCCTTTCCTCTTATGGGCATCTTGGAGAAAGAGGCTATAACAGTCCTTAGTTATTTTTGTTTCTGAATATATACCATAGCAACTAGAAAGCATCGTGAATGTTTCAAACACATTGACATAATGGATTTGCTGGTACACCATCAAATTTTCATCATTTATTTACTTCCATATTTATGAAAGTTACTGCATTCAGGAAAAGGATAAAAAGCGTATTTTTACTCTGAGTGACATAGGATTGCATTGTCAATCTTTTTTTTTGCCCTTCAAAACCCCCCTTCTTCTATAATGCTTTCGTCGCTAGCTTCATTTGCTTGCAGAACTTTTAGTGCTGAGAAGTTGGGCATTTCTTGTGAAATTTTGGGAGTTTGGTCGCTGACTTGTCCTTTCAGAGATTTGATGGAAGTCATGAGTTTGTGAGGTCTTGGTTCTTGTCATTGAGCCCTCTAAAGGACGTCGTTAGTAGTTTAACCACGTCGAAGGAGCTTCTGAAAGTTCATTTCCGGGTCAGTGGTCTCGAGAAGCAACATAAACCGACTATAGCCCTCGTCTCAGCCTTAGGAGTTGAGCTCAATCGCTCCATCATCCAGGTTGAGCAGTTGAAAGGCGTCTTGGAGAAGAAAGGAGCGGGAACGAATCCGCACTGCCATTTCACATATGGCGGAGGAAGTCGACGTGGAAAAGAAATTGAGAAGACAAACGGAGAGACTAAACAAGAAGCTTGGCCAAGAACTGGCTGGCATGAAGTCATCTCTTTCCAAGGCGATGAAAGAGCTCGAGAGTGAGAAGAGGGCTAAGGAAATATTGGAGCAGGTCTGCGACGAGTTAGCGAGAGGGATTGGAGAGGACCGGGCGCAAGTGGAAGAATTGAAGAGAGAATCCGCCAAAGTTCTTGAAGAGGTGGAGAAGGAGAGGGAAATACTTCAGCTAGCGGATGTTTTGCGCGAGGAGAGAGTGCAGACGAAACTTTCAGAGGCCAAGTACCATTTTGAAGAGAAGAATGCTGCCGTCGAAAAGCTGAGGGCTCAGCTCGAGGCCTACATGAGATCCAAAATGAGTAAAGATGAGAATTCTCCGAAATCAGAGAAAGCCAAGGAGCTCGAGGCGTTCTTGAGCGACAAGATCAATCTTGAATGCGCTGAAAACAAATTATTCTGAGAAAATAAAGAAGCTGATGGAGAGGAGTGCGAAGGAAATGAATCCACAGAAAGTGATCTTCATTCGATCGAATTGAACATGGACAACAACACCAGGAGCTACAAGTGGAGCTACGCGCACGATGATACTAATCAAGAGAACTCGAAATGGGTCTCGGTAGATAATGAGTTCAACTTCAATGGGAGGAGATCTTCATCCGACAAAATTCAATGGGAGAGCATCTCCTTAAGAAGGGGAAACTCTATAGGGGCGAATCTTCACGACGGTGCCAGAACTCATGACAACCTGAATGGGTTCAACGCAGGGATACTAATAGAGTTCTTCTCGCTGGCTAAAATGGACAGCAACAAGGAAGACGAAACCAGAAGAAACAGAGCGCTCGCAGGCCTGAAGGACCATCAGCTGTCGAATTTCGCCAATCCGATCAGGCCATGGAGCCAGTCCTTGCCTCTGCAAGATCACGGCATGGAGAGTTAGACCGTGGGAGAGTAATGAATGTGAAATCAAAGCGAGTCAGGATTAAAGAGTTTTTTTCCTTCTTCCTTTTGCGCTCATCTCCATGTCAGGCAGGGAATACTAGAAATTGCTAGCGAACGATGTCCTCGCATTAGTCCTATTCGAGAATTTTGATACTCTAATTGTATGTGTTGCTGGTCTAGTGCTGATGTTAAAAACCATCCCAATTCGTAATTTTAGTTCTTGCTGCTAAGTACCATGTTGATGTTGCTGCTGTCCCAGTTTGCAAGACCGGTGTCATCTGCCCGAAAGAACTTAAAATGAACTTTTCCACGAGAGTTATGATCAACATGAGAGAATAATTCCACCTATGCTCTTCATCATTCCATGTGCTCCTTAACAACTCATTTCGTCGTCAACTGGCCGAACAGATTCTCTGGCATGAGGACCAGCATTTGTTATAAGACAGCGCCTGATGAAATAAGACCAGTTTCATGGAACTGGAAAATATTGAAACGGCGAAACCCCAACCACACCGCCCCCCCCCCCCCCCACAAAAAAAAAAAAAAAAAAAAAAAAAAAAAAAAAGAACTCATCACTGATCTACCGAAAGAAAAGATCGAATTAATTCATGAGAAAAGTCATTAATGTTCTTATTTCATTGCCAAGAGACAGACTAGTTACAAGAGTCCTATTGCATAGGATATAGACATGTTTACTGTGCAGCTGAAATATAACATTGCTTTCTCAACTATCAAGCAGGAAGTATTTATGAACTATGTTGCTTGCAATCAGAATTTACAATAGCCCATTAAGTCGAAAAAGTTGAACAAACAATCAGGAGTTCAAAAAGTTGAAACAAACAAACAGAAGGTTCCCACTGGGACCAACATTTGCTAGGCGTTATTGCCATGATTTGGACCTGGCTCCATGAAAGAAAACATAACCTATTAGTAAGGGCCTTCAGGCTTCCCGGATGTCAATGCAAAGGTAACTGGGTTACTCAGATGGTCCCTCACGGTCAGGCTAAGCACCTCAGGCCTTGAATAATGCCCAGCCACATCAAAATCAAACTTGGCCAGCGCTATTTCTCCAAGGTCTGCACATCATTACACCATAAGTAAATCAAGCTCATGAGGAAAAACCTGAAGCCCTCACAACTAAAATGAGATCATAATCTCCTTGGTTAGCTAACTTCCAGAGATTTAAAGTGCACGCGAGCTGCAAGCGCAAGGAACATACCAAGGTCAGCCAGCTGAGATGAGTGCCTTAGCATTGATGTGCATCCTAATAACTAGTGGTGGGATGTGACTGTAGAGGCAATTACCAAAGAAGTGGCCATCTTGACGTGTTTGAATTCTCTATCATTTTGTTTTCCTTCTGTCGAGTATCTGACAATTTTTGTCAGTAGCAGCTCACTCTTGACGAATACTTGCTTCACCTTCCAATTCTGTGTTGGTTACCATGAGTCTACCAGATATTGAATCCTCGATCATTTTGAGTATGAAATCGGCAAGTGCTTGAAATATGCAATTGGGGTCAGTGTGGATCATGCAATTTTTGCTGTACTTGCTAAAACTCATACCTTTGAACTTTTATGCCATAAGGAAATTTCAAACATATCAAACTTTGGCAACGCCAATATTAACAAGGCATGTGGTTGCCTGATTAAAGGGTGCTATGATATTGAAGCCATGGTTGATGACAACCATTCCACAAAGGGTGCATTGGAATGCATGGAGAGGATAGTTATAAACAATGCACCGAAATTGAAATGCATTTGGAATGATCCCATCCGATCTGGAAGCCTAGTGCAACTAACTTCACTAAGTATGTGTAAATATCCAAAACTGACGAAAATATTCTCCTGTAGCATGATTCAACTACTTTCTATAGTAATGCCCTCTAGTGATGGCCACAACAAGGAGTTATCAGTCCAAATGCTTCTCAACTTAGGCAAATCGATAAGTATAAGAATCTTTTAGACCTGGAAGTGTACTAGGGTCTAAATTGTTGTTTTCAGCTTTCATGATGATCTCTCTAATTTCATTACACTCTTTAACTCTCAAATACTGAAGCTTAGAAAGTAATTGAATCATGCCACAAGGGAATATTTTCGTCAATTTTAGACATTTACACATACTTAGCGAAGTTAGTTGCGCTAGGTTTCCAGATCGGATGGGACCATTCCAAAGGCATGTCAATTTCGAGGCATCGTTTATAACTATCTTCTCCATGCATTCCAATGCATTATCTGTGGAATGGTTGCCATCAACCATGGCTTCAATATTAGAGCACCCTTCAATCAGGCAACCACATGCCTTGTTAATATTAGCGTTGCCAAAGTCTGATATTCTTGAAATTCCCTTATGACATAAAAGTTCAAAGGCATGAGTTTTAACAAGTACAGCAGAAACTGCATGATCAACACTGACCCCATTTGCATATTTCAAGCACTTGCCGATTTCATACTCAAAATGATCAAGGATTCGGTATCTGCTAGACTCATAGTAACCATCACATAATTGGAAGGTGAAGCAAGTATTCGTCAAGAGTGAGCTGCTACTGACAAAAATTGTTAGATACTCAACAAAAGGAAAACAAAATGATAGAGAATTCAAGCATGTCAAGGTAGCCACTTCTTGGGTAATTGCCTCTACAGCCACATCCCACCACTGGTTATTAGGATGCACATCAATGCTAAGCTCTTCCAACAAAGAGAGCCTAGAGATGACATTGTGACCAATGTCCATGACTCTTGACCGTCCCTCAATCATCCGTCTCATACACGAATTGGATAAGAAAATCCAAGAGCATCTCAAATTAAGCAAGTCCCCAATCTAAACCGGCAAATAGTCAATTCCAGTGTCTCGGATATCAAGAACCTCAAGATTCACCAATGCTTTCAAGTCAGTAGAAAGTTCAGTTAAAAGGCTGCGAGAATTTAGATAAAGTGCTCTTAGAGCTGTCAGGGACAACATTGATATTGGCAGGGATGTGATCTGAGTGCCATGCAAGTCTAGAACTCGGAGCTTTTCCATAGATCCAAAAAACAAGTCTGGAATTAATGTTAGTTTTTTATTTTTCTGCAGCATCAGGGTTAGGAGAGAAGAACAATCTACTATTTCCGGTAATGTGCACAGTTGATTTTCAATCAGAGATATGTGGTTTGCCATTTTCCAATCTTCTTGATTTGGGCCTCTTTCAGCCCCTCACAAGCTTTCACCAAGAATTTAGAATCCTTCTTCTGATGAAATTTTGAGGGCCATGTTCCAGAGCACCTTATGCATTCTAACATGCTTTATTTTTTCACTTCTTTCCAGCAAGGAAACATCAATGAGATCATGCCCCCGATCACGAGCTTCGGTAAAATTAACTGCATCACTCAGAAAGCCTCTACATAGACATCAGAATCCTCAAGAAACAGTGAGCCATAAAAGAAACAAATCTTTTGCCCTTCATCATCTAATTTGTCATAACATAATCTCAAAAATTCAAGAACTTCGTCCATGCCTCGATCTTTGACACTAGGCCATCTTTTGCCCTTCATCATCTAATTTGTCATAACATAATCTCAAAAATTCAAGAACTTCGTCCATGCCTCGATCTTTGACACTAGGCCATCTCAGCAAGCTTCTTAATCCATCCCTCCAAAGATTAACATTATCCTTCCTCCTAAAATATCTTGCAACTCTGTCAATCAGAAGTGGTAAACCAGCACATTCAGTTACCACTTCATGGGCAAACGGTTCAACATCAGGCAGATTAATGTTCCTACCCACTTTCTCCCAGAACATATTCCATGCCTCTGTTGGGGACAGCCTTTTCACATGGATGAACTCATCAACTTCCATATCCGAACAAACATGTTTGTATCTACTTGCTAACACAACCTTACTATCCCGGTTGTTATCATGTAATCCTAATGCCTATAAATCAAAAACATTCCAAACTTCATCCAGAAGAAGCAAGTATCTTTTGTTCTCTAATTATTCTAATATTCTCCACGATATTTCCTTCAGATTCCTTCAGATCACTGATCCCTTCAGTATTCAATTTAAGCCTCTGTGCAATTGCCTTTTGCAACTTCTCTATGCTACTTTCTTTGGATACCGACGCAGAAATTACAATGTCAAACATTTTGCTGATTTCCACATCATCATTCAAATTATGCATGATAGTTGTCTTCCCTACTCCCACTGTCCCCCAAAGCCCGATTCTTTTCACCTTGCGGATCCTTCAACAGCACAGTGCATTGATGGCTTATTTTCTGTTTTTGGTGCATGCATTGTTCTGATAGGTTCAGGTGGTCTCTCGACAACTGCTTCTGTTTCAAGTCTTCCTTGTGCCCACAGACTATGCAGTTCCTCACACTTCTCAGCCAATCTTTTACTGAGATTGGAAGCTGACAAAACATGACGCCGTTTCCATGAACCTTTTCTTCCTTTTCTGAATTCATTTTCTAGTTCTTGAATGTCATTCTCAATATCCTTAACCCTACCAATCCAGGCTTCACACTGTTTAGTTTTTTTCTTTGTCTTGTCTTTGTTTGCTTTAGCTTCCATGTCATCCCTCCTAGCAAAGAGTTTCTCTTTTTCCTCGGTGAGCCTTTTAAAATTCTTTCCAAGTTCATTCGCATAATTGATTTTGCGACCAACATAAGCTATTAAGCTTTTTCCATCCCTGTATGCCTCAACAGCTGTTGCTGTAGCTGCTGCCTCAACCATACTGTGCAAGCAACAAGCTAGAGTTTATGATCTTAACCTAAATCATAATGGACAAAATCACTAAAAGTAGTACTTTGAAGCACAAGAGTCTCTAGTCTCTACCCAAAAAAAAAAGGAGCAAATTTATTATGCACAATGAAATGACGGCATAATTTTGGGCCAAACAAAGAGCCTGCCAAAGTCAACCCAAAATCTTGTTTTGTTCTTTGTTTTCCTAAATCTATTCCATACAACTGTGAGAATTGGAAGGAGCAGATTGAAACACAAGTTTACTTGACAGTCTTTTACTTATCATTTGGTCGCCAAGAAGCATACAATCCTGATAAAGATTAGTGCCAGCAAATTAAATTATTTCATTCCAAGGAGACAGATGATTAAAGACTCCTCTAATTGTAGCATCACAGTTGTTCATTGTTCCATCACAGCTTTTATCGTTACATGATTTCTAAGAGTAGTTCTGTATTTAAATATGGAAGTTATAGATGAAAAGTTGCTAAAGAACAATAAGATCTAGGTGTTGACTAACTTACCTCTGAAGAGGACCAAATACTCAAGAACAGCTCACGTTGAGGATCACATGACTACATGAGATGCTTGTGTGATCTGCAACTGAACTGCAGCCACAATTTGAATACTGCAGCCACAATTTGAAGGACATAGTTGGATAAAGACATTTGAGTACGTTCTCGGTGAAACAAAAAATGTTTTCAAATTAAAAGAAACATAAACCTAAACAATAAATGCCAACTTAATTTAAAAGAGTCTTGGCAAAGGAAGAACAGATGAAGACATAGACCAACAGTAAAGATCTATTGTGAGTGGTGAACATGCACTGACCACCTAGCTTGGATGCATTGATTATAATTGATCAAACACCACTGGCACACGTGTGGACTCCAAAACACAATTGCAAATAATTGGACATTTTCAGCAAGCAAAATCGAAGCACCTCAATTCAGCTATTGGTACGATTACTTTACAATGGAAAATGAGAGGGGAGGGAGAGGGTGGTTCTATTTGTGACAGAGAGTTCAAATTAGCTCGAGGGTGGCAAAGTCCCCCATTCACATGAAAGTAGACAAAAGAAGTCCATCAAAAATGTGATTAAAAAAAAATAACCCACTGAAATTCAACTTCGCTACCAGCTTAATCGCTCGACTTCAAAGCGAAATGTGGACTCTTGTCATCTTAGAAGGAGCATAATAAAAGAACTTCATACATATAGAGAATAAAACAAGCCCTATCAGAATTAAAACAGGGCAATCTCTCCATTACAGCCATTTTTAACAAATTGTTTGCTCTCTGGAACGAGCTGGAGATGGTGGAGGAAAAGCTCGAGGGTCCCGAAGCTACTCTAGCTCAATACCGAGCAATCAAAGAGCGAGAAAAGGCAACACGTTTTTTACTCATTCTCAACGAGACGTACCTGCCGTTCCGAAGCCAAAATCCTTGCGATGGATCCGATTCCGCCTCTTGGACGCATTTACCAACTTGCCGTTCCAAGAAGAATCCCAATGCCTTGCTTCCACGGAATACTTGAAGACCGGAGATCGCGTTGTCTTGGCAGCAAAAGCAGCGACGGAGATGCACCGGAGCAGCGGACGGAATGCCCATGGAAGAGCTGGTGAAGAAGAAAACCCAGCTTTTCAAATGGACGGACGGGATTTAATGGGAGCTTTTCGATCCGACGGCTCAGGACATACCAGAGCCTTAATGCAGATGGGCGGACAGGATCTAATCCCTGGATCAGACGGCCCAGGAAGCGGAGCGAGATCTAACGGCCAGGGTTTTCCAACGCACAGAATACTAAACTATTCAACTTCAAATGCCCCAACTTTCGACGACTCGTATACACACGAGAATAATATCCGCATCGTCGACAATCCCCGATCACCATCACTGGACTAACTCCACCAAACCCTTCGAGCTAACATTTCGAACCGCCCAGCAAGCAAAAAGATGGGCTGTAAACCCGAGAAAACCACACTCCAAGGCTAACAAGTCGATTAATAACGTGACGACAGGCAAATACATCTTTGGATTTGGCTAAACTAGCTCCCAAATCTCGTTAAACCTACCAAGCCCATTGCTCACAACTCACGGCCATTTCAATGTCAACTTCTCTTCTCATGAACATTTACACACCATGGATTTACAAACCAACGCATTCGATTTTCAAGCAGAAAAAATGCATGGCCATAAACTCACATCTCAGGGAAACAAACGTAGACTACGTGAACTAAAGTCAAAAGTTATGACTCTTCTAAAATAATCAGATGTTTTGATTTGAAAGACCCTCTTCGAACGAGGAGGCAGCTTCACAGTCGACTAGAATGCACAGCATAGAGACAGGTTTACACAGTTTTCGTTCAAGCGTTTCATCGAGCACGTAGTGGGCAAGAAATGAGGAAAACGACGCTGGCCACTTCTTAGGACTCGGACTTAGACCTAGACCCGAGTGAACACATGGAAACGCTCAACATCAAACAAATTGACTCAGCTGGACACAATAAACTCAAGAATCAGAGAAAACTCGCTTGGCTATTCCATCACCGAAACAGGGCAGTGCCGAGAGAGTTCGTGGGAATGAGTTTCAGTCATAAACCCCTACTCGGCTCGGAGACGGCAGCGCGAAGGCCAGTTCGAGACAAATCGAACTTCAGTCGACCACCTCGCGATATCCCCGAGCCGAGATCCTCGGGAACGAACAATTTGGACAAAAAGGAAACTCGCCGGGAAAATGCCGAGATTTGGGAACCAAAAGTCTTGCTCTCGAGGGCGTCGGCTAGAAGTCAGCAATTGGCCTCGAGGAGGGGCGAGCAACACTCCACCCAAATAGCTTCTAGCTTTCTCCCTAATCGTCTCCTTCTCTCAAGCTCGCTCCCTGCTGGTTTTTTTTGGGTTGCTGTTTTCCTCTCGATTCCGGTCCGCCCTGCTCTCTGCTGCGTGCTGCCCTCCTTCGGTCTTATACTTCTGTCTTTCCTTTTTCTGCAGGTATTCCGAGCGAAGACCTCCTGCCGTGCCGGCTGGTCGATCGGTCTGCTTCCCCGACCCGCGGATCGCGCCGAAAGCCCTGCCATGCCGATCCTCTGCCTTTGCCTCCTCTTTTCTTCCCGTTTCTTTCCTTTTTGCTCTCTTTTTTTCTTTTTCTGCAGGAACTTGCGCGAAGACTACGGCCGAGCCAGTTGCCGGCCGGGTGCTCCCGCCTTGCGGATCATGCCGCTCGCCTGCCACACCGATCCTCTGCCGCCCCTGTTCTCGCTGCCCTCCTGCTGCTCTGTCTTCTGCAAGTCTTCGAGCGAAGACCAGCAGAAGAAAAGAAAAAGGGGCTGGGCCGGTCGGAAGGGAAAGGAGATTGGGCCAGGCCCAGTGCGAGGGGAAGAAAAGAGAGGGGCGGGTCGGGCCATGGTCGAATCCGGCCCGACCCGACCATTTTCGTTTTTTATTTTTTTAATTTCGATTTTTTTCGAAATTTTTTTAATTCTTTTTTTTTTTTTATAATAACTCTTTTTGTGACTAATTCTTAACCTTTAACACTACTTTAAAATAATTAATTTAGGTGAAATTTAGGTGTCAATAATCTTCATCTTCTAGAATTGCCTCATTTATGACTATGAAGTTGCCCAATTGTCCATAGACAATAGCATTTTTAGGAGCTTTTCATAGCTTTTACTAAGTTCAGGCAATCTTTCAACATAATTCTATATAAAGGATAGGCAAAATAAATCTAAAAGTGAAATCGATATGGAATAGCTTCTACCATTGACGTGTGTTTTTAAAAGGGCGATCAACTTTAGGAGTCAATTGGTGATGTTTGCAATTCAATTGTTTTACTAGGCCCTCCAATTGTATTTTTCTGCACTGTAATTTCACTGTATGTTTTATAAGGCAGCCCATATTCAGCATTCTTTTATAAGCCCATATTCGGCCTTTTTCCTTTTAACACAAGGCGACTATGATTGGCCAGTGTCTTCATTACATATTACAAAATATCAACCGTTTCACCAAATCTAAATTTCCATGTGGCAATATCATACTCATTAATCACCATAGCCCTCTTATTATAAATAAAAATAAAAAATATATAAGGGTTTTTAAGGAGAGACTTTGCCATTGAAGGCTCCGACATTGAATACTACCTAGAGATAGAGCTAAGCTCGAAGGGCTTTGGCGGGCTTGAGCAGGACCTTTTCATTATAAAGTCCGGCCCAGCAACTTCGCACGTAATTTTTTCTTTTCGTTATGTTTAGGCATTTGAGGCCTCACAGGCTCTTGCCAAAATTCAGAATCTAGGCCTCCAGCTTAAAATCTTTGGGTCATATTAACAAGCACTTTTTTCCATTCGAATAGAGAAATATTCAATGATATAAAAGCATCACGTGTAACGTGGCGCATGTTTGTCCAGCTGGATCCACTTACCACTTGACAAGTGGCAATTAAATAAAAGTAAAATTTCTGACCTCCTATGGGATCATAAACGTCGAGTCTCTTTCTCTCAGATCTTACACTTCAGACTAGAGAAAAAAAATTTCAGCTCTTACGTTGCAAAGTGCCGCTTGACCCTGCACATAGATGACCTCTATTTTCACTTTGAAGGTCACCGCTTCTAGGACCTTCCTTTTGCTTTAAAGACCGCCGCCTGACTACCATGCTTCCAAGAACTCTATTTTCACTTAGAACACCGCTGCCTCGAAGATCTCCATTTTTACTTTGAAGACTGCTGCCTCGATGATCTCCATTTTTTAAGAAATCCAACTGTATGTAAACCACCTTATTTTTTTCAAATCAGCTTACCTCCTCGAAAACAAATTTACACTAATGTAGTTCGGCCACACCCTCTTTTCCTTGACCTTAGCAACATTACCTTGTTTTGTGCTTGCACCATGCACATGCCGTGGATATTCTGTGCACATTCTCTAGAAGGACTTCGGGTTAAAAGAATCATTGACTCAATGGGTATATGCTCAAAGCAAATACGTTAGCTTAGTGATTTTGGCGTAATTATTTGCAAAATAGCTTAGAAGTTAAGAAAGAAAAGAAAGACAAATGAATTGTATGGACGTCCTCTAATTCGAGTGTGTAGGAGGTTGAGCTCACCGTTACTAAAGACACTATCTACTGCAATTCCTTATAATTGCATCTTTGGTCAAGGGCTCAACTAAAGACCCTGTATTCCCAGTTGCATCTTCGCTCCCCTCCCCAACTTCAAAACAGGTTCCACCTCCATTTTGAAAAATTACCATTCCAAATTCTAACTAAAAACCGCTTTGACTTCCAGTTTGTAAAATTATCGGTCCTACTCATTGCCCTTTTCGTTTCGTTCCAAGTTCTAAACCAGAAGTTGAACAAACGAAGCTCTCTACTCAGATGACGAACTCAACTCCTCCTTGGCAACGCTCCTCGCTTCATGCAAAGCTTAGGATAAGGGTAAATTGCTGACCTAGGGTTTCACTTCTTACACATTCGAGTTTGTCTTACCGCGTGCCTTTTGTTCGAGAACGTATACAGGAAATGAAACTAAAAATGGCAATACTGGGATGTGTTTTTTATCATCATTTTGATCGAGCAATTGTTCTGTCTGTGGGGAACGATGGATTCATCCTCATGGTGTAGATGGGTTGTGTTACGGCACTCTTGTGTTTGAGCGACTATTGTGTCTATTTGTTTGACAATGTATTTCGTTCTAGAACGGCCTAGGTAGTGTCCGACGTGCTGTCCTTTTCATTTGTCTATCTATGTTATATATTTGATTTGGTATTTCTTGGCTATTGAAAAATACACAACTATTCGATATTGAGATCCTAGCGCACAAGAGAAGTGGCGAAGTGTCTGAAAACTTTTGTCACTAGCAACTCATTCTTGAAGATCATCTACTTCACCTTCTGATTCGTGTTGATTATAAATCTACCAAAGGGGCCACCACACATATGATCAAGTTAATTTTTTCTCGTTTTTGGCATTTTCCTTTAATTTTTCATTCGCGTTGTGTATTTTTATATATTCTCATTATATATTAGGTAAAAAAGTCCTAAATCTTTTTTTGGTACCGATTTAATCTTAAACATTTTTATGTTGTGCCAATTCAGTCATTTTCGACCAATTTTTGTCGGATTTTGCTAACTTGGATACCCGGCCCGGTACGTAGCGATTGCCGTTGACGTTAACAGTTTTTAATAATATTTTAATATTTTTTTTATTTTATTTTTTTTATTCTCCTCTTTTTCCTCAAGCCGGTAACTGGACCTCAGCGACTAGCTAGAGGGGATGGCCGATGAGGGCGTCCTCGACCTCGTCGACCACCTCACTTGTGGCCGCGAGAGCGGCCTCGCCCTAGGCAGCGAGGCTCAACCTCGCCGAACCCAGCGAAGGCGAGCCTCACTCTCCCGACACGAGGCCGCCCTCGAGGCCTAGGCGGTGAGGCTTGCCCTCGTTAGATCTAGCAAGGGTTGAGCCTCGCCTATGGTCGGCGAGGGCAAGCCCGCCAGCTCAATGCAAGGCCAACTCAAGGCCGCCTCCTTGCGCCGAGCTAGCGAGGCTCGCCCTCGCCACCTAGGCCTCGAGGGCAGCCTCATGCCGGGCGGGCGAGGCTTGCCCTCTTCGAATCTGGCGAGGTCAAGCCTTGTTGGCCATGGGCGAGGCTTTCTACATAATTTATTGTGCATAATAAATTTGTTCCATTTTTTTTGGTAAAGACTAGACATTCTTGTTCTTCAAACTACTACTTTTAGTGAGTTATTCCATTATGATTTAAGTTAAGATTATATAATCTAGTTGGTTGCTTGCACAGTATGGTTGAGATTATAAAATCTATTTTTAATTGGAAGCTTCATGCACGAAGCATGAGCATCGTGCATGAACGGTTTGACCGTTTCATGCACGAATCGTGCTTCGACTGATCCCGTGAAAAACCGTCCAAGAAATGCCGTAAAGGGGTTGAAAAATAGAACGAAGAGGATGGGTGCTCGGTATTGAAAAACAGAGAAAGGTGGGCATGCGTTTTGTGTTTTAGAGAAAAAATGGGTTGCTGAAAATAAAGAGAGACATGTGTGTTCTTGTGTTCTTCGAGAGATGCGAGAAAGTAGAGTGTTTTCTCGTTCGAACCGTGACTATAATACATTAAGGATACGGCGGATCATTTCCATGAGATTGCTAGCACGATCATCGTGGTGAATATCCAAAAGTTCTCTCTTCCGTTCGACGTTCGTTGTTGGTGTGTCTGAACTAGAGGTTCGACGCTTGTGGGACTCGAACTGTAGAATATCCGAACTGATTTGTTTCAAAGTGCGCTTCGAGAGGTAATTCATTTAACTCCCTATTTATATTTAAATTTTTTTATTAAAATGCACGAACAACACCTTAGGAGAATCATGTATAAAATATATTTTGTTTCCGCTGCGTTCTTTTTGTTAATTTTTCTTATACATGATTCATGAAACCCCAACACTGATTTACCCTTCTGATTGACAGAGTTGCAAGATATTTTAGAAAGAAGGGTAACATTAATCTCTGGAGGGATGGATTAAGAAGCTTGCGGAGATGGCCCAATGTCAAAGTCCAAGGCATGGACGAAGTTCTTGAATTTTTGAAATTCTGTTATGATGAGTTAGATGATGAAGGACAAAAGATTTGTTTCCTTTATGGTGCACTATTTCCGGAGGATTCTAACGTCTATATAGATTATTTATTGGAGTGTTGGAGAGGAGAAGGCTTTCTTAGTGATGCAGTTGATTTTACCAAAGCTCGTGATCGAGGACATGGCATATTGCATGATTTCATTGATGTTTCCTTGCTAGAAAGAAGTGAAAAAATTAAGCACGTCGGAATGAATAAAGTGCTTCGGAACATGGCACTCAAAATTTCATCTGAAGGCAAGAATTCCAAATTCTTGGTGAAAGCTTATGAGAGGCTGAATGCGGCCCTAATGAAGAAGATTGGAAAATGGCAAACCCCATATCTCTGATGGATAACCAACTGTGCACATTACCAAAAACAGTAGATTGCACTCCTCTCCTTACTCTGATGCTGTAGAGAAATTATGAGCTGGCATTAATTCCAAACTCGTTCTTCAGATCTATGGAAAAGCTCCAAATTCTGGACTTGCATGGCACTCGGATAACATTCATGCCATTATCACTGTGTCCTTGCTCTAAGAGCACTTTATCTAAATTCTTGCAGCCTTTTAACTAAGCTTCCCATTGACATGAAAGCATTGGCACAAGGTTCTTGATATCCGAGACATTGGAATTGACTATTTGCCCATTCATATTGGAGACTTGCTTAATTTGAGATGCTTGTGGATTTCTTTATCCAATTCATATATGAGACCGGTGATTGAGAGACGGTCAAGAGTTATGGACATTGGTCAATGTTAAAAAAATTTGGATGTGTGTGTGCGGAAGCATGATTTTTGTATTAGTTATAGTTTTTGGTTAATGATGTTGTGTGCAAGTGTATGATATAGTTTGTAGATGATAGACAATTGACAATATATGATAATTTAAGGATATATGACACGGGGAAAGTAGTTTCATTAGTTGAACAAAATAGTTTGATGGAAGTACAATAGAGATCTATGACCTCTCATGGTGGAGGGTTCACCTCACACACAAGGTGGAGGGTTTACCTCTCAGACTCAAATGAATGAACTACAAGCCTATTTATGGGCGTGAGTCACCGCCTTAGCACAACATTCTAGATTTTTATAGAATGTTGTCCATGTAGGCTTCATCTAGGAAATTCTAGATTGTAGTTCTTCTAGAGAATTCTACATTTATGCTTCTACATTTTTCTTACATGCTGGAAATTTTCAGCCACAATTTTTTAACCATCCAAAACTTTATCTAGAGAATTCTAGATTGTAGTTTAGGGTGCGCATGGTTTCATTTCTGTTCCTTTTCTGTTCCCAGGAACAGAAACAAAAAAAAGTGTTTCTGTTCCGGGGAACAATTTCTGAACAAAAGAACGCGTTTGGTAAGTGTAAAAAAAAACTGTTCTTGGAATAAAAAAAGAACATAAACATGTTTGGTAAGCTATCAGTCAATTTCTGTTCTTAGAATAGAAAAAGAACAACACGTTTGGTAAACGACAAAACAAGAGATGCCAAACACAAAATCATTCTCAAGAGATGCAAGCCAAGAAGACTATATAATGAGAAAATTGAAAATTGTTTAACTAACTTGTGTGAAACAGATCATAAGTTGCATTTTCTGCTACAACAAGTACATAATAATGCTACATATAGAATGCACCATGAAATTCAGCCAACACAAGGCAGCATTACCCTTGGTTATACCTTCTTACGATGCCGCACAACCACGCTGCACCCCGACTTCAGCTAAATCTCCCCCTTGGTGGTGAAATCGTCCTTCAACGCCCTCGCCACGTGCTTCACCAGCCTGTCCATTCCACATCACCATGAGCAACAAAATAACAATCGAAGGAAACCACATCACCAGCCTATTCATTCAAAATCACCAGCCCCCGTCCACCTCGCTAGAGCTGCGCCCGGCAGCTCGCCGTCGTGCGCTTCAGCGAGCCGCTGCCGCGAGCGGCCGGCTCGCCGAAAGCAGCCAGCTCGCAGCTTAGCCGGCTCGCTCGAGCGCTCGGAGCAGCGGCGGGCTGCGAGCGGCTTCGCTCGCTCGCGCTCGGGCTGCGCGCGCAGCCCTCGGCGGCTCCGAGCTCTCTGCGGCGAGTATTTCTTTGCTCTCGGCCGGTGCGGCTGCGGCTCGAGCTGCCGCAGGCATTCTTGGTGAGTCGAGCGCTCGGCTCGCTCGGAGCTCGCTCCGGCGGCTACAACTCGAGCTCGCGGCGGCTGCTGCTCGAGGCTCGCTGCCATTCTTGGAGTCGAGCTCGCTGCGGCTCGCGGAGTCGAGCTGCGGCTCGCTCGGCTCGCTCCGGCCCGGCGCAGCTCGAGCTCGCCGACGGCTCGGCGGCAACTCGAGCTCGCGCAGCGGCTCGGCGAAAGCGTTGCTCCCCTTCGGCGCGCGGAGATGCGGGCGAAAGCAACGCTCGCTCAAGCCTTGAGCGAGCAATGCTCGCCAATGCTCGCCCGATCTGCGCGGATCTGGCGGCGAGCAACGCTACGCTCGAGGGACGGCTCGCCGCGCCGAAGGGGACGGTCTTAGGCCGACCGGAGAAGGAGCGCCGAAGGGGAGCGACGCCGGCCGGAGGAGGAGGGCCGAACGGAGAGCAACGGCCCGGCCCAGGAAACGTGCAGGAGTCGCGGAGTGAGGAGTCGCCGGAGAGTTAGCCGAGTGGGAGCCGCCGGAGAGATGGAAGACACGCCGGAAACGGAAGAACGAAGCTTCAGCCGAGAGGAGCGACGACGAGCACGCACGAAGAGTTCTTCGCTTTGTTCCGAATGTGTTCTTTTGTTTCTTTCGTTTTTGTTCTTTTGTTCCGTCGAAGAAGTGTTTCTTTTCAAAAGAAACAACTTTTTTTTGTTTCTTTTTTCTGTTCCTATTTCGTTCCAGAAACAAAAAAACAAAAAAGGAACAAAAATGCAACCAAACGCGTTTCTGTTCTTTTTTTGTTCCCGGGCACACTTTCCGTACAAAAGTGTGCCGGAAACGTTTCTTAGAAACGTTTCCATGCACGCCCTTAGCAACTCTAGGAAATTCTAGAAAATGGATCACCATTTCCAATAGTCACAATGTCATCTCAAGGCTCTTTTTGTTGGAAGAGCTTAGCATTGATGTGCATCCTAATAACCAATGGTGGGATGTGGTTGTAAAGGCTATTACCCAAGAAGTGGCCACCTTGACGCACTTGACTTCCCTATCATTTTGTTTTCCTTCTGTCGAGTATCTGAAAATTTTGTCAATAGCAGCTCACTCTTGAAGAATATTTGCTTCACCTTCCAATTCTGTGTTGGTTACCATAAGTCTACCAAATACTAAATCCTCGATCATTTTGAGTATGAAATCGACAAGTGCTTGAAATATGCAAATTGGGTCGATATGGATCATGCAATTTTTACTGTACTTACTAAAACTCATGCCTTTGAACTTTTATGCCAGAAGGGAATTTCAAGTATATTAGACTTTGGCAACGCCAATACTAACAAGGCATGTGGTTGCTTGATTGAAGGGTGCTCTGATATTGAAGTCATGGTTGATGGCAACCATTTCACAGAGGGTGCATTGGAATGTATGGAGAAAATAGTCATAAACAATGCCCCAAAATTGACATGCCTTTGGAATGGTCCCATCCGATCTGGAAACCTAGCGCAACTAACTTTAAGTATGTGTAAATGTCCAAAACTGACGAAAATATTCTCCTGTGGTATGATTCAACTACTTTCTATGGTGGTAATGCCCTCTAGTGATGGCCACAACAAGGAGTTATTAGTCCAAATGCTTCTCAACTTAAGCAGATCGATAAGTATAAGAGTCTTTAGACCTAGAAGTGTACTAGGGTCTAAATTGTTGTTTTCAGCTTTCATGATGATCTCTCTAATCTCATTACACTCTTCAACTCTCAAATATAGTTGAATCATGCCAGGAAAATATTTTCGTCAATTTTGGACATTTACACATACTTAGCGAAGTTAGTTGCGCTAGACTTCCAGATCGGATGGGACCATTCCAAAGGCATGTCAATTTTGGGGCATCGTTTATAACTATCTTCTCCATACATTCCAATGCACCCTCTGTGGAATGGTTGCCATCAACCATGGCTTCAATATCAGAGCACCCTTCAATCAAGCAACCACATGCCTTGTTAATATTAGCGTTGCCAAAGTCTGATATGCTTGAAATTCCCTTCTAGCATAAAAGTTCAAAGGCGTGAGTTTTAGCAAGTACAACAGAAATTGCATGATCCACACCGACCCCATTTGATTATTTCAAGCACTTGTCGATTTCATACTCAAAATGATCGAGGATTCAATATCTGGTAGACTCATGGTAAGCAACACAGAATTGGAATGTGAAATAAGTATTCGTCAAGAGTGAGCTGCTACTGACAAAATTGTCAAATACTCGACAAAAGGAAAACAAAATAATAGAAGCACGTCAAGGTGGCCACTTCTTGGATAATTGCCTCTACAGCCACATCCCACCACTGGTTATTAGGATGCACATCAATGCTAAGCTCTTCCAACAAAGAGAGCCTAGAGATGACACTGTGACCAATGTCCATGACTCTTGACCGTCCCTCAATCACCTATCTCATACACAAATTGGATAAGAAAATCCGCAAGCATCTCAAATTAAGCAAGTCCCCAATCTGAACCGGCAAATAGTCAATTCCAGTGCCTCGGATATCAAGAACCTCAAGATTCACCAATGCTTTCAAGTCAGTAGGAAGTTTAGTTAAAAGGCTGCAAGAATTTAGATAAAGTGCTCTTAGAGCTGTTAGGGACAACATTGATATTGGCAGGGATGTGATCTGAGTGCCATGAACACTAGAACTCGGAGCTTTTCCATAGATCCAAAAACAAGTCTGGAATTAATGTCAGCTTTTTATTTTTCTGCAGCATCAGGGTTAGGAGAGAAGAACAATTTACTGTTTCTGGTAATGTGCATAGTTGGTTTTCAATCAGAGATATGTGGTTTGCCATTTTCCAATCTTCTTGGGGCCTCTTTCAGCCCCTGACAAGCTTTCACCAAGAATTTAGAATCCTTGCCTTCTGACGAAATTTTGAGGGCCATGTTCTGGAGCACTTTATGCATTCTAACATGCTTTATTTTTTTCACTTCTTTCCAGTAAGGAAACATCAATGAGATCATGCAATATGCCATGCCCCTGAGCTTCGGTAAAATTAACTGCATCACTCAGAAAGCCTTCTGCTCTCCAACACTCCAATAAGTAATCTACATAAACATCAGAATCCTTAGGAAACAGTGCACCATAAAGGAAACAAATCTTTTGCCCTTCATCATCTAAATTGTCATAACAAAATCTCAAAAATTCAAGAACTTCATCCATGCCTCGATCTTTGACACTAGGCCATCTCTACAAGCTTCTTAATCCATCCTTCCAAAGATTAACATTATCCTTCCTCCTAAAATATCTTGCAACTCTGTCAATCAGAAGTGGTAAACCAGCACATTCAATTACCACTTCGCGGGCAAGCAGTTCAACATCAGGCAGATTAATGTTCCTACCCACTTTCTCCCGGAACATATTCTACGCCTCTGTTGGGGACAGCCTTTTCACATGGATGAACTCATCAACTTCCATATCCGAACAAACATGTTCGTATCTACTTGCTAACACAACCTTACTATCCCGGTTGTTATCATGTAATCCTAATGCCTGTAAATCAAAAACATTCCAAACTTCATCCAGAAGAAGCATCTTTTGTTCTCTAATTCTTCTAATATTCTCCACAATATTTCCTTCAGATCACTGATCCCTTCAGTATTCAATTTAAGCCTCTGTGCAATTGCCTTTTGCAACTTCTCTATGCTACTTTCTTTGGATACCGACACAGAAATTACAATGTCAAACATTTTGCTGATTTCCACATCATCATTCAAATTATGCATGATAGTTGTCTTCCCTACTCCCACTGTCCCCCAAAGCCCGATTCTTTTCACCTCGCAATCCCTCAAGTAACCAAGGATCTCTTCAACAGCACAGTGCATTGATGGCTTATTTTCTGTTTTGGGTGCATGCATTGTTCTGACAGGTTCAGGTGGTCTCTCGACAACTGCTTCTGTTTCAAGTCTTCCTTGTGCCCACAGACTATGCAGTTCCTCACACTTCTCAGCCAATCTTTTACTGAGATTGGAAGCTGACAAAACATGACGCCATTTCCATGAACCTTTTCTGGATTCATTTTCTAGTTCTTGAATGTCATTCTCAATATCCTTAACCCTACCAATCCAGGCTTCACACTGTTTAGCTTCTTTCTTTGTCTTGTCTTTGTTTGCTTTAGCTTCCACATCATCCCTCCTAGCAAAGAGTTTCATTTTTTCCTCGGTGAGCCTTTTAAAATTCTTTCCAAGTTCATTTGCATAATTGATTTGGGGACCAACATAAGCTATTAAGCTTTTTCCATCCCTGTATGCCTCAACAGCGGTTGCCGTAGCTGCTGCCTCAACCATACTGTGCAAGCAACAAGCTAGAGTTTATGATCTTAACCTAAATCATAATGGACAAAATCACTAAAAGTAGTACTTTGAAGCACAAGAGTCTCTAGTCTCTAACAAAAAAAAAAAAAAAAAGGAACAAATTTATTATGCACAATGAAATGACTGCATAATTTTGGGCCAAACAAAGAGCCTGCCAAAGTCAACCCAAAAAATCTTGTTTTGTTCTTTGTTATCCTTAATCTATTCCATACAACTGTGAGAATTGGAAGGAGCAGATTGAAACACAAGTTTACTTGACAGTCTTTTACTTATCATTTGGTCGCCAAGAAGCATACAATCCTGATAAAGATTATTGCCAGCAAATTAAATTATTTCATTCCAAGGAGACAGATGATTAAAGACTCCTCTAATTGTAGCATCACAGTTGTTCATTGTTCCATCACAGCTTTTATCGTTACATGATTTCTAAGAGTAGTTCTGTATTTAAATATGGAAGTTATAGATGAAAAGTTGCTAAAGAACAATAAGATCTAGGTGTTGACTAACTTACTTTTGAAGAGGGCCAAATACTCAAGAACAGCTCACGTTGAGGATCGCATGACTACATGAGATGCTTGTGTGACCTGCAACTGAACTGCAGCCACAATTTGAAGGATATAGTTGGATAAAAACATTTGAGTACGTTCTCAGTGAAAAAAAAATGTTTTCAAATTAAAAGAAACATAAACCTAAACAATAAATGCCAACTTAATTTAAAAGAGTCTCGGCAAAGGAAGAACAGTTGAAGACAGACCAACAGTAAAGATCTATTGTGAGTGGTGAACATGCACTGACCACCTAGCTTGGATGCATTGATTATAATTCTCCAATTAATCCAAAGAAAGGATTGTGGACAACCTGGCAAACGTTAAACATTCATGATAAAATTGTAAAACTACAGATGCAAAGAAGATTGTGATTTTCAATGTCATCAAGATGAAATGCCGAAGCCATTATAACACTGATATAAGGTATTATGGATGTTTTTAGCATGTTGTCTGAAATTTTGCAATTTTAGAAGGCAGCTTCACTTGTCTGTGCAATCTTAGATGCATCGTGAATATATCTTTCTAACACAAACACCACTGGCACACGTGTGGACTCCAAAACACAATTGCAAATAATTGGACATTTTCAGCAAGCAAAATCGAAGCACCTCAATTCAGCTATTGGTACGATTACTTTACAATGGAAAATGAGAGGGGAGGGAGAGGGTGGTTCTATTTGTGACAGAGAGTTCAAATTAGCTCGAGGGTGGCAAAGTCCCCCATTCACATGAAAGTAGACAAAAGAAGTCCATGAAAAATGTGATTAAAAAATACCCCACTGAAATTCAACTTCGCTACCAGCTTAATCGCTCGACTTCAAAGTGTTGGAGAAACTGTTGCCTCGAGATTTGGTTGATTGATATCATATGGCTGATGCGATGCTCCTTGATTGATACTGTGTATTAGGGAATATTTTCTTTACTTTTCTGTATAATTATTCCCTAAATTATTTAGGCTCTATGTATCATAAATAGGCTTGTACACTTGTATATTTGATATGAGAAAGCAATATACAATTTCCATTATCTTATTCCTCTGTTCATCTTTCCATCATCTCAATTCCTTACCTGGTATCAAAGCTTCTGCTATAAGCTTCCGCACAGCAAATTTCAACCTGCAAAGCAAAAATGCCCAAAAGTCAAAATCCAAATTCTGGTTCGTCCAACAACTCCTCCAATGACCCTTCTTCAGATCCCAGTATTACTGAAGAGAACCAGCTCGAGGAGACGAGAGAAAGACAATCAGATTCAAATCAGTCAGTCCCAGGATATGCTCGTTCAGGACAAATTTTTCCAGGGCCATACGTTCAATGGGTCCCTGTTCAAGTTCAACCGGGCCAAATTGGCTCCGTTGAAAATAGCAGACCAGGAGAAGGTCTGAATCCCGAGTCTAGGTCAGGTTGGTAATTCCCGAATCAAACTGGTTCGGGTCCACCGGGTTTGGGGCAAACCCGGCTCTGTTTTTTAGCCCCAATTTCATTCCACTTGCTGGAACCATCAGTGGCCGGCTGGAGCCAGGCGACCTACACGGCCACCGGCGACGGTCCGGAACTACGCCTAATTACCCTACAACTCACGGGACCGGGGAATTACTCCGTTTGGTCCCAAGAACTCCGGCGTGCCCTAATAACGAAGGATAACAATGGGTTCATTGACGGCACTGGGCCGGTGCCGTCCGATGAGCGATTTGCACTAGGGGTGTCAATGGGTCGGGTCGGGTTTTGTTGTTACCCGACCCGACCCAAAACACAATGGTCACACACTGTGACCCAACCCGAACCGACCCAAAACACATAAGACCATCTAATGTGTTTCGGGTCGGTTCGGGTTGCTGGGTTTTCTCTTTTTCTTTTTTTTTCTTTTTTTTCCTGGGGTTCGTTAAATCTTTTAAAAGCTCGAGAATGTGAGGCTGCAGTTCTTCGTCACAAAGCTTCTCAATCTTAATTAATCGATTTAAAGCAGCTTTCTTCTGGGTGCTTGGAAACAATCCTTCTGTCAAGGACTCTGCTGCTTTGTTAAATTCAACTTGCATAGACACATTGAAGCCTTTAGCTTCTGATGATACAGAGATGGAGAAGACATCAAATGCAGCAACTCTTTTACCTCATATTTTTTTACATTAGAAAACCTGTCTTTGTGAAAAAATGTAGCACAACCATCTATTGTATTGATATTCCCACCATAAACCTGCAGACAATGGACATATAAATAAATAAAATGACGTGAAACCTAAGACAACATAAAAGGAGAAGTCCATGAATAACCTCGATCGTTTTTTTCTTGTATAAAGCTTCATAACCATGTTTGTCTAATTCAAGGGTGAAAAACTCCTCGAAATGATCACTTTGAACCTGGAAAAGAAAACATATCTGTTTTCAATGTACCAAACATGCCAAAAAGGGAGGACAAAACTAATAGTCAATCTCCATCGACGCATGAGGAAGAGGCCTAGTTAACATTCTGTTCTTCCAAACAGAGTAAATCTAATCAACATACATCCTCTTACTATAAATTCATTTCCCATTACTCTATCTACAAAGTAAAGAATCTGCCACATTGGCTGATATATTTAAACAAAAGCAGTAATTTAGCAACCTCATCTAGAAAGAAACTAGATTATCTACAAAGACCTTTTTTGCTTCAATTACATAAACAAAAAAATTAAGATGTCCGCGACCTGGAACTTCCATTGAATAGGAATGCTTATCTCAATGTATACCAGATAATTATGATGGAACTCCAGCTATCAGTCTGACAAGACATCAAGAAGTAACACAAAAGAAAGCACTCGTGTACCAATAAACTGGTTGATGGTTTTGTGAGAGTCTATGATAAGTTCTTTGTCTGCTCTTCTTCTTTTCTATTGTCTGTTGTTTTGTTTAAAGTACAATTCAGCTATGCTTTGTTCTATCAGGATTGGGTGGTGTTTCGCCAAGGAGTAGAATGTGGCTTTCAAGGGAGAGTCAATAAACAGGGAGGTATGTCATATAAAGAAAATATAGTCCTCTGTTTCTACTTCCCTTTGCTTTGCAAAAATGAACTTTCTTTTGTGCTTGTAGATCCCAGTCTGTTTGCGATAAAAAAATATGTGCTATCTGCTTCCATTATGGATATCACTCATGTCATGTGGGATATGAACCTAAATTAATTTGTCAATTTGTCGTGTCTTATTTGTTGTTACATGTGAAATTGCTTCTTTTCAGAGACACGAAAATCAGAAGAGGGGTACTTAAACTTATGCGCAAGATCTAACTTCAATTCACAGCCTTCCGCTCTCCAGTAAAAAGGAATCACATTTCCATGAGAAACGAGTATACTCCTGACACCTCACATCACCTAATTAGCACAAAAAGACAGGCACATTTTGCAGCACTTTTTCTCTCTCGCGAGCATCTTCGCAGTTCCTTCATTCTAGCCTAATCCTGGAAAGAGAGAAAAGATGCTCTCTCAGAAGTCAAGCTGCCGAATCTCTTCTTTTCTTGGCAAACACCAATTACACAAATCCGACGGCAACTCTCCAGTTCTTGTTCAGCTTCCTAAATCCAACTCCACCAGACGACTCACCCCATTTCCCGAAATCATCCAAAGCTAAAGAAGACGACGCAGAGAGACCCATCAATCATTTTAGCTATAAATTTTGGCAAAACAAGAACTGCTGCACTCGCTCGACATGAAAACTAGACAACTCGCAGGAAACAAAACAAAAACGAAAACCCAGGAAATCAAGAAGCAGCGGATCAAACCTATATAGAGCGTAATCGAGGACTACAGGGGAGAAGCGTGTTGTAAAAAATGGCTTCGAAATTGGGTAGAACAATGAAATCGGATCGAGTAAAACAACTCGGACTTTGAGGCGTGATATCACTTTCTTTAAGGATTTATTTGCCCCACAACGTTGCTAATGGTCACCGGCAAAAATCCTCCAGGATACAACAAAGTCTCGGATGAGAATACTTGATAGCAATTCAAGTATTTCTCCAGTCTCTCTAAGAAACAATCGAAAAATTGGCTGCGTTTTTGAAAGAAGACTCGAAAATGACCACTCTTTTCTTTTCAATAAAAATGACAAGTATATATATGAAACAGTCTTGCAATTCTTCGTAAAATTGCGAACAAACACGTTTTTAGAAAATTGTTCGGATTAACAAACGTGACTCTTCGGAAGAAGTCGAAAACGAACAATTGCAACCCTTCGGGAAAGTTAAAACCGAATAAGTAATTTTCCAAAGGTTGTCTTGAAAAGACATAAATAAAATTCGGAATTTTTTTAAATAGAATTTCGAATTTTCATTTATATTTCATTTCCGAAAATTCTCAAATTAAAAAGGCAACCTTTGAATTAAAAAATAAAAATAAATAAATAAATAGCAAGGGATTAATGCTAATTAAACCGCGGGCTCGCAGGCGTGCAAAGTGCGCCAAAATCGCGCAATTATTCGCGCACCCGCACGCGGGTATGGTGGGGTCTATCCCCACCCGATCATTCCTTTAACCACAAAAAGGAAATCCCACACTTTTAAACTGACCCACTTACTCCCACATTTTCTATGTGGGACAAAGTAAAAAAGCACATATTTTGTTTTAACAAACAAAATTCCAACAATCCCCCACTTTGTTTGTAAAACAAAGATTTCAAAATAAAATTTTAAAAACCATACAGCCAAAGTTTCAGTAAGATTAATATACATACTTAAAGGTCTCTTTCGAGTTAAACCTTTACTTAGTGCAAGTATATCAAAGCTCTATCAAAGTGACAAGTATCTCGGCTTTAAACTTGTACTTATAGAACCGGACATACCACACATACATTAACCTCTTGTTTCAGCGAGAATTTCTATATTACTCTGCACTATTATGGCCTTGTGCTTGATCCTGTTTCATGAGCTCTCTAGAAAGCAACCCTAACTTTCGTAAGAAGCGGCACCACTTCTAAGCTCATATAGGTGAAGTATCTATCATGTGTTTCTGTTACTATCAACACACTACAAACTTGTATCATACTTCATTAAGAATTCAATTCAACCTGCAAAACGTAGCAGACGATACTTACTTCTCATATCAGGGCTACGTCAGTATCAAACAATCACATTCAATAACTTGTTCTTACCCATTAAACCTTGTAACTAGTGATGTTCTAGAAAAAGGTCGGGTTACCATTATTGGTGATTTCAATTAAAGGGTTTCAGCCCCATTTCTTGTGAGGTCGTTATTACCATATGTCTTGGTAAAGCATTCGTCAAAGGATCGGCAAGATTTTTACTTGACCTCACATAGACAATTGTTATGGTACCATCTTTAATCAATTATCTCACATATTCATGTCTTAGACTAATGTGTCTAGACTTACCATTATAGGTGCTACTATAGGCTCTTGCCAAAGTGGCCGACTATCACAAAGGATAGAGATAGGAGGCATAGGACTAGGCCATAATTTGATATCCAACAACAAATTTCTAATCCATTCAGCCTCTTTCCCGTTGCCGCCAAAGCAATAAATTCAGATTCCATTGTTGAGTGAGTTATACATGTCTGTTTCTTGCTCGCCCAAGATACAGCACCTCCAGCTAGTGTGAAGATCCATCCAGAAGTGGAACGCTCATCTCCCACACTTGTAATCCAACTAGCATCAATGTATCCTTCTAATACAGCCGGATAATTATTGTAGAACAATCCTAAATTTTTAGTTCTCTTAAGATAACCAAAAATTCTAGTAATAGCTCTCCAATGTTCATTACTTGGATTACTAGTATACCTACTCAACTTGCATACAAAATAAGCAATATCGGGTCTAGTACAATGCATCGCATACATTAAAGACCCTATAGCACTTGCATATTCTAGTTGTGCCACCGCTCTACCAGTATTATAATTTAATTTAATACCGGAATCAAATGGAGTACTTATTTCTTTAAAACCAAGATGTTGAAATTTATTTAATAATTTTTCAACATAACTACATTGGCTTAAAGAATAACCCCCACTATGTTTCTTAACTTTAATACCTAAGATAGTATCTACTTCACCCAAATCCTTCATTTTAAACATGGAAGTTAGATACTTCTTAGTCTCATTAATTCCAGTCATATTCGTTCCAAATATAAGCATATCATCAACATACAAGTACACTAAGACACCATAGTCTTTAGTGAATTTAGAGTATATACACCTATCAGCACTACTATTGATGAAACAATTTAACAATATGACCGAATTAAACTTTTCATGCCACTGCTTAGGAGCTTGCTTAAGTTCATAAAGAGACTTAATCAATTTACATAATTTTCTTTCATTTCCATTAAGAACAAAACCCTCCGGTTGTTCCATGTAAATCTCCTCATTTAAGTCTCCATTTAAGAAAGCAGTTTTAACATCCATTTGATGAACACAAAGATCATAAATAGAAGCTAGAGCAAAAAGAACTTGAATAGAAGTTATACGTGCAACAGGAGCATATGTATCAAAATAATATATTCCTTCTTTTTGTTTATATCCCTTAGCTACAAGCCTAGCTTTAAAAGCTTGAATGGAACCATTAGAATGATATTTTCTTCTAAAAACCCATTTGCACCCAATAGGTTTTGATCCTTTCGGTAAATCTACTAATACCCAAGTATTATTGGACATAATTGAATCCATTTCATCATTCACAGCTTCTTTCCAAAAAGAAGCATCTCTAGAAGACATAGCATCATTAAAGCTTCTAGGATCATCTTCTAAATTTAATACCAAAGGGTATTTATTTATCACGTTATTATCTCCATCTCCTTCAACAAGAAAGACATGAGTAATAAAATCAGGACTTAAGTCTTTTATTTTCCTAGCTCTAGTACTTCTCCTTAGTTCAATCATGTCTTTAGAATCATTTGTTTCTTTCTCTTGAAAATCACTTTGAGTTTCCATAGATCTTGAATTATTTTCAATAATTTCAGAACTTGTAAAACATTTATTCTCAAAGAATTCGACGTCTCTCGATTCTACTATGACATTAGACTCTAAATCAAGAAGCCTATAAGCTTTACTATTTTCAGCATACCCTATGAAAACACTTTTGATAGCTCTAGGACCAAGCTTTGTTCTCTTAGGATCTGGAGCTCGGTAGTATGCCAAGCACCCCCACACTTTAAGATATGACAAATTTGGCTTTCTACCTTTCCATATTTCATAAGGGGTTATGTCATCTTTCTTGGAAGGTATTCTGTTATGAATATAACATGCAGTAAGTAATGCTTCTCCCCAAAGATTAATTGGTAGCTTTGAATTTGAAAGCATACAATTAACCATTTCTCCAAGAGATCGATTTTTCCTTTCAGCTAAACCATTTTGTTGTGGAGTATATGGTGTTGAAGCTTGATGAATAATACCATGTTCTTCACAAAATGAAGAGAATTCATTTAAGAAATATTCTCCACCTCTATCTGATCGTAGAACTTTGATTTTCTTTTCTAATTGATTTTCTACTTCAGCTTTATATTTCTTAAACATGGTAAATGCTTCATCCTTCAATCTCATGAGATAAACATATAAGAACCTACTACAATCATCCACAAAGGTAATAAAATACCTTTTACCTCCACGTGTTAGCATACCATTAAATTCACATATATTACTATGAACCAAATCCAATAAATTCGAATTTCTTTTAACACTAGGAAATGGATTTTTAGTAAGTTTTGACTTAGCACAGATTTCACATTTATCAAATTCGCCATTAAAATTTATCAAGTCTAATTTTCTCATATTCTTCAAATAACGAATATTTATATGTGCCAACCTACTATGCCATAAAATTGAAGATTTGACAATATAAGCAGAACTAGAAATATTATTATTGATACTCAGTTGATACATGCCATCATTGGCATAACCCTTCCCAACAAACAGTCCATTTTTCGACAGGATAACCTTGTCGAATTCAAACAAAACCCGAAACCCCATCTTACAAAGTAAATCAATAGAAACTAGGTTCTTCCTAATTTCGGGTATAAATAACACATTAAGAAGAGTTATCTTCTTTCCAGAAGTGAAGTCTATCTCCACCGTGCCTTTTCCAGCAACCTTCGCAAGAGTATTATTCGCCATCAGGACCTCTTGAACATTTGAGTCAACAATCTCTTCAAATTGCTTGAACATGTACTTGTCCTTGCACACATGGACTGTTACTCCAGAATCTATCCACCAACTAGATTGGACGGTGGTAGAATTAATTTCAGAAACCATAGCCAACGCATCACTGATTTCAGAAATTTCCATGTTCGAAAACATGTTCGAAATCATGGCTACATAATTTTCTTCAACCAAATTTGCATCTGCTTTCACTAACGGAATGTTCTTGTCCTTTGAAATGCTCTTGCGGTGAATGCAATCCTTGGCGTAGTGTCCCTGTTTGCCACAAACAAAACAGCAACCCTTTTGCTTCTTTTGTGTTCTCTTGAATTTATGCCCCACGCTTTTTACTTTGAAGTTCTGTCCGAGTTTCCGTTTTTTATCCACAGCATTCACCTTGAAATTGTACAAAACAGAATTATCACGTAAACGTGACTCTTCCTCAATGCGAAGATGTTTCTGTATTTGCTCCAAGGTAAAATCCTCCGACTTGTGAATCAGCCTTTTTCCATAGTCTTTCCAACTTAGAGGCAATTTCGCAATAATTGCTCCAACTTGAAAAGCTTCTGGAATTTCAATCTTGAGGGCACGAATCTTATTCACAAACACTTGCAATTCGTGGACTTGTTCCAGCAAGGGTTTAGTATCAATAAACTTAAAATCAAAATACTTTGCGATTAGATATTTGTTAGTACCTTGCTCCTCCGCTTTGTACTTGAATTCCAGTGCATTCCAAATTTCTCTGGCCGACTTCATTTCAGTGAATAAGTCGTACGTACGATCGGAGAGTGTGTTCAGAATGTGTCCTCGACAAAGTAATTCATCCTCCGCACATTTCTTCTTTTCCTTATTGACCCTCTCAATGACTTCCGCACTTGGCTGTCCTCCTTCGGCAGTAGGCTTAGGATCTTGCACCAAATTAGGATCCAGTATGTAGGAAATCTTCAGAGCAGTGAGTAAGAACATCATCTTGTCCCTCCAGCGAGCAAAATTGTTCCCATCGAACCGGTTCAGTTTAACCATATCTTGATTCATAACTTTGATTTTCTCCGACTCCATTGTAGCAAGATAAATCCTTAAAATTGTTGTAAAAAATGGCTTCGAAATTGGGTAGAACAATGAAATCGGATCGAGTAAAACAACTCGGACTTTGAGGCGTGATATCACTTTCTTTAAGGATTTATTTGCCCCACAACGTTGCTAATGGTCACCAGCAAAAATCCTCCAGGATACAACAAAGTCTCAGATGAGAATACTTGATAGCAATTCAAGTATTTCTTCAGGGTCTCTCTAAGAAACAATCGAAAAATTGGCTGCAGTTTTCTGAAAGAAGACTCGAAAATGACCACTCTTTTCTTTTCAATAAAAATGACAAGTATATATATGAAACAGTCTTGCAACTCTTCGTAAAATTGCGAACAAACACGTCTTTAGAAAATTGTTCGGATTAACAAACGCGACTCTTCGGAAGAAGTCGAAAACAAACAATTGCAACCCTTCGGGAAAGTTAAAACCGAATAAATAATTTTCCAAAGGTTGTCTTAAAAAGACATAAATAAAATTCGGAATTTTTTTTTTAAATAGAATTTCGAATTTTCATTTATATTTCATTTCCGAAAATTCTCAAATTAAAAAGGCAACCTTTGAATTAAAAAATAAAAAATAAAAAATAAATAAATAGTAAGGGATTAATGCTAATTAAACCGCTGGCGCGCAGGCGTGCAAAGTGCTAAGTGCGCCAAATAATCGCGCAATTATTTGCGCACCCGCATGCGAGTATGGTGGGGTCTATCCCCACCCAATCATTCCTTTAACCACAAAAAGGAAATCCCACACTTTTAAACTCACCCACTTGCTCCCACATTTTCTATGTGGGACAAAGTAAAAAAGCACCTATTTTGTTTTAACAAACAAAATTCCAACAAAGCGAACCTTGAAATTCTATGGAAGCTATATCGGAGCTCGGGGTCGAGAGCCGACTCGTCCTCCTCCTCGGCGTCGCGGACAACGATCAACAGATTCGGCGGCGGCTAGGGTTCCGGCATTGAGACGAGGGGTGGCGACGGCGACGGCGAGGCGGAGGTGCGTCGACTGACGGCAACGATCGACTGATTTGGCGGTGGCTAGGGTTTCGGCAGTCGTGAGCGTAGGCACAGTCGTGTCGTCGGAGAAGAAGGTAGAGCCAAGAAAGATGAGAACGTGTTTGTGTTTACTATTTATGTTTGGATTTGGAGTTATCGTGTTTCGGGTCGAATAATGTTCCGACCCTACCCGACCCTAAACATATCTTCATTGCTTATTTTATGTTTGTGTCTCAAACAGTATCAAGATCCGAAACAAGCATATTGCTTGTTTCGGGTTCGGGTCAGATCGGATCGGGTCGGGCTTTTTTGACATCTCTAGTTTGCATGACATAGTACACCCAGCTCATGCGAACGTGGATAAGAAATTGTCTCAGCTTGGAGGTAGCCGTGGGACTCCCACCGACACTACTCTAGCTCAATACCGAGCAATCAAAGAGCGAGAAAAGGCAACACATTTTTTACTCATTCTCAACGAGACGTAGCTGCCATTCCGAAGCCAAATCCTTGGGCGATGGATCCGGTTCCGCCTCTTGGACGCATTCACCAACTTGCCGTCCAAGAAGAATCCCAACGCCTTGCTTCCACGGAATACTTGAAGACCGGAGATCACGTCGTCTTGGCAGCAAAAGCAGCGAACGGAACGCCCATGGAAGAGCTGGTGAAGAAGAAAACCCAGCTTTTCAAATGGACGGACGGGATTTAATAGGAGCTTTTCGATCCGACGGCTCAGGACATACCAGAGCCTTAATGCAGATGAGCGGACAGGATCTAATCCCTGGATCAGACGGCCCAGGACGCCGAGCGAGATCTAACGGCCAGGGTTTTATCTTGGCAGCGCCTAAATCGGACAGAGGAGATTTGGCCACGTCACCCCCCCTTTGCAGATGAAGATCCTATTCTTTTTACTAACCAAAAGAGAGAACCCAAATCGTTAACGGATCCAAATTGTTAGCACTCAATCCATCAAATTTCGATAGGGCAATGCAATAAAACAACCCGTGCACTTATTACTACATTTTAGCTCACGTTGAATTTGATCCTTAAACTCTAGTTTTTATTCGATTTAGTCCTTATATTCTTGGAATCAAATCGATTCCTCTTTCCAGTTAACTTGGTCCCATTGACATTTGACATGAACTGCCGTGGCAATACAATTAGTCGTGGAACCAACATTTGTTGATGCAAGGGCAATGGAAAAATTACCTAAAAAATATAAATCTATTACAATTTATTTTTTTCAAATCAGCTTACCTCCTCGAAAACAAATTTACACTAATGTAGTTCGGCCACACCCTCTTTTCCTTGACCTTGGCAACATTACCTTGTTTTGTGCTTGCACCATGCACATGCCGTGGATATTCCATGCACATTCTCTAGAAGGACTTCGGGTTAAAAGAATCATTGACTCAATGGGTATATGCTCAAAGCAAATACGTTAGCTTAGTGATTTTGGTGTAATTATTTGCAAAATAGCTTTGAAGTTAAGAAAGAAAAGAAAGACAAATGAATTGTATGGACGTCCTCTAATTCGAGTGTGTAGGAGGTGGAGCTCATCGGTACTAAAGACACTATCTCCTGCGATTCGTCACAGTTGCATCTTCGGAAAAGCCCTGTACCCCTGCTCCCCAACTTCAAAACAGGTTCCACCTCCATTTTGAAAAATTACCATTCCAAATTCTAACTAAAAACCGGTTTGACTTCCAGTTTGTAAAATTATCGGTCCTACTCATTTCCCTCGTCGTTTTGTTCCAAGTTCTAATCCAGAAGTTGAACTCACGAAGCTGTCAACTCAGAAGACTAACTCAACTCCTCCTCGGCAACGCTCCTCACCTCATCCAAAGCTTAGGATCTGGGTAAATAGCTGACCTAGGGTTTCACTTCTTACACATTCGAGTTTTGTCTTACCGCCTGCCTTTTGTTTGAGAACGTATACAGGAAATGAAACTAAAAAATGGCTATACTAGGATGTGTTTTTCATCAGCATTTTGATCGAGCAATTGTTGTGTCTGTGGGGAACGATAAAATTCATTCTCATGGTGTATATAAGTTGTGTTACGGCACTGTTGTGTTTGAGCGACTAGTGTCTATTGTTTGACAATGTATTTCGTTCTAGAATGGCCTACGTAGTAGTGTCCGACGTGCTATCCTTTTCGTTTGTCTATCTATGTTGTATATTTGATTTAGTGTTTCTTGGCTATTGAAAAATGCACGACTATTCGACATTGAGATCCTAACGCACGAGAGAAGTGGCAAGTGTCTAAAAACTTTTGTCACTAGTAACTCAATCTTGAAGATCGTCTACTTCACCTTCTGATTCGTGTTGATCATAAATCTACCAAAGGGGCCACCACACATATGATCAAGTTAATTTTTCTCGTTTTTGGTCCTTGCCCTTTAATTTTTCATTCGCGTTGTGTATTTTTATTTATTTTCAATATATATTAAGTAAAAAAAATCATTAAAAAAGTCAATGTAGGCCAATGGGCGGCTAGGCTTGAAATGAAGTTTATTTTTTTCTCTATTTTTTGCTCTTCTCTTCAAATTTTTTGTTAGTTTTCTTTGATTAACTCAGACAGTCTTATATTTTTATGATAATACATAGTGTTTTCCTTTTTCAATAAATATCAACTTTCACATTTTCCATTTGTGATTTTGATTAATTAGTTCTCTCAAGGTTATTTTCGCTGATTCAGAATAGTCTTTAACCAATCAATTTTCGCGTTAAATGCCACGTTCAATGAGAAGCCAAAGCCCACATGTGCTCTGGGCTTTGAACACCCCTAGCATCATCTCTGGACGTGGATGGCAGCAAGGTCTTAAATCCCGATGGAGTTCAAGGACGGAGAGTCGCTGAAGGACGAGCTCGCCTTCATAACCCAACACGGTTCCGAAAAGGTCTCAACGATTCGCATTGAAGAAATTTAGATCGCTGCAACAAAAGACCATCCAGTATCATGATCAGCTGCGATCAAAAGAGGGCGAAAAAAATAGGAGATGAGAAAAATCCGCGAGCATGAAATTTGCACGGCGGCGTACATGATCCCCGAGAGGATCGACACGGATGTCCTTCATAGCGTCGACGATAGTTACAAAGGTGATGCTTGGAGTCTAGGCATTTGTGTTCCTAAGTTGGTATTGAAATATTAACGGGTCTCTCCTTTTTTTTTTTTTTTTTTTTGGTCGAAACTGCTGAAATATTATATTAGAGAAGATAGACATCCAGATGCTAAAGCATCACCATACACTATATCTTGCAACATAAAAGGAGGGTAAAGGATCCAATTTCGGACCGGGCCGTGGTTCCTGTGGGCTTTTGCGGCCCAATCTGCAACTGCATTCGCTTGTCTGCGGCAGTGCTTGAGAGAGAGATTAGGGCACTGGGATAGCAGATCTTCGACTTCAGCGAAAAGGAGGCGTTCCGTCCATGGCGGTGGCGTCTTCTCCGCGACCATCTCCACCAACTGTAGGCAGTCCGATTCCACTATTATTCGTTCCTGGTGACGCCCATGCTGGATCAGATGTTGAATCGAGAATTTCAGAGCATAAAGCTCCGCCTGGAAAGCCGATTGAGCTGAGAAGCTTCGGGTAAAAACATCAGTGAGAATTCCTTTGTGATTTCTGCAAATACAAGCCATTGAGCCTTGCAAATCCTCTGATTGAAAAGCACCATCAATATTGCATTTTAAACTGCCTTTGTCAGGAGGTTTCCATCGCTGATCTGGGCTGAGGGACGAGATTGGAAAGCGGTGAGGAGTTGGGTCGACAACCTTATAGATCCTGCTCTGTGCAAGGGCATCCTCTACTGCCTGGATGGGGTCTGGACTCTGGTTTTTGAAGATGAAATTGTTGCGCTGACGCCAGATCTGCCACAACAAATTTGCGATCACCTCCAATTCATGGAAAGCCTTCGAATCAGTGGCTCTGGCTGCGACCCAAGCATCAAAACGCTGCACTAAAGTAGGTAAGATCTGAATCCTGATATGAGGATGAGTCCATATCTTGCTAGTCCACGTGCAAAAGAAGAATAGATGCTCTACAGTCTCTGGCATATTTTGAGTGCATAGGCTGCAGACAGGAATGGGGGAGATGTGTCTGTGAAAAAGATTTGATTTAGTAGCAAGGGCATTCTGACAGGCTAACCACATAAACACTCGAATTTTAGGAGCGGTTTTCATATGCCAAATCGTTCGCCATAACTTAATGGGGTTCTGATAAGAAGTTGAAGGCACATTGAGTTGGGTATTTAGGTGTGAAGACAAAAGATGGTAACTGCTTTTTACTGAATAATCACCAGAGGAGGTAGCAGTCCATACCAGTTGGTCAGTAAGAAGTAAAGGATTAATAGGAATTTTTAAAATCTCTTCACTGACCTGAGAGTCAAATAGATTGGATATAAGAGTTGAATTCCACGTGTGATGTGAGTTATCAATGAGATCAGCCACTAAAACCGGTTCGCCTTGAGCAACTGTACCGCCCAATGTACCCATAGGTAGCCAATTGTCTTCTCTTATTTTAATTTTGGAGCCATCCCCAACTAACCATCGAAGTCGTGGAAGAATGGCTTCTCTTCCTTTTAAAATACTCTGCCAACCCCATGAAGTACGATTTCCCGCTTGTGCACATTGAAAAGATGAATTCCTGAAATACAATCCCTTGAAAAGCTGACTCCATAGAGCGTTAAGTTGTTGATACAGACGCCAAGCTTGCTTACCAAGCATTGCTTTGTTGAAACTGACAAGGTCTCTAAATCCCATTCCTCCAGAGTCTTTGGAGAGTTTTAAAGATGTCCAATTTTGCCAATGAATTCCTGTTTTGCCATTATTATTGCTCCACCAAAACACTGATATCTTTTTTTCTATTAATCTGCATAAAGACAGGGGGAGCTTGAAGATCGACATGGCATACTGAGGTAATGCCTGTATAACAGATTTCAAAAGTATTTCCTTTCCACTCTTCGATAACGTCGTTCCTTCCAGCCATCTAATTTGGCGTTTACTTTGGCCAAAATCCAGGAAAACATCTCCTTTTCGATCGCCCCCAATCGAAGGGATACCCGGTACTTCCCATAACGATTCATCACAGGCATTCTGAATTCACTTGCTATATTTTGTTGTAGAGACAACGGGCAGTTTTTGCTGAAATACAAACCAGACTTATTCCTATTTATAATCTGGCCCGTAGCTAAACAATACTGGTTTAGAATGTTGGCAAGGTTTTGGGCTTCAGAGACTGTTGCTTTTAGGAAGAAAACAGAGTCATCAGCGAAGAATAGATGGGATAAAGTGGGGCATGCTCTATTGAACTTAATTCCTTGTAACTGACCCATTTCCACAGCTTGAGTAATGAGAGTTGAGAGCGCATTTGCGAGTAAAATAAAAATATATGGGGATAGGGGGTCACCTTGTCTAAGTCCTCGAGATGGTTGGAAAGAAGCAAGCTGTTCCCCATTGAAACGAACACTTAGGGAAGTCGTTGTGATGCAAGCCATTACCAACCGAACCCATCGTCATTGAAACCCGCTGCAGCATGTAGGCTTGGAGAAAATCCCATTCAACCCTATCATACGCTTTTTGCATATCCGTTTTTAAAAGAAGGTTGAACTTTTTCTTGCTCTTGCGCACTTTAAACGATGAAGCACTTCTTGAACCACCATTATGTTGTCCCGTATCTGCTGTCCTTAACAAATGCTGCCTGTTCTTTGGATATCAAATTAGGAAGCCAAGGTTTAAGTCTATTGGCCATAACTTTGGAAATGATTTTGTAAGCGAAGTTACAAAGACTTATTGGTCTGTACTGATCAATGCTTTCTGGATGATGAACCTTAGGAACCAATACAAGTATCGTGCTGTTTAGAGAGCGAGGCATGATACCTGAAGTGAAAAAGTCTCGAACGTGTTAATGACATCTGCTTTGATAATTTCCCGTCTTTGCTGAAAGAAGAGGCCATTAAGACCATCGGGCCCTGGAGCCTTTGAAGCACTCAGCTGAAAAGTTGCCTGGTATACCTCATCTTCCGTTACTGTTCGCAGCAAATGATCATTTATGTCTTTAGTTACAACTTCAGGGTATTGATTTAAAAAGGGGCCAAAGTCGCGATAGCCGACTGACTTATATAAATTGGAAAAGAAACCCAACGTTAGCTCCTTTAATTGTTCTGGTTCTCTTATCCAGTGCTGGAGTTCATCTTTTAACAGACAGATTCTGTTTCTTTGTCTTCGTTGTACAGTACTGGCGTGGAAAAATTTGGAATTTTTATCCCCCCACCGCAGCCAGTTGATGCGAGATCGCATAGCCCAGAACTGCTCCTCTTGCTGCCAGATTTGTTGAATTTCTTCTCGGATTGAATGGGCCAGCTCTTTATCATCACTCTGATAATATTTTCTGTTCATGATAGTCTGTAGCTGGTGTTGTAAATGAACTATACGAAGATGACCGTTACTGAACTTTGATTTACTCCACCTTGCTAATTCATGAGAAACTGCCTGCAATTTTGCCACCAGAGTGGTTTTGTCTGCACTGGATATATTCCACGAATTTTGAATTATTTCTTTGCATTGTTGATCTTGGTTCCAGAAAGCTTCATAAGTAAAAGTCTTTTTTCGCTTGACAGGACTTGTAGATGTGGTGAGCAAAAGAGGGCAGTGATCCGAACCTAAAGCAGGAAGGGCTAGCACTTCTGCAGTAGGATACAACAATCGCCATTCCAAAGAGCAAAAGACTCGATCCAATCTCTCCTTTACCAGGTCAGCCCCTGTTCTATTATTAGACCAGGTAAATTCACACCCTTTGCTTTCCAACTCGAGTAAAGAGCAAGCACTAATCACTGCTCGAAAGGATGCTAGGCGAGAGTATATAGCTGGTCTCTTACCCACTTTTTCCCGGGGGTAGAGAATTTCATTAAAGTCCCCCACGCACACCCAAGGAAAGGTATTTACAGCACTGATCTCCCTGAGTATATCCCAAAGCTCTTGTCTAGCCCTATAAGTAGAAGGAGCATGCAAACATGTGATATGCATAGAAGTAGCTGCAGAAATATCATAGCAAAGCAGATCAAAATAATTCTCCGCTGACTTCAAAATAGTTAAAGCATAAAGCTCAGTCCAAAAAATAGCTAGACCACCAGCCAGGCCCACTGGATCCCTTATCAAGGAGTGTGGAAAATGAAACCGACGCTGTAATCTACTTAAAACTGAAGCTACATTCTTAGTTTCCATTAAGAAAACTAGATCGGGCTTTTCTTTGGCCAAAACGGCCTTTAGGGCTTGAACTGTCAGTGGGTTGCCCAACCCCTGACAGTTCCAACATAGGAGTTTCATTTGAGATGCGGTGGCTGTTTGGGGCCAGCCGCCAATGCCCAATGTGTTGTCTCATGTACAGCATAAACAGGGGTGTCCATGAGTTGAGTCTCATCCAGATCGATGAGTAGCCGCTCTAGTATCATACGGAGAGTATCTCTTTTGTTTCTTGCCTGATCCCGTAGCATTATTCGTTTTCAGAATTTTTGGCTTTTTTTGCTTGGGAATCTCCAGGGAAGGAGTCTGAACACTCTTCAATTTTGCCATTGCAGGTACCAGGTCAGTAGTCCTTGGAGCGGGATTGACTATTTCCATCATAGAGGAGGATCTTGAGGGGATGATGGGGGTCATTGTTGGAGCTTCTGAATCTGGCACAATGGGAGGCAGTGCTAGGATTGGCATTTGCATGGCAGGGGGAGTTTCAGGTACAGCTTCATCCATCTGCTTCATAGATTCCTGAGGATTATAGAACGTGTCCCAATACGGGCTATGTTGTCGAACCTCCGCACGTAACCAGTGGCCATAGGCGAGTTTCGATAATCCATCGTGTTTGTCTTCCTCATAAGGATATTCTTTACAAGCTGTCGCATAGTGTCCTAGCTTCCCGCACGAATAGCAGAAATGTGAGAGTCGCTCATAGCGAAAATCTAACCATAATGTCTTTCCTTCGATACGAATTAGCTTCCCCGTCCTTAAAGGTTCTTTCAAATCAAGTTGTATGCGGACCCTTCCAGAAGTATCTGGTTTAACTTCGATTACACGACCTACACCGCTTAATCGCATTACGCAGAATGTGTTCTGTGTTCCACTCCAAAGGTAATCCTATGACATGCATCCAGAAGGCACAGTGGGAGAACTCATAGCAGTGTAATGGCGTATTTGGTCGCCATGGTTGGAAATGAAACAAATGTCCGGAGAACAGCCACGGACTCCCTGCAAGTACTCTCTGTTTTTCGATTTCTAACCGAAATTTGACTATATACAGGCCACCATCACAAAGGGAGATATCCACCTGGTCTAAACGCCATGCTTTCTTCATTGCTATTTGGAAAGCAGGAAGATTAACAGCAGGATTGGTAAAAATATTACCCACCAGGATGAGGCGACACTCTTTCAGCTTGTCTGAGGAAGGTAAATCATCCCAAACTTCCAATTCTTGTTCTGAGCATAGTCGTCCCAGTCTTTGACACAGCGCCGCAATGCGCGAGGAGCTGTCTTGCTCTTCCGTTGCCATTAAGCTTACAAGTACACAAAACCCTGTGCAGAATTAAGACCCAGTTGTTGCATGTCCAGAATGGAAGACCGACAGCGCTATACGTGCAAATTCAACCTAGAAGAACCCTGTGCAGAATTAAGACCCAGGTGTTGCATGTCCAGAATTGAAGACCGACAGCGCTCTACATGCAAATTCAACCTAAAAAGATGATTCAGTGGACAGCGATGATTCAGTGGACAGCGCCATAAGGAGATGGGAAAACTCGGGACAGGGAGAAAGAAGGCCTCGATGATTCAGTGGACTCAAAAAACTTCACATGCAAGCCACTCCGAGGAATAGGGAGGATTACTTAAAGGAAAATGAGGTATCGGCGGGAGAGCGATGAAGATTAGAAGGAAGGAATGAAGCCGAACTGGACGTGCAGATTGAGCACGAAAGGAGAGAAGAAATTACAGAGGAGGAAGAGCTCGAGCATATCGCGAGAGGAAACTCTAACATAGGCGAGAGGAAACTTCATTCCCACGGAAGGGGAAATTTTTCTCTCCTTTTGAAAGCCGAAATTACATGGGATCTTTTCTTTAAGAGGCCTCAGGCGCGGACCCTAAATCCCACGTCGGCCACGGACCAACTGAATATGATTCTTTTTTTCCTTTGTTCTTTATTTTGGCAATGTCCCCATTTGCCTTGTTGGAAAAAGATCGATTAAAGCAGCACTCCATAGAATGAGAAAAATCCGTCGATTTGTTGAATGCAAATGGATACTCTAAGCACATGGTCTCTTGCTGAACGGGGAAACTTCCACGTAAAGCAAAAGGAAAGGCCACGCATCGAACTAAAGTCGCACAATCTTCGAGAGAAGTACAGTGGCAAAACATCGATCAACCCATGTAGTCCAGCCACTGTTTGCATTGCGTAATAAGAGTCGTACGGAGGATTTTCCAAGCTGCAATGAAGCATATTAGTATAAATGAACACCCCTTGCAAGATAAGGAATTAAATGCCTGCGGTGCATCTTCATCGAATGAGGTAGAATCAGCTTGAACCTTGCACAAATTTAGAAAAAGCTCACATGAACATGGTATTGAATGATCGTCGTAATTAGCGCTCACCTGATGGATGATAAAAACATAGGTAAAAGTTTTACCGGGCGAAATGGGCCTTGGAACGACTTCCCCTGTGCCATAGCTCCCCAAACTTTGAAACTGCAATTCAATTCAATCTGGACTCATTGTCGCATAAACTTCTCATTACAATCTTCATCAAACACAATTTGGATGGGTTTCGCTACCATACCCGTTGGATGTTGTGCCAGTGGATCGCGACATTCTGGCTCAACTTATTGGAAAATGAATTTTTTGAATTTTTTTAAAAATGATCACTTATTTCATTTGAATTAATTAGTTGATGAAAAAGGTTTTCATTATAAAAAATAATGTATGTTTAAATATTTTTTATAGATGATGGAAATATCTTTGGAGCATATATTTTCATAAGCTATGAAGAGATCATTTATAAGATAATGTTTTCTCAATCATTCATTTTTCACAAAATAAATACAGTGAATTTAATAAATTTTAATCAAAGTGCAACCAATTATTGAGGTGGAACTACGTTAATCGATGGTTTTATTAACTAGAACCACTTTGAAGACTTGATTATGTTTACCTATTAATCCTTAATGTTTTTCCCCATGTATAATTAGGCCCGTTAAGACCATGGCCACTCATTTAACTCACTAAAAACTTTTCATATGTGTATATGGTACTTGAATAAATGTCATAACAAATTAAAACAAAAAAGTAAGTGAACAAAATAAAAAGATGCTGGTGAAATAACAATTAAAATGACCTAAAGATTGAAATTCTCAATAAAAAAAACTAGAAAAGTACGCCAAATCATATTTATGCCGGGTATACATCCTCAGCTACATATGTATTTTTTTTTTTTTCCAGTATTTGCTTTACTCTTTCCAATGTTAAGAGTATTTCGACTTTTTTTTTCTTGAAATTAGAATATAATAAAGCTTTCAAAGCCAAAGTAAATAAAATTACTTCGGCAGCCAGCGACCCAATTGGGTACATTGCATATGAAAATTTTACCAGTCCATTCACCGTCAGATTTTTCTATCTCCCTCCTGACCTTTATCGCACTGTTTTCTTCGTTTACTTTTCGGAAAATATGGTCACAACGTGGTCGGGCCAAACAATGGCATTTTAAGAAACTCAATAGATAAACTGGTATGGACTGATACAGGACAAAGAAGAGGGCCGGCAAAAACATTTAGGGTAGCCGCAAATCGTACTAAAATTTCGACACACCAGTTCACCAAACGAACACTATATAGAACAGAACATGGCATGCTTGGATTTACTGGTACGCTAGCCAAAATAAGAGAAAGATGCTCACGACATCAGTTTAAACATTTCAGCAAACAACTGGCGAGCGTAGATTGAGAGGAAAATATTGACCGCTTTTAGAACCCGAACTCAAGTTTGAACTCAAAAGAAATCATCACGAGATAGCTTAAACCCAGCATGTATATGTGCCTAAGGAGATCGAGTCTCGGCTTTGCTTGGATCAAAACAGCACGGAGTAACACAGATTCACGAAAACGACCATCTAATCGTGGAGTTCCCTACCCAACTCGGAGACGGCGGCAAGCAGGCCAGCTTGTGACAAATCAGGCTATGGTCTGCCGCCTTGGTATTTTTGAGCCAGGATCCTTCGGCAAGGGATGATGGGTATGAGAGATGATGGGTATGTAGATTTTGGAGTTGTCGATAGCTTGTAGAATTGTCTCACCAATCTTATCACCCACCTTGATAGCATCTTCGTCCGTGAATACGTGGATTCCGGCATTATTCAAGTCTCTATTGAGGAAGTCTGTGAAGTCAAAATGAGTATCCGCTCCACTAAAACTCAAGACCACATGGTACTGAAATTCTGATGCTCTGGCTTTTGAGTGTGCCATATATGGGAAGCGTATTACTTCCAGACCTCTCTCTCTCTCCCATAAGAAGAAAAAAGGTTGGTAACTTGGTGTGGCATGGCCTGGCTAAGAAGTGAGCTGAGGCTTTTGGAATGCTTCCACGGCAGAGCACACAAAGATGACCGATATTCCAATGAAGACGGAGACACTCCGGAATATACTGTATGTTACACACACCAGAAAAGAAGAAGAAAAAAGATCATCCAGCAGCTGAAGGTGTGTGCAAATAGATTTAGCGAAGAGGATTTCTGCTCAGAGTGAACAATCACATGCAAAAACACAAACAAATTCGGACGAGATTTCACCTAAGTTCACAGGGTAATAGTGCCAAATTTGGACTTCATCGGAATCGGCTAGACGAATGACCGGTACAGTGCTCCCTGGCAAAGGATGGCCACAGTGGTGGTCCGGTGAGGTGCACGCGGCGGTGATTCGGCCGACGATTTGTGGCACGGCTCGTCTCATCTCGTCTCTTGCCACTCTCATCTCGTCTCGGTAGTGACTTTCGGCCGGGGTAGCGATGCAAGACGAAGCCACGAGGGACACCAACCGAACGAAAACAGGCTCGAGATCATGATGCAACAGCAGCGGCTTGGGATAGAGAGCACCCGCGTCGTCTTCGGTCCCGATCCTGGGATCCAACCCGGGTCATTTTTTATACTGTATTATAATAAGAATAATAAAAATATTTCAATAATAAAAATAATAAAAATAATTTATTTTTCAGAAAATCAGAAAAATCCAAAAATATCATATGTTTTCCCAAAAAGCCAAAAAAATCAGAAAATGCCAAAAAATGATTGGGAAGCTCGACGACGGCATTGTTTCTATGCCTTTTTGTGACGATGGAATTGGCAGGGGCTCTAGGGCCTTTCTACAACTGGGAAGTGAAGCAGGAGCTGATGGGCTCCTACAAGAAGCAAGTCGTCACTATAAATGGACAGACGCCCTGTCCCACCATCCAGGCGCATCAGGGAGAGAGTTTTCGTCAGAGTTACCAACAGGTTGAGCGAGAATTTCGCGATCCATTGACACAACACCCAATAGGTATGGTTGCGAAACCCATCGAAACTGCGTTTGATAAAGATTGTAGTGAGAAGTTTATGTGACGATGAGTTCGGGTTGGATTAAATTGCAGATTGAAAGTCTAGGGAGTGATTGAACAGGGGATGTCTTTCCAAGGACCATTTCTCCTGGAGAAACTTTCACTTTATTATTTCACTGTTCATCGGGTGAGTCCTAAGTAGAATGATAATTCAATACCATGTCCATATGAGCTTTTTCTGAAATTTGTGTGAAGTTCTGGCTGATTCCACCTCATTTGATGAATATGCACTGCGGGCATTTAATTTCTTATCTTGCAAAGGGATGTCATTTATACTTATATGCTTCATTGCAGCTTGGAAAATCTCAGTACGACTCCTATTACACAATGCAAACGGTGGCTGGACTGCATGAGTTGATTGATGTTTTGCCGCAGTACGGCGTGGCCGAGCCATTCGCTCAAGATTATGACAAAAGCATCATCCTCGATGACTGGTACTACAAAAGCTATTGTGATTGGGTGGGAGAGCCTGAGGTGATTAATTTAATTTGATTGCCTCAATTATGAAGAACTTAAACCCCAGTTTCGCTCATGTGTCGTGTTTGTTTCGTTCTCGTTTTGTTGCTTGAATTGCAGTCCCTGCTGATTCCCAGGAAGGGAAAGTTTGATTACGCTGAATCGACCACTCCAAGTTCACATCCAACAGCTTGTGATGCGATCAATCCTGAATATCCCCACTGGAGGGTTGTCCCTGGTAAAACTTATCGCCTCAATATTTCAAGTGACTGCTCAATCTGCTCTCAGCTTTAGGATTGAGGTACACTTTCATTACAACCTACAAATTGTTCCTCTGGTTGGTTTGTTTCCTCGCTTTCTATAATGAAGTGTGCACATATGGATTGGGCTTTTTCGATGTTTTTAAAGACTTGTTAGATTGAAGAAATTTTGGAGATAGATTTGCAAGATGAAGGGACCCTTCATTTTTTTGTTACTCAGGACCTCAATCTTTGAATTGCAGGATCACAACCTTACCATTGTTGAAGCAGACGGGCATTATATAGAGCTAAGCTTGATCGTCTACTCAGGCAAGACATACTCTGTCAAGATCAAAGCCGATTAAGATCCGTCGAGATATTACTCGATCACGACCAACATTGTTGGCCAGAATGCCACTACCACAACCGCTCTCGGTCTGGCCATGCTCAGTTACTCCCCACCTGCTGACCCGATTCAGAATGACGTCACACCGTAGTTAGTTTCTCCAGAGAATATAAATCAAATTTTTGTTTTGTTTATTAGCTTTTTAACGAATTACTGGGGAACATGCTGGTTAGTGTTTTATTCAGTTGAATTTGACATTCTAATCGAGTGTTAAATTGGCTTTCAATATCCAAGTCAGAGGCGATTCTAGTCATATCTCAGCATTTCTCCTGGTGATGGCATGGGATAGTTTCTTGCATCGTCGTTGACTGATCGAGCAATTTGTCATAAGTCTCTCGGCTGTAGTCCCCTGCAAACAGAAAGATAATGTTAGAGCAGGTTGCTTCAACTTTGCAGGGTATACCCAATTTATCACTGGGCACACATGTTGAACATTTGTTCCAATTTTAAGCATCTTCTAGGAAGAGGAGATTGCTTCTATTTTGAAGGAAGAAATTGTTCAGACCGCCATAAATCTATAGCACAACGGGCACTGACGGAGATCATCAATGATCGAAATAACATCGTCTTATGAATTTTTTTTTTTCTTTTTTCCCCCCTTTTCTCATAGTTCATCTTCCAGGAAAAAGGCCGAATCCATTTGATTTCTAGAAAGGATTACTAATCCTTCACTTTTCGTAGAATTCTTCATTAGTGGTTGTGAGATTGCTGATAAGATCATTTGGAAACCTTCTACTATAGATGCGGATTCCATCGAATGGTTCAAAGATAGGATGGTGCTGCTTGTTGTTTCTGGTTGTAACTCTCCTCGCAGGTTATGCATGAATGAGCTTAACAAGCTCATAGGGTTGTTTTCTTACAGAGTATTATATGGAATGGTCCAGGATGCTATAGTCAAGACTTGAGATTGAAGAGTGCATGAATGAACTTCGAGAGAGATTCCACTCCGTGCAGGCAATATATGTGACAACACTCATGTCTTTGCTGGAAAGGTTGTTTTGCTCATATATAGGATAGTTACGCAGTTTGGAGAAGTATATCAATTCCATCTCTATGATGTTTCTGATTACTGCTCATGGTCCTGTTCAGTTATGAGTATTTGTTTGTTGAAATTTGCAAAAAATGCACTTTCTCATTGTACATGCCACATTGTTTATTTCGTGGTCAGCTTTACATAACTATAATGAGACTGATATAATTTCAAACTGAACATGTTTTGCTCATATATGCGATAGTTACGCAGCTTGGAGAAGTATATCGATTCCATCTCTGACATTTCTGATTACTGCTCTTGTAGTATACACATGTCCCCTTTAGTGATGAGTGTTTGTTGAAATTTGCAAATAAGGCACTTACTCATGGTACATGCCACATTGTTTATCTCGTGGTCCACTTTACATAACTATAATGAGATTGATATTATTTCAAACTGAACATGTTTCGGGATAATCAGCCCATTATAGACATTAGGAAAAAAGATCTGTTCGTAGTGTCACTGAGATTAATCACTATAGTCCTACCTAGAAGCGAAAATAAACGAAGGGGAAAGAATAGATAGGCAACTCTATCATCCCCAATCCGACATGGTTGCCAATCTAAGGTAAAGGTTGTGTTTTTTTTTGGGTCCAATTTCAATAGCTTCCACAAATCACTTTCCTGTCATTCAAAGAAGGTTTAGCATCGATCCATTTGAAAAAAAAAAAAAAAAATTGCAAATCATCAACCTGACCAATACCCTTGATAGTTTGGATTTTGATGATTGGAATGTGCTGTGTGCCAAGTGCGGGAAATTGCATCGGAAATAAGAAATAGGATCGCTTGGTTCGTAGTGAACCGGGTACCCTCTTGGAAAAGGGACATGAATGCACAACCACCTACAAATATATGATATTATATTGTATAGTTTTGGCCAATTAGATGGAGTTAACAAAGGAACTTGATTGCATCAATTTTACAAATTATAGAAATTGATAGCCTTTTTTGAAAGTTTTAAAAACTCAATTACACTTTCATTACAAGTTTTAGAACTTTTTTGTGCACTTATGCATTTATTAAAATATTATTCACGATGCATTTGATAAAAATAATTTGGAAAATTGATAGTAATAATGTCACAACTTTCATGCGGTGCCCATTTGATACTAAAAATTTTCAGTTAACTAGTTAAGTCTCATTGATTTTAGAAAACGTTCACTTAAGTGACATCAATAATATCTCTTATAGAAAAATCCGACGTGGTATTAATTTAGCATAAAATTGTTCAATGAGCTAGCCAAGGAAATGAAAAGGCGTGTCGAACGATGTTGTTTAACCCTTTCAATGCCTCAAATTGATGAATAAGGGATGAATTACGCACAATCGATAAACATAACTCCACATTTCCATCCGCAAATTAAAAAATTGGGGAAGATAAAGGCTTCGTCCCTGCCTATCCTCAAGAATAAAAACATAAAGTTGCAAAATTTGTAAGGTCACCACTCTCCAACTCGGTACTTTGTTCTCGGTTCTCTGAACTTGGACTTTAGGGCGAAAAACGAATGGCTTTGCAGATGCAGAGAGACGAGAGGACAAACGAGAGGGAAGGGCGAGTCCTCGTGGGTGACATCACCACCAAGCTTTACATTAAATATTTTCTTTTCTTTTCCGACAGACATATAACTCAGCCCTCCTGCCTTACTTAAGTCCAACGTTACCCGTCTATTGCTCAAAAAAAAAAAAAAAAAAAAAAAACGTGACCCGTCTAGGATAATTTCTTCCTTTACATTTTTTTTTTATATTCTTTCCTCTCTTTTTTTCTTTTTTATACTTTTTTCTGCTTTTTTCCATAAAAAAAAACAAAATTAAAAAAAAAAAAAGATTAAAACCTAAAAACACACAAATTTTAAAAAAAAAAAAAAATCCAGGCAGAGGGCTGGCCCTAGCCCTTAAAAGCATTCAAATAGTCCATGTATAATATTAATAAAAATGAGAATCGTTATCTAGTTTGTACCCTAAAGTTTATCAAATGCTAAAAGCCAAAAGACATTTCGTGCCGTCTAATTTTTGGCCCTAGTTGTTTAGACTGCAAAGTGGAAAGTGTATTTTCACTTGGACATAAAAGGACGTGGGATGAGAGAAATTAATATGTGTGTATATATATGGTTTTGATGTAATATAATATGCCCCAACTCTCTCTTGTGAAACCATTGTAAATTTTCTCACTGTACCCATGGAGTTAAACTCAATGCATTAGGAGTCAAATTCTAGCAAATGCAAGGGTCCAAAACACCTATGAATTGAATGCATCAAATCAACGATTCATGGAGAACATCCATTGAAACTTAAAGGCATCTTTAGAGGATTACCAGGTTATAACTCCTAAATCCGCAATTGGCCAACTCCTAGATCAGGCAAAGGAGTTACGACCCTCCCGGAGCCAAGCCTTAGCCAAAATATAATAATAATAATAATAATAATAATAATAATAATAATAATAATAATAATAATAAAGGGAAAAAAAAAACCAAAAAAAGTCCTACTCCCCAACCCTTATTCCCAACATTCTCCGAGTCAAGACTTTTTATGCAGCTTTCGGAAACTGGTGCTTGATTGAACGAGCGCCTTCTCTAGCAACTTTTCCATTTTGTTCCGTAAATTCTTGAACGTCCTAACAAGCGTGCGTGTGCGTGTCGTTTGGTACTCTGATTATTGTCTTCTTCTTTTTTCGGTAAATGATTATTGTCTTTGGATCTACGAGTTGTAATTTAAGGATGCAAAAAATATTGTTCCACGGATCAATTTCTAATCGGAAACCGATTTTTCTATTTCTAGTCCCTAAATCAATTTTCTAAGCAAAAATACATATTTGATAGCCACATAAAATTTCTTTTTTGAACAGCGCCAATGAGGCCAGCTAATATTGAGGACAAGTGATAAGAAACATTTTTATTTCTCATTTTTTATTTTGAAAATTGAAAAGTAGAATACTTTCACTTATCATTTCCGTTCCAAACCTATTTTTAGACTAAATTTTTTTTTCCAACAATAGATAAATGAAATTATATTATCAAATTGATTTATGCTCGAAATAAAAACAAAAAATAGAAAAATAAAATTATTATCATACTTGTTCAACGTAATCTCAATAGAAAAAGAGTAAAAAAAATATAAATCATTTACATATTTCCTCAAACTAGATAAATATTAGAATACTTTCATGATACATTCTTTCTAAATCGATGAAAATAATATGACCAATGACATAGCTGTAGAAAATTTATTCATATAAACAACTAATCAATCATGAAAAACGGATCCATATATGATTGTACAACATCGATATCAATAAACACAGCGGAATTAAAGCGTACCTGTTTGAGCTATTGCTTCACTTGGTAGATCACTCTGATAATCAGGGATCTATTGGAATGCCAGATCTTCCTCTTTATGACCTATTTCGATATAGCAGCTTTCAATGGGATTAAAACAACGGATAGGTATAGCATACCCTTTTATAGGCTAGAGAAGGGACCTAGCAAACCCTAATCAACAGCGTGTTAACTGGGCCCTTCCCACTACGGGCTTCAATTAAATACAATTGCCTACACTTTGCTGCTCAACTAGGCCGTTATCAATAGATGCCAATACCTAATTCAATCAGATCACTTTAGGGTTCAACAAATATTGTAATATCCATTAACCCGATTATTTAAAATAGAAAATCAATTAATTAATGTAAGCTCATATTATAAGAAATTTCCAACATTCTCCCACTTGGGCTACATTAATTAACTTATTTTATTTTGAAAATGATTTTATATTTGAAAAAGACATTATCAGGTTAATAACTGAAAATTTTTGTTTTATGTGGCCACAATTTTTAAAAAAGAATATTCCAATAATGACATCTCATTACCAATCCAATCCTATATAACCTCAATATAGGACTATGGAGATCAATGTGTTAAGAAAATACCACAACACAAGATCTTCCATAATCACATATAATAAGTATTATATTTTCATGGATCATGGGCCTAGTAGTGTAGTAAGAAATAGTGTCGACATGTGATCAAGATATACACTATTTCTTATCGGTCCTTAATGCAATTTCTCAACGACATGAAACTGCATTAGCACAATTTCTAAACAATATGAAATTGCCTCAGTGCAATTCTAAACAACATGAAATTGCACAATTATGTCACAATCCAACATGAGATCTCATAATCAGTGACATCCAATCATCTTTAAACTAAAATTTGTTTAAGGATACTGTTTTATACTTCCATTTCTCAGTCAACAGGAAAAATGATAACAATAGAATCAATAACAACAATCATTGAAAATAAATGCTTTAATAGACATCATAAAAGCATTATCAGTCTTCATATAACTATAATATCCAGAAGTACAAACTATATAACTCCCACTAACAAAAGAAAGCAAAAGATTCTAAAACACCCATATTCTTTACATATTCTTTAAATAAAATGGGTCGTAAGTCTTTTGTTAGAGGATGAGCCAATATGAACTTAGTTCTAATATTCTCAATTACAATGTCTCCCTTTTTGACCAAATCTTTAACAGTATAATATTTGATCCAATTAACATTTCAACAATGGCATTGTTGTTATTTATAGCAAAAATAATTGTTTGTTACACATAATGTAATAAAATCAATTATGGGCAATAAGTATTTCAACAAAAAATAATTAGTACATTATAAACTCCCCTTTGGGCAGAGTGTATAATGCACAATTATTTTTCACAGCATGAAGTTTATAAAGCAACAATAAAAAGAATTACATATAATTGTCAATGATCTATCCTCTTTGGGCAGACAAATCATTTAAATTATACATCTCCATGATATCAATATATAGAGACGATAAAAGAGAATTACATATAATCTTCAAGGATCAATTCCCTTTGGGTAGACAAATCCTTTAAATTATATATATATTTCAATTATCTCAACATAGAGGAGAATTACACATAACTCTAAAAAATTTATCCCCTTTAGGCATATAAACCTTTTGAGTCACACATCCACATCATTCATCTCTAATATATCAATATAGAGGGGAATTACATATAACTTTAAAAAATTATCCCCTTTGGGCAGATAAATCTTTTTGAGTCATACATCCCCATCTTTTAATTTTGGAATTTATCTTCATACAATTTTCAAATTAATATACACAATAACTCCCTTTGGGCGAATAATTGTATATACTAATTTTTATTAATACAAAACTCCAAAAAAAAAAATATATATATATATATATATATATATATATATATATATATATATATGCCCAAAATTCATCTAACAATATGAAATTTATATTTAATACAACAAAAGGATGCTAAAACATATATATATATAACAATACCCATACAAACGCATCAAGATTTTCTGTCCAAAAATGCATCACGTTTAGAATTGCCCGGAATTTCCGGATGCTAATAAATAGGCTTAAGCCAGGCCAAGCAGGGCTATAGATGAACTTTAGGATGCACGTTGCGAAAGGAGATTTACGGAATGGATTATTGGAGGTTGAGCTAAGTTGACTTGTAATTTGATGAACCAAGTGTCGAGTAATTACCGGAAAGAGGCTAAGGTAATCTGTTATATTTGAAAAAAAAAAAGCATCAATTTACTTTTCATTTCTCAAAGGTTGTGTCGAGTTGAGTAATTATGTTCGTAAACTAAAATAAAAGGAAAGATATATGCAATTTAGGCTCCGTTTGTTTCTTACAAAATGAATGATTCGATTTTTTTAAAATAATTGCTTATTTCTCTCAAACTACTTGGTTGGTGAAAAATATTTTTATTATTTTTATTGTAAAATATTTTTATGGACGATGGAAATGTCTTAGGAATATATATTTTCGTAAGCTATATAAGTGATCATTTATGAAATAATATTTTTTTAATTATTTATTTTTCACAAAATAAATGCAGTGAATTTAATATATTCTAATTAAAGCATAATCAATTATCGAGGTGGAATTGTGTTTCCTTTACCCTCTCTCATTTCTCGCTGTTTTCTTCGCTTTCCTTTTGCCCTCTCCCTCCCCCACCGCCGGCGACGGCTCCACCACTGAAGTCGTCCGCCGCCCCCGCCGCCGCCCCACCGGGTCCAAGAACAAGCCCAAGTCCACCCCGAGGGCTCCCTCTCCCTCAGCCCCTGCATCCGATGTCGCCGCCTCTCTCCAGAGCTTCCGGATCCGAAGAGGGGTCCCGACGCTGCTCCCTCCGAGATGGCCTCCGCCGCGACCCATTCCGGATCCGAGACCCAAGACAGATCCGCTCGAGATCCGGCTCTCGCGGGCCCGGCTCCGGTACCGGGGGTCCGCACGCGACGCAAAGAAACCGAGGAGATGAATTTAGGGGCGAAGTCGAACCGAACCGAACCGAGCCTAACCGAACCGAGCCGGCTGGTTCAGGTCGCACGTGGAGACGGTGATGGTTGTTTCTTTCTTTATTTTTAATTTACGAGGTGGGGGCGAGGATCTCTGCTTGTGTCTGCTTGTGACACCGTGGGGCATTATCAGCTCGCATTCCTGATCTGTCCACCTCTTTTTTTGGGCAGCCGATACTTTAGGAGGAGATCGCTTTTTTTCGTAAAAGTCGATACTTTTTGGAGATGGCTTAAATGTACGGCAAAACGAACCAAGCGGACAACTTCTTCTGCTGCTGCTAAATCGACAGCGGCCCCACGAACTCCGTCTCTCCCCCATTAAAGTTCCCATCTTTCGTGCGCAGCTTGGTTCCCGGTGAGCGCGAGAGATGGGTAGCTGGACGACGGCATTGTTTCTCCGCCTTCTCGTGATGATGGCATCAGGAGGAGCTCGAGGGCTTTTCTACAACTGGAAAGTGAAGCAAGAGATGATGGGCTCCTCCTACAAGGAGCAGGTTGTCACCATCAATGGACGGCACCCCGGCCCCCACCATCCAGGCTCATCAGGGAAACAGAGTTTTCGTCAGGGTTACCAACAGGTTGAGCCAGAATGTCGCGATCCATTGGCACGACGCCCAACAGGTATGGTGGCGAAACCCATGGAAACTGTGTTTGACGAAGATTGTAATGAGAAGTTCATGCGATGATGGGTTCGGATTGGATTGAATTGCAGATTCAAAGTCTAGGGAGCGATGGAACTGGGGATGTCGTTCCAATGCCCATTTCTCCTGGAGAAACTTTCAGTTATTGTTTCATCGTCCATCGGGTGAGTCCTAAGTACAATGATCATCCAATACCATGTTCATGTGAGCGTTTTCTGACATCTGTGGGAGGTTCGAGCTGATTCCACCTCATTTGATGAATATGTGTGGCAGGCATTTAATGTCTTATCTTGCAAAGGGATGTCATTTATACTTATATGCTTCATTGCAGCTTGGAAAATCTCAGTACTACTCCTATTACACAATGCAATTGGTGGCTGGACTGCATGGGTTGATCGATGTTTTGCCACCGTACGGCATGGCTGAGCCATTCGCTCAAGATTATGACAACAGCATCATCCTCCATGACCGGTACTACAAAAGCTATCATGATTGGGCGGCAGAGCCTGAGGTGATTAATTTAATTTGATTGCCTCAATTATGAAGAACTTAAACACCAGTTTCGCTCATGTGTCGTGTTTGTTTCGTTCTCTTTTTGTTGCTTGGATTGCAGTCCCTGCTGATTCCCAGGAAGGGAAAGTTTGATTGCGCTGAATCGACCACTCCAAGTTCACATCCAACAGCTTGTGATGCGATCAATCCTGAATATCCCCACTGGAGGGTTGTCCCTGGTAAAACTCATCGCCTCAATATTTGAAGTGACTGCTCAATCTGCTCTCAGCTTTAGGATTGAGGTATACTTTCATTACAACCTACAAATTGTTCCTCTGGTGGGTTTGTTTCATTGCTTTCTATAATGAAGTGTGCACATCTGGATTGGGCTTTTTCGATGTTTTTAAAGACTCATTAGATTGAAGGAATTTTGGAGATAGATTTGCAAGATGAAGGGACCCTTCATTTTTTTGTTACTCAAGACCTCAATCTTTGAATTGCAGGATCACAACCTTACCATTGTTGAAGCAGACGGGCACTATGTTAAGCCATTTGTGAACCAAAGCCTGATTTTGTACTCGGGCGAGCATACTTCATCAAGATCAAAGCCAATCAAGATCCTTCGAGAAAATACTCGATCACGATTAACATTGTTGACCAGAACGCCACTGCCACATCCCCTCTCGGTCTGGCCGTGCTCAGTTACTCCCCACCCGCCAGCCCAATTTGGAATGGCGTCACACCGCAGTTAGTTCAGAGCCTGGGCAACAAAGCCGCCCAAGGTAATATATATGGACTAATGTCTTAGTTAGAGAGGCTGTTTACGGGTTACGTAGTGGGCCCCAGTTGGGGATTTGATCGTGTTCCCATGGGGCCAAGTAAGGCACGCATTTCGTTTTGCAGTTGCACTTCAGGAGATACTATTATAAGGGTAATAACTCCAAAACGGACCGCGGGCGACATCTGGTGCTTTTGCTGCTGCTGCTTCTCCTTCTTCTTCCTTGCTGAATTGACAGCGGCTGCACGAACTCCGTCTCTCCCCATTAAAATTCTCATCTTTCGTGCGCAGCTTGGTTCTCGGTGAGCGCGAGAGATGGGTAGCTCGACGACGGCATTGTTTCTATGCCTTTTCATGACGATGGGATTGGCAGGGGCTCTAGGGCCTTTCTACAACTGGGAAGTGAAGCAAGAGCTGATGGGCTCCTACAAGAAGCAGGTCGTCACCATCAACGGACAGACCCCTGGGCCAAGCATCCAGGCGCATCAGGGAGAGAGAGTTTTCGTCAGACTTACCAACAGGTTGAGCAAGAATGTCACGATTCATTGGCACAACACCCAACAGGTATGGTTGCGAAACCCATCCAAACTGTGTTTGATGAAGATTGTAATGAGAAGTTTATGCGACGATGAGTCCGGATTGGATTGAATTGAATTGCAGATTCAAAGTCTGGGGAGCAATGGAACAGGGGATGTCGTTCCAAGGCCCATTTTGCCCGGCAAAACTTTCACCTATGTTTTCATCGTCCATCAGGTGAACGCTAATTACAACGCTAATTACAACGATCATTCAATACCATGTTCATTAACATGTTCATGTGAGCTTTCTTCTGAAATTTGTGCGAGGTTCAAGCTGATTCTACCTCATTCGATGAAGATGCACTGCAGGCATTTAATTTCTTATCTTGCAAAGGGTGTTCATTTATACTCATATGCTTCATTGCAGCTTGGAAAATCTCCGTACGACTCCTATTACGCAATGCAAACAGTGGCTGGACTACATGGGTTGATCGATGTTTTGCCACCGTACGGCATGGGCGAGCCATTCCTTCATGAAAGTGACCATTCCATAAGACAAAAGTACCAGTAAGATTACAACCGTGAACTAGCTAGAGGCAGGAAACTCGGCATGGGCAACAAGTCATTTCGATGGCATCAGACATAGTTATCTGTGAACTCGCTAGAGGAAGCAAACTCGACAGAAAAAACCATATTGCCTGATCATGAAAGTGACCATTCCATAAGACAAAAGTACCAGTAACAGCCAAGAAGATGACAGCCCAGATTGAACAGAGAACCATAGAATGTCTCTTATCTCCCCAGCTCGCTAAATAGTATGAAATTATGGGACCATTATGTCCATTACCGCATGTCAGGGCCATTAATATCGTTCTAGGAGTTCTCAAGAGACCCATAACGAGATTGGTATTGGGGGTCTCAGTTAAATTCCACAATGATGGCATGCAAAAAATCCACGGCAGTGCCAAAAAAGGAGTGTGCCTGACATTGGCATAAGCAACGAATAAAAAGATATATCTATAGTAAGTGGAAATGTTAATACAATTATGTACCTATCGCTGGCTAAAGAGCATTTATTGCCACAACATTCTTTCTGCAGTATTTTCATAACGTCTAGCATGATTCATGGAGTATAGAGCCAAGATCAACTATGAAAGCTATTTCTTCTGCCATTAATTTCATAACGTCTTCATGTGATTCATGGATACTATGGTACCTAGCTAGACGACAAAAGCTATCCCCATGTAAACTGTGCTGTAAGTAAATATTGTACCCTTGATCAGATCAGACCATTTAAAATAGCTATTCCATTTAAACAAGACAATGGACAGCAACATTATTGGAGTAAATTAAAACAGACTAGATATCATGCTAAAATAACTAAGCTTTAGGAAAAGATGAAGACACTAAGTAAAAGATAACAGCAAATGGATCCATTTGAATAGCAAAACGTCACGGTAATGTGAACACATGCATGCGTGTGAACACATGCATGCATGGCACCGGTCAGTACTAGGATTAATTCCATCTATAGAGAAGAACATCAACTGGATTAAATGAAGATAAACAGCCTTCAAGTTCGAATGCCAACTAAAAATGCTAGTTGAGCATGTAAAAACAAATATGAAAGCATGACAAGAACCTACTTCCACCAACTCATGACGACTTAGCTAATTCAGAAAGACACAGCAGCAATTCCTTTACAAAAGCATGTTCTGACAAAAAGAATAAACTTTTGTAAATCATCCAACAGTCCCATTCCATATTCAATCCCCAATCAATATTTCACAATCCTCTCATGTCTTGCTTGATCAATGTGCATCACAAAACTTTGGAAAGTTGACACATAACTAATATACGGATTGAACAGCAAGACTTTCCCAATGCATTGGGAAAAAAGTTAACTATAGAAAAATTCGGCAATCAATCCGAATACCTTTAGCAACTTTCATTAATGTCCTATCGAATTCAGCCAAAGAAATGCTCCATTATAAGTTCAGAGAATGCAGATAAAATTTGGTTACAAAATGGTACAAAAAGGAAAATGAAGATATACTTCCATGAGACAAAACCATCATATCTAAAACAGAAAACAAACGGAGAACAAATAAAAACCTTATTAAAAGCTAAACCCTTTACAATCAGTTGTCATCACCACAAAATTGATTTTCACGAGTGCTTGAAGGTCCCTGAGCCTGTGGAGATGCACGCATTGGCCAGCCAAGTAGTGGAGGTGAAGCAGGGGGGGTTGCATCTCGACTAGGAGAGAAGAGACTTAGCTCTACGAAAGTTGCCGTTGATGGGCCATCCTTTCCATAAGTCCGAAAAGAAATTGATCCACGCTTGGTCGAAGAGTCAGAATTTCTGCAGGGGCTCATTCTACCACTTTCCTCAAGATGGCTCAGATTAGCAATGAGTGAAACAGTCTCATTCTGATCATCACTAACTCTTCTTCTCACATCCAAGTCATTAAGCTTCCCCAATGCTAGAGAATCCGCCACTGGGCAGTACACCAGCAAGAAAATACACACCCCAGCACAACAGAAAAGGGAAAGAAATGCCATGAACACAAGAGCTTCAAAAAGAACATGTTCTGGCTTAGACAAAACCGATAAACCAAGTAATAGGATCCTTAATGGAAGGAAACCCGAAACTGAGAATATCAGCACGTATACTCTTTTCTGCAGACCCTTATTAATGACTAATTTTAGGATCCGCCTTCCAAGCCAAAATAAGTAGGCAGTTAGGAGAAAAGCAAGAACCCCAAGAATAATGGTACTCATTAAAGGGTAAGTGCAAAACGCAGCACCTTCAGTCCTCTTCATAGCACTTGTGAAGTAATGCGGCAATGTCCGTCCAGTACTTTTAACGTTGCTTAAGCTTGGTCCAACTAGAATGATGATGAGCTGAAGTACAAAAACTGGGAAGCAGTAGAGAAGAATATAACCAATTGTTTTTCCATTCCAGTTTCTGCTTAAGATTCCTGACTCCATCTTCTGCAAAGGTGCCCGAAGGAGAAACACAAGAGTGAGGAACAAGCAAGGTTCTGCAAAACCAAGATTTGAGACGACATAACCTTCGCAAAAAGTTTCTTGCCATTTGTAACTAACGGAGCTCAACACTTTCCCTTTCTGTCTGAGCAAGCTTAAACGGACAATCTCACCAAAACCCCACACGATCGTGAACACGATGAATATGATCCGGATGACCCAAGGACCCGTAAAGTAACTGAGTTGGATGAAGTCCTGGCTACGAGTGCGAGACCTGAAGTAAAACGAGTAGATGGTGCATAGCAAACCCAGAAGAACCAAGAGAGCAACCAGACAAATGGTCACCACACCGAATGCTTCGGCAACAAATCTTGTCAGGTGCATCACCCGAAGCAAAGATTCCACGCATGCTCTCTGCCAGCATGGATGCACGAAACTTCTCTGATCGGACTACACTTCCTTCCACGATTAAACGGCAAAAGAAGCAGCCCCGGACGCAATGCTGGACAACACCACAGACCCCAATTCCACCACGTACAATCGGTCGAAACGACCGTACACGAACACTGCCCGAATCACGTCATTAATCCGTTCGAACCCCGGTTCACCACACAAACATTATCCCAAGAGGAACAGTGTTCATGCTCAGGTTCTAGATCTGCACACACGCAGCAAAATTCATCAGCCCGAATCCATCATCCAGGCATGCCAGCAGAGCAAAATACGACGATAACAACTACAGGCTTCTAACGACAATGTCCGGGCGATACAACCTCCCTCCTATTCGCGCAACATCAGCCAATCACAGAGCCTTAACCCAAATCACAATTCGCGCAACATCAGCACATCACAACGACAGGCTCCCAACGACAATGTCCGGTGATACAACCTCGCAATCGCGCAACAACAGTACATCATAAAACCACAACCCAAATCAAAATCCAGACGCATACGGCATAAAAAAAATCTGAAAAAAATCTGCACCTAACCACGAAGGAACGCCACAACAACCGAACAAAACCCCCAAAAAAATCGAAAAAAAATAAAAAAAAATCTGGAAAAAATCTCTAAAAGAGAAAAAGACAACGAAAAACCACGAGAGCGAGTCGACACCGGAAACAACGAACGAAAAAAACGCACGCAGCGAGCGACGGAAGAGGCGGCGACGGAAAGCGGAGAAAGGCGGATCGATCGAGTCGAGAGAGCTCACAATGCAGAGGGCCTCGATCTGGCGGGCTCCGGCCGGCGAGGGGGCTCCGAATCGCGACCGAGCGGCGCTGCCGAAACCCTAAATCGCCGGTGCGCAGGGGACGAGCGGTAGAGAGAGAGAGAACGAAGGGCGATGGAATGGAAGCGAAGCGAAGGCAGAAGGAAGAAGAGCGAGAATACACAGCGAGAGAAAGAAGAGAGAGAGAGAAGAGGGGGGAGTTAGAGAGGGGGAGAGGGGAATAGGTGAGTGGGACTTTGTTGGAGACAGGCTGTCTCCAGCTGTTCTGAGGACCCCCGAGCCTGCAGCCTCGGGTGTTGGGCTCGGGTGGTTCGGGGGGGTGGGGCCCGCGCCCCGATCCTACGTGGCGCTGGTGTGGCGGCGTTCGCGTTGAGTGGAGACACGAGAGCGAGGGAGGCGGGGATGTCTTTGGAGGATCGAGTCATCGCATCCAATTTTTTCTTTTTTATTACCCGAAAATGCATATTTTCATTTATGGGGCAATTAATGGCCCCCCGATAATATAACCACTCCATTAATTTACAAGTGTGTATTTATGTGTGTATATATATGTAGATATATTTATTAATTTGGTGATTTTGGATTGTGAATAGAAACGGAAGCGGAGCAAGAACAATTAATATAAGTAATATGACGGCATGAATATGACAGAGAAAGGATATCGCCAAATCGGAGATAATAAATTCCTTAGCTTGCACTTTCAGCGGGCACGTTTATTTTGCATAGAGTTTAATAGCCAGTAAGCTGATAATACGATACCTGATGTAACAAAAATAATGGAGAAAATTACCAAAGCAGTGTGAAACTTATTGTAATTTTTTCAATTCAATCCTTTTTTTTTTACAAATTCAATTTTAAAAATTTTGTATTTATACTAATTTAGTTTGTCCGATCAATTTTGGTTGACTATGATATTTTAATATGTTTTCCTTTGTATTTTTTTCTTTTCTTCTTCCGACAAAGGTTGGGCTGGGGAGGTTCACCTCACCAGCCATTGTGGAGGCTCGCAGTGCTAGCCTAGCCTCTAGCCGACAACCGGCCAAGAGAAGAAGGAAAGTGAAAAAAAAAAATTAAATAAAATAAAATCTTAAAAATTGACATGTTAGCGTCAATTAGACGCCCGATTTAACCGAATTGACAAAAAAATGGAATTAAATTGAAAAAATTACAATAAATTTAAGATTGTTTTGGTAATTTTCCCAAAGTAATGAGATTCATCTAATATTTACATATTATTTTTTTTTTGGTAAAGAAAAGAGAAAGAAGTAAACCACCTAATATTTACATATTTATATAGTTTTTTTAGAAAAAATCGTGGAGAGCTGAACTTAACAAGTGGCAAAAAAAGTTGAACCCAATTTAATTTTGATGATTACAAAACTCACTCAAACATGCCATTGATTATTTGGAAATTAAATAGTTGAATTTAAGGTCTCTTTTTCTTTTTCTTTTTCTTTTTGAAGGATTTGGAAAGACTAAAAGGACTGTCCTAGCCTTGAAGAACAAAAGGCTTTGGTACGTAGCCAAGTAATGGCAAACGGACAAGCGTTTGTTGGACACCCGAGATTCCTCTAACTATCCAATTTCTAACATTTGTAACGGTGTCTAACGGCTAGTCGAGATTGTCTTTCTATACATAAGGTTGCCCATTGCCTTAAGAAATTCGAGAGCATTACATACTCAAAACTTACTATCTAAACTTTCAAAAAGATTGAACTTGTATAAAAAGCATATTGCAAAAGAGTGCGCCCTATTAGGTCATTGTAATTTTTACTGAATTAAATCAAATTACTCTAAATATATTATTTATGCTTTAATCAGCAATAAGACATCACGTATTAAACATGTATCTTAAAGTGGAACCTGTTCAATTGATGCTATAAGTTATACTAAAATTACTATAAATGTATTTTTTTCTAGTTGCCATAATAAATATATGTTGTAATTCGTAACATATTCTATAACTGATTTAACTCAAATTTATTAAAAAAAGTGAAATTTTTTCATGTAGTGAAATAATATTTACTACAAATTGTAAATTGTAATGTTTAAACTAAACGTAGTTCTTAGTTAAGTGACACTTATTATGTAATAAATTAGGCTATACTCGAAATCCTACATGTATAAATGAGGGCACGACATTGTAGCTTTTATGAATTTTCTTGAATCCGCAGTTTTATTCTTTTAAAATAAATTATAACATGTCAAAACATATTTAAGGATATTTCTATAAATATTTTTTTTCTAAATTAAACTCAAATATCTTAATTATTTAAAAAAAAAAGAAAAAAGTTGTGTTACAAAAATTAAAACTCACTAACTTTGTCCTTATCCGAATTTTAAGATATTAAAGAAATGAATTTCTTTAGCACAATGATTTTCTATGGAGGTACTCAATCTAATCGCTCAAATAAAAAAATTATATATTAAATTAACAAAACTTTATTTATCAAGAACGTAGGTCGAGTAGCTTGTTCTATTCTTCTTTAGATTTCCAATTAGATATTTACTATTGTGATATTTTTTTGTAAATGAAATGATATCATTAATGAATAGATTAAATATTGTTCTCTCTTTATCTATTTTTTCAAATTTAAATTAACTATTTGAAATGTAGAAAAGAAAGATAAAAAGTTCTATTACAAAAAAAAAAAAAAAAAAAAAAAATTCACGTTGTTGTTGTGTTTCAAAAATTAAAGCTCACGGACTCTGTCCTTGCCCGTACTTTTTCTGTTTTTTTTTTTTTTTTTTGAAGTATGAAATAAAATCTTAATATATTTTCATTTTATCCACTTTTGAAATTTCAAACATAATAAGAGATAGAAATAAGAAGATGAGAAATCATTAAGTTGAAAGTTCATTGGTCGAATGTGACCCATGTTGTAAAACCATAACATGAATCGGTGAAGTCCCACACTAACAAGAGTGACTAATCTGTCATTTATAACTTGAATTATAATAAAATCACATCGGAGTTTTGCCCTATAGATTTAAATGGACTATAAGTGTAGAACCATCCCCGCAAAGGGTTTCTATAAACCTCCGAAGATTAACTCTTCAAGGACCACAGTCGAAATGTCAATTCATAGTGGTCCAGCCCGTCCCATGTTTACTTAACTCTTCAAGTGATATCAAGGTTGCGGACCACGTCCATAGGAAAGGGTAAGGACACAAAGTTTTGAGCACGCTTCTGAATGCTCCTGTTGAGTGGCACGCTCCCGGGGTTCATCATGTCATTTAAGTACAACATCGCAATAAAATATGCGTAATTGAAGCTCGGATGTCATTCCCCCGAGAGCATTCACTGAACTTGACGTTAACCTCGAGCTGTGAAACGTCCCTATTCAAGCTCCATCGTCAACTTCGAAAAGCAAATTTTGGCTCTCGGGAACTTTTTTTTATCGTCAGTTTACATCCTTGCCCCATTGTTACGGGCTTTGCAACTCTCTTTAGATATTCCTAATTGGAAGGCTTGTGCAGCAAATGGGCTTCCTCGGTTAGTAAATAAGATTTATGGCCAACGCTAGCCTTGATGCATGCAAAGTTGTGGAGGCTACAGGTCTCTCGACATTGCAAAGCAAGCAAAGAAATTGGAACAAAGTTATGAAGGAAGATGAAGATGGAAGTGGAAGAGAAGATGTCGAGAAGAGGAGAAGTGGGAGGTAGGGTCGCCAAATGGGTGGGTTGGGTCGGGCCAGGTTGAGTAAAAAATGATTCGATCTAAATTAACCGATTCACATGTTATACAAATCTAATGACTCATTAACGGCACAAACTGACTCGACTTATTTACTTAAATATTTTATATTTAATCCAACAAATGAAATTCCGTATTTACTAAGTTAACCCACTTTAAGCTCTTCTTGTGTATATGTCATTTAAATAAAATCGCTATTTAGAATATAAGATGATATAGAATTGTCTTTCAACATTGCATAGAAATTTCAATTTTTGTATTGATTCTCAATGAAAAAATGAGAGAAAGTTAGTACTTGATAGTGAATTTATAAAATCACAGCAATGAATAATGTGGAAGAATTGAAATTTCAATTAAATTGAATGTAAGATATTGAAGAAGATAATTATGTTGACTATGAATTGCACCGACAAGATTTAAGATAAAAAATATTATGGAAAAATAACAATGCCAAATGCAACCAAGGAAATATATACTCAATAACTAGCAAGCAAAACTTGCAAGATTAATAGAATTTAAAAAATGGGTAGTGGAACTTATTCAATTAATGCTTTGAGCTATAAATAATCTATTAATAAATGTAATTATATCTATTCCATTATGATAAATATGTATTTTAACATTTTATAAACTAATTTGACTCATTATATTAAAATAAAGTGAAATTGTTCATGCGATGAAATAATAAATACTCCAAATTATAAACAGTAATGTCTGAACAATACATTTTTAACTAAGTGAACGTATTATGCAATAAAACAGGCGATACCTAAAATCCTGTATTTTAAATGAGGGCACAAAATTGTAAATTAAATGGACTTCCTTAAATTCACAATTTCATTGTTTTCAGAATAAGTTATACCATTGTAAAATATACTTGAAAATACTTTCTATTTATTTATTTCTCAAATTTAAACTCAAATACTTGAATTGTTGAAGAAAAGACAAAAAAACTGAATTACAAAAACTGAAGCTCGTGAAATTTGTCCTTATCCAAAATTTTTAAGAAATTAAACAAAATGAATTTCGCTAGCCCAATAATATTTATTTTGATGTACGGAATCTAATTATTTGAATAAAACAAGTAATGATTTAAATCAACGATACTTTATTCGTCAAGAACACATGTCCGTAATCTGTGCTAATTTTCTTTAGATTTATTATATTTACAGGTTATCTGTACGTTCACTATTGTGATATTTTCAAAGGTGAACCATATCATGTATGAATAAACTAAAGATTATTGTTTCTTTATCTATTTAAATTGTAGATTAAAAAAGACAAGAGTTACGTTACAAAAGTATTTTTGCTTGGTAATTGTGTTTCAAAAATTTAAGCTCATGGACTCTATCCTTGTCCATACTTTTTTCTAATTTATCCCTTTATTTCAAGTTTATATTCAGGAACAACAACAAAATATTGATATACTTTCATTTTTACTAATATTTTGAAATTTAAACATAATAAGATATAGAAATTGAGCAATAAGAATTCATTAACCCAAAAAGCTTATCCCTTGAATATGCCCCATGTGGGGAACCATACCACATGTCTTGCTACACAACGTTAGCATGGGCAAAAGTGAAGTGATAAGTGGCGTACACGAATATAGATAACAAAATCACATAGAATCTATTTACCAGATAGTGTTTTACCGACATCGACTTCTACAAATCTCTGGAGAATAATTCTTCGGGGATTGCGATGTCGAATTATCTACGTGCAAACACATATGTCAATTTATGGTGGTCCGACTCTTTGGTTCAAGAGCCTTCATTGAACTTGACGTGACCTTGGGCCATAAAACGTCCCTATTCAAGCTCCATTGTCAATTTCAATTAGCAAAATTGGCACTTTGGTCCTTGATTTAAGAAATTTCCGGGATCATTTCAATTTACATCTTTGCCTAATTTAATGTGATCTTAAGCATATTATAATTTATATGTGTGAGAGCTTATGTCAAATCAGTAAATAAATAAATCCCGGTCTCCCTTCTTTTTTTTTCTTCTTTTTTTTCGCGGGGGATTTATAGGCTATAGCTATCTTTGCTACATGGGCCTCGGCTTTCTCCAATCAGTGATGATTGGTGGGCCGGTTGAAAACGAGCTCCCAAGTTGCATCCAGTTAGGCACCCAATTGCGTGCTGTCAAAGAAGAGATCGGATATCTGACCTAACAAAAAAGAAAAAAAAAGATCGGATATCGAATTTCAATTATTGATGACATATGATTAAAGGGTATTTTGATTATACGATAAGCGGATATCCAATTTAAAAGCTCTCTTTATATAATATAAATAAATAGATAAAAACTCCATTTGAAGATGACACCTTAGCTATTTACCTGCATTATTATATAACTTGAAAATTTTGATTAATTGCACCAAAAAATTCGAAAAAAATATACGCAAATATTTATTTTTTTAATTTAAACCATGCTTTTAATTTTTCAGCTCATTATTGGTATTTTCTTCTCGAATTTCTTTTTATCAGAATGGATTTCATATGTTACCAGGATAGATCAAGTGCGGTTTGACGCTTGTCATTTTTCTCTGGTTTAAAATGCCACTATTTATATTAAAATTACAACTATAACCTTGAGGGAGAAAAAAAATCCTCCAGCTTGAGCTGCTTTTTATTAATTATATAATTTAGTATTCGTTGTCGTAAGTCAATATTAAAAGATTTCCGCATAATTTTGATCGTCCAAGTAAAAAAAAAATAGTCGAGAAAAATTGTTATTAATATTAGACTTCCCCTCTATTCTTGTATTAATCAAATTATATATCGTATAAATGAAAAACATGCACGGATGTATTTAATTTGGTAAATAAGTTACTCCACATCCTTGGGCACTGAAGAAGTAAGAACGCGAAAATAATTAGCAAAAGTAACGACTTTCCATACGTTCATTCTAATTTTTTTTTTATATAATCTTGAAACCCAAATTACATCAATATTTAAAAGACCTTTTTTTTTCAATAATTTTGAAACTCAAATTACATTAATAATTGAAAGCGCTTAATTATATAAGTTTGACGACATATACTTGAATCTTTACTATATAGTCCAAGACACTATATATATATATATATGGTCATAATTATATGCTGCCGCAAGCAACACCACTTCTTCAAGCACCACAAGGGGTGCAGGTGCAGCTCGGCCCGCACCGGCAGTAGAACCGCCCGTTCTCAGCAGCCGCCGCCGCCGCCAGCCCGCGACCGCAGGGTCTGCAGCCGCAGTTGTTCCCGGACAAGCACTCCTTGTGGCCCGCCCCTCCTCCGGCCGCCAGGGCCGCGCACCTGTTGCAAAACAAACCAGCATCAAAACCGCTCAGACAGCGTGAGAAACTCGAGTAGCTAGCCGGCGCCGTAGGATCCTCGGATCGACTCCGCCGCCTCACCTGCACGGGGCTCCGCCAGGGCAAGGATAAGGGCAGCCGCAGCTGCTGTCGCAGGCGACAGCGACGCGAGTTCCGGTCAGGTCCGCCATGAGAACTCCTCCTTCGGCTCTGAAGCTTGCTTATTTACTGTGACTGGAGGAGGTTGAAGATGAACGAGGGCATCAGAAGGAAGGTGGCTTTTATAAGCAGGGTGGCGATGGGGGCCATGCATGGAGGATGGCACATGGTGGTCCCAGCGGTGCATGTAGGACACGTGGCGCTTGCTTATTACTGCATTCGTCCGTTACAACTTTGACCGAGGGCCATGGAAACCCGCCTCCTTTTGCTGAGGCTCCGTCAACGGTCGCTAAATTTTAGTATTTTTAAGTACTGAATTTTAATTATAGACGCTCACCGCACTTAACTTCGAAACTTACTAATGAATAACTTCCGACCACTTGGGTAAAATTGTGAAGATTGATGGAGTCAAAAAAGGTTCGACTAAAGTCCGACCAAAATCGGAAGGCCTGTCCTTGGCAATCCGACCACCTAGATCATGCAATATTAAAAATTGGCATTGACACTTTAGGGCAAAAATCCGAGGGATTAACTTTCCAAGACAATATGGGGTAGGGGTGAGCAACAATCCAGTTCAATTTGGGAACCGAACAAAACTGGCCCAAATCAATTGCTTTAAGGTTGAAATTAAGGAAAACTGGTTGGGTTCCTAATTCGTAAATCTAGAACCAACCCAAGATTGGTTCGGTTTCAATTCCAATGCAAGATAGCTAGTTCTACCTTGGAATCATTCGATTCCCCGATTAAATCGCTTTTGCAATCATCAAGAATTGAAGCGTTGTCTTCAACACGAAGAAACAACTACATAACTATTTGGCCAAGCAAATATTTTTATAGTGAAATGGTACTACTTTCACATTTGATTATAAGAATATGATTTTTTACCATAATATAAAATAGTGCAATTTTATTTGCGATGGTTTAGAGATTGGTGATTCCAAAATAGATTGGTTTGATTCTCGATTCTTCACACAAACCAGAATTTGGTTCACCATTGAACCAATCACCCATAATTTGGAATCGTTAAGAACAGTGGTATAGATAATGATGGATGAGCGAATAAAATCTTAAAGTACATTACCAAATTATTCTCATTGTAAATACCTCAGACTTTTTTTTTTTTTGACAGAAAAGATTCTTGAGTAACATATTTACCCTCCTACGAAAACACCATTAAAATGTTAGAAAAAATTAAGATGAAACAAAAACTAAAAAAGAATCTAGAAGCTTCACGGCCGTTACTGTTCAACAACTTCAAGCGCACGTCCAGCCCTTGCTTAGAGCCGCCCGGACATCCGGCTGTGTTCAATTCCTCTTTCTTTTCTTTCCTTTTTTTTTTTTTGGAACTTTTGTTGTAATATTCCTCCTTATTCCTTAGCGTTCATCTTTCTAGAGAACTCCTCCATTTTCCATCTACTCTTTTTCTCCTTTTTTTTTGGGTCCTCCATTTTTCCTCTACTTTCATAAGTCAAATACTAGCAAAATCAATCCATGGACTTTGCCACCTTGATCACTGCCTCTCCAAACCTTGGAAATCTCTCTATAGGAAGTTTGGTATATCGTAGCTGATATTTGCCCCGCCATGACTCTTCAAGACATATTTCATGATATCACGAAATCCTACAGCTTCGACAAAAAAAAAAAAAAAAAAGGAAAAGGTTCAACAGTGCATGGACAACCTTGACTGAGGTCGTTGTCCACAAATGAGTGCTTGAAGATGACGAACGGTGAATGGAAGACAGATGAACATTATTTGTGATAACCGTGCTTCGATTTTTTTATTTTTTATTTTTATTTAACTTTATTTTTTCAACATGGCATCAAGTGTCATGTCGAAGCCACATTAGATTTTTAATGGTGATTTCTAATATAATCTTAACAAAGGGTAATTGTGTCATTTGGATATTAGTTTGTGGTTTTTGTGTTGCAAAAAAAAAAAATTGAAGCAAATGTGACATGGTGGGTATAATTTTGGGTTCTTTGTGGTTTTTTATTTTATTTTTGTGAGATAATTGTATCGTAAGTTCTAATACTTGTCATGAAAATCTGATTGAAATCTAAAATTTGCAAAAAAAATGTAATCAGATATTAAAACTTGTCAAATTGGTTCAATCAAGTTCTTTTGTTAATTTCGTTTAATTTAGCTAATGGAAAATACTAATGTGATTTTTTTTTAGTATTTTCATTCTCCTACAGGGTGATGGCGTGGTTAAATTGACATTATTTTGATCCATATCTAAGTTCTAATACAAATTTAAATAATAAAATATAAAAAATAAGCTAAATTAAAAGAAGAAGAAGACAAACTAGCGGCGAGAGTTCAACACCGCAGCCTCGCTATTACTGAGAAGGGTTGTCGAGGGTGGGGGATAACTAGTGTTGAGGGCTCACTAGTTTATCCTTTTTCTTCTTTCCTTTTTATTTTTTAATTTAGCTTATTTTAAATTTTATATTTGTATACAAATCAGATTTGGATCACAAAAAAATTATTCTAATTTAGCTGTGAAACTTCCCTATTCAAGCTCCATCGTCAACTTCGAAAACAAATTTTGCTCTCAAGACCTTTTTCTATCGTCGGTTTACATCTTTGCCCCATTGTTACGGGCTTTGCAACTATCTTTAGATATTCCTAATTGGAAGGTTTGGCATACGGGCTTATTCAGTCAGTAAATATGATTTATGGCCGATATTAGCCTCGATGCATGCAAAGTATGGAGGCTATAGGTCTATTGACATTGCCAAGCAAGCAAAGATATTGGAACAGGGTCATGGAACAATGTATTCTTGAAAATTACAACTAGTCCCTCGAGGGAGAAAAAAAACCTCCATCTTGAGCTGCTTTTTGTTAGTTATATAATTTAGTATTTGTTCTCGTAATTCATTATTAAAAAATTGCCGCGTAATTTTTATCGTCCAAGTAAAAAAACAAATAGTCGAGAAAAAATATGTTGTTAGTATTAGACTTCGAAAAGGGGAAGGTTGATGCAATTAAATTCTTGTATTAATCAAATTGAATATCTTATAAATGAAAAGCAGGCATGATTGTATCTGATTCAGGACTTTTCATGCATTCATCATAGTTAAATATATAATTTTGAAACCCAAATTACGTTAATATTTAAAAGACCTTTTTTTTGTTATAATTTTGAAACTCAAATAACATTAATATTTGAAAGAGCTTAACTATATAATTTTGACGACATATTCTTTACTATATAGTTCAAGACACTATATATATGGTCATAATTATATGTTGCCGCAAGCAACACCACTTCTTCAAGCACCACAAGGGGTGCATGTGCAGCTCGGCCCGCACCGGCAGTAGAATCGCCCGTTCTCAGCAGCCGCCGCAGCCGCCGGTGGCCCGCAACCGCAGGGTCTGCAGCCGCAGTTGTTGCCGGACAAGCACTCCTTGTGACCCGCCCCTCCTCCGGCCGCCAGGGCCGTGCACCTGTCGCAAAACAACCAGCATCGAAACCGCTCAGACAACGTGAGAAACTCGAGTAGCTAGCCGGCGCCATAGAATACTCAGATCGACTCCGCCGCCTCACCTGCACGGGGCTCCGCCGGGGCAAGGATAAGGGCAGCCGCACCTGCTGTCACAAACGACGGCAACACGAGTTCCGGTCAGATCCGCCATGAGAACTCCTTCAGCTCTGAAGCTTGCTTATTTTACTGTGACTGGAAGAGGTTGAAGATGAACGAGGGCATCAGAAGGAAGGCGGCTTTTATAGGCCATGCATGGAGGATGGCACATGGTGGCACGAGCGATGCATGGAGGACACGTGGCTCTTTCTTACGATTGCATTCCTCCGTTACAACTTTGACCGATGGCCATGGCATGGAATCCCGCCTCATTTTGCTGAGACTCCGTCAACGGTCACTAAATTTTAGCTTGTGTTCGGTCCGAATGAAGTCCGACCGGAATCGGAAGACTTGTCCATATCTCTCTCTAGTTAGGGTGCAGTCCGACCGCCTAGATCAAGCAATGTTACAAATTGACATCGACACTCTAGAGCGATTATCCGAGGGAGTAATTTCTTTACATCTCAATTTTGGGATAAAGTGAGCAACAATCCAATTCAATCCGAAGACCGTATAGAACGGGCCTGAATCGCTTTTGCAATCATCAAGAATTTAAGCATTGTCTTCGATATGAAGAATAACAAATGTTTTTGTAGTGAAATGGTACTATTTTCATATTTGATTATAAGAATATGATTTTTTACCATAACACAAAATAGTGCGGTTCTTGATTGTGGCAGTTGAGGAATTGGCAATTTTAGAACCAATTCGTTTGATTCTCAATTCTTTACATAAATCGGGATTTGGCTTATCATGGAATCAATCACCCATAATTTAGGAATCATCAAGAGTAACGGTATGGACGGTGATGGATGAGTGTATAAAATCTTAAAATACATTGCTAAATTATTTTCATTGTAACTTGTTTACCTCAAATCTTTTTCGATAAAAAATTATCTTCCTACGGAAATCTATAAAAATATTAAAAAAATAAAATGAAACAAAAACTAAAAAGGACTCGAAGCTTCATGGCCGTTACTGTTCAATATTTTCTAGCGCGCGTCTAGCCCTGCTCAGAGCCACCTGGACATGTGGCGGTGTTCCTCTTTCTTATTTTTATTATTTTTTTTTTTTTGTGGCTTTTGTCGTAATATTTTTCCTTATTCCTTTATTGTTCATCTTTTTGGGCCAACTCTCACATTTTCATCTTTTGTCGTAGCATAAAGAGTACTTGTGTTATATGGGCATTAGTTCGTTGTTTTTGTGTCGCAAAAAAAAAAAAAAAAAAAAAAAAAAACAAAAATTAAAGCAAATGTGACATGATCGGTATAACTTTGAGATTCTTGGTAGTTTTTTTTTTGATAATTATATAGGAAGTCATAAAATTTATCATGAAAGTCCGATTAAGTTCTAAAACTTGCAAAATGCGCAATTAAATCCTAAAACCTATCGATTGGTTTAGTTGAGTTCTTTTATTAATTTTTTCCAATTTAGCTAATGAAAATGCTTATATGGCTTTTTTTAGTATTTTCCTCTTCTACAAGGTGATGGCTTGGCTAAATGACATTATTTGGTCCAAATCTAACTTTTAATACAAATTTAAATAATAAAATATATAAGAAAAGCTAAATTAAAAAAAGAAAAAAGAAAAGATAAACTAGTGATGAGAGTTCATCATTGCAGCTCCACCATCGCTGAGAAGGGATGGCGAGGGGGGTAGTTGGCGGTGAGGGCTCACTAGTTTTTATCCTTTTCTTTAATTTTTTTAATTTAGCTTATTTTTAAGTTTGATATTGGTATAGGAATCATATTTGGATCACAAAAATGTTGCTTTGATCCTATATTTCACTATATTTCATTATACAACCACATTATTGCCACATAAGGGAGAGAAAATGTTAAACAAAAGCTACATTAGCATTTTCCGTTAACTAAATTAGATAGAATTAATGGAAAAGTCTCGATTGCACCAATGTGACAAGTTTTAGAATTTGATAAATTTTAGGACTCAATTGGATTTTCATGACAAGTTTTAGGACTTATGTTTTGCTTATCCCTATTTTTTAAATTGCAACTACATGCTATTGTGGAAAAATTCCAATTAAGAGTCTCAAATGCCTTCAATTTTATTTTCAAATAAATGCTTGAAATAAATCTTATTTAAAATAAGAGTTTTTGCTATGTTAGTCTAAAAGAAGGGTTGGCCTCATCGGCTTGTCAAGGCCATTTTTGTCATTTGCTTAGTTATTTATTTTCTTTCTTTTTTCTTTCCTTTTTGCTGGTGGCTGGCTAGTCTTAGGCGATGGCCAGCCATTAGCAACAACTGGAAAGAGCAAGGCATTGTCAAAAGCCACAAGTGAGGGCCGCCTTTGCCAGCCAGAGCCAAGACTTGTCCTTGCTAAATCTAGGCTGGACTCAATTTTGTGTTTTGCTAACATTGCGTAATATGACCAGTGAAAAATGCTAATGTGGTTTTTTATTTATATTTAATCTTTCCCATGTGATGTTTTACGTGGCGTTAAAGGTTAACTAAAATACTAAGACAACATTGTTTGATCCAAATCCTAATTTTTACACAACATCTTAATTAAATTAGGTTAAAAAATCCAAATTTTTTTCATAAAAAAAGACAAACTCAAAAGAGAAAAAAAGGCTAAAATTTAAAAAACACACACACACACTAAAGAAAAACCAGGGCCTCCACATGTGGTCACAGCCCCATCGCAGTTGGGGTGCTAGCGACCCGACTGGCCATTGCTAATGCCCTACTGGAATTGGGGTGGCGGCCACAGGCTGGAGGGCCTACATTTTGTTTCTTTTTCAAAAACTTTTAGCTTTCTTAATTTTTAATCTATTTCAAATAAAATTTAGGTTAAAATTACCTTTGGACGAAAATTCTCTCGATTGGCTGGAATATTTAGTTAGATGATAAGGTCAGACTCTTATTTAAAACTCCCACAGCTACCTCATATCTTTTTTTTAAACAAGATTTAACTTAGACCATCATTTGATAAAATAATGACATTTCATATCTTTAATTAAATTCTTTTAATTTTTATTTTACCTTGCACACATGTGGGTTTGTTCCAAAGAAATGGAACACAACATTCAATAATTTTGAGGACCGATCTGGTTCTTTCCTTTTTCCACAAAAAATTAAGACATTTTCCATGTAAATCATTTCAAATTTTGGGTAAAAATGTGATCCGGCTAGTCGTCGAATTCAATAGATTTTGCTTCGCTAGATCTCCTTGAAAATTGATAAATTTACAAATACCCTTTGCTGATAATTCCCCTTTCATATGTAATTTAGCTTCTATATTGTATGAGGTAAATGAAACGCACGAATTAGACACCCACACCTAATGTGAAATAGAAAGGAACTTTCATGTGACGACATAATGATGTTAATAAAAGCACATATGATTTTAAAATTGAGCCCTACACAAAATGACCACTATGTTCAGTTGGGCTATCTGATAAAAAGTACTTCTCCTGCAAGGAAAACTTTGCTCAGATGGAGCCCTCCACTCCTCTCTCTCTCTTTCTTTCTTGCTTGGACAGGAGGGAAAAGTTCGTCTAAAAAGAGAGATCTTTTGGATCGCTTCGTCGAAGCGAAATCCCGTGGCATTGGATTTGATTAGCGAGTTGACGCAACAATCTGTCCCAACCCTCTGTCTCTCACATCCACCGGCTCTTCGCCTTTTCAGGGTCCGAGCTTGATCCGCAATTCTCTCCCTCTCTTTTCCTCTCTCTCTCTCTCCCTCTCCCTCTCTATCCCTCCTTCCTTGCCCCTCCCGCCTCACATTTCGAAGCAAAAACCAACTTGGAGAGGACGTTATGGTTTTTTAGACATTTCCCATTTAGGATTTTTCCTCGTGGCAGCTCGGAAGTTCGGACGTTTGGTGGCCATCCTTGTTCTTGTTCCAAGGTAATTGCAATGCCCGTGCGCTTTCGTGATCTGGGTTTTTCGTGTTCATTGGCGTTTGTGATTTCGGCGTCTGATTCGGGGGTTTCTTCCTTGATGGGGTTTTCAGGCATTGGGGGTTTCTCAGCATAGGAGGGAAGTAGGGACGGTCATTTGCCACCTCGAAGTTAATTTGGGTTGCAAATAAGGACGGAGAACTTTGGTTGATTTTCTGGATCAGGGTTTTTCCTCATTCGTTTTTGCCGTAGGATTAAGCATTTCTTGGTTTTCGCATTGAAGCAATTCACCAAGGGAAAGTTGTAGAAATTGATAGGAATTAAGATCCTCTGGTTTCTTTTGGGAATGCTGATCGATGACAGTCTCAATTTTAGAAAAGAGGGGTTTCTCTCGAAACCGGTACTTTGATTTGACGAAGAGGGCAAATTTGAAGTGGGATAATGGGTTGCATTTGCACCAAAGGAATTCTTCCCGCCCATTACAGGATTAAAGACGGGGGTTTGAAGCTTGGCAAATCTTCAAAAAGGTCTGTTGGATCCTTAAGGAGAGATGAACTGGCGGTTTCAGCCAATGGTGGAGGCAACGATGCTGCAGATCGACTGATATCAAGCCCACATGAGGTTGAGAATGAAGTGGAGGATAGGAAAAACGTTGATTTCAATGAGAAACTGTCAAAATCCCTTCAAAGACGAGCTACAATGGACGTGGCAAGTGGGGGACACACACAAGCACAGTTGAAAGTGGGTAAAGTAGGTGGCTTTCCCCTTGGTGAGAGAGGAGCACAAGTGGTAGCCGGATGGCCTTCTTGGCTGACAGCAGTGGCCGGAGAAGCTATTAACGGATGGGTGCCTCGAAGGGCCGATTCATTTGAGAAGCTGGAAAAGGTCATTTCTCTGCCTTTATCTTTTATGGTGGATCTCCTATAAAAAAAAAAGATGCACATTTCTTTTAACCCAAGTGTATGTTCATTAGCTAGTATTGAATCTTTTTGTTTACTATTTGCTAAGTTGTGGACATAAACTACTACCTTTCTTGAAAACTTTTGATGCTGCGTAGATCCATGTTAGCTAGACATTAATTGAAAAGCACGTTTGAACTACTTGGCTCACATTTTAGCTCACCCTAGTCAATTTTTATTTGACAAGTTTCAGGTGAATGGAAAAATTTGTGATGTTCATTTCTGTAGAGGCATAAACAGTTTTTATCTCACAAGTGTTAAATAGGACACTGGGACCATACTATGTCGAATGATGGATGTATCTGGTCTTAAACTTGTAATCACCGCATGTTTCCTAGAGAAAACTTTCAACCATATTAAGCCTTTTTAAGCCGGCATGCTATGTGAACTCCAAGGGGTTGCTCAAGTGGTGAGCATAGTTGTCATTCTCGCTTAAGGCTTGGGCTTAAATCACCACACTTGTGCATTCTCTTGGAGTCACCCCAGGAGCACAAACTTACGTGTTTATGGCAATTACTTGATGTGCATGTGACAGAGGGTCTGTCACATCTGATGGGGACTAATTGGGTGCTCAAGTAGCCTGACACCATTGACATTCATCAAACAAAAAGCTGGGATGCTATGTGGGATGATGTTAGAGTGAGAGGTTTTGGTTGGAATTGGTCAGTTCAGTTAGACACCACTCCATTGATAAGCCGTTGATTAACAAAACATTGTCAATGGCTCATATGATTGAAAGGTCATTGTTACCATTTGGATAGTTTCTTGAGATGTTAGTGATGGAATAACTACATGAATTTTTGGGATTAAGAGAGCCTTGATTTCGAATGTACACGTTCTATCCTCATTCAGAGAATTCTAAGGCACATAACTTGTTGATTTGACATTCCAGTAAAAAGGTAGAGTCCTTCCATGAATTGATAGAGACAGAGTTAGTAGACATCTTAAATGCATTTTGTTTAACTCTGGATACTCTAGTATTTTTCCCTTTTGTGCATTTGAGCATTTATTCTCAGCTCTCTCAGGGATATTTATAGCTAAGAGATAGTTCATGAGTATAGACACTTAATGTTTTTGTTGACTACCTGTGAAAAGAATCTATATTCTAAAATCCTTCCCAATGATACAGATTGGGCAAGGTACTTACAGCAGTGTATATAGAGCACGTGACCTGGAAACGAATACAATTGTAGCCTTGAAAAAGGTTCGATTTGCTAATATGGACCCAGAGAGTGTTCGATTCATGGCAAGGGAGATAATTATCATGCGAAAGCTTGACCATCCAAATGTCATGAAGCTGGAGGGTTTGATAACTTCAAGGGTTTCTGGCAGTCTGTATCTTGTGTTTGAATATATGGACCATGATCTTGCTGGCCTCGCTGCCACTCCGAGTATAAAGCTCACTGAATCTCAGGTACACACTTGTTGTGTTTAATACTTCCTTGGTTGAATTAAATGTTATTCATGTGACCAACAAGTTGGGTAGAGTATGGATAAGGTGGAGTTGTTCTAAGAGGCTACTGCATCAATTGGACAGTAGAACAAAAGTTTGTAGGTTTATGTAGCTTCCCAGGTCTTCTCACAATTGATGCTTGAGTTTCTATCTTCATTCCTTAGATCTTCTCATTTACCATTTGATGCTGCATCTTCACATTTACCGTTTGCTATATAGTCTTGAATATAAAAGGGAGAATGTGGACATTTAATTTTAGATCAAAACTCTTTTTCTATATAAGGTCTTCATTCTTAAGCATTATCTGTAATTGTGATTCACCACTTTCTACTTGCTGTAGTTTCTTACTAAACTATAAAGATGATATAGACTTTCTTTGACTGACTTATTTTTTTAATTTCTTCCTCTAGATCAAATGTTACATGCAACAACTACTTCGTGGACTTGAATATTGCCACAGCCATGGTGTTCTACACCGTGACATAAAAGGCTCTAACTTGTTAGTTGACAACAATGGCAATCTCAAAATTGGAGACTTTGGATTGGCAACTTTTTTCCGGACCAATCAAAAGCAGCCTCTAACGAGTCGCGTAGTCACTCTTTGGTACCGACCTCCTGAGCTGTTGCTTGGTTCTTCAGATTATGGAGCTTCTGTGGATTTGTGGAGTTCTGGTTGCATCCTAGCTGAATTGTTTGCTGGGAAGCCCATAATGCCTGGAAGAACAGAGGTGCCATTCCTTATGTGGTGCCTAATTTGTTTACAATATTAGAACATTGGGAAAAACATTTTATCAGTCATATAGTGTTTCGAAAATTCTATACCCAATGTTTACTCGAGCATTTTTGCCTTGTGTACAACAGCTTGATGTCTATACTTTCGGTTACAGAAAATCTAATCTAAGAGTCTTGAAGAGCATTCCATAGTCTACTTATGCATGACATATATTATAATCAGCATCAATTTCATAGAAAATGGCAACAGAATTTGATTTTACAAGTTTCTATTTCAGGGTTTTGTTGATTCATTTATGGCATTTTCTGTAAGAGGGTGGATGTGTCATATCTACCTTAATATGTAGTGTTGTGTAAAGCTAATGTCAAAATGCAATCTTAAATATTTCCGAGTCTATAATAAATATTTAAGCACTTCTGAGTCTATAATAAATAATTGTCTATGTGATTCACCAATTCTTATCTGATCATGAAATATTTGTAGGTGGAGCAATTGCACAAAATTTTCAAACTTTGTGGGTCTCCGTCAGAAGAATATTGGAAGAAGTCAAAATTGCCACATGCAACCATTTTCAAGCCTCAGCAACCTTACAAGCGTTGTCTCCTGGAGACATTTAAGGATTTTCCTTCATCTGCATTGGGCCTGCTAGATGTTCTTCTTGCAGTTGAACCAGAATTCCGTGGAACGGCTTCCTCAGCCCTTCGGAATGAGGTGGGTCCTAAGTTTTTCCTTTTCAGCTTTCTTGATGTCATGTATGGTTTGTTCCTCCCTAGCATGTCTACTTTTAAATATTTTACATTTTGCGTGCCAATTTTCTTATTGTTATTGCAACTTTGAATAATTCAGCAGATTTCTTTGAAGACATTAAATAGTGCAATCATGTAATTTGATATGACATGATAGTTTTGCCAGGAATACTTACCTTCAAACTACAACCTTTTTCATTAAACAATGTGATAACTTTTTAATAGGATATTGAATCAAGTGGGGCCTGTGTTTTTAATATTGACTTACTGCTCAGTAAACAAATTTTAGGAAGAAATTTTTTCTATCTATGATGCTGCAAGCTGATCTTTTGCTTTTTATCTTCCTTTTAGTTACAACTGCTAATATCCTTTACTTTGATTTACTATCCCAGTTCTTCACATCCAATCCTCTTCCAAGTGATCCGTCAAGTTTGCCAAAGTATCCATCAAGCAAGGAGTTTGATGCCAGACTTCGAGATGAGGAAGCCAGAAAGTGAGTCATCTTCTGTGTTGTTTTACTAAAAGAAATCTCCACTTTTGGCCATAAATGTGGCTGTGGGTCTGTGCTGATTAGAGAAACAGTCTTTAGCACTAATTTAAAATCTGATCACAGATGGCTAGCTGAAAAAAAAAAAAAAAAAAAAAATCCCAAATGAAAGAACACCTCTACAGAAAGTTTGAAGTCTTGTCAAAATCTTGCTATATAGAAACCGATAGAAAAAAGGACTTTCTGTTAATTACTTGCTGCAAATGAACTATCAACTAGTTCATCCTTGTACAAACAAAAATGTTTCATCAAGTTTCCACTTTTCTACTGTAAAATAAATATGACCATTGTTAATGCGGTTACTTTTCCCTTTTTTCAAAATGTGTAATGGCGGAGGAGTTGGATTGACATATTATGGGGAAGGAAAAACTTGCTTATGTAGCCACTTAGAATTGCTTCATAAGAAGTGTTTCCTACACTCCACATCATGCTACTAACCCTACAATTGGTTGATTTTTATTCCAGACGTAAAGCTACTGCCGGTAAAGCTCGTGGTCTTGAATCAATTAGAAAGGGTTCGAAAGAGTCTAAAGTTGTGCCTACATCAAATGCCAATGCTGATTTAAAGGCATCCATCCAGGTAACTTGACCTTCTAATAATATCTCTTACATATATGTAAGTTGAAGGGTTGGATGTGAGTACCTTAACACAAATTCAGCGTAGGCATACATATATTGCAGAGGGACCCATTTTTTCATAGCTTAACTGCATTTATTATTATTTTTATTACCTTCTTTAGAAGCGACAAGAGCAATCGAATCCCAGAAGTACCGGTGAGAAACCAGGAGAAACGACCCAGAACAATTTCATTCTATCTGGACAATCAGCACAACCCAGTCTTAATGGATCAACACAAATTGGAAATGCAAATGAGGTTGAGGCTTTGATTGTGCCAGACCGAGAACTCGATTCTCCAAGAGGTGGGGCCGAGTTGAGAAGGCAGAGATCTTTCATGCAAAGAAGAGCATCACAGTTATCCATGTTTTCTAATTCTGTTGCAGTGGGAGGTGATTCGCATCTCGATTGTAGTAGGGAGAAGGGTGCTAACACCCAATGGAGGGATGAGGGTTTTGTTGCCAGGTGTATTCATCCAGATGGTGGTGAATTAGCGGGAAAGCATGACTGGTCACATCATTTGTTACATAGGCCGATATCTTTGTTTAAGAAGGGGGGAGAGCACTCCCGAAGGGATTCCATTGCGGTAATTGCATTATAACTTAAAGCTATTTAACTTTGCCTTTGCTAGGGATTTTTCTTCCCTTTTTCCGGTTCCCTTTCCACTTAGTTGAAGGTGAAATAATCTGACTCAACCATTTTCCTTTTATATATATAGCTTTGGTAATGGTGTTTAGTGTTTCTTGGCATTCTCTGTATTTGTTTTGCTTTAATTACTAGCATGAATAAAATGCTTGGAATAAATTGGTGTGGCATATGGAGTCGAAAAAAGCAATGGACGTCATCCTGTCCATGTGGTCATTGGAAGTTAAGTTGTGCTAAGTGCATCTGTATCTCTGCATTTTTTTGTACATTAAAACAAACTTATTATTTGTTAACTTTTAAGGCTTCCGTTGGAACGACTTGCTATGACAATTGGTATTGAATGTCTTTGCTCATATAATATTGAGAGATCAATTGAAAGTATCTGATAAATCATAAAAATTGCTTTGGAGAATAATTTTGTGGTAGCTTCATGTCAAATGTCAAAGAATGACATCAACTAATTGTAGAGTATAGATGAGGATCATTTTTTTCTCTTGCCTTTGGTGTGGTGATTCGCAAGCTATGATCTGAAAAGCTGATTATCTTCTCTTGCTTGTGTTTGCAGAGTTATTCTCCCAAAAAGGGCCGAATCCACTATTCTGGACCTTTGCTTCCCTCGGGAGATAACCTCGATGAAATGCTCAAGGAGCATGAGCGGCAAATACAAAATGCCGTCCGGAAAGCTCGCCTTGATAAGGTCAAGACGAAGAGAGAGTATGCCGATCACGGGCAGACGGAGTCACTTCTCTATTGGGCAAATGGTAGGTGATTATAAGGATGACAAGGAGTAAGTGCATTTCTCTCTTGAAGCAAGGAGGCCAATGAGATGGCAACAATGTCGACAGGAAGCAGAATTCCTATCCAGAAGCGGTAAAAGATATGATCGACACAAGCATTTTGTGTTGGAGCCTCAGCTAACTGTATGTCATCGAGTACTTTTTTGAAGCACTTGATGATGCTCCTTGCTTCGGACGGATTTGGTAAAATCAGGTGGCGGTCTTGTTTGGTGCTCCGACAATGGAAAGGGCTGTATATTGTCAATGTTTACTCTGATTGTTGGAAGGATTCTCTGTACAGTGATGGCCCATCCCTATCTATTCATTGATTGTTCCCTGATTATGGAAATGTTAATACATAATTCGAAATGGTATGGCTGAAATCTGGAAATATGAGGCACGGTATACTATATAGTCCCCCTCCAGCTTCAATCCCTCTCTTGCTCACGCTAGCTCCCTCTTTGTTCGCTCCCTTCTCTTCAGCTCCCTCTCTCGCGCAATTCACTCCAGTTCCCTCTCTCTCGCTCTTGCGCCCTCACCAATTGGACGGAATGATGAGTTTTTTCTACTCACAAGATAATTTGTTTTGTCAGTTCTCCTTCCTTAGTTATGCTGCGTGCCAAAAAAAAAAAGGAAAATAGTGAAAGCAGATGGTAGTAGTCGTTAGATGAGTTCAGAAAGACAAGCCTAACATAAAAAAAGAAGGGGGGATAATAGTGAAAACAATTGATATAGTGGTCGCTAGATGAGTTTTTATTGTCTTTCTTAGTCATGCATTGCTTGCCATATGTAAATTGAAAGAAACGCAAGCCTAACATTCTTAGTCATGCATTACTTGCCATATGTAAATTGAAAGAAACGCAAGCCTAACATTAAAAAAAAGGAAAAATAGTGAAAGCAGTTGATAGTGGTCCTTAGACGAGTTTTCTTCATCGAGAATGCATCTTTAGCGGTAGCTGCCACCGCCCTTTTTCGCTCTTGAGTACTTGTTGCTGCGGGGTCTAGATGGCAAGATTAGGAGCTAATGACCAGCGTCTCTAAATTAGGAGACATCCACCTCAAGCTTTCCGTTAGTCGAGAACTGGTATCAACATCTCCAGAAGTGTTGCACTGAAGTCTTAGATGCTTGACATTCCACAATGGAGGAAGCATTTCACTTTTAATTTCTTCTGGAAGAACCAATGCCTATATATAAAAAGAAGAATAGCAGAGTTCACTTAGCATACCAATACTCCATACAAAATACTGATTTGGAAAACATTTATTTACCTTGACTTCCTTACAAATCAGTGTTAGCGAGTCGCAACGGCCGAAATACCTTAAGAACTTGGCCGCCTTGAGATAGCTCCTCCTCTTGTTGTGGACTCTGAAATCCACCTCCAGTCTCGCATTGGCCAATGTTGTCGAATCTCGTGGACCAATGACCAGGATGTTGGGGCCGTCATATTGGAACGACACGAGATTAGGAGTTTGGGTCTTTACTCTTATCAGAGACTTGAATCTATTCAAGGCGAGGGTCTTGAATTCAGTCAAGGCGAGGTGCTTGAGATTCTTGTGAGTTATCCTGATGCGCTTGGCGGACGGGCTCCCCTTGAGCCTCAAGGTCTCTAGGAGGTGAAGCTGAGATACCGCTTTTCTGATGGTCCCCATTCCGACCATGCACAGATCTAGAGCAAGCTCCCTCAGATTTCTAGTGCCATGTACTTGGAGAGCTGACAACTCCTCATCCGGGTAGGCCGCCATGGTGAAACGCGATGTGTAGCTGAAGGATATGAGGTTTGGGGCTGATATTGAAATCGAAAGGTTTTCCTTCTCAAACATGGCCGATGCCTCAAAAGTCTTGAGCTTCGGTCCACAGATGAGGAGGTCCTTGGAGCGGGAGCAGTCGATCAGCTCCACGCGCCGGAGTGCCGGGCAGCTCAGCATTAGCTCGTTCGCGAATTCTTCGCTCTTTTGGACTCTGTGTAGGACCAGTTCTTCCAAGTGAGGCAGCCTCGTCTTGACGCCCTCCATTGAGAGATGGCTCACGTGGAGGACAGAGATGGTGTCAGACACCAAGTCAGGGCACATTTGCTTGTACCATCTTCTGTCCGGATAGTTGACGATGCGGCCAAGACTAAGGTGTCGGAGATTGTGACTCGAGGCGATATCTATCCACTTGGGCACTATGGGCTTCAAGTCATCGTCTCTTGCGAAGACCAAGAAGCTCATCGAGTTGATGCTGAGGTTGAGCTCATGGCGCCGTGTGATGTAACGATCGATATATTCTAGAAAAGTATTGTGCTCACCAACGTTTTTTCTCCCTAAGGTTTTTTCATCGAATTCTAGAGCAGGAAGAGTGTTGAAGGCATGATTCCAATCTTTAGAGAGGATGCACATTTGTGTTGCGTCCCTCGGAGACAATCTTGACATGATTTCTTGAATCATCAATTGAGGCAAATAAAGAGCACGGCCTTCAGAAATCTCCGCCATCATCGTCAACAAAACTTTCTGCAATAAAACAAAAAACGATTGGATTTACGTGACAGCAAAACCGTACACAGTGAAATCCTAAAGCGCAACAACAATAGGCCAAAAGAAACACTAGCGTCACCCTTGATCGTACACTAATAACAGGCACACGATGTCCGGGAAGAGCCGTTAAATTTATTGAAAACCAACGAATTACGAACTGATTTATCGAGACTACAGAGCACCGCACGCCTCTTATACAAAACGCCGAAAAGATTTCCAATGACAAGATCAGTCAACTTCTTCCGGAGGCTGACTTTATAGGAACAATAAACCATGGAGGATGGGGTAAGCCAAGTCACCTTCAACTGCGTTGCTTTCCCCTTTCTCTTCAATTGAACCGAGAATGCGTCACGAATCAACGAACAGATGATCCTCGTCTCTGAGGCGCGCCAAGACAATGGCTCTTCTACTCCTCCTTGGCACTTCAAGAGTGTAAGCACAGGGGAAGAGCGGGGATTGTAATGCCGAGAGCAAACTCGTTAGTTTCCTAAATCTCTCACCCAGTCCTAACAGGGTCTGGATTAGGAAACGTGGAGATTAGCAAATCCGAATTATGTTCTCGTTGGAAACAATTGTTGGAAAACCATGCGCAATCTTTATCCTCCTCAAGTTGAACAACTAATACAAATATACCACCTCCTTAATAAATTATTTTCTATGACTTCACCATAACATTGTTTCATTCGGTAGTTGCTTTTATAAATTAAATTCACTCAAATGAAAAATCATGATAAAACCTACAATAAAAAACTAAGAAGATATATCTAGTTTTAAATATGGCTTATACAGTGTTTAGTTTAAATATAACTTATGGAAAAAGGTATCTAACAATATATCTGATCATCAGATTACTTACTCGTGAGTTACAAATTATGGATATTACTTGCATAGCAACTTAGTTAAAGATAAATACTTATGATTTTCAGATTTGTTCCTCTGATCAGGGATGACCCAAAACATAACCCAATCAATTCAAATGTGGCGAGAACCGAAGAACATAAGAACCGAGAAACCCTCGTCATCTCATTCTATGGATGCTTTCCAAACCACTCATCAATCACTTTTTCTCCTGAGATCTCGCTTATGTAACTCAATTTACAGCTTGCACTAAAAGAGACATTAATCTGGATAGTAACAGTATCACGAACAATGCCTGCTTCTACGGACACAATGCTAGCTCTGACTGAAGAAGAAGGTAGAATGGTACGCGAGACTAGCGTGAGATGGTACCACGGCCAAAACTTCATCTGCTTCAGGGAATTTCGAAAGACGATTCTCAAAGTACGAGAAATCCGCTTGATCTGGCTAAGCCAAACCGATGGTCAAAGTTCCTGGCTAAACCTCGCTGTCGCGGGGACATTCTCTCGGGATCATGCATGTAGCCAACACGAAAACTTCACATGCAGTCGATGACTGACAAATTAAACGAATCCTTGCCTTGCTGCTCAAATCAACAGGCAATAGAGAGTTGCTTACAGGAAATATAGGCGCATTTAAATGCATGTAGCTGTATTTTCAAACTCTTGCACCATATTTGTAGATCAAGAACTTATCCTTTTGCAGGCGCAACGCATTAACACTTGTGGGTTGGCTTTTTCTGGAATTGGTGATTACCCTTTTTAGTTCCCTTCTCAAATGCTTATGGTTTGGTTTTCGGTTTTGATCCAGATTGCATTTGCTATCACTGTTGAAATAGCTATTTGGAGAGTGCAGTATTGTTTAAATGGAATTTTTGTACTTGAATTGGGTTTCTTTGATAACGTGAAGTTGTGGATTTGGGTATCAGGGAAGCCTAAGGCCAATGTCGGGGTCATCGGAAGTGGTATCGCTGGTCTCTGTTGTGCTGGGCTTCTTGCCAGATACAACCAAGACGTGCTTGTGCTGGAGAGCCACGACCAACCAGGAGGTGCCGCTGATGCGTTCGACATTAAGGGGTACAAGTTCGACTCCGGTCCTTCGCTGTTTTCTGGCTTCCAATCTAGGGATCCTCAGGCGAACCCTCTTGCACAGGTAATCTGATTTCCATCACTCTAAGTTGCCCCATTTTGTCTTTAGCATGAATCAAGTGCAGATTATTTATGTTTATATGGCTGCTTTTCCATTGGTATACTCCTGTGTTGTTTTTGCCTCTGGATGATATTAATAGATAACGACATTTTCTCATGTATCTGGTGTTAGATGCATTAGGAGAGCCTGTTCCGTGTGCTAACTATGACTCCTGGATGGTGTACATACCAGACGGTGAATTTTTGTCACGTATTGGTCCAACAGAGTTTTTCAAGGTGGATCCTTCTTTTCCCTGTGGTTTTGTATATCTATAGCACCGTCCCTTGGACTTAGCTTTAGCGCATCTATGAATATATGAATGTCGTTTCAGTTTTAGAAATGTTACCAGACCAATTGCCAAATTCATCAGTCTAATTGAAGATTGGACAGAATGGTCATTTACCATGTTCTGCTTAATATGAAACAGCTATGCCGATAGCCAGACAGCTGAGCCCAAGTTAGTTTAAATCTAATGGTGCTCAGTTGTTGAGGATATGGATGCTAACGTGGAAAAAGCTGGTCATCCCTTTTTGATAGACAATAAGGCAGCTTAATACAGAGTCCTTAATGCCAAAATGATTTATGATGCGAGGCATCGTGGTGCGAAAATCAAGGGGAAAGAATGTCTTTACATAGATTTCCCAGATGACGCTAAGTGTTTGGCATCAGCTGAACAGAATTAACTTAAACAATGGAAATGGTTGCTGTGGCAAAAGACAATAACCAAGCTGTTATGACGAAAGCATTCATTGAGCAGACTGCCATGGCCGAGAATGTGAAGATTGTCATTTATTTTAGGTACACTGAAGAAATGGACATGCATAACCTAGATAACTTTTGAAGGAACTTTTAGATACATGTAGTGGTAGGAAAGTAGAGAAGTCTTGTCTGGATTGAACATTACCACGTGAAAGTCTTGACAGATCTCCAGTCAAATTCAGGGAGCGTCATAACCTTCCTTGGATATATTACAAACTCAGGGAACATTCAAAAGAGACCGCTGTATACATAGAATTGACTACTATTCTAAAGAGAAAAACAGTATTATTGCTTCATATGTTCTTGTAAGAATTTATGTGGGTCCACTGATGGCAATTTGTGAGCCTGGTAATATTGTCTCTGTTGTTCTTCAGTCAATGCCCATGATGTTTTAAATTTTATAGTATGTTTCTGCTTATGCTTTTAATTAAATCTTAATCCAGGACCTCGAGAAGTATGCAAGTCAAAATGCCGTGCAAGAATGGAAAAAGCTCATGGTTTCTCCTGTTCTATTCTGTCTCATTTGTAAAGAAAGAACAAGATGGCTTTGTAGATTTAAACAGCAAAAGAAGATTTTACAATGGTAAGCAAAAGTACTCATTATTGACGTTGTCCCCACCATGAGAAGTTAAAGTAAATTGGAACCTCTCAATTTAGTGTTCGTTTTACAAATTATCAGTGACCATTATGATATAACGGTACTCTTACTCTACACTTTATCTGTAATGAACGTGTTTGTTTAAATTTGAAGTATGGGCATCTTTTTCTGTTGATTTGCTGCAATTTAACTTTTCTTACATAATATGAATTTGCAGGATGCAGTGCTTCCAATGTCTGCAGCTGTGATGGCTCTACCTCCTCAATCTGCTCGTGGTGATTTGGGTGTCCTTTCCACCACTGCTGCTAGATGTGCTCCTTTCTTGTTGAAATCTTTATCCAAATGGGACCTCAGGGTGCTATTGGTGCGACAAAGCTTCTTAGACCCTTCTCAGAAGTCATTGACTGACTGGAACTAAAAGATCCTTTTATAAGGAATTGGGTGGACCTTCTTGCCTTTCTTCTTGCAGGGGTGAAATCTCATGGTATACTCTCAGCAGAGATGGTAACTATGATGTTTTTAGTTATTCAAAAGCTCCTAAGATTGGTCATTGTTATCCTTGGGATGTCCATATTCTCTTTCACGAACTTATTTGATACAGGTTCAGCTTGTGTAACTAATTCCGTGTGAATAACTTATTCCTGTTGTAACAGTATATGAAATGATCGGCCCTAGTCCTCTTTTGAGAGTATTTTCTGGTATTTATATAGATTATGGTCGATTGATTTGCAAACTTTAAAACCTTAAAGCATGCACCACGTTGCTCAGTAATTTAAATCTTTAGCCACTTGATAAAATTTTAGAAGGTCAGTATCTGTTAGTGAATAATTTAGGAAGATAATTAATCATTTGGAGATTTTATATTCTACCACATTATGCAGTATTGTGAGTTGCTTTCAGGTCTTGTTTATTATCTTGCAGAAACTACAACTCTAGCAACTTCTTTAGTAAATAAACGATGGGGTGGTGATCAAATGGTTATGTTGAATCCTGATGTTAACAAGAGAGATTTTCTCCTTTCTATGCAGTTATTCCTGCTGTCCTTAACTGATTAATTTCTGAGTTATTGCATGTGACCTCTACTATTTGAAGTTGCTAGCTGGCTGGTTGTTTATCAACAAATTGCTTGGATGCCTGAAATATGTATCTTACTTTTGTTTTACCTTACATCCACCCTTCTGAGGAGGTGACACCTTATATCTGCAATTTTCAGGTATACATGTTTGCTGAGTGGTACAAACCTGGTTGCAGTCTTGAGTACCCTCTTCATGGAAGTGGAGCTATTGTTGATGCCCTCATAAGGGGAATGCAAAAATCTGGTGGACGGATTTCTCTTAGGAGTCACGTGGAAAAGATTGTTGTTGAAAACGGTCGAACCAGGAGTCAAGTTAAGAAGTGGTCAAGTGAGTGGACTTTTTAGGGAAACTTCAAGGCTTAAAAATTGTTTTAACTGGATTTTATCATAAGATCAACACAAATTAAAGAACTGCATCTCTGGATATTGCAGTTCATGCGTGCTAAAAAAGCTGTTGTCAGCAATGCATCTAGGTGGGACACTATAAGTTTGTTACCTGAGGACGTTATCCCGAAGTTGTATTCAGATAGGGTTAAGAGGACTCCAAAGTGCGAATCTTTCATGCATCTTCATCTTGGTTTTGATGCTGAGGTGAGCATTGCAAATATTCTAGGGGACAGTTTTCTCAGTCCCACTTGGTCCGTCTGCTTTATAATTCTGCAAAATGCTGGATGTCTTTTTTCTCTTTGTACTCGCTCAAGCATTAAACAATAAAGGGAAAAAGGTTTTGGCATACATGATATAGCCTCCCTACACTTCATACTTCGTAGGTAACCACGCGGCAACATGTTGCGCACTTTACCGAGTACTCTAATTCATCCGCTTAATTTCGTGATGATGCATAAGTTTCCAATCCAAATCTCTCGAGGGCTTTACTTTATGAGTTTTTGTTGTCGTCAGGTTTGCTGTGCTTCTTCACTCTCACACACTGAAGCACAATGGAATTAGTGCGCACGCGTGCAGAGAGAGAGACAGAGAGAGGCAACTTACTGGAGATGTTTCTGGCAATAGCACCTCACGTTCCTTGCTATCTTAGGGTCTAATTATGAGTTTCTTGTCCCGCTTAATGTTTGGATTCTTTTTTATTGGAGGCTAGTCGCTTTATTTTGTCTCTGTCGTTACAACATTTAATTTGTCTGTGATGTTTTTTAGGAAATTTGTTCCTTCTCAGGGTGAGTGTAAGGATTTAGGAATTCATCACATAGTTGTGAATGACAAAACTAGAGGCCCAAAAACATGAGATCAAATAGATCTTGTTTTGCGATTTTACACTCCATAATCTTTCTCTCTTCAGTTTTTTTTTTTTGGGGGGGCTTTCTCGCTAATTTTACACAATCACAAGTGTTGCCAAAATCTAGTTAGGATAAGTATATTAGAAGTCTTTAAATTTATTATGAAAGTGTTGTTACGTTCAGAAAATTAGAAAAAAATGCAATAAACTTTTAAAACTTATCAAATTAGTATAATCAAGCACTTTCGTTATTTTGACAAAAAAAAAAGTACTTTCATTAACTCCCTTCAACTTAGTTAATGGAAAATACTAACACGGATTTTTTTATACTATTTTCTCTCTTCTACATGGTGATTGTGTGGCTAAAACGATGTTGTTTTGATTCAAATTTAATTTTTAATACAAATTTTATTTAAAAAATTTAAAAATAAGCTCACTTTAAAAAAAAAAGGAAAAACGGTTTTTCTCAACTTTTTTTTAATTGAGCTAATTTTTAGTTTAATTTATGTAAAATTTGGACTAAAAAAACAAGATTAGGACCAAAATGGCGTCATTTTGGACTTATGCTTCTTCAGTCACATCATCGTCACATAAAAAAGAAAAAGCAAAAAGCAAAAAACCATGTAAGTTTTTCACATTACCAAAAATAGACAGAGTTAATGAGATCACATTGCACCGATTTGACAATTTTAAAGACTCAATTTCTCTTTTTGTAGGTTTTAAACTTAATTATAAATTCATGATAAATTTTAGAACTTTTAGCATATCTATTTCAATCTAATCTAAAAGCGAGTCAATAAGAACTTGATTAGTCTAGAGCTATTCACAAGAAATATGTTATTTCGTGGAGTTCGGTTAGTTGTTGTTCCTAAGAATTCATACATAAATAATCATCGTTTCGTTTTCCCTCAACACTGTCCTTGGCTGCGCTACATGGAACGTGAAGATGCTAAGTACAGAATTTGCCCCTCCTTTGCTCGTGTACCCACCTCACAAAGTCGCTTAAATCTATATCCAAGCTCCCTCCTTTGATTGCGTTCTGAGCCACACTTCTCATCTCCTTGTCCCGAACCTCTTGGGGCAGATCCCTGCTCAATGGCTCGGCCAAAACCAGAGCCAACTCCGCTGCCTCTGGTGTCTTCTCTGACCCTGCGCCTACTCCGAATTGCCATGCCCTATTTGTCCACCAGCAGTTTAGCTTTCACGAACTGCTCTGCGCCCTTCAGCCATGTCGACATAACCATTGTTGGAGAAGGAGAGTTCGCATCATATTCATATGTTGTCAATTTGACATTCTGCTCAATAGGTATAGTAGCTGGCTTGCATCTCAATAATCCAGTATCCGATATGATTTCCAAGGCAAATTTTCTCTGACTGAGACAAATTCCCTCATTGGATCGAGCTATCTCAATACTAAGAAAATATTTGGGAGGTCCCAAATCCTTAATATGAAAGGTTATATGCAAATATTCCTTGAGTTTCTGAATTGCGACATCATCATTTCCCATAATAAGTATATCATTGACATAAATCAATAAGTAGATTGGTGAAGTACCTTTGGTCCATGTGAACAATGCATAATCATATTTGGAATGTACAAAACTTGCATTTGTGAGTGCTGCAGTAAACTTTGCATACCATTGTCGAGAAGCCTGTTTGAGTCCATAGAGGGATTTGCAGAGATGACATACTCGAGACTCCCCCTGTCTACGTAACCCCGGTGGAAGTTCCATGTAAATTTCTTCATCTAGGTCTCCATGAAAAAAGACATTGTTCACATCCATTTGATGTAAGTTCCAATTACGCATTGCAGCAACAGATAGAAAAAAATGAGCAGTCACTTCTTTAGCAACAGGAGAAAAGGTCTCATGGTAATCAAAACCTTCACTTTGCGTAAATCCTTTAGCGACTAGTCGAGCTTTGTACCGCTCAATCGAACCACCTGCCTTATATTTTATTTTGTAGACCCATTTGCAGCCGATGGGTTTTCTGTGAGAAGGCAGGGGAACAACATCCAAGTGTCATTTGTTGTAAGAGCAGCTAATTCTTACTTCATAGCTTTTTGCCATTGAATATCACGCGCCGCTTCCTCATAGGAAGATGGTTCTTGTTCTTAAGATATTCTACTAATACAGCATGTGTGCTCTGGTGATAATTTACTGAAGGAAACATAAGAGGACACTGGATATTGCGTACTTGGTGTTTCCAAGTTTGGACAAATATAGTCTTTTGTCCATGTTGGAGGTCGCGCCTCTCGTCTCGAACGCCTGGGCATTGGAACGGGTGTTTGTTCAGCAATTGGTGATGAGAAGGACCCATTATCATTTTGCTGAGGTGATGAAATGGTGGATCGATTCATCACAGGGGAGGACCATAATCTGAAGATTCGGTAGGTAAAACAGGGGATTCGACGGGTGCCACTACAGGGCATGATCCAGAGCATGACTGATTCAGGGCAACCCAAAAATATTGTGGCTGCATAGATATATCTTCCATTGATAAGAATTTTCGATGATTCAATGTTGATATTGATGACTCATGTGCAGATGCCATCTTCTAGAAAGGGAATACATCTTCATGGAAGACAACATCTCGGCTAACAAAGAAGCGACTTGTAGATATCTCCATAATGCAATAACCTTCTGCAAAGCTGGATATCCCATAAAGATGCATTGAAGAGCACGAGGATCCATTTTATGATGACGTCTCATATTTGTCACATGGCAAAGACAGCCAAATACCCGAAGATGATCAATCATCGGTTCTTTGCCAAAAAGCATTCCAAAAGGGGTGCATCCTTTTAATATTCTAGTTGGTATGCGATTAATTAAATAGGCTGCCGTGATCACACAATTTTCCCAAAAACATTAGGGAATGGAAGCTTGATATTTTAGTACTCGGGCAACTTCTAAAAGATGTCGATGTTTATGTTTGACAACACCATTCTGTTGGGGAGTGTATGCACAAGAACTCTCATGGAGTATTCCTTGAGATGATAGAAAAGATTGACATTCAGGGAGAAAAATTCACTGCCATTATCTGTTCGAATCCTTTGAACTCCTTTATTGAACTGATTTTTGATCATGGACAAGAACTCTTGGCTTGCATGAGGAATATCCAAGTAACACGAGAGTAATCATCAATTATGGTGAGAAAAAAAGGGGATCCATCACAGTGTGGTGCATGGTAAGGACCCCAAATGTCCATATGAATTAATGAGAAGGCATTGATGGCATGAGAGGTGCTATTTTGAAATGGTGCTCGTATTTGTTTTGCTAGAGGGCATATCTTACAACCAGGACAAGGAAAACAAGCACTATGACCAAGACGCTTATGAGAAAGGGAAATTTTATTTCTAGTGATAGCATTCCAAGACATAGATAAATCAGAATTTTTTGAAAAATTGACCCAAAATAGAGCCCTCGTTCCATTCTTCCCAGGCCCATCAGTTTTCCAATTGAAAGGTCTTGAAAGGAACAATTTTCAGAATTGAAATTGGCTTGACAATGATTGTCCTCACAAACTTTGGAAACTAATATGAGATTAAATTCGAACTCAGAAATGTACAGCACATTTTTTAGGACAATATTTTTGCTAAGGTATATAGTCCCAATTTTTCTAACATCAATGACAGTTCCGTTTGGAAGACGAACAGATATAGAGAATTTAGGCTTTGTGTGGACATCATAAAATAGACATTAATTGCAAACTATGTGGTCACCGGCATCTATATAGCACCGATACGGATATGCGACACACGACACAACACGCCGACACATCATTTCTTAAAAATAGAGAATTCCACATGTTCCGACACGTTTTTTATATATAAATACATAAATAAATAATTAAAAAAATAGCCTATAACTAAATTACACGAAAAATATTAATTTAATATTTGTTAATATCATTCATTATTTTAATTTGTTACAATAATACATAAAAATTAGAGGAAAAAAAACATTGTTTAAAGAAAAATGCTGAAATGATATTTTTAAATTTATTTATTTATCATATATAGCATTTTTTATTACTTCTTTCATAGTAAAAGACTTTTGAAAAAACTAAAACAATTATGAAAAAACAAAACTGAAAAAAACAAAAATTGACCCCATGCGTGTATATTTATAGCATTGTTTATTACTTCTTTTTTGTATATTTATATTTTGACCACTCAAATATTAGAAATTTTTAAAATTGACCCCGTACGTGTTGGAATCACGTATCGGAATTCCGGACTCGCGTGTCGGAGAGAGTTGATGTGACACCCCCGTAATGGCCCCCAATCCGTTTAGGTCGCCACAATTCGCTTACCTCTCTTTTACTTGACCTGAAGGTCTATCAATTTTGGGGGTTTATAACTTTTAGATCGGTCCCTGCGTAGTTTATAAATATATAGCAGAAGTGAAATCACATCTCCCTATCCCAAAATTAGAAACGATGCACACCTACTAGACATTTTTATAAGTCAAAATCAAACACTTTTATTTATATAGACTTGATAGACAACATCGGTCGGTACATCAAAATTTACCGTGGTTTTCTATACCCGGCTTCATGACAAAAGATAACCTGACCTCCCTTTTTACTTTCCTTTCCATGTAGTCTTATACAAAGGTCTATCAGTCAATGTCGGTAGTCCAAAAAGCTTCATCTGCTACCCATCACACATGATCACAGCCAGCCCGGTCCATCGGCTGGCGGTGGTGGCAACATCCCTAGCATGATCCCATCACGATGAATGTGCATCGACAAAAACTCCTGAACCACGAGACCATCAAGCAATCTGACGTCATACATGACTAAAACCCGTACTCGGATGAAAACCAATCCTCGAATCTCGACATGAGCATGCTCTGAACACATGCACTCAACGTCGATTGGGACACCGTAAAAAGTACCGCGAGTGACAAGCAGCAAAGGCATTTTTTAATTTGAAATGTTAGTCCCCAAACGGGGTTAGTACAGCCACTCAGCAGTAAAAGATTCATCAAACTATATCAAGCAGTACTATCAATATCTAGACTCATGCAGGATAGACAAAATCAGGTAGTCAAGGGATAAATATGCATCAAATTCATGATATTCTTTAATGCAATGACCAAACGCAATTTCAAAAGAATCAAAATGCATCATGTCTGGTTACACAAGTCTTGATCATAGGGCCAAATTATAGTGACATGTCCCATTCCATGCCATACAATTCAGTCCCATAACTAGATCACACGCACATAGCAGGATCATCCATTTTATCATTCAAAAAGTTTAATCTCCCGGAGGACTAATGTTTGCGTTCCTCTGGGCATTCGCATCCACCTTGGCATCGCGAAAGCCTCCGGCATTCAGCCACTAGGTCCACCGGGCATTTGGAGCATATCACACCTCCAAGCGTCTCGTACACCACTCGGCATCACGAGGAAATCCTCCGAGGCTCACCATGAGAATGGTTACCCTGGCCCTCTGGATTTATGTACCGACTAGCATACAACCGGGCATCTCAAAGCTCCCGAGGAGAAACCTCCCGCATTCAGCCATTAAGGCCACCAGGCATCCACAAGGCATCGACTCATTCGATCCTTTGGGCATTCCGACTCCTGGGGCGTCATCGACCCGAGGGTCCAACGGTAACAATTAACATTTTCATTTCCCAAAAACATTTTCCAAGCAATGACTAAATGTCCCTTGGGTCTCATCAAATCTCAATATTTCATGATATGCTAAATGCCAATATCATCATGCCACGTAACAACCCAAGATGCATTCACTTTTTGAAACAAGTTGAGTAAATTTGGAGTGAAGACAATTCGAAAATCAGGATGCACAGTTTTAGCAAAGATTTTGGAATAATCCTTAAAGGAACTCAGAAAATTCTAAAATTTTAATATGTTAAATTAGAGACATAGATTGACATTTTCTGTGAAGAAACCTAAGTCTATAACTCACTGTAATAAGAGTAGTAATCGCCGTAATCTTTACTAGCATCCTGTAATAGTTTTCAGATTCAACATCTACAAGGAAAATTCGTCTCACTAACCAAACCTCGTCCATTTATTCCCAATTTTTGGTATGTTATTTCTAAGGATGTGTCCTATAACTTTCATTAAGAATTTGAGGTCCAATTCTATCTAGATAAATACAGAAAATTCGAAGAATCATCAAAGGTCAGGCCGTTTTCTACAGAACAGTATTTCTGTTTTAAAAAGAATTGTTTCTATCTACACGTTCTTGTATTCATATAGCTATAACTATGAGTTAAAATCACTCTACTAGATTTTTTTTTTTATCTTAAATAAAATGATTCTATTCCTCATCTTCATCTCTAGAGATCAAAGTGACACAATATAAATGACTTTCTATCCATGTTCCTCTAGGACAGAAAACATCTAATGCCTTTCTCTTCATTTCCAGCTCAATCAAACCGTTTGTTTCACTGCAAATTCATCATGTAGCATCTTGACACACTTACACAGCGTCCATGAGTGGTCATAGTACATTTTTTCACACCTAGAATCCTTCACAACTCGGTACAATCACATACTTGCACCTCGGCTCTTATCACTCAACATGAATCACCTTTTCTTCATTCGGCACACACCATCACCCCTTACTCAACAATCACAGCTCACTCACACTTAAATTTCAAGACACACAAGCCTCAAATGCATCATGAAACATCATATTCGGACCTTCTCCGGTCTACTTGCACTTCACTAGATAATCACAACATGTATAACATAGATTAATGAACTTCTACTTGCCTCAAGTCTTCCTACTCGGTTGCCAGCCAAAAACAGGGGTTCAAGGTCTCGGCTTGGCTCAATCGGTGATGGGGATCGGCGGCGTTGATGGCAGTAGCTCGGACACAGGCACGGGCGGAGGGCGGCCTTCCTTCTCTGCCCTCACTTGCTCGCCCGCTCACTCTCGATCTCTCTCTCTCACTTGCTCCAATCGAATGCTTTTGCTTCCTTTGGTTAATTAATTTGCTAACTTTTTTGCATGCAGGTGACAAGTGGCTTCAAGGAAAGGACAAGTGGAAGAAGGGCTGAGTGGCATTTCCCTTGTCCGGTTCTCTTTTGCCCCCCCTTTCTTTCGGTTGACAGCTTGGAAACTCCTTGGGCCTACTTGGGCCCGAAAATTTGAGGCCAAAAATCCAAATTAAGTGGCCCGTAATCTTAAAAAATAAGCCCATAATTTATGCATAATTATTAGGCATTTGGTTTCCACAGAAATTAATTTGATATGCCCATAGCAAATTTGCATCATATACAAGGATATAACCAAAGTTCTTGCATGCAGTCCAACTCCTCAAAATTTTATTCTTAAATTTCAGCATGCATGTTCCTCACACATGACCAAATTCCATCCCTTCGGATCTAAAATAAAATAAAAATATTAGTTGAGCAAAGTCCAAAGATTTTCTTTTGTTGCACAGTTGATCGGTTTGTTGCCAACATATCATATCAATCCAACAAATAAACAAATACGGATTACTGCCCGTAATTGCTAACAATGCCATAGTTCGATGATACTTCTATCGATTGGTCATGATTGTCACCTATCCGAGGGTTCGTTGAAATTCTTGGATGCCATAGTTGACCAGGTGTCGGATTTTTCGACGCCCGTTGACTGCGTATTAGGACGTGTCAGAGCCTGTCGGACACGTGTCGGAGTGTCGGACACGACACAAAGGCTCCTGGAGAGTGTCGGTGCTACATAGACTAGCGCCAGTGTCAATAATCCATGTATCAACTAAAATATTCGTAGTTTCACATAATGCAGTACCTGAAAAATTGGCACTCTTGTCAAATATCCTCAATTGATTTAGTGCCTTCATAATTTGCTCATACTAATCCTGGGTAAATGGCTGATGAGCTGGATTATTTCCATGTGCAGATACCTGATAAGCAGAAAATTTTTTCCCTTTCTTTTCTTTGTCAGTAGGCTTACCATGTAATTTCCAACATATTTCAATAGTATGATGCGGACGACGGCAATATTCACAATACTTACCCTTGAATTTAGAATTTTGTGTTCCCCCTCTATATAATTCAACACCATAGGGAAGCGAATAGGGGCCGTCTGATCCGTGTGAGCGGCGCTGATTCGGACCGTCGGATCGCACAACATAAGAGCCATCGGGTCCATGAGCGCAGCATTGATCATGGCCGTCGGATCGCGCAGCATATGGGCCGTCGGATGCTCTTCCACACCTGTGATCCCAACCGTCAATTCGGAAAGCACAGGTACCGTCCGATCCCTGCTTCTAATCTTGACTGTTGGATCGGTAAATTCTAGGGTTCCCAAAGAAGTCTTATTCTTCCTCTCCTCCTTCTGTTAGTCGGGCGTTTCCTCCTGAGCACGACCTAGAGCTACTTCCTCGTAGTGACGCACGAAAAACGCCGTGGGAGCGGCCCAAGTTCTTCCCGGGCGCTGCAAGCACGATGCTCTCTCCTTCCCTCCCTTGTCCGGTGGTTGCAAGACGCTGGTTTTATTCTTGGATAGCAAGCTGAAAAATGCAATCAAGCGGCGGCACCGGCTCCATGGTGAGGAGCTGCGAGCGTAAAGGTGTCCAATTACCATTTAGGGCTAATAAAAAGTAAGTTACTTTCTCCCTTTCCTTAATCTCTTTGTATTGCTTGATTGTTGTCTCTGGGCCTTCGAGATGCTCCTCCGTGGCTTCGAGCTCGTTCCAAAGGGTTGATAGGTAGTTGAAGCAAGTGGTAACTGAGAGGTTCCCTTGCTTCAGTTCCGCGAGGGCTTGGGTCAAAGAAAAAACTTTAACCCGATCAAGTTTCCCATACAATTCTCTAATATTTTCCCACATCATTTTTGCATCTTCTATAGGAGGAAGTTCGGTGGTGACCTCTGCCATCACACAGTTCCTGATCCAGGTTCGTACTAAGTGGTTGCACCTTTGCCAGTGGCGTTGCATGCGGTCGTCGGTCGGAAGAGGGACGGATCCATCAGGGAATCCGTCCTTGTCTTTTGTAAGGAGAGCCCGGCGGAAGTCCCTTGCCCATGTCGAGTAATGGTCCGGGTGTCCAGATACCGGCGACCCGCTTTATACTTCACCAGCTGACGACTCGGAATTGAAGTTAATCACGCTTCAAGGGACTTCCCACATCCTTGATGGATATGTCCCTCTTCCGGCCGACGACCGCATGCAACGCCACTGGCGGAGGTGCAACCACTTGGTATGAACTTGGATCAGGAACTGTGTGACGGTAGAGGTTGCCGCTGGACATCCTCCTATAGAAGATGCAAAAATGATGTGGGAAAACATTAGAGAATTGTATGGGAAACTTGATTGGGTTAAAGTTTTTTCTTTGACCCAAGCCCTCGCGGAACTGAAGCAAGGGAACCTCTCAGTTACCACTTTCTTCAACCGCCTATCAGCCCTTTGGAACGAGCTTGAAGCCGCAGAGGAGCAGCTCAAAGGCCCAGAGACGACATTCAGGTAGTATAGAGAGATTAAAGAAAGGGAGATAGTAACTCGCTTTCTATTAGCCCTAAATGATAATTGGATAACTTTCCGCTCGCAGATCCTCGCCATGGAGCTGGTGCCGCCGCTCGGTCGCATTTTTCAACTTGCTATCCAAGAAGAAAACCAGCGCCTTACGACCACCGGACAAGAGAGGGGAGGAGAGAGCATCGTGCTTGCAACGCTCAGGAAGAACTTGGGTCACTCCCATGGTGTTTTTCGCGTGTCACAGTGAGGAAGCAGCTCTAGGTCGCGTTCGGGAGGAAACACCCGACTAACAAATGGAGGAGAGGAAGAAGAAGACTTCATTGAGAACCCTAGAACTTACCGATCCAACGGTCAAGATTAGAAGCAGGGATCCGATGGTACTCGTGCTTTCCGAATTGATAGTTGGGATTACAGGCGTGGAAGAGCATTTGACGGCACTTAATGCTGCGTGATTCGACAGCCATGATCAGTGTCGCCCACATGGATCTGATGGCTCTTATGCTGTGCGATTCGACGGTCCAGATCAGCGCTGCTCACATGGATCGGACGGCCCCTATTCGCTGCCCTATGGTGCTGAATTATATAGAGGGGGAGGACAAAATTCTAAATTCAAGGGTAAGTATTGTGAATATTGCCGTCGTCCGCATCATACTATTGAAACATGTTGGAAATTACATGGTAAGCCTGCTAACAAAGAAAAGAAAGGGAAAAAAATTCTACTTATCAGGTATTTGCACATGGAAATAATCCAGCTCATCAGCCACTTACCCAGGATCAGTATGAGCAAATTATGAAGGCACTAAATCAATTGAGGATAGTTGACAAGAGTGCCAATTTTTCAGGTACTTCATTATGTGAAACTAAGAATATTTTAGTTGATGCATGGATTATTGATACTGGTGCCAGTGACCACATAGTTTGCAATGAATGTCTATTTTATGATGTCCACACAAAGCCTAAATCCTCTATATTTATTTGTTTTCCAAATGGAATTGTCACTAATGTCAGAAAAATTGGGACTGTCTACCTTAGTAAAAATATTACCCTAAAAAATGTGCTGTACATTCTTGAGTTCGAATTTAATCTCATATCAGTTTCCAAAGTTTGCGAGGACAATCATTTTCAAGCCAATTTCAATTATGAAAATTGTTCCTTTCAGGACCTTTCGACTAGGAAACTGATGGACTTGGGTAGAATGGAACAAGGGCTCTACTTTTGGGTCAATTTTTTGGGAATTTCTGATTTATCTATGTCTTGTAATGCTATCGCTAGAAATAAAATTTCCCTTTCTCATAAGCGTCTTGGTCATAGTGCTCGTTTTCCTTGTCTTGATTGTAAGATATGCCCTTTGGCAAAATAAACACGAGCACCATCTCAAAATAGCACCTCTTGTGCCATCAGTGTCTTCTCATTAATTCATATGGACATTTGGGGTTCTTACCATACACCACACCGTGATGGATCCCCTTTTTTTCTCACCATAGTTGATGATTACTCTCGTGCTACTTGGACATTGGGGGTCCTTACCATAGGCACATTTAAATATGTGTAGCTGCATTTTCAAACTATTGCACCATATTTACAAATCAAGGTCTTATCCTATTGCTACAAGAATAAGCAAAATTTCAAATGACTAAAATAACAATTTTGTCAATGTGAGGGATAAATAACCAAACCTGAAAGGAAGTTGCTAGCCTGAAGAGAGAAAAACTCATTTATGATGCACTAGTTAAGTGCAGTAGCACAATGAAATGATGCACTAGTTAAGTGCAGTAGCACAAAGAAACAGACCTGCAAAAGGTGGCAACAGAAGTGCAATGAACAGGGCAAGTTAGTCATTACAGTTTCCTATAAATTCTCCTTTCCCGAGTATGCTTCTCTTCTAATTGACTCTGCCTTCTTGACATGGATATTCTGGAAAGTAATCCAAAAATGTTTTGCTGCCTAGCGAATCAACTCCGTCAAATAGGAAGCTCCGGACTTCATTCTATGTTTCATGACAAGAGATAAGTAACTGCAATTCTAATATGCAATGGGGATGTAGATGTACGAATTGTGGTAAATGACATTTCTATCTTTGCATGTGTCTCCCCTAATAACCTTTTCAAACTTCATAACCCGGATCTTCGACTCAAAAATCAAATAAGTTATAGATTGAAAAGGAATCAAAGAAACATAAGAGCAATGGCATAATTTTAGATGCACCTATAACACTTCGCTTAATACTTTAGACCATCGGTGGTAGCATTGGTCTCTGCATGTGCATGTAATAAATAAACTTCGCAAGAGGCTGTAGATGAAGATAGGGGAGGAGATGAGTGACCAGGTGATTGACCTTTTCTGCTCTCAAAGTCGGATACCGATGCTGCGCTTCACGGTTGGCTATAATTTGAGATGCATCAGTCTCCCTTATTCCTAGGCCCATCAAAACAAGCCAAGCCTGAGAAGAAATCAAAGGTCAGAGGAAATTAAATAAAGAAATATTCTAGCCTAAAAGAAACAATGCAATCACTTGAAGAGACAATTTATTGAGCGACGTACCTTGAGATAATCCATGAATGCAGGGTATCAAACGGCTGTGTTGACCTGGTCCATATGACTATTGGTGAGAAGAATCTCAATGATTCGCCCGTTAAATTTCCACCCCATGGTAAAAGCTGCATAAAGTGGTGTTCAGCTGAAACGTCCAAAAAGGACAGGAAAAAAACTAAAAACTCTTTGAATGTTACTATATAACACAACAAACAACTGACCTCAGCATACTTGAGACATCAGGCTTTCGTAACACTTATCTTTGTAATCTTTGTGCTTGACGACGTCATATAGAGGGTCAAGGTCCCTGCAAATAATATATCAGGGCAGATTAGGAAGCCTTATGTACAGCAATCAAAGTTAATATAGGATTTAAGGGCGATGGGCAGCATTCAGCACCTGCTGACCCTGACTTGATGATAATTCTTTACACCAACCAAGAAGGATATCATTTATTTTCTTTCTATATTCAACTATTATAAAAGAAAATTGAAATGCATCACTCCTGTTTTGAGAAATTTAACATTGTTGAAATACTTATTGCACATCTTAACAACAAAACTATACACTCCAACAAGATGCTAAGCTCATCAAGGAGCATTACATATCTCAAGCCATATCTCAAGCCGGAAGTTCACTATTGCACATCTAGCTTGACAAACACTGTCCAGCATACTACGCCATGCCAGTAGGTACTAGATAGTTAGACGTCAAATGTGTGACTGCTCAAAGCTTCTGCAAAAGTCAGCTCGTGACACTCAGGCAGAACAGCTACGCCGCAACCCATTTCAACTGTTCAAACACTTTGTTTTATCAGAAAGGTGCTAGCAGGTAATTTCAGCAGAAAAACACGCATGGCCACTAATTGGCTTGCTACACATGGATATCACATGCACATGCACATTTGCTCGAGACATACAGTTGACCATAGAGCACATGCAAAATTACTGAGCACACATAGTTGACCATAGAGCAAGCAACTGCTGTCATTTTCATCAACTCGCGTTGTTTCTTACAACAAGGAATAAGTTAAAAAACAAGAACAAAGAATTATTCTTACAGAACAACTATAATTGTCCTTACAGAACAACTATAATTGTCTCGGCAGCAGTGAAAAAGTTGGCACAGAATATAGGCAGATCATATTCTGGTTCTGGAAACATTGCAAAATGCAAAACCTGCATAGAGTATCTTCAGAAGAACAAACTGAGGCCGCTAAACATCATAGCAAAATAATTTGTTCAAGTAAACTTACTTGAACAACCAATTCCTCCATCAGCACAAGTGGCAAATCTAATTAGAGGAAAAGCTTTACACGGAAAATACTATCTTCCAAAAACATGAATGTTTCCATCGGTGAAAAAGTCGGATCAATTAATTCTACACTTAATTCAAAAACTATCAAATTCGTACACCCACATGGATCCAAAATTCCTAAAGTTCTAATAACAAAAGAAGTGAAGCCATAGTACCGATTAAGCACAACCGTCCTCTCTCTCAAGGAAATTTCCTCCGACCATCATCTTCTGTAGCTGATTCCTCATAATTTATGTATCAAGTGGCAATGATGTTAGACAATCATAACTGCGGTCCCTTGCTCCCTTGAATGCTCAAACTCTGGAGCAACCTTATTTTCGGCACTTCACACGACAACAACTCAATCTCTGTTTTATCATCCAGTGGCATCATGGAGCCGAACCTTTCCTAAGGACACGAAGAAGGACAAGCCTTGATTAACCAAACAAACGGCAAATAGAGCAGACGCCCAGAGAGAAAACCAAAAACCCGGCGACAGACATTCACAGTCAAGCATCTCTCTCTCTCTCTCACGCACGCACGCACGCACATACTGAGCAGCATAGTCAGAACTTGAAACGGCGGATAGAAAACGAAACAGTGGAATGCAACGACTACGTCTGGAGTGCCGACACAAGAAGGTCCGGAATGCAACCCGCGACGAGAGGATCGGACTTGAGTTCACCAGCAAACAGCCGCGATGCCAATTCGAACTCCAATTGAGCACGAAGCCCAGTCGTGAAACAATCGCATAACCAGCAAAAGAGAAGGAGTGGAGCGCGGTCTCGTCCAGAGCGAATTGGACGAACTGCCGGTGCGCCAGAGCATAGACGCGAACGGCAGGCCTCCAATTTTCCTCGCGTGCAGTGCGTAAAGAGAGATGCTACTGTGTTGGAAATATGGTTTGATATGTTAACGAAAGAAACAGGAGAGGAAGAAGGGGGGGGGGGGGGGAGGTAGTGGGGTGGCTAAAACGGTTAACAAGAGAGGTAGTGGGGTGGCCAAAACGGTTAACAAGAAGACACGATCGAAGCAAAAGACCGATTATCCGGACGCACGATGCTTGTGAAAACGACATGAGCATTCGAAAAATCAACCTTGAAAACAGATCGAGGTTCTCTCCGTAGGGGAAGGGCAAAACAAGGAATTCGCCGTGCCATGTGACTTTGCTTGCGTCGCTTGACGATGCAGCGACGCGGCGGGTCCAACCCATGCACCGCAAGAAGGCCGTCGCACGAGAAATAGAGATGGACGTGAGTTGAGTGGTTGCCTAAATTTAAATTTAACGTTTTCCTGTTGATTAATGCTGCGAAAAATTTTAATCTATGTCGATATTCAAAATTCTTTTTCTTATCACTGAAAATCTTAAATTCAAGCATTCTTTAGAAAGCGTACTTTTGTTAGGCTGGCACAAAATTCAAGGCATTTTGATGTCATGCTACATATCATTTAGAGGTATTTTAGCATCTCTCTTCCTCTGAATTTTTATCACTCAGTTCATTCAATTAAGCGCTATAAATTTCATTATTTTATATTGTAATTTTCAAGTGACATTTTGAGTTAGGCGATTAATTCCTTGGAGGGCAGGTTAGGATTAAGACCGTGGTTTAGAATTTTTTAGTCTGGAGCAATCATGTCATTATCGGCCATCTTTTTTAGGGTTTTTTTTTTTTTTTTCACTTGAAAAATCCGATCCCGTTCTATTCCCTCTATGATGGCGTCAACTCCAGACTTAACGCGTCCAACATCTCCATTTCGTACTAGTCTACATTTGTTCGTGCCCAATTCAACGACAAAAAAAAAAAAAAAAAAAAACTGCACTCTCGGATCTGATTTAGTTACCGTTTCGGCCAGCTATAGGTTGTTAAATTCGTTAATTAGGTCGATAAAAGTATGTGGTAAAGGTGACCAACTCTATATTTTATTGTGGCACTTGTTGGATTATACACCTACTGTGACATCCTGAAATTCGACCCCGTTTCGATAAAGTGAAATGAGCATTTCGTCGATGTGCCTATGGCCCATTTTCTCTGAACTGATCACTCACGAGTTAACTAACCTATTGGGTAAAGCCGTTAAGGGATGTATCAGCTGTAAAATCCCTAAAAGCTACTTAATTGGTTGGATTTGGCTAAAATCACGTCTGACAGATTTTTAACCACGAAATTGAACTCGATTTCGGGAATCGAATTTTAACCGCGTCATAATTCTTATTTTTAGGATCCTGTCTCATCGTTCGTCAATTTATTGACGAATCCGAAATTTCAAGAAAGAAATTATCGGAAGAAAAATTGAAGACCAAAAGAAAATAGAAAGGAAATGGAAAAGATAAAAGGAAAAATTGACATAATGGTATTATGTATTTTCTTTTTCTTCTTTTCTCTCTCTCCCCCTTTTCTTTCTCTCTCTTTTCCTCTCCTTTTTCTCTCTTTTCTCTCTCTCTCTTGTCTCCCCTTTTCTTTCGTGCGGACAGCCCCCCACCGATTCCTCTCTCTCTCTTCCCTTTTGACCGGTCCAGCCTTATCTTCTCTCTCTCTCGCACTCTCTCTTCTTCTTTCTTCTTTGTGCAAGCGAACCAGCAGCAGGAAGCTCGAGCAGAAGCTGCCGTTCGCTGAAGCCACCGCTCGCTGCCCGTCCCGCCGCCCGCACCCGCGACGCCCGCGGCGTGCTCCGCCCCGCGTCCGTTGCCGCTGCCGCTCCTTCCCCGCGTGGTTCAGCCCCTGCTCAGCTCGGTTCCGACCCGACCAGCCCCCGTCGGGCCACCTCCAGCCGCCGTTCGACCCCGCCAGACCTCCCCGACGTCCCTCTTGCCCTCCGTCGACCTCTCCTCGCCGCCCTAGCCGCCGGACGAACTTCATCCAGCCAAGAACAGTGGCTGGAAAAATGGGTTTCCAGCCCTGTTCAAGGCCGTTTTGGGCTGTTTTCGGGCCCCGAACCCGAGGCCCGCTTTGGAGTTTGTTGTTCCTCGCGTCGCCCTCGTCGGATTGATCTGATTTGCGCGCGATTTGGTGAGTAATCTCACTAATCCCGGATTAGTTGGCTAATTATGCTTAAGTTTGATTTAGTTTTAATTAATTATGTTTAGGTTGTTAGATTAGAATAGATTAACAATTATTAGTCAATTGTGATGTGATTTGGATAAATTGACTGTGCAATTAGCAAGTAGACGTGGTCTACTATTTATTGGAAGTATCTCGGAAATTTTCCGACCCTTATTCGGGCTTCAATTTGGCGATTCGGGCCTAAGTGGGATTCTTGGCATTTAAATATTATTTTTCGAAATTAAATTAATTATTTATTTATTTTCCGAAAATTCAACTGAGATGGTCTGGAACCGGAAAATTATACTGATGACCGTGGTGAAGTCCGTTTGCTTAATCGGGCTTTATTTTGAGCTAAATTGAATTTTTAATAATAATTATTTAATTTTCGAAATTAATAAATTATTTATTTATTTTTTCGGAAATTAAGATTTTGATGGCTAACGACTGAAATCTCGTCTTGATTGTCATTAGTGGCATATCCGTTTATTTATTTGAGCTCCACGCTTGCATGGAATTAAATAAATTGTGATATTTTAGAGATTTACTCTAAATTGATTGGAATTGATTGAGATTGAATTATGGATTGGTAAATGGCGTGGTTAAATTCTGCAATTGAGTGTTAAATTATGCAAATTGAATGCTGATTGGATTTTTGGTATTTAATTCCAAAAATTGTGGATTTTGATATTTATTCAGAAAATCCCGGGTGTCGGGTTTTAACACCGAAAATGAATTTTAAGTACTATATCAAATAGTGGGGTTTGAAAAAGATAAGTATCGTCTTACGGTTCGAATTGATCGTGTACTCCACACACAACTATTTTCGGGATGTTTTTAATACGAAGAAAATAGGCCAGGATCACTATTTTAATGGAGGCATTTGAGTCGCAATGCATAGTGTCCTGGGCCGTCAAGATTGATTGGTCGTGTGTTGGTTAAGAGAAACCATCCTAGGCTGTTAAGCCGGATGTTACCAATTCATTGGGAATCGGGTCGCAGTAGATTCTGGACCTATGCCCCTGCGGGGAAGTCGTCTAATTGAGAGACGTTGCCGTGCTCACGGGGGAGACGACGCCTGGCAATGCCAGAAGATCGCCAATAGAGTTGGCCGTAACCTTGAGGGGTGTAATTAACAATTGGAATGCATGATGGTTGATTTTGATGCGTCTAATTATGAGACAAAATTGTGTGACATGGTATGGGACGTGTCATAACGATTTGGCCCTATAATTTGGACCCTTGTGATTTATTGAGTTGAGTGATGCGTTTCAATTGCTGGATGTATCGATTCTATACATATGTATGTGAATTGTACTGACTTGCAGGTGGGATCTGAGGCCAAGGTAAGTCCTCTACCCTGTGCGTGTTTAGGCAGCCTATAGTATATTGGTTTACTAATCGGGCTTAGTGGGGTAGAACTCGCTGAGACGTAGTCTCATCCCAGTTTGGGGAAAACATTTCAGGACTCCGTTGAGGAGCTGAGGAGGAGGAGTCTGAGAAGGAGAACTCGAAGGCGAACTTGAGGAAAATGATTTATTAAAAAAAGAAGATAATTCCGAGAGGGGCCTTGAGTACGGCCTGGATGGGTTGAGATCCTATCTTCTTTTAAGATCTCCATTTTGATGTGAATAGTTATGAAGTGATTTGTATTTTGTATAAAATTTTGGTTATAAATTTCAATATGAAAAGTATGGTCCTGCTTTTCTATCCAATTGTTTTATTGTCTGGGAATTTTAACTGCTTCCGCATGTGCTTAAATAATGAAAGGGTCGGCGATACATAGTCCTAGGATATCGCATTATAAAATCGACCAAGAGTAGATTGATGTGTGCGTGCCTGAGGAACGGGGCGTGACATCCCCTTTTTGTGGTATCAGAGCAAGGTTAGGTATTGGAGTGATAAGGAGCATTGACCATGGGATAGTTAGTAGGAAAATCCTTTAAATTCATGCTGGTGCATGTCTATGTTAGCTGAATGCTAGAATTGTTTGTTGTGTGTGGATCGCTCACCTTCTAATCCAGTGTGGATTTGAAAGACGGGTTTCAGTGTAAAGACTGAACCATGAGCGAGCAGGAGTTGAGAACTCTTGGTAAGAGGACAATGTCCTCTGTGACTCGGGAGAGTGCACTGACAAAGGTCGGTACCCGAGGTGGTTGTGGCAGAGTGTTGACTCTGGCCAGTTCAAGTGTAAGAGTACCACCGTAGGTTGGTACAGTATAGCAGTGTCGAATGATCCTAAGTTTGATAGGATCGTTCTGATGCTAGTGTTCCTTGGGAATTGAATGAGCCAGCAAGCTCAGGATCAAGCCACTATTGTTGTCGCTATCACTACCGCCGTTGTCGCCTCACCTGCTGAGATCTAGAGTGGAGATGTGATCCAAGAGTGAGTCATTGCATTCGAGCCGAGGTATAGATCCAGTTCAAGCGGAAATGGAAATCGGTCAGGGAAAAGACCGAGGTCGAGAGAAAAGCATTCTATTCCACTCACAAGGAAGTATGGATAAATCCAGTGTCTGAGTATGACGAGAACCTGTTGTGATGATGACCAGCATGGCCATTAGGTGAAGGACTGTCAGTGGAAGTCTAAGGTAGCATAGACATTGCTACTGTGGCCAGGAAGGAATGGGAGTAGAATGGACCTTGCACTGATCAGAGAAATAATGTGTTGAAGGTGATCTTATCAGAGTAACGTAGCAGAGTTCTGTGCTGAGTTGGTAGAACTTAAATTGTTGAAGTAAAAGTGACAGAGGAGAAATCATTAGCAATAGTTGTGCTTGATTAGTTGTTGAAGTGTGAATTTGATGCCATATGAATAGTGTGGGCTTATGGAGCATCTTGTGATAATGAATCACGATCATGGAGTAAGCCAGTTTAGTTTATTATCATGTGCAAGTGTCGAGGTTATGGGGAGTCGAAAAGAATCTTCGATTTCATTAATCTCATTGGCTAAAGGCAACTTGTTTGTTAGACGGAGGTTGCCAAGGTTGCTTGGTGATTGTCTTGGGTAGGATAGATTGAAGAACTAGAGATGGAGGACATCTCAGTGGTCTAAGAACTTCTAGATGTGTTGTCACAAGAACTGCCAGATCGTCGTCAGAAAAAGAGATAGAAAGTGCAATCGAGCTAGCACCAGGATAGAGCCACTCTTGAAGGCTTCTCACCAGTTGTTGTTGTTTGAATTGGTAGAATTGAAGATGCAAATGTGAAGATTGATGAATGAGGAATTCATCCATATTAGTGCACCATTTTGGGGAAACATCAGTTTTGTTTGTGAGAAAAAGAAAGATGGTTTGTTGCTAGTATGCATCGACCATCGTCAACTCAATTAGGTGACGATCAAGGACAAGCATCCATTGTAAAAGATAGACGAATTGAGGACCAGACATCAAGAGTGTTAATGTTTTCAAGTATCAACTGGAGAGCAAGATGTCGATAGTTACGAACCAGGAAGGAGGTTGTACGAAAGATAGTTGTTCGTACTTGATATAGTCTTTCCGAGAGTATTGTAAGATCGTTTGGCCTGGTGAACACTCCAGCTGCTTTCATGGATACGATGAGCAGAATGTTCAAGGAATACTTAGATCTGTTTGTGATCGTGTTCATTGATGATATACTGGTCTATTCGAGAAGTGACGAAGAGCATGAGAATCGCCTGAGAGTAGTACTCCAAACCTTAAGAACTCATCAGCTGTATGTTAAGTTTAGCAAATGCGAGTTTTGATTGACTCGTGTTGCATTCTTAGGTCATGTGATTTCTGGAGAAGGAATCTCCGTCGACCCGAGCAAGATAGAAGCCGTGATCAAGTGATCGAGACCGACAACAGTGACAGAGATCAGAAGTTTTCTGGGGTTAGCAGGTTATTACAGACGGTTTGTGGAAGGGTTCTCATCGATAGCGTTGCTTTTGACAAAGCTCCTGAAGAAAGAAGAGAAATTTATATGGTCAGACAAGTGCGAGCGTAGTTCCCAAGAGCTGAAGGAAAAGCTGACTACCGCACCTGTGCTGACGATTCCATCTGGTCTTGGAGGATTCGAGATCTATAGTGATACGTCATTCAAGGGATTGGGTTGCGTGCTGATGCAACATGGTAGAGTTGTTGCATACGCTTCCCAGCAGTTGAGACCTCATGAATTGAATTATCCGACGCATGACTTAGAACTCACAGCCATCATATTTGCGTTGAAGATTTGGAGGCACTACTTGTGCGGAGAGAAGTTTCATATCGTCACGGACCATTAGAGCCTCAAGTATTTATTCTCTCAAAAAGAGTTGAACATGAGACAGCGCCGATGGATGGAATTGCTAAAGGATTATGACTGTGATATTCTGTATCACTCGGGAAAGGCGAACAAGGTCGCCGATGCATTGAGTCGGAAATCTTCAATAGCACAAATCTTGGTTAAGGAGTGGAACTTAATCGAGAGAGCTCGAGATTCGGAATTCAAATTTGAGGTAGGCCACCATTCAAGTCTTATGGCCACCCTCAGAATTGAACCGATGTCCAAGTCAGAATCAAAGAACTCCAACCGACAGATCCAGATGTCCAGAGAATTCTTCAAGAGGATACCGATAAAAGACAGGCTGATTTTCAAGTTTTTGATGACGGGACTCTAAGGTTTCAAGGACGTTTGGTTGTACCTGACGATATAGAGCTTAGAGAAGAAATTTTATTTGAAGCATATTGTAGCAGTTACAGCGTTCATCTTGGAAGCACTAAGATGTATCAGAATTTGCATCAACACTACTGGTAGTCAGGTATGAAGGCGGACATCGCCAAGCATGTGGCCAAGTGTTTGGCTTGTCAATAAGTAAAAGCCCAGCATTGCAAGCCGGGAGAACTTCTACAACCTCTCACGATCCTAGAGTGGAAATGGGAGCATATCACGATGGAGTGTGATTGGACTACGGTTATGATAACATCGATTTCAGAGATCCGAGGTTTACAAGTGGTTCAAATGGAGTGCTTTTTGCTTTAGGTTTACAAGAGTTTCGAGTGCTTTAGGTACAAAGTTTCAGTACAGTACATCGTATCATCCTCAGACGGATGGCCAGTCTGAAAGGACAATTCAAACTCTTGAAGACATGCTGGGAGTGTGTGTAATAGACGTCAGAGGAAGTTGGGAAGATTAGCTTCATCTAGTGGAATTCGCCTACAACAACAGTTACCAGCAGAGTATCAAGATGGCTCCTTTTGAAGCGTTGTATGGTAGAGCGTGCAAAACTCCAGTGTGTTTGGATGAAGTCGAAGAAAGGAAGATAACAGGCCTAGAGTTGGTTCAACAATCAATAGATGCTGTGGCAGTAATCAGAGACAGATTAAAGACAACGCAGAGCAGGCAGAAAAGTTATGTAGATAAGCGTCGAAGGTCTTTGGAATTCCAAGTTGGTGATCACGTTTTTCTGAAAGTGTCACCAATGAGGGGAACTTCGCGCTTTGGTAAGAAAGGCAAGCTAAGTCCGAGGTACGTAGGTCCGTTTGAGATTCTTGAAAGAATCGGAGACCTAGTGTATCGTCTTGCGTTGCCGCCAAGATTGGCGCAAGTGCATGACATCTTTCACGTGTCGATGTTAAGGAAGTACAAGCCTGACCCGACCCATGTGCTCAATTTCGAGAAATAGGACGTGGATGACCGTGTGTCATATGTGGAAAGCCCGGTTAAGATTATCGATCGCAAAGAGCAAGTTCTGCGTACAAAGATTATTTCGTTGGTCAAAGTGGTCTGTCAACACCACGGCCCTGAAGGAGCGACTTGGGAGACATAAGAATCGATGAGACAGTTGTACCCCCGCCTTTTTGATCAAAGTGTGTAATGGCTTAAATTTCGAGGATGAAATTTTTATAAGAGGGAAGAGTTGTGACATCCCGAAATTCGACCGTTTCGATAAAGTGAAATGGGCATTTAGTCGATGTGCTATGCCCCTTTTCTCTCGGTTGATCACTCATGAGTTAACTAACCTATTGGGTAAAGCCGTTAAGGGATGTATCGCCGTAAAATCCCTAAAAGCTACCTAATTGGTTGGATTTGGCTAAAATTACGTTTGATCGATTTTTAACGACGAAATTGAACTCGACTTCGGGAATCGAATTTTAAGCGCGTTATAATTCTTATTTTTAGGATCCTGTCTCATCGTTCGTCAATTTATTGACGAATCCGAAATTTCAAGAAAGAAATTATTGGAAGAAAAGTTGAAGACCAAAAGAAAATAGAAAGGAAAAGGAAAAGAGAAAAGGAAAAATTGACATAATGGTATTATGTATTTTCATTTTCTTCTTTTCTCTCTCTCCCCTTTTTCTTTCTCTCTCTTTTCCTCTCCTTTTTCTCTCTTTTCTCTCTCTCTCTTCTCTCCCATTTTCTTCCGTGCGGATAGCCCCCCACCGATTCCTCTCTCTCTCTTCCCTTTTGACCGGTCCAACCTTATCTTCTCTCTCTCTCTCTCTCTCTCTCTCTCTCTCTCGCACTCTCTCTTCTTCTTTCTTCTTTGTGCAAGCGAACTAGTAGCAGGAAGCTTGAGCGAGTGCCGCTTCGTTCGCCGAAGCCACCGCTCGTTGCCCGTCTCGCCGCCCGCACCCGCCGACGCCACACGGCGTGCTTCCGCCCGCGTCGTCGCCGGGCTGCCGCTCCTTCCCCGCGCGGTTCGGCCCCACTCGGCTCGGTTCCGACCCGACCAGCCCCGTTGGGCCACCTCCGGCCGCCGTTCGACCCCGCGACCTCCCGGCGTCCCTCTTGCCCTCCGTCGGCCTCCCCTCGCGCCCTAGCCACCGGACGAGCTTCGTCCAGCCAAGAATAGTGGCTGGAAAAATGGGTTTCTAGCCCCGTTCAAGGCCGTTTTGGGTACATTTTTCGGGCCCCGAACCCGAGGCCCGCTTTGGAGTTTGTTGTTCCTCGTGTCGACCCCGTCGGATTGATCTGATTTGCGCGCGATTTTGTGAGTAATCTCACTAATCCCGGATTAGTTGGCTAATTATGTTTAAGGTTGGTTTAGTTTTAATTAATTATGTTTAGGTTGTTAGGTTAGAATAGATTAGCAATTATTAGTCAATTGTGATGTGATTTAGATAAATTGATCACAAGAATTAGCAAGTAGACGTGGTCTACTATTTATTGGAAGTATCTCGGAAATTTTCCGACCCTTATTCGGGCTTCAATTTGGCGATTCGGGCCTAAGTGGGATTTTTGGCATTTAAATATTATTTTTCGGAATTATATTAATTAATTAATTATTTTCCGAAAATTCAACTGAGATGGTACGGAACCGGAAAATTATACTGATGACCGTGGTGAAGTCCGTTTGCTTAATCGGGCTTTATTTTGAGCTAAATTGAATTTTTAATAATAATTATTTAATTTTCGAAATTAATAAATTATTTATTTATTTATTTTTTCGGAAATTAAGATTTTGATGGCCGACGACCGAAATCTCGTGCTAATTGTCATGGCGCAGTCCATTTATTTATTTGTGCTCCACATTGCATGGAATTAAATAAATTGTGATATTTTAGAGATTTACTCTAAATTGATTGGAATTTATTGAGATTGAATTATGGATTGGTAAATGGCGTGGTTAAATTCTACAATTGAGTGTTAAATTATGCAAATTGATTGCTGATTGGATTTTTGGTATTTAATTCCAAAAATTGTGGATTTTGATATTTATTCAGAAAATCCCGGGTGTCGGGTTTTAACACCGAAAATGAATTTTAAGTACTATATCAAATAGGGGGTTTGAAAAAGATAAGTATCAGTCTTCTGGTTCGAATTGATCGTGTACCCACACACGACTATTTTCGGGATGTTTTTAATACGAAGAAAATAGGCCAGGATCACTATTTTAATGGAGGCATTTGAGTGCAATGCACAGTGTCCTGGGCCGAGATTGATTGGTCGTGTGTTGGTTAAGAGAAACCATCCTGGGCTGTTAAGCTGGATGTTACCCATTCATTGGGACTCGGGTCGCAGTAGATTCTGGACCTACGCCCCTGCGGGGAAGCCGTCTAATTGAGAGACGTTGCTGTGCTCATGGGGGAGACGACGCCTGGCAATGCCAGAAGACCGCCAATAGAGTTGGCCGTACCCTTAAGGGGTGTAATTAACAATTGGAACGCATGATGGTTGATTTTGATGCGCCGGATTATGAGACAAAATTGTGTGACATGGTATGGGACGTGTCATAACGATTTGGTCCTATAATTTGGACCCTTGTGATTTATTGAGTTGAGTGATGCGTTTCAATTGCTGGATGTATCGATTCTATACATATGTATGTGAATTGTATTGACTTGCAGGTGAGATCTGAGGCCAAGGTAAGTCCTCTGCCCTGTGCGTGTTTAGGCAGCCTATAGTATATTGGTTTACTAATCGGGCTTAGTGGGGTAGAACTTGCTGAGACGTAGTCTCATCCCAGTTTGGGGAAAACATTTTAGGACTCCGTTGAGGAGCTGAGGAGGAGGAGTCTGAGAAGGAGAACTCGAAGGCGAACTTGAGGAAAATGATTTATTAAAAAAAGAAGATAATTCCGAGAGGGGCCTTGTGTACGGCCTGGATGGGTTGAGATCCTATCTTCTTTTAAGATCTCCATTTTGATGTGAATAGTTATGAAGTGATTTGTATTTTGTATAAAAGTTTGGTTATAAATTTCAATATGAAAAGTATGGCCCTGCTTTTCTATCCCATTGTTTTATTGTCTGGGGATTTTAACTGCTTTCGCATGTGCTTAAATAATGAAAGGGTCGGTGATACATAGTCCTGGGATATCGCATTATAAAATTGACCAAGAGTAGAAGGATGTGTGCGTGCCTGAGGATCGGGGCGTGACACCTACCGGTGATCTTGCTCCTCAATACTATTTACTATACAAAGCCTTACGTATGTCTATAAAATTTTGTACAAGCCTTTCTCAAGCCTCCTAATCATGTAAACGGGTCGTCGCATTTTTTCCATGAACGGCTGGCCGAGGGGTATTTTTTCCTACTCGCTAGCTTCATCGGTTCATTAATCTGTCAACTTTTTTTTTTTTCCGGCCATCCACTTACTCATGTGAATATAATTAATGGTCGAATCTTTTTGTACGACGAGAAGAGCACCTTCAAATCAAGTACAATCCTGATGCGTGGAGTATCTTAATCAGGTTGAACACGGGCTAAAATCACACCTATTGAGTGCTTAATAAAGTACTAGTAACAATTTTTTTTTTTTGTTGGTCAGTTTAATACAAGGTTAGCTTATACTTATATCGCGTTCCTTATTTTAACATGGCAGCACCTGCACGCCTCATATCCCTTGTTCGTAGTTAAATATTTTTTCCCCCACTGACTAGGGAATATGAGAGGCGAGGGTTGCTGCATATTGAGTGGTTTTATGAATTTCGTGCACCAAAGCATTTCTTCTTTGCTTTTTTGTACTTGTCTCGTATCTAGGTAAGCACTAAATAGCACATCATTCTCATTTAGTCCTCAACCTTTCTAGATGGAGCTTAGAATTATAGCTTTTATTACAATTTACTTGTGCTTATTCCATTGCATCTAAGCACAACTTTGATCAAAGAAGAATTTAACGGGTTTGATAATTTTGGTTGCACTTATATATAATACTCACGGCTTTTCCATCAAATAGAAAATACAAAATTAATACCATAAAAGTCTCAAATCGATATATTCGTAAGTTAATTTTTATGTCACAAAACATCCCAAATTAGTATACACATTCGACATTTATAACAAACTAGTGCGCTCATGCTACATTTATCCCTTAAAAATGAAAGATTTGCCACAATTTGAGGTAAATAGGGCACAAAAATATCAGTTTGGGGTATTATGTGGCACACCTAGAATGTTTTATAAAGTTTGTTCGGAGATAATGTAGTATGTTTGTACCTATTTTGAGTTTTTGGTGTTATCAGGCGAAATTTAAATAAAGCATGTTCAAGATCGAATGAAAATTAAAGTGTAAAACAATTAAAAAACCAAAAAATTACATTAAACCCACGCTAAGTATTTGAGCCCTTGTTGGAGAAATGAGCCAAATTTGGATAGTTATACAATCGTGGCTAGTTGCTTGATCTTTGTTGTAGGGACATAATCCATATATCTTGAAGTTAGTGCTAGAAAATAGAAGGACGATATTTTTCAAAATCTTAAACTGATATATATGTGATAAATTTATCAAAAATTAATACTTTGACTACAAAAAACTCTAAACTAATATACGTATAATAAATTTATCTCAAACAACTATTAAAAACCAAAAACTGACATACTTATGATAAATTTACTCAAACTAATTTTTCGACCTCGAAAAATCTCAAATTGATATATTTATGACAAATATGCTCTCCATTAAATTGGATTAATATCACAAAAAACCACAAAATCGATATAACTTTGACAAATGGAAAGTAAAATTCCAAATTGTTACACTAGTCAATTGTCATGTGTCATCCAACTCAGTAATTTGATAGTAAAATTTAGCGAAAACTAACATAGGGTAAATTTGTCTTAAGCATACCAATTTAAGTTAAAATTGTCAAAGGTGTACCGATTTGAGATTTTTTATGGTAAAAAAATTAGTTCGTGGTAAATTTATCATATATATATTAGTTTGGGATTTTTTTTTGTGATATTAACCCTTATTTAATGTTGAAAAAGTGATTGTCTATGGACAAGCAAAAGGAACCTCGATTGTTTATATTAGTAAATAGCTTATAGCCATCACTATTCACTGCTTGAAGTGTATTGCGTGTGACCTCTTGCTTGAAGTCGAAGGTGTTGTTTTGGGGTAGCCCGGTCCGTTCCGACTTCTTTGCAAGTACCAGGGGGTCAAGTTCGAGCACCGCTAACATCTATTTCGGGTGCATGGTTGACATCAGAGCGTGATCTTCCGATTGTTGGGTCCATGTCCGAAAACGTTTTTCCAATCTCGTTGATCCTTCGATCTTTGTGGCAACTTTTCGAGTGCCCCAAGGAATTAGACACGCCTGTGACTGCTTGAAACTAGGCGTCGCGTCACGAACAGTTTCACGTGGAAGGGTAAGAGGAGACCTGCAAGGAAAGAAGCAAAAATGGGAATAGCTTCATGGGGGCCATGTATGGGCCAGATTAGGTCCTGAGTCGTTTTATTAATTGCATTAGCCCTTGTGCTAATAACACCATACAAAGAAACGAGTCGATTTTAAAGCAAAAAAAACTCTCAAAATTTAGCAACGAAATTGATCCAGATGCATGTCATGAGCAAATCTTAATTGGTCAGACACGCCACATCGACCGTTTAATCTTTCGCTTAAAACAACTTTATAATTCCTTTAACGTGCCTCACTCACTGGACTAATCCACCCTGTCCAAAAGCTCAGATCGCAGCACCCTCGATGTCCCGACATGCACCCCTCCACCAACAGTGGCACCAACTTGGCGACTCCATAACCCTTTTCTGCAGAAAGTAAGGAGCCAACAAATTCTCCCTTAGAAAACCATGGCTATTTCTATGAATGCGGATGCCGTAGAGGTAATGGGAAAAAGAATGTACTTTAATTAGATTTTACTCAGCCTCTCGAGTAGAAGGGTTTCGATGACGGTCTTTACGTAGGCATTGAAGCACTCTCTGCAGGAATTAGGCATGACATAAGACTCATGGAGCCTCCGAATGTCATCGGTGCGGCGACACACGGAGCTGGAGATGACAACTTGGGCCGCTCCAAGCTACACGCGGCCAGTATGGTGTGGGTCGCCGCTCTGGCGATTTCTTTGAATGCATCAACTCTCGCAGGAGCGGCAACGAATGAGAAACTACAATTAAAATACAAGAATGAAGAGAGTACATCATTCAGTCTTCAAAAATTGAAATAATAAGATGGTCGGAGTAAGTAAAGATGGTTAGATCCGCGCAATTAGGTGACAACATAATGATACCCATGACGATTAGAGGTTTTACTCCTATCATATTACACATGCTGTTTTGTTAGTAATATCTTCTTACACATTCAGGTAAAGTAAGATATACCAATTGAAACAAAACGCGCAATTGATCATTATTGACACTCGAATTTTGTCAACCTTTTAGGTATTTGCACATTTTGCAAAAATATAAAAATTTATAAAAAGATATAAAAAATATGAATCATAGAAAGATAAAAATAAAAATAATAAATAACGTAATAGTAATAAAAGATGCATGAAAGAAAGAGAAAACACATATGAAAATGAAAAAAATGAAATGAAAGATGAACAAGAAAATTAGACAGAAAATATAATCAAGCCCTGAAGTAACAACCCCATGAGCTACAATTAAATTGAATCCAGTTCTCGTCTAAAATAGCAATCTACCAAAACTAAACTATAATCAAGTACTCACTAACATCTCCAAACTACATAAATATCAATTAAGAGACACTAAGCTAAATCTAATATTAAGATCTAACTACTTAATTGAGACATAATCAAGGCCTAGTGTGGCACTGTGATTTTTCACTTTCTTGATTTTAGGAAGGGTTTTGCACATAAAAAAATCTCGATTGTTTTCTTCTCTATTTTTCCTAGTCGCTCTTGAGTACTTGTCTCTGCGAGGTCCAAAACCGATGGCCGGCAGCATCTTCTTGTGGGAGGGTTTGGAGCTAATAGCCATCATCTCTAAATTAGGACAAATCCATCTCAAGCTTTCCGCTAGTTGAGAACTGGTATTAATAACTTCAAATGTGTTGCATAGGATCTTAAGTCTCAGATGTTTGACATTCCACAATGGAGAAAGCAATTCACTTCTGATTTCTTTTGGAAGAACCAATGCCTATGTATGTAAAAAGAAAAATAGCAAGATTTCAATGCTCAATTCACATAGCATGCGAATACTCAATACAAAATACCAATTTGGAAAAATGTTACTTACCTCGACTTCATTACGGACTAGTGTTAGTGAGTCACAATGGTCAAAATATCTCAAGAACTTGGCGGCCTTGAGATAGCTCCTCCTCTTGTTGTGGACTCTGAAATCCACCTCCAGTCTCGCATTGGCCAATCTTGTCGAATCTCGTGGACATAACGTTCAAAAGTATTGATAAATTAATCAATCTCTTATCGGTAGGGCTTTTCCTCTCACAGTGGGACACGTATACTAAAACGTGGAAAACACAGGTTTGTAGGAAATCTATGTAACTTGTGAGAAGCAATGGCTAACTGAGCCTAAGGGGTTGAGGGCCACCACCAGCCCCTCCAGGTCTGCTGGCGGTTAGAATATTGATAAAATACCATATCACAAATGTTCACAAGTGCAGAAACACGCATACTGTGGCACCCCGAACCCCCCTTAGGTCGCCGCAAGCACCAAATGCTACACCTAACTACATCTCTTAGAAGAAGCGTTGTAAATCACGGGATTTTTTTTTTTTTTTGAAAACGGTCCCAGCGTGACTTATTAGCGGAAGCAAAATATAACGTCACCATCTCCCCCTCCATCAACCATGATACAATTGCGCACCACTAAACATCATAATAAAAGACAAAGCCATGACACTTTATTTACATATTTTCAAGATGGGTTTCCTTGGGTCGGTACATCAAAAGAAAGGCCAGGACATGAAGCCACACTCAGCCTAAACCCTAAAAAGAAACACTCGACCCACTATGACTAACGCGCAAGATCCCCCATCACTAGTGTTGGCTAAACATCCCAAAAAGTTTCAGCTCCTACTTGTCACGAACGGACCCTCACACCCATCCCGGTGCATCAGGAGGTGGCGGCGGCAACATCCCACACATCACTCTGTCTCGACGAACATGGACGGATATGAACTCTGGATAACATGGCCCCCAACTAGGCCCACATCGTACATAACTAAGGCACGAACTCGAATATACGTAAAACTAGGAACGGAGGAACAGTCAAACTCCTCGCATTCGACCTCTACATCCGAAGGTAGGCCATAAAATACGCCCCGCGTGACAGCAGGGAGAGGCATCCTACTAATTTGAAATGTTGGTCCCTAAAGGGGTGAGTACAACCACTCAGCAGGTATAGGATCAATAAGTCACTCAATACATCATGCCATGCAATCATCACAATCATAGCATCACATAACATACCAGCATCCATGCACAACATAACATGGCATCATGCACATGTCATCATACCTCATGTACCATCATCATCATATAGACATCACCATCATATCACATACTTACCATCATCATGTCACATATGGCATCATCCTTACCATGCATCCATGCATGTAACATCATCATATCACATGTACCATCATCATTGCCATGCATCCATGCATCATATCATGCATATATCATCATGCATCATGTCATGCATATATCACCATGCATGATTTGATTTCAATTTCATCTTGGATCGCCACACTTCCCATTCCCGGGACCAATGTTTGCATCCCACATGTATCCAAGATACAATCAAACCATCCGGCTCCCCACTCTCCGAGCATCTCGTACCCCAACTGGCATCACAAGGACCCTCTGCCATTTAGTCATTTAAGGCCACCAGGCAACCGGCCGCACCCTTCAAGCCAGGCATCTCGCACCCAACTGGCATCGCGAGGTATCCCTCGCCCAATACCGTGCCGAGCTTCCGGCTCCCCCACTCTCCGGGCATCTCGATACCACTCGGTACTCCTGAGGACCCTCCGGTATTTGGCCATTCATGACCACCGGGCAACCGGCCGTACTCTTCTAGCCAGGCATCCCGACACTCCCGAGGCATCATCGGCTCACCCCCAACGACTTCCTCATTTATCTCAATTTACATCATCATAATTCAATTTAACATGGCATGCGATGTGATGGCAATCAAGATCATATTCATCATTGAATTCATACATGCATCTCAAGTCATTATCATACGTGCAGCAAGACAATCATCCATGGCAATACGATTCATGGGATCCATACAATTTAAAATAGTCCATATTTCATGCCTTTTCAAAGTTTACGAAATTCCAGCATGTACCATCTTTATAAAATATTTAAATTAAATATCCATATGCTTCTCAAAAATCATGGAATCAAAGCATGTGATAGACAAGAAAATAAGATAGTAATTTCATGAGAAACACATGCCCAATAGAGTTCCACACAAGAAGATATAATCCACACGATTCCAGCATGCAAATTCGGATAAAACAGAATGTGCAGTTTTCAAGATAATTCAATTAAAATATACGAACGACCTCCGAAAATTATGAAATTTTACAAGTTATAGTTAAGACACTAAATTAATTTTTTCATCAAGACTTCTATGCCAGATTCGTTCTATATATTTTTCTATAGTCATCCAAAGCTTCTGGTTCTAGCACCGAAACGTCCAGTGTACGTATCTCCGAAAAATCAAGTTTTCACCCCTTTATTATTCTTTGTTTCCTCTGAAATTTGGATATGTTTTACTTCAAGAGGTCACCTACAACTTTTATTGATGGAGCTAAGTCAAATTTCTAGATTATAATCATCATATGGGTCCATGAAGTCTCGGGTATCCTGTACCGCATCTCCAGATTTACCGTCTTCAAGAGTAAGTCGATTCACTAGGCTACACTTGCTCATTTTACTTAAAATTTGAGTATTCTAATACTTAGGATGTTCTCTACAAGTTGCATGAAGAAGTCGAAGAAATATTCTTGATAAAAATCGACATGTAACTACAAATCTACCAAAAGGTCAGCAAAACTGTTCCAGATCTAGTGTCTTCGTAGGATGAGGATTTGACCCCTTAAATCTCCACCATTTTGTCCCAAATTTTATTATGTTGTATTTTACGATGTTAGCTACAACTTTCATGAAGGAATCAAAGTCAAAATCCAACTTGAAACATGCACGCAAGCCCTCACAAGATTCTGGTCCAGGTGGTTCATGCGAAAACAGCAAGCAAACTCAAGAACAAGTCACATTCTAGCTTCGGTTTTGCCTACCCTATGATCCGAAAACCACCACCAACAAATCATACATGCAAGGCACACATGCAAGAATGAAAATCAATCCCAACTTGCCTTAAAGACCGAATGAACAGCAGCAAAAAGGGACGGCACACCGGCGACGGACAAACGGCGTGCGGCAGTGACGGGCGACTCCTCCTCCTCGGTTCCTCTCCTCTCGGCCTCACTCTCTCTCGCAACTCACTCTCTCTCTCTCTTTCTCACTTGGCCGAATACCACCAACCGGCCACCCTCTCTCTCTCCTCTTCCTTTTATTTCCCCAAATCCTCATCATTAGCAATGATGAGCTTGCCTCTGCAATGGCCAATGCATGGAAGCCTCTTTTTGCCACTTGGCAAGGCTCATGCATGGTGGGCTTGGGAGCAATTGGGCCAGCAAATGGGCCGGCCTCCCTTGTAGCTGACGACAGCCCATTCGTGGGCTTCAATGGGCCGGCCATCTTGGCCCATCAAAATCCACATTTGGGCCTAAGGCGCAAACCTAAATAAAAATCAAATTTTCGCCTTTCTTATTCTTTCTTTTAAGAATTTAATTACTAAATTCCACATGGCCAAAAATCTTGTAACATTTTTATTTATAGGATCTTAGTCTATAAAGTGCATAGCCAAGCATAGATTATTTTCATTAATTTATCTAATTTAAAATCTCATAAACACAAGCATATATCACTTAGTCTTAAAAGGAGACTAATGGCTAAATCATAAACCATAGGTAATTTCATTACCTAATTATGGGCTTTAACACACCTTGTCTTGAATTTTTGGGATGCCACACATACATCATGTGATCAAGCTACATAAGACAGGGACAGCAATTATAGCTAATGAAATCATCAGACACTAGTATCTTTAAGTTGTAATTTCAAAAGTTGAAAAAATATATTCTCTTTCTCAAACTCTGGTCCCGAAAGTTGCTGTGCGACGAGACAGAGCTCAGGCCAGTCGGCAGTAGACATGTACAGCGGATCTCCAGGTTCCGGCCGTCCTCCGGTGAGACTTGCAAGTGGAAAGAAACCGGGTCCGTAAGTTGGGTAGGGATTTCCTCCCAGACCTGGCGGACCCGATTCATGATGACCCAGAAAAGACCAACCCGCCACATATCCATGACCCACCCCGGCAACATGTGATGGGCTTCCTCCCAATCCACCATTTGTTTCGGATTCTTCAAGGCTCGGATTTTGGGTTGATCTTCCTGGGTTCGGCTAAACGGGTATAGGTACCCATTGGATGTATGGACCTGAAAAAATTTGTCCAGGGTTATATTGTCCTGTCCCTGAGACGTGTTCAACAGGACTCGATTGTCCTTCAATATCTGATGGTCCTGTCCTGTGTTCTGTAGCAACGCTGTCTCCTCCTCGGTTGTTGAGAGACTGTTCGTCGCCTTCAGACACACCAGAATTTGTACCTTGATTCTTCGGCATGGTGCTCCCTTTGTTGACTAAAAAGAATTCTGGCGTTGATGCTGTCGAGCCAAAAAAATAAAAGACTGAAAGAAGTTTTCTAAAGAATAAAAGTATAGCGGAAGCTAGATGGATGAGAGAGGCTCTAATACCATGTTAGAAGTTTGGATAGAGAGTAAAATTTGAAATTCTCTTCTATGACTTTCATGTGTACAATTACATCATCTTTTATAATACAAGAGATCTAAATCTATAAGGAAGGAAAATATATAATAAACCAAATAAAAGAAAAATCCCCCCAATCATGATCATTTAAGATCAATTCCTATCAACACGTGATCAATTAAGATAACTAACTATCAGCAACAATATCTTCAACAAAAACACGCCCCAAATCAAAAGTCCAATTGGTCAACAAAAAAAAAAAAATTGATCGAAACTCCGACTTTCCTCACGTCCCCTCCTCCACTTGATTGCGCTCCCTCTCTTGATGAGAAAAGTTTTCTATAATACTCTAAAAGAAATTTCTAATTGATTGCTTTTGGATGCACACGAAATAACATGTTTTTCTTTTGCCTGCCTAACTGCTGAGTATTTAAGATGACATGTCAATCGACAGATATGCTATTAAATGGTGGTTTTTGCGGACGGAATAACGCTTTTTGATTTTAAACCAAAAATTCAAGTTTGTGTGTCTTCATGGTCCATTTTAATGTTCGTGTTTTTCTTTTTAACATAAAGTGGATAAAGTTTGCTTCCTTTTTTTTTCCTTCATTTTTATAATATTCTGCTAAAAAAGAATGGTTGATCTTGATTTCCAGGATAAAAATTATTATATTCATATTGCTTCATATAGAATTAGAGTTAGAGACAAGTTCGCAAGGAAAATGGGGAGTTTCCAATTTCATAATTTTCGTCGGTGGTGCCCATATAGAATGTAATTATGAATTTTTAACCTTAAAAATAAACTAATTTTAAAAGGGGCCGAGCATTTCTTTCCATTCCCATTATTATATTTAATTAAGAGGAAAAAAATATTTCCAATGAAAATCTATTAGTCATTGCAGAATCTCTTATTAAACAATCGATTCAGGAGAGAGAGTATCGAGCTTTGAATGTGATAGATTTAGCGTTCTCATGTTGAATTATTTAAAATTAAGTACATTTACTATAAATGCACTCTAGTTAACACGTGCCCGATAACAAAAGGCAATGCTACTAATTTCTTTCCCTTTGACTGTTATAATTACTTCTTTTTTTTTTTTTTTTTTTTTTTTTTTTTTTGGGTTTTCAACTTTAAAGCACGAGATCAAAAAACTTCATCTACATGTCCAATGACAATGGAGATCCTCCGCCACGAAATTTGAAGAGTACCTAGCCTCATCAAGCCACAAACATCGTCAACAATAGCTTCGACAACACTCCGCCACCTCTCATCCTCTGGGCTTACCTTGATACTAGGCTCTTCTAATCGAGTGAGCGTGAGTGCCCCGAAGAATCAATGCATTTACTTTCGCATATTTTGGGCCACAATCTATGCATTGGTAAAAGATACCTCTAAGCAAGTGAGCGTCGTTAGCTTTGTGACCTCCTCTAGCAGATCCATGATCATAGTCCCTTCAAGATCAAGAACCTCAAGCCGCTGAAGTTCTCCAATTTATAGGGATAACACCCTCAAGAGATCACAATAAGTTAAGAATAGTCTTTTTAGGTGGGCTGACTAGAAGACAGACTTTGGCAAGGACATGATCCAAGTTCAGGACAAATTCAGGATTTCGAGAGGTGGCATGTAATCAAGAATTTTGATTATAATTAGTTATTGCATAGCATGTGTGTTGTTATTTAAGTCAAGAACTTCTGCTAATCTACTAATGCATATTAGATAAGGTCAAATTTAATCAGACATAGATCATGAGTTCACATAGCCTTTAAGGCATTTAATTTCGCATTCATAAGACAGAAAAAATTAAAAAGAAGAGGGGGCCACGTGCACCTAATGCACTCACAATTTGATTGGGATCACCTAACTCTAATACCATGTTAAAGGAATATAATACAACTTACTAGTTGATCTAATTAACATCTTCATAAGACCTTCAATGGAGATGTGATGAAAGATATTGAGTTTTTGTTAGAAACTTGTGTTCCTAAAATAATGCACGACAACTGCTAGTGAATATTCTTGGAAGTACGAGGACCAAAAGTATATTTCCACTGGACCCATCCGTGGGTAGCGTAGGTGGTATTCGCTCTCTCCTGCAACGCTGCCGTCGAGAGTTCGAATCCCCTCATTATCAACACGATTTAAGTGAGGGGCCTTGGTGGTGGATTGCTGGGCTAGTTCCCTCGAGATTTCACGTCTAAATAGTGACTTGCGATAATGTTCAACGGTGCCACCAAGCATCGGAGGGCGGTGTGATTCCGTAAGGGGTCTTTGGCGGTTCCTTGATCACCAAAAAAACAAAAAAATAGTATATTTCCACCGGAGATAGGTCGGGGCGCTAAATATGCATGAAACACAATACACGGGTGGAAATTGTATTTAGACATCACTACGAGGACCAGTTTAGTAAATTCCCTTTTTTTTCAAGTACAAGACCATCTTGGAGTCCTCCAATCAAACCGAATCTTCCTTCACGTTCTGCTCATTTCAAAACAAGTAAAGCAAATTTTAACTGTACGTCCATGCATGGAGATGGCGGAATATAAATATGTATGAAATGGCTTTCTGACTCGGGTTTGTCTTCATCATCTCCTCTCCCCCTCCACCATTTTTCAACCAAATCACAAATCTTTACAACTCATCTGGCGTGTGTTGATTTCATGAAAAATCAATTCTCTGATAATAATGACTTGTATCGTCCATGAAAATAAATTTTAAAAAATATTTTATTATTAACGAAAATGGACATGTATGTTGTTCGATCGGAAAGTCAGAATTCAATTAGGGATCTTGGCTTTAATTTATTCGGTACTCTTATTCCTACAGCTCATTTCATTATTGGAGATGCACAAAACTAGCAATGAGAATAAGAAGCCCGATTATTGTAAAAGCTGTCGAAACTTAGAAGGTCGTCTATATTTAAAAAATTATGAAAGATAAAATATAAAATTTGTAGAAGAAGGATATCAAAATTTATGTGAGTGACGGAGAAAAATGCTATAACTTCAAGTTTTCTCAAAGCATAAACCGTAAATACAGATGATTTGCCATGCTCGTTAGGGAAAGCCATATTCAAAAGTAAAAATAGAGATTCCATATAAGACCGTGAAGAGGAAAAAGGGTAACGAAAAGACAAAATTTTCTTTTATATATTCCTATGCCAGAGTACAAAATAAACGATTTTTTTTTTTTATACCAATGAGAAGTTAATGAGGATAAATGTGTTTAAATGGTTTGTGGAAAAATTACTCCTTGCCTCGACTCGGCTTCACTCGAATTCTATCACTAGAACAGTTTCGCGTTTCAATTTCGTCATTAACTCAATAAATCCAATGGGACACATCCGAAAGGGACCTCGAAAGTTGTCTTCTAACCGATAGGATCATGCGGCGGTTTCTGGTTTCGGTTTTGGCCAACGTCCCCTATGATGTTGATGATTTAAAAAAGAATATCATAAGTATTCTTCGAACCCTGTGTTGATGATAGGCACACAAAAATTTGCTCCACTAACGTTTTGGAGAAAAGGACGTAATTGGAAAAAATCGGGGAAGGAACTAAAAAGAGCATAGGGACCCAATTGCAACAAATGCTCAAATTTAGGGACGAAATTTAAAAAATCAAAATTTTCCTCAATCGTTCCCGTCCTCGTCAATCTTCGCTCTCTCGTCCCACTTTTGCTCGGTCAGGTTTTGATCGGCCGTCGTCCTTAATTGGCATGAAGCTCTCCCTCGACACCTCCAAGAAGTCCCCACCGAAGCCGGCTGCCAAGCCCTTCTCCACCGCCTTTCGCTTCGCCACTGACAGTGATTAGGGCCACCGCAAAGTGCCGCCTTCGTCACCACACGAGCAGATCATCCAATTCGATTCCTCCAATACCCCCGATGGATGATGCGAAGCGCAGAAGCCACCAGAGAGTGGCGTCCCGCCAAGAGGATGAAGAACCTCGGCCTGTCTCTCCACTCGGACCCAGCCTCCTCCTCTGATCTCTCCCGGTTCCATTCCCCGTGCACGTCCCTCGATGATGAGGCCAAAGCCGGTGCCGTGTCATACGGTCTCACTGTCTGTCGGAGAGAGAATCACGGGAAGCTGTCTGTGGTGCACGTTGTGGTCAAGCCGGAAGCCCTCGGACCATCAGGTAGCCTGGATGACTCCCGGCTAAAACCGGGGAGGAGCTGGCGAAGTTCGGGGACTAACCGGGGTGCGCGGACATGCTTGGGGAGGAATTCGCAGTGGCGTGTGTTGGAGGGGTTATGGATGGCGAGAGGGGAAAGGGGTAGGGAAGAACGCCGAGGATAATGTTCCGGTTAGATGCAAGGCTTTTATGCTTCCTTTACTGCAAATTCTGCCGCTTCTTTTGTCTGCTCTTTTCCGATTTGTAAACAAGTGATACTTCAAATCCTTATAATATTTCCTAAGGAAACCCTCCAAATTTTGAGATCTTAATTTCGACTTTTGATGCCAAAGCACTCGAGGCATGTTTACTGCTTTTTCCCACCATTTGCTTTTTATTATACGTAAAGGCTTCACTTAAGTGGTTTTCCAGAGGAGTATACATGATATGCCGACTTACATATAGAAAAGATGAATGTATTAATTTTATCAGGATATCATGCATAATTCTTGTTACCATGAACTCTCTGTTTTTCCTGCCTTTAAATGAAGAAAGAGCTTCATGCCAATGAATAAAGTTGTCACAATGAATATTTCTGTCATTCTATGACTTCTTTTTCGTAAGAAACAAGCAGATTTGGATTTCTAGTTTAGTACTAAATGGACTTTATGGGACCGCCAGAATGACTGGACAATCTTCTTGATAGTCTGATTATTACTTTTTTTGCTTGAATTATGTAGTTTGCATATATTGGCGGGAACTGTGTTTATGCCACCCAAGTGGTGCTTAGGCTATTCTCAATGCCGCTGGAACTATGACTTTGTTAACAGAGTTGGAGAGGTTGGCTCTTCTGATGCAACTTGCTTGATTCTACAATCTTTCCTACTAACCCTGCATTTCCTTGTATCTGATTAAATAACAATGTCAAACTTTCATCGTATGCTGTCGGCATATCATTTATGAGTTAATGCATGATAGTTCTTTAGCTCCAATTTTTGTCAAATTATCACAGATCACAAGTAAATTTAGAGAAAAGAAGATTTATTGTAATGTTGTATGGATGCATATAGATTATATGGATGGGTTTTGCTGCTTCGCTTTTGACAAGGCATGTAATCCCATTTTGTGTTAATCCTGTAATTGCCTTGTTTGGAAAAATTAGGTCCAATTTCACATCATCTACCTCACTTTCAATAGGTATCATACCACTCACAACTTATGTCTGGAATTCATAGTTTTAGCCAATTTCTAAAAGGTGACATACTTATCACCTAAAAACAAACCATAACTATATATCTAAATGATGACATTTAACCTCAAGCAAAGCATATATCTACATGTACATGTAAGATGGGAGATATTGTCAAATATGAATGAAAATCTGTTTTTCATCTTGGAATGATCTTGAGGAAGACGGTGATATTCATTTTGGAAGTGAGGTAGGTTGTGTTAATACTCTTTAGAGGCACTGCAATGATCGGTGTTCTTTGGATATTCTATTTTCAACTTAAGATATGGTGCTTGATGCAAAAATGCCGTGCCTCACTGTTTTGTCCATCACTTCCATACATTTCATACACCGAGTCCTTTATGGTTGGTAGTCACTTTAGTTCCAAACCTCCAAAGTGCATTCATGTCTAGGACTTCTTGCCTTGCTAACTTGTGTAATAGTAAAAGGACCTAGGTTCAATGCTTAGTAAGTAGAAGACACCTCTCTAGTAAATAAAGATTGCTATTTTCAGCATGGAAATTAAAACGGATAATATTACTCTCAGGACCGCTTCTCCGATCCAAAATCTTTGGTAAATAGTCTCCACCAAGATGGGTTCAAAGCAATTTGGATGCTTGATCCTGATATCAAACGTGAAGAGGGGCATTTTGTCCATGATAGTGGTTGCAAAAGTGATGTCTGGATCAAAGCAGCAGATGAAACTCCATTTGTTGGGACCTTGCTATCTTTCACTAAGATTTTGGTTAATTGTTGTCGTTGTCTATCTTGTTTCGCTTTTTCCTTTTCGTCTTTTACTTTTTTGTAGCATTTGAAATTTAAGTAACCTTTAAAATCTTTCAAAACATACAAATGTTGACGTGCTGAGTCATTTGGATTTAGCTTAAAATAAGTATACATGTATGTATGTAAATGCTGAGTAACCGTTTGCTTGTCAGGGGAGGTGTGGCCCAGTCCTTGTGTATTCCTGACTTTATATAATCAAAAGTCCATCACTAGAAGGCTCAGTTAGTTTAGGATTGGAATTGATGGTATATGGAACGATATGAATGCCATTTGTCTTTAAGGTAACTAGTGCTTTCATTTTCTGTCATTTTCTCTCCTTGGACTATGGCTTACAATTTCTCCTTCGGTCTGTGATGAAGACCATGCCCGCGAGCAACCATGCCCAAGAGCAACATTCACAGGGGAAATGATGAATTTGGAGGTCTCCAGAATCACTCACTAACATAATGTAAGTTTCTAGCCTTTTGTTATTTGTAGTTTGTGTTTTATGTTTTTTTTATTAGGGTTAATACCCTGAAAAACCCAAAACTAGTACACCTGTGACAAATTTACCCCAAACTATTTTTTTTGACAACAAAAAATCCCAAACTGGTACACCTTTGACAAATTTACTCCAAACCGATACACTTGTAACAAATTTATCTTCTTTTAATTTTCGTTAAATTTTACTGTCAAATTATTAAGTTAAATGACACATGATAGTTGACCGACATACTAATTTGAGATTTTACGCTCCGTTTGTCATAATTTACAATTTCTGTGATTTTTTTTGTTGAATTAATCCAATTTAACGAGAGTATATTTGTCACAAATTTACTAGTTTTGGATTTTTTACGGTCGAATAAATTAGTTTGGGGTAAATTTGTTACAGGTGTACCAATTTGGGGTTTTTCAGGGAATTAACCCTTTTTATTAATATTGAAATAGATAGCAAGCAATTTTATAGTGTATCCACCATGATTGTACTAGAAAAACAAAGCAGGTTGAGTTAAAGAGTGAGTTTTTGTTGATTTGAGGTCAAGTGTTAAATGTTTTCTATTGAATATTGTAGGATAAAATGCCATAACTTCTGGCTTTCCACATTCTTAGCACAAGTGATGTCATGATTCAACTTTTGATTACTTCATCATTGTTGTACATTCAGTGTCATATAAAACGAATGGTGAGGTTGACAGAATTGAAGAATGCCTTGCTTTTCATCTCTTTGTCTGAGGATCTTCTCTACCAAATTTGCATTGTGCAATCTGAGAGCCTTTTCTCCCATGACCCCAATATTCTCTTTCATGTGTAAAGTCACAATCAAACCATTAGTTTAAGAAAATTGAGACTGAGTTAGTGGAACAAGAGTTCTTTCTTTGTAAAGCATTTGTAATACCACCATCGCAAGATTAGGTAGGAGGTTTACTTCTGATCGTTTGGTACTTTCATCATTTATAAGGGTTGCTTGTGTCCTTCACTAAGACATACGGCTTGAACATCCCTGGGTGAAGGTTATGAGCCTGAAGTTCTTTGAGAAAACTGATTGGACACAGAATTCGCAAAGTTTTTATCTATCGTGGCAGCTTCTGTAATCAACGGTACATGATCTAATAGATCTTCAAGAGAAGGTTTGACATCATACCACCTAAGAGATGGTAGGAAATTGATAAATAGAAAAAAGAAAGAAAAGTAAAACATATGGATAGCTTTCACTACAAATGTATCGGTAGGCACATAAACTTGAAAGGTTTTGGGTTTAGCAAATGATACGACATGGATAGATAAGACGCCCGTGAGGATTTCTTTGCAAAATGAGGACCGTAGATAGTAACCAGGATGGTTATAGTTTGTCGAAATGACTTCTTTGGACTGTCGACTTTTATACACCCCTTATCCTTGAAAAAGACATAGGTCTTAGGATGCACATAGGACAATTCATATTTTCATTCAGTCACCTCCTCACATATGTGTTGAAGCCCATCATTTACCATCCCACATAAGTGTACTTGAGTTGGGAAGTCAACTAAAATATCATCGTCTAACCATAAGAGCGGCAAAATAGAAAAAGAAATAGGCTTGCTCTCACGATCAATAAGAAATAGACTATCATAGGAGGTAATGTTTCACCCTCTTAGTCAATAGATTCCATTTGTTGATTTGAATTTTAGCATAAGTACTTCTCCCCCATCATCACAAATCACACTCATCGTAATGTGAGAATGGAAATTCAACAATATTAATATTTGGATCACTACATTAGCGCTAAACATAACCGCTACAACCCCATCGAAACCTTAGAAAGCTTATGTTCCCATCTATCATGTCATCTACTCCTCCATCCTTTGACCCGAAAGTAGCGGTGAAAGGCTACCTTGCTCCTTATCCTTTGCGAAGGGGACATCAATGGGGTAAATGCATATTCGACCCGCCTCGGCCACATACCCCCAACTTCAATCCCAGTGAATATGTATCATATGCACTCTCTATCTCTCTTAACAGATCTATCGAATGATTGACAAGCAAGCAACGCATTGTAGAGAATGGAAATTCAACAAGATCGATATTTGGATCGCTACATTGGCGTGGAACACGACTGCCACAACCTCATTCTCTGCACAAATCCTCTCCTCGGTTCCTTTCCCATTCACACATCATCGAAATCCTAGAAAGCTTATGTTCCCATCTGTCATGTCATCTACTCCTCCATCCTTTGACTTGAAAACAGCGGTCAAGGGCTAGCCTGCTCCTTATCCTTTGTGGAAGGGACATTAACGGGATAAATGCATATCCAACTACCTCAACCACATGCCCCAAATTCCAATCCCCATTGAATATACATCATATGCACTATCTCTCTCTCTATCAACAGATCTGGAGCGATGCAATGTAAGGAATGCAAAGTCAATAACATCGGTATTTAGATCGCTACATTGGCAATGAACTTAACCACCACAATCTAATTTTCTCTACACAAATCCTCTCTCTGATTCCCTTCCCCTCCGTACATCATTGAAACCCTAGAAAGCTTATGTTCCCATCTATCATGTCATCTACTCCTCCATCCTTTGACCGAAAAGCAGCGGCCAAAGGCTACCCTACTCCTTATCCTTTACAGAGGTGTAACCTCTACGGGATAAATGCATATCTGACCTGTCTCAACCACATGGTCGAATATGCATTTACCCCATCGATGTCCCCTCTACAAAAGATAAGGAGCAAGGTAGCCCTTGACCACTACTTTCAGGTCAAAGGATGGAGGAGTAAATGATATGATATATTGGAACATAAGCTTTTTAGAGTTTTAATGATATGCGAAAGGGAAAGGAACCAGAGAGAGAGTTTGTGCAGAGAAAATGAGGTTATGGCAGTCGTGTTCAACGCCAATGTAGCGATCGCAATACCGATCTTGTTGAAAGAGAGAGAATGCCTATGATGCATATTCACTAGGGATTGGAGTTGGGTGCATGTGGCCAAGGCAGGTCGGATATGTACTGTGACAGACAGAATTTTCAAATTTTGTTTTCGATTAAATAAATCGAGCCTTTCATTGAAATGCTAATAGTGCTATTCTCTGAGCTAATCACTCACGAGATAACTGGACTATTCAGGGAAGCAATTAGGGAATCTAAATGCAATTAGACTTAAGAATTCAACCAAGAATCGATTGCTCGACCGTGTTGATTTGCAAGGGTCATTACGGCACCATCAGAGATCGATCAGAAATCAGAGATAGGTCGATTCGACTGAGATATGTAATCAAATTGTGGGTGATTCTGTGATAGCTAGTATAAACACCTAGAGGGGGGCTGAATAGGTGCACAATCAATTTATTGAAATACGGAAGCGATTCTTAGCAAACGATAGAAAGGAAATTCTCTCTTGATTAACAAAATGAAATATGATCGAGGTAGAGAGAGTGAGGAAGAGAAAATTGAACACAGGATTTATAGTGGTTCGGCTTATTCCAAGCCTACGTCCACTCGCGCATTGACAACCCACCGGCTGGATTTCACTATGATCAAAAGAGAAGTTACAGCACAGCTTTGCCTTGATTCCACAGTGTAGATATTCTACCACACCTCCTCAAGGTTTCTCACAAATATAGACTCTCTTTTGTATACAAGTATTCGCTCAAAGGAATTGTCTAAACAGAAAAGAGCTTCAGACTTTGGAATTCTTCTATCGCGCACACCGTGAACAACTACGACCGTCTTCCTTATATATTCCTTTATGCCATCATTCCCGTTGGCACTTACCAAAGGAATTCCTCCAATCTACCCGTTGGACGGAATCAATTAGGAAGATTGTTCAAGCTATTAAAGGAACGTGTTGATAGCCCATCAATCCCGTTTGCCCATACAATCAGGATCTTGGTTTCCAAAAGTAGAACCTTCCAATAATATTTAGACAATCATCGAATCATCGAATCAATCTAGGTCAATCAAAGGATTCTGTTACGTCTTTTCCAGCCACGAGATCTTCTCCGATGATAAGGTTAAATCCTTAACGAAACATCCAGTTTTGGATAACCTTTCTTCAACGGATTAGAGACTGTCAATGAGGATAGACTTTGAGTCTTGAGTCTCGCTGTCCGGAAGTCTTCGTACTTTAAATAACAGAGTCTCGCAAGCCTTCGACTAGATCGATGGAAACGTTTTGTCAACTTCAAAACACTTCAAGAAGATTTCTCCAACAATCTCCCCCTTTTTGATGGTGACAAAACTTTCTGCAGATTTGGATAACTTTGACACCAAAACATTTCTCAAACACATATGCATATCTTATAGAGATAAATGGCCAAAATAACACTAGAATCGCAACCACGGAAAATAGGTTAGTCTAGTATATGATAAAGCCATCCATAAGATATCAATACTCGTTAATAGAAGCAAGTCCAATCATCCGGACACAAAACAAAGTCAAAGTCTGTCAAACGAGTTTAAACACAATCCAACAAACGAGTTAAAAGTTTAATGATTGAAAATTTGATCAAATCTAACATCTCTCCCCCTTTTTGTCATCATTAAAAAGGATGAGATGAATTCAAGATTGCTTGGGAATGCGGACAAGCTGGAAATCTTCCATAGACGAACGATGCCTTCCGGCCTTTTGAAGTCTTCCTTCACTGTGCAATCTCCTCACTCTTGGCATTGGTCGATTCGAATAGAGAGGGCTTGCATCTTATCATTCAATGACCGGAAGAGGCTTGACTTTCATTCTTCAAGCTTTGAACTTCGCATCCCAAGGCATAAATTTGACCTCGCATTTCCAAGAGAATATCCATGATTCTCGAAAATCTGCTCCATTATCAGTCGGAGTACTTGCTTCGGCTCGATCTGATGGAGTAAATGCAGACGATGGTAGATCAGCATGATCTCGTAGGTTTGGCGATGAAGCTTCATGACCTTCCTCTGGAAATTGAGATGCATAAACATCCTCGGGTGCGGGCGAACGGCCCGACTCCTTCACTTGCATCGGGATATGAAGACTTCGCTCCTTTCTCCCGATCTCCCCTGTTTCCATGCCTATAAGTGGAGAAGAGATTTCCTCAGGTTCTCCTTCTTCTCTTCTTTCTTTTTCAGGTCTTTCTTCTTCAGCTTCTTTTTCAGCTTCTCTTTCTTCTTCTTCCTTCTCCTCTTCTTCTTTCGTCATTTGTTCCGATTCTTTCTATGGAATAGGACGGCTTAAATTTTTCAAAGCCAATGCAGAGATGGTGATGTCTTCGTCATCATTTTCATCCTCAACGAGGAGAGCTCTTCTTCTCTTGGATGGAGCAACCATGGGCTCCTTCCCTTTTCTCTTAGATGCGAGAGAGATTTGATGAGATTTGGCAGAGTCTTCTCCTTGAATTTCTCCAATTCCTTGCTCGGTTCCTTCGAGACGCATGTTGGAGAAATCTTTCCAGAATATTTTGAAGCGACAAAACATTTCTATCGAGTCTAAGTCGATTTCGGATATCGATAGTTAAAGTCTCAAGACTTTATAGTCTCAAGACTTTGTTATCTCAAGACTCAAGACTCAAGACTCAAGACTCAAGACTCAAAATTATTCTCAACGACGTTGTCTTTCTAAACCGGTGTTGAAGAAAATCCAAAGCCGAGGTTTATGGTTGAGGATTTGATCCTATCCTGATTCGGAATAGATTCTTTGGTTGGATAATCATTTCGGATTCTTTAATTCTTATCTAAGATCGATTGAAGATCCGATGGTCGACTTTATAGTCTCAAATAAATCTTGGATTATTCTATTCTTGGAAACCGAGATCCGATTGTATGGGCGAAATCATTTCGATTGATGGGCTATCATCGAGATTCCTTATATAGCTCGGATGATCTTCTTGATTGATTCCGTCCAACGGGTAAATTGGAGGAATTCCTTTGGTAAGTGCCAACGGCTATGATGGCATGAAGGAGTATAAAAGGAAGACGTTCTAGTTGTTTTAAGTGTGTGATCGATAGAAAAATTCCAGTCGAAGATCCTTGATTGTTAGTTGAGGCGAGCGAAATTGTATCGAGAGTGTTTATACTTGGTGACGCCTTGAGTGAGTGTGGTAGATCATCTACACCTAGAAATCAAGGAAGATCAACACTGTAACAACTCTTTGATTATAGTGGAATCCAGCCAATCGGCTGTCGGTGCGAAAAAGAGTGGACGTAGGCTTGAATCAAGCCGAACCACTATAAACCGAGTGTTCAATTCTCTCTTTCCCTTACTCGGTCTTGCGATTGAATTTTTAACTGTTGCAAATTCTCTAATTGTTTAAATATCGTGCAAGCTTCGAGAAATTGTTTGTATACCTATTCACCCCCTCTAGGTACTCGTACTAGCTATCTCAATTGGTATCGAGCCCGTGTTCTTACTTTGTTTGAAGTGTTTTACTTGAGTAAAAGATCCATGGCTAGTATGCTAGCACCGGGGCTGATGGAGGGGCAAAGCAATACCAGACCTCCCTACTTCGATGGAAAGGATTACAACATCTGGAAGAACAAGATGAAAGCTTTCCTACGATCAAAGGATCCTCGGAATGGGACGTAGTGGAAAAAGGAATCACTCCTGCTTTGCATCAATCAGAAAGAGGAAAGAAATTGTTGAAACCAGCGGAATGTCTCAAGAAGAAATAAACAAGAGACAAGCACTCGATGCTAAAGCAATTTATTCTTTATATTGTGCTTTGTCACCAACTGAATATAACAGAATATCTTCTTGTGTCACAGCAAAAGAAGTGCGGGACGGGTTACATATCACTTATGAAGGGACGGATCGAGTGAAGGAGACCAGAATTAACATTCTTCTTGGTCAATATGAATCCTTCAAAATGAAACCGGAGAATCTATAAGCGACATGTTTAGTCGTTTTACGAGATATTGTCAATGGTCTTGAGAACCAAGGACAAAAAATTTCTGATCCCATGAAGGTGAACAAGCTTCTACGTGGACTCTCCAAGGATTGGAATCATATAAAGATTTCAATAAGAGAGACGCAAAGAATCATGCCATTATCGTAGACGGAACGATTGGAACTCTTCGATCTTACGAAGTGGAACGAATTAATGAAGACGAAGATCCAAGAGGTAAGAAATCTATTGCACTAAAGTCAAACGATGATTCGATGATGCAGATTCGAAGAAGATATGGATGATGAGGAGCTCGCCCTCATGATAAGAAGATTCAGAAAACTGAATAGAAAAGGCAGAAGGTTCATCCCAAAGAAACAAAGTTTTCGAGACAGCGAGACCAAGTGCGTGATGATGAGAACCAAACAAAGAGGTAGTTTGCTTCGAATGTAAAAAGAAGGGACACATCGGACCCAAACTGTCCTCTTACGAAAAAGAAAAGAGGAAAAGCTGAGAAATTTCGAAAAGCTCTTAAAGCCGAAACACAGGAGCGTACGAGTGTGAAGAGAGTGATGAGGAATATGCCAACTTTGTGTCTAATGGCGCAATCGGACTCGGACTGGGATCGGACTCGGACGGTGAATTTGAGGTAAGTGATTACAAAATCCCTGTCAAAGTCTCTAAATATATTAATGAGTTATGTTTTAGTCTTAAGACATCTCTTAAAAAGATTTCCGAACTTAAAAAGGAAAACTCAGTTTTAAAACAAAAGGAAAACATTTTAGAAGAAAAGGTAAAAAATTTAGACTTGAATGTTTCTACTCTTAAAGAAAGTGAAGACAATCTTTCAAAAGAAAATGCTTTCTTAAAAACTGATTTATCAAATATTTCAAAGAAATTTTCAATAGGGTCCGAAAAACTTGAAAAAGTCCTTTCAATCCAAAGACCTTACTTCAATAAGTCGGGTCTAGGTATGACAGCTGAAACAATCCCTTTGATTGATTTTCCGAAAGTAAAAGAAAGAATTAAGAAAAGACCATCGAGAGAAGCTTATAAAAATCATTTCAAAAGAGTTTTTGTAAAGCACATGTAGGTCGAAATGCTTTAAGGTGTTCTAAGTGTAACTTGATCGGGATCATTTTGAAAAAGAGTGTCCTATGGTTTGGAAGCTGTTAAGAGAGTATGGCCTAATAATGCTCATCCTACTAACACCAAAGGACCCAAGAAAATTTGGGTACCAAAGAAAGCTTGAGACTCTTTTTTGAATGCAGGTCTCTGTCAAAAAGAAAGTAAAGTGGTATCTTGACAGCGGATGCTCAAGACACATGACGGGAGACTCAAAATGTTTCATAAAGCTTATTAAAGTAAATGGTGGAAAAGTTTCATTCGGAGGAAATAGCAAAGGAAGTATTGTGGGATTCGGAATTGCGAAAATTGGAAATCTCACAATAAGCAATGTCTCTCTAGTGGAAGGACTCAACTACAATCTACTCAGCATTAGCCAATTGTGTGATCTGGTTACAAGATCTTCTTTCAAGAAGGCATATGTTACTGGAATTAGCAAAGATTCGACTCGGTCTTTCATGGGTCGAAGGCATGGAAACATCTACCTCCTTGATGTAAAGCCAAATGAAGAACAATGCTTAATCTCAATTCAAGATGAAGCAATTCTATGGCACAGAAAACTTGGCCATATCAACAAGAAGCAATTAGCCAAAATCTCTTCAAAGCGGCTTGTTCGAGGTCTACCTAAAGCGCCATACCAAAAGTCGACTTATGCACTCCATGCATTACGGAAAGCGGTAAGAAATTCATTTAAGCAAATAAATCATGTATCTACTAATCATGTAATACGGTTGCTTCATATGGATCTCTTCGGACCAACAAGAACCCGAGCATTGGAGGTAAGAAATATTGTCTAGTAATTGTAGATGATTACTCTCGTTTTACACAGGTATATTTTCTTGCAAATAAATCGAAACCTTTTCGTACTTTGAAAAGTTTGCTAAAAAGGTTCAAAATGAAAAAGGATGTGCTATTTCTAGTATAAGAACAGATCATGGAAGTGAATTTGAAAATCAAGATTTTACGAGATTACGTGATAAATCTGGTGTTAATCACATGTTTTCTTCTCCGTATACTCCGAGCAAAATGGAGTTGTGGAAAGAAAGAATAGATCTCTTCAAGAAATGGCTAGAACACTTTTAATTGAAAGTAAAATTTCTTCACGATTTTGGGCTGAAAAAATTTGTTTCAAGCTGCTTGCTATATTATAAATAGAGTCTTTCTAAGACCTATTCTTGATAAAACCCCCTATGAATTGTTCAAAGGTAAGAAGCCTATTGTTTCATACTTTCATGTGTTCGGTTGCAAATGCTTTATTTTGAAAAATGCAAATGATCGAGTTGGTAAGTTTGAAGAAAGATCGAGAAGAAGGCATCTTCCTTGGATATTCTACATCAAGCAAAGCCTACGAGTCTACAACAAAAAAAGCCGATCACGTAGAAGAATCGGTGAATGTCAAATTCCAAGACTCGGTGAGATGAATCCAGCCCGGACTCGGTACGAAGAGACTGAATCCGCTCTAGATCTTCAAATGTCTACATCTCAAGAAGCATCTCGGATTACGGAAGTCCATCATCAAGACGCTCATGGAGAATCAAATAAAGAAAGAGATCATCAACTTTGTAGCTGGAAGCACAAATCCGGTCATCCCAAAGATCTTATTATTGGCGAACTTAATGAAGGAATCCGCACCGAGATCAAAGAGGCATGAAGAATCTAGTCTTTGTGGCTCTCATCTACGAAATTGAACCAAAAAGCATAGAAGAAGCTTTATCGATGAAAGCTGGATCGAAGCTATGCAAGAAGAGCTCGAGCAGTTCAACATCAATGATGTCGGGAATTGACATCTAAACCAAAAGGTAAAACTGTTATTGGAACCAAATGGGTATTCGGGAACAAAATGAACGAAAAAGGAAAAGTCGTACGAAACAAAGCAAGACTCGTGGCCAAAGGGTATACGCAAGAAGAAGGAATAGACTATGACGAGACTTACGCACCCGTTGCAAGGTTAGAAGCTATTCGTCTATTACTTGCGTTTGCTTGTTACAAAAATTTCAGGTTATTCCAAATGGACGTCAAAAGTGCTTTCCTAAATGGATTTATCCATGAGGAAGTTTATGTGGAACAACCGCCTGGATTTGAAGACCCAAAGAAGCCGGACTCGGTCTTGGGGCGAAAAAGGCTCTGTATGGTCTAAAGCAAGCACCTCGAGCTTGGTACGACGGACTAAGTAAGTTTTTATTACAAAATGGTTTTGTCAAAGGTAAAGTAGATACTACTTTGTTTATCAAAAAGGAAAACAAAAACTTTTTACTTGTTCAAATATATGTTGATGACATTATATTTGGATCCTCTAATGAAAGTCTTTGCAAGAAATTTTCTAAGTCTATGCGGGATGAATTTGAAATGAGTATGATGGGAGAGTTAACATTCTTTCTTGGACTCCAAGTGAAACAAATGAAGGAAGGAACTTTCATCCATCAAGAAAAATATGCGAATGATCTTGTCAAAAGGTTTGGATTGGAAAAATGCAAAAAGATCGACATACCAATGTCATGTTCTCGAGAAGATAGACAAGGATGAAGAAGGGAAGAAAGTAGATCAAAAGGCTGTACGGGAGCATGATCGGTTCACTTCTTTATCTTACGCTTCTAGACACGATATTTTGTTTAGTGTTTGTATCGTGCTAGGTTTCAATCGGATCCTAGAGAATCACATCTCATTGCCGTGAAACGAATTATCAAATACGTTGCTTCATCTTCAAGCATCGGTCTTTGGTATCCAAAGAGGGAGACTTTAATCTTCTAGGATACTCGAGATGCGAGATCTGGCGGTTGCGAGTCGATAGAAAGAGCACTTCGGAACTTGTCAACTACTTGGAAACGAGACGGTGTCTTGGTTTTCGAGGAAGCAAAGCAACGTAGCTCTTTCAACGACGAAGCGAGTATGTAGCTCTTGGAAGCTGCTGTTCGCAAATTCTATGGATAAAACAACAGCTACAAGACTTTGGCATTGAAGACTCATGCACGAAATCGAGATGTGACAACACCGGTGCGATAAATCTCACCAAAAATCCAATCCTTCATTCAAGAGCAAAGCATATTGAGATTCGACATCACTTTATTAGAGATCATATTCAAAATGGAGAAATCTCGATTCAATTTGTTGATTCAAAAAGTCAACTAGCGGACATATTCACAAAGCCTTTGGAGAAGAATCGGTTTGACTTTATCCGCTCGAGACTCAACATTTTGAAGCTTGAAGAAGTTAAAGTCTAGAGACTCACCAACTCTAAGACTCGACTCTAAGTCCGAGACTCGAGACATTCGTGGCTAAAGACGTAAGTTGTAAAAGGTACTAATTGTCATATTAACTCGAAAAGGTACGATCTTTTGTTTAATAATTTTGGCAGTTATTGATTTTGAAAAGTAGTGATCGTTCACTTTCCTTGCACTTGATTGAACTTCCTTTTTCAAAACTGAGATATATATATATATATATATATATATATATATATATATATATATATTTTAAACAGTTTTTCTCTTTCCCCAATTTTCAAAACCCTAAAAAGCACTCTCCTCTCGTCTTGTTTCTACTCTTTGTTCATCGTCGAGAAAGTGGTCATTTTTCTTGGGAAAGCAAGTGAAGGAATCCTCCAATAGACAAAGAAAGATGTCGTCTTCGAGGAAATCATCTAGAATCGCAAACGGGGGACCACAAAGAATGAAGAAGGGACCGACTCATTTCGATCTTGCGAGGAAGAAGACTTAACAAGTCGCGACAAAGTCCGATTCGCTCTCCTCCACGTCATTCAGCATCTCCTACCCCACAAGGTGCAAGTCACAATCTGGAAGAAGAGATAATCGAGGATGCCGACCCGAGTAAGAGTTCAAAAGCCCTCCTTTTTGTATAATCTTTATCGTGCATTGAAAAGCACGGGTACTCCATTGAACTATATAGATGACTTCCTTAAGGACAAAAATTATGGGAATGAGTATCGTTTTCTGAAAGAAAATGGAGGAATTGGGAATTGCCCCGAAAGGAAAAGCGAGAGGAAGCTCTTGCGAACATTCCAAGAGATCCTCGTATGCCGGGACAAAATCGATTGACGGGAACGATGATGACAAAATGTTCCTTGAATTTAAACCTAAAATGGGTGTGGCAGCAAAGGTGAAAGGAAATCGGATGGATTTGTTTAAATCCAAGGATCGGGAAAAAGTGTATTTCGTCGATGAAAAGAGGGGTAATCAACCCTAGAAGTGTCGATTTTGACTTCTGGATTCTATCAACTTGAACCTAAGAGAGAAGTTAAATTTGCTTCAACTTGAGACTTTACGCTCGACTCTACGAGACGGGTATGATCATCGACCGCTTATTTCTATTCAAATCTTAGCTTTTTGGATGCGAATAGAATTTCATTCGATGTTCGAGACAAAGTCTATGTGGTAGATGTGAATATGTTGGCGGACATAGTTGGAGTTGAACGGGGACGCTATCTCCCAATCAAAGTCTCACCTGCTCGAACTACTCGGATCTTGTCAAAGATAGGGATGTAGATAAGAAAATTATCTATTCCGGGATGAATGCCATCAACATTGTGCTTCACAAGATTGTGATCAATTGTCTCGGACCTAAGTCTACTTCAAAGACTTCGTGTCTCTTTACGAAGCAAAATTGATGTATGCGATCAACTCGGGACGGAAGTTCTCTCTCCCGCACACTATTCTCTTCCATATGTACGAACGGTGTCAAAAGACAAAGGACAATTGCCTTATCACAGTGCAGTGACCAAGATCTTCGAGACATCTGAATATTGAACTGCCACATTCTTTTTGTGTTCGAACGTGTGATAAGATGGTGGTAGGGTTGAAAATGTTAATGAAGATGCGTCGCAAGAACTCTCCAAGGCAATGGAGAAATTCAAAGTGAAATCTCCGATCCGATCTGCTTCAAAAGGAAAGGAAAGAAGGCCATTGGTGCTTCATCGAAAAAGAGGAAAAGAACTCTTATCTGGAGGATGAGGATGAGGATGAAGATGATGAAGATCCCACTATTCCAGCAACGACAAGAACAAGACGTTACGTATCTTATCCAACGAGAACTTCAGCGGAAGCGAGAGAAGAAGAAGAACGCGAGAGAGAAGGAGAAAGAAGTTGAGGAAGAAGGAGAAGAAGTAAAAGAACGGTCTGCTGAAAAATGCGGAGAGAAGGGAAATCAAGAGATTGATCATCACTCTTCCCCTTTCGATGTCCTAGAGACGGGGGAGTTAGCGAGCAAGAGGTCTCCACCTCATGCTGCGAAGATCCAAGACAATCTCCGAAGACCCGGAAAGAAGTTCGAGATCTCTCAATTGCACGAAGAAGGTGATACGTCGATACCAAATCTGCCGGACCGAACGAAGCGCCATCGTACGCATTCTCACCATCGAGAAAGTCAATGCCGGTACACGAGACGGATGATTCTGCGATCTTCGTAGTATCATGAATATTCTTACGGAAATGCGTAACCGAGATATATATTCTGGGCTGTGAAATCAAGCTTTGAAGCATGCTTGGACAAGCATCTTCGATCTCTGGAAGATAAATACAAAGACCTCGCTCGCAACTTCAAGCCAATGCCAAGAGAGAAGAGGTAGCTCATCTGCGAGAAGATCGAAGAAGCTCGAAGGAGTAGTCGGGTCCATTGGGGATTTCCGGATCGTGCGCATTCCCAAGCGGACATGACTCCTTTCTCACCCTCTTTTTAATGATGACAAAAAGGGGAGAACCAAATTTGAACAAACTTTATTCTCGACTTTTATATTTATGTTTGAGTATGACTTGAGAACTTGAACTTGAGTGTTAGACTGAATTGGCTGTGGATTTTGATGCTTGGTAGTTGCATTTATATCAAGTATTGTTACATGGTATTACTCATGAAAGACTAACCAATTTGCTGTGGATGCGAGTCTGGTTGTTTATTAATCTTTATGAGTTAGCCATATTGCTTGAGAAATATTTTTGCAGGTCAAAGTTGTTCAAATCTTCAAGAAAGTTTTGTCACCATCAAAAAGGGGAGATTGTTGGAGAAATCTTTCCGAATATTTTGAAGGCGACAAAACATTTCTATCGATCTAAGTACGGATATCGATAGTTAAAGTCTCAAGACTTTATAGTCTCAAGACTTTGTTATCTCAAGACTCAAGACTCAAGACTCAAGACTCAAGACTCAAAATTATTCTCAACGACGTCTTTCTAAACCGGTGTTGAAGAAAATCCAAAGCCGAGGTTTATGGTTGAGGATTTGATCCTATCCTCTGGAATAGATTCTTTGGTTGGATAATCATTTCGGATTCTTTAATTCTTATCTAAGATCGATTGAAGATCCGATGGTCGACGAAATAAATCTTGGATTATTCTATTCTTGGAAACCGAGATCCACGATTGTATGGGCGAACGGGATTGATGGGCTATCATCGATTCCTTATATAGCTCGGATGATCTTCTTGATTGATTCCGTCCAACGGGTAAATTGGAGGAATTCCTTTGGTAAGTGCCAACGGCTATGATGGCATGAAGGAGTATAAAAGGAAGACGTTCTAGTTGTTTTAAGTGTGTGATCGATAGAAAAATTCCAGTCGAAGATCCTTGATTGTTAGTTGAGGCGAGCGAAATTGTATGCGAGAGTGTTTATACTTGGTGACGCCTTGAGTGAGTGTGGTAGATCATCTACACCTAGAAATCAAGGAAGATCAACAACTTTGTAACAACTCTTTGATTATAGTGGAATCCAGCCAATCGGCTGTCGGTGCGAAAGAGTGGACGTAGGCTTGAATCAAGCCGAACCACTATAAACCGAGTGTTCAATTCTCTCTTTCCCTTACTCGGTCTTGCGATTGAATTTTTAAGCTGTTGCAAATTCTCTAATTGTTTAAATATCGTGCAAGCTTCGAGAAATTGTTTGTATACCTATTCACCCCCCTCTAGGTACTCGTACTAGCTATCTCTCTGACGGTCGTGCCAAGACTGTCTTTCGATAAAGTCTTGTAAGCTCGAGTCGAAAGTCTTTAGACTTTGATATCCTCATACCTCAAAATGTTGAGTCTGGAACGTATAGATTCAAATTGATTTTTCTCCAAAGGCTTTGTGAATATATCCGCCAGTTGATTCTTTGAGTCAACAAATTGAATTGAAACATCTCCATTTTGAACATGGTCTCTAATAAAGTGATGTCGAATCTCTATATGCTTTGCTCTTGAATGGAGAATTGGATTTTTGGTGAGGTTGATAGCGCTGGTGTTGTCGCAATTAATCTCCGTGCATGAGTCTTCAATTTCAAAGTCTCTTAGCTGTTGTTTTATCCATAGAATTTGCGAACAGCGTTTCAAGAGCTACATACTCGCCTTTTGTTGAAAGAGACACGGTGCTTTGTTTCCTTGAAAACCAAGACAACGTCACCTTCCAAGCAATTGGCAAGTTCCCGAAGTGCTCTTTCTATCAACTCTGCAACCGACCAGATCTGCATCTGAATACCCCAGAAGATTAAAGTCTCCCTTCTTAGGATACCAAAGACCGATGCTTGATGATGAAGCAACGTATTTAATGATGCGTTTCGCAGCATTGAGATGAGATTCTCTAGGATCTGATTGAAACCTAGCACAGATGCAAACACTCAACAAAATGTCAGGTCTAGAAGCGATGTAAGATAAAGAAGTGATCCAATAATGCTCTGTCAGCTTTTGATCAACTTTCTTCCCTTCTTCATCTTTGTCTATCTTTAAAGAACTTGACATTGGTATGTCGGTCTTTTTGCACTTCTCCGAGTCCAAACCTTTTGACAAGATCATTAACATATTTTTCTTGATAAATAAAAGTTCATTCCTTCAATTGTTTTACTTGAAGACCAAGAAAGAATGTTAATTCTCCCATCATACTCATTTCAAACTCATCCCGCATAGACTTAGAAAATTTCTTTCACGAGACTTTCATTAGAGGATCCAAAAATAATATCATCCACATATATTTGAACAAGTAAGAAACTTTTGTTTTCCTTTTTGATAAATAAAGTCGTATCTACTTTACCTTTGACAAAACCATTTTGTATTAAGAACTTACTTAATGCTGTCGTACCAAGCTCGAGGTGCTTGCTTTAAACCATACAAAGCCTTTTTCGGTCCGAAGACGAGTCCGGCTTCTTTGGGTCTTCAAACCCTGGTGGTTGTTCCACATAAACTTCCTCATGGATAAATCCATTTAGGAAGGCGCTTTTGACGTCCATTTGGAATAACCTGAAATTCTTATAATAAGCAAACGCAAGTAATAGTCGAATAGCTTCTAACCTTGCTACTGGAGCATAAGTCTCATCATAGTCTATTCCTTCTTCTTGCGTATACCCCTTGGCCACGAGTCTTGCTTTGTTTCGTACGACTTTTCCTTTCTCATTCATCTTGTTTCTGAACACCCATTTAGCTCCAATAACAGTTTTACCTTTTGGTTTGGATGTCAATTCCCAAACATCATTAATGTTGAACTGTCTGAGCTCTTCTTGCATAGCTTCAATCCAGTTTTCATCAGATAAAGCTTCTTCTATGCTCTTTGGTTCAATTTCAGATCGAGAGCCACAACACTAGACTCTTCTCTCCTTTTTGATCTGGTGCGAATTCCTTCATTAATTTCGCCAATAATAAGATCTTTGGGATGACTGGACTTATGCTTCCAGTTACTTGTTGATGTATCTGGTTGATGATCTCTCGCTTTGTTTAGATCTTCACGAACAACTTGATGCTGGTTTTCCGAGTCGAGATGCTTCTTAAGTTGTAGACTTTGGAGGATCTGGAGCGGAGTTCGAGACTCTTCTTGATGAGTCGACTTGATTCATCTTGCGTTGAGTCTTGAAATTTGACATCCATTGACTCCTCCACAGACTGACTCTTCTTGTTATAGACTCTGTAGGCTTTGCTTGAAGTAGAATATCCAAGGAAGATACCTTCATCTAATCTTTATTCAAACTTACCAACTCGATCTTTTGCATTTTCCAATATAAAACATTTGCAACCGAATACATGAAAGTATGAAACAATAGGCTTCTTATCTTTGAATAACTCATAAGGGGTTTTCTGTATAATAGGTCTTGAGAAGACTCTATTGATGATATAGCATGCTGTTGAAACAGCTTCAGCCTAAAATCGTGAAGAAATTTTACTTTCAATTAAAAGAGTTCTAGCCATTTCTTGAAGAGATCTGTTCTTTCTTTCCACAACTCCATTTTGCTGAGGAGTATATGGAGAGGAGAACACATGCTTAAAGCCAGATTCATCACAAAATTTTGTAAATTCTTGATTTTCAAATTCACCTCCGTGATCTGTTCTTATACTAGAGATAACACATCATTTTTCATTTTGAACCTTTTTAGCAAATTTTTCAAAATACGAAAAGGTTTCGGACTTACTTGCAAGGAAATATACCCAAGTAAAACGGGAGTAATCATCAACAATTACTAGGCAATATTTCTTACCCCCAATACTCTGTGTTCTGGTTGGTTCGAAGAGATCCATATGCAGCAACTATAGTACATATTAGTAGAGACATGATTTATTGGCTTAAATGAATTTCTTACCTGCTTTCCCAGAATACATGGAGTGCATGGATCAGTCTTTTGGTATGGCAATTTGGGTAGACCTCGAACTAGCTACTTTGAAGAGATTTTGGCTAATTGCTTCATGTTGAAATGACCAAGCTTTTTGTGCCATAAGCTTGCTTCGTCTTGAATTGAGATAAGACATTGCGATTCATTTGGTTTCACATCCGAAAGATAGATATTTCCATGTCTTCGACCCACGAAAGACTGCGTAGAGTCTTTACGATTCGAACATGTTCCTTCTTGAAAGAAGATCTTGAAACCAAAGTATCACACAATTGACTAATGCTTGAGAAGATTGTAATTGAGTCCTTCCACTAAGGAAACATTACTTATTGTGAGACTTCCAATTTTTACAGTTCCAAATCCCACAATACTTCCTTTGCTTTGTTTCCTCCGAATGAAACTTTTCCACCATTTACTTGAGCAAGCTTTATAAAACAATTTGAGTCTCTGTCATGTGTCTTGAGCATCCGCTGTCAAGATACCACTTTACCTGTTTCTTGACGGAGACCTCAAATTCACTGTCTGAGTCTGATCTAGAGTCTGATTGTGCCATCAGACATAGATTGGCATATTCATTATCACTTTCTTCACACTCTGTATCACTCCCGGGTTTCGGCTTTGAAAGCTTTTCGAAATTTTCAGCTTTTCCTCTCTTCTTCTTCTTCAAGAGGACAGTTAGATACGATGTGTCCCTTTTTCTTGCATTCAAAGCGAGACTACATCTTTATTTGGTTCCTCATTATCAACAGACTTGGTCTCTTTGTCTTTGAAAGCTTTGTTTCTTTGAGTTGAACCTTCTTCCTTTTCTATTCGTTTTCGAATCTTCTTATCATGAGAGCAAGCTCCTCATCGTCCATATCATCTTCGAATCTGTATCATCGGAATCATCATTTGATTTTAATGCAATGGATTTCTTACCTTTTGGATCTTCATCTTCATTGATCTGTTCCACTTCATAAGACCGAAGAGTTCCAATCGGCTTGTCGACGATAGTGGCATAATTCTTTGCGTCTCTCTTATCGAAGTCTTTATGTGATTCCAATCCTTGGAGAGTCACGCATAGCTTGTTTACCTTCATGGGATCAGAAATTTTTGTCCTTGATTCTCAAGACCATTGACAATATCTGTAAAACGGCTAAACATGTCGGTTATAGATTCTCCTGGTTTCATTTTGAAGGCTTCATATTGACCGAAAAGAATGTTAATTCTGGTTTCCTTCACTCGATCTGTTCCTTCATAGGTGATATGCAATCTGTCCCCGAGACTTCTTTTGCTTTGTAACACAAGAAGATATTCTATTATATTCGGTTGGTGACAAAGCACAATATAAAGAGTAAATTGCTTTTGCATCGAGTGCTTGTCTCTTGTTTATCTCTTCTGAGTCATTCCGCTGATCTCAACAGTTTCTTTCCCTCTTTCGAGACGATGCGGTTGTAGGAGTAATTCCTTTTTCTACAACGTCCCATTCCGAGGATCCTTTGATCGTAGGAAAGCTTTCATCTTGTTTTTCCGAGATGCTGTAATCCTTTCCATCAAAGTAGGGTGGTCTGGTATTGCTTTGCCCTTCCATCAGCCCTGGTGCTAGCATACTAGCCATGGATCTTTAACTTTGAAGTAAAACACTTCAAACAAAGTGAGTATACGAGCTCTGATACCAATTGTGATAGCTAGTATAAACACCTAGAGGGGGGTGAATAGGTGCACAATCAATTTATCGAAATATGGAAGCGATTCTTAGCAAACGATAGAAAAAATTCTCTCTTGATTAAAAAATGAAATATGATCGAGGTAGAGAGAGTGAGGAAGAGAAAATTGAACACATGATTTATAATGGTTCGGCTTATTCCAAGCCTACGTCCACTCTTCCTCACTGACACCGACAGCCCACCGGCTAGATTTCACTATGATCAAAAGAGAAGTTACAGCACAGCTTTGCCTTGATTCCACAAAGTAGATATTCTACCACACCTCCTCAAGGTTTCTCACAAATATAGACTCTCTTTTGTATACAAGTATTCGCTAAAAGGAATTGTCTAAACGAAAAGAGCTTCGGACTTTGGAATTCTTCTATCGCGCACACCGTGAACAACTACGACCGTCTTCCTTATATATTCCTTTATGCCATCATTCCCATTGGCACTTACCAAAGGAATTCCTCCAATCTACCCGTTCGACGGAATCAATTAGGAAGATTGTTCAAGCTATTAAAGGAACGTGTTGATAGCCCATCAATCCTGTTCGCCCATACAATCAGGATCTTGGTTTCCAAAAGTAGAACCTTCCAATAATATTTAGACAATCATCGAATCATCGAATCAATCTAGATCAATCAAAGGATTCTGTTACGTCTTTTCCAGCCACGAGATCTTCTCCGGATGATAAGGTTAAATCCTTAACGAAACATCCATTCACGGATAACCTTTCTTCAACGGATTAGAGACATCAATGAGGATAGACTTTGAGTCTTGAGTCATTTGTCCGGAAGTCTTCGAGACTTTAAATAACAGAGTCTGCAAGCCTTCAGACTAGACTGATGGAAACGTTTTGTCAACTTCAAAACACTTCAAGAAGATTTCTCCAACAGATTCCACTTGATTGAAAAATTCTCATCGATCGGCACTAAATTGATTTTCTGTCGTTTTGGTACCCGGTGCCCGTAATTGAAACCTTGAGATTTTCACGACAATCGAGAGTTGTCAATGTGTCGAAAATGTACATTGTGAATCGAGATAAATCGATCACGGGTCAATTGCACTAAAAATTCCTAAAAGCTACCTGATAGACTAGGTCACGCTAAAAGCGCGCCGGATTGAAAATAACCGCGAATTTGAACCTGATTTCAGAAATTGAAAGTTCTGATGTGTCACAAGCTATTTGAGGAATGCCGACTCATTCTCCGAAGAATTTTCAGAGATTCCGGGATTTTTACGGAAAATCGAATCGGATGCCGCGGAAAATTTGTGGAAATTTGGATGCGCCAAATTAAAGGAATTTTGGACTTCAGAGCCAAGCTATATGATGTTGGGGACTTATAGAAAATTATTTGAGATTTTTCTACCGCGAAATTGGACCTCAATTTGGGAAATTGAGTGATGAATTAAAGTTCAATTTGATTAAATTCGGAGCTTGGGAAGAGGTTGGATTTTTGGATATCAAAAGTGAATTATTTGATGATCAGATAGCAAATAATAAACATGGGGGATAAAGGGATAAACATGAAGACTTTTTGGACCAAAATCATGATGGATGTTAGATATTTTGGCCTTGGCTAATTAAGCTTGGTTTTCTCTCTCCTCCTCCTCCCTTTGTGCTACAACCTGGTCTTCCTTTTCACTTTCCTTTTCATTTTTGAGCTTCTTCATTTCGGTCTCCCTCTCTGCAACGACAATCCCCCACCGAAATTGCTTTTGGTCGCATATCCTTCAGCCCATGCCATCATCATCATCTTTCATCATCAATATCACCATCCACCGAGTTCTCTCTCTCTCCGTTTGCTTTCGTTTTTTTCATTTTCCCTGCCGCTTGCTTCTGTTCTCATTTGCTTCTGTATCTTCGTCCACCGAACCCTCCTTGCTGTCGTTTGTCCAATATCCAGCCTCCATGGGTCAAAATTCTTCAAGCAAAATTGTGGCGTTGACTCCTTGAAGTCCATAACCCACCGAAGAAATCCACCGAAGACACCAGCAGCTTCGGTCTTCACGACTGCAGCTCGTGCTCGTGCTTCTCTACGTCTTCTCCACGCACCAAGCTCACTGAAGCCACGAAGCTGCTTCAGCGATCTTTCCCCCTGCAACTGCCACTTGCCGTTCATCCTTCAGCCCTCAAAGCCGAACCCTTCACCGTTTGTAACCACCGAAACCTCGGTCAAATCCCCAGCATCGAAGACCCCTGCAGTAGCTCCCACGTTGACGACCGCTGCTCCGCTTCTTTCCTCTTCGCCAGCAAGCTGTCCGTGTGGTCTTCTCCAGCGTCCATTTCCTGCGCTCGTGGATCAGCCCAGCAAGCCAGTTCAATTTTCAGCGGCCCAAATCTACAAGCTTCAGCCCACGAGCCCAATTGCAGCCCACAATTTGAGCCTTTGGTCCAGCTCGATTCAAGTCCAGCAAGTGTCTTCAGCCCAGTGATTTTCAGCCAATCTCTAGCAGATTTTGAAGCCCAAGCTTAGGCCCAAGTTCAGTTAGTTCTAGCCCATTTGAAGTTCAGCCATTTTGGGCCCACGAAGAAAGCCCAAGCCCTCGACCAGCAGCCCTGCAGAAGCCCAAGCCCTCGACCAGCAGCCCTGCAGAAGCCCAAGATCGAAATCAGCCTTGCTGAGTTGTGTTGGGCCCGTTTTAGGCCCGGTCTGAGAGTTCGCCGACACCGCCGAAAATTAAGATTTTGGCCGCCGTCGAGTTGTCGTCGCGGTGAACCGGTTTTCGCGATACACCGGTGGGTTTATTCTCTAAACTCTGCTTAGTACGTTAATTATGTTTAAGGGGTGTTAGATTTATTTTATTAGGAATTAGGTGGTTAGTTAGATAAAATTAGAAATTGAATTATTTAATTGAGCATGTTAGGTGTTTAGCATGGTTTAGCTAAGGCCTAAATAAATTGTACTATTTATCTAGAAGGGTTCGGGAATTTTCTGGGTCCGTATTGGTATTTAATTTAATGATTATGGCTTAGGTTAGTATTTTTAGAATCTAAATTGATTTATTTAATTAATTTCAGTAATTATTTAATTATTAATTATTTTTCCGGAAATTAGGCTAGGATAGCCGGTGACCAGATTTCGTGCTGATTGCAATGGTGTGGTTAATTTCTTCAATTGAGTGTTAAATTATGCAAATTGAGTGCTGATTGGATTTTTGATATTTAATTCCAAAAATTGTGAATTTTCAATATTTATTCAAAAAATCCTAGGTGTCGGTTTTTGACACCGAAAATGGTTTTTTGTACTATATGAAATAGTGGGATTTCAAAAATGGATGAATATCAATTTTTCTGGATCAAGTTGACCGTGTACCCACACACGAGTGATTTGATGTAAATTTCTAATACGAAGAAAAAGGCCAGGCTCACCATTTTAATTGATGCATTTGAGTGCAATGCATGGTGCCCTGGACCATATTTGATTGATCGCGTGATGGTTATGAGAAATCGTCCCAGGTTGTTGAACTGGACATTATCCCTATGTGGGATACTCCTAGACAATGGGAAGCTGGTCGTAGTTGATTCTGGACCCTATGCTCCTTCGGGAAAGCCGTCCGATAAAGAGACGTGCCGTGCTCAATGGGGTGAGACGAAGCCTGGCAATGCCAGAAGACTGTCGAATTGAGAGTAGGCCATGCTATATGCCGAGATCAAAATTAGGAACGCATGGTTAATTGAGTGTGGCGTTTTAGTTATTTGGAGCTTATTGTTGCTCATGCTCTTATGTTGTCTGTGATATAAATTATACTGACCTGCAGGGTGGATCTGAGACAAGGTAAGTCTTCTTGATTGTGTGATTGCGTGCTTAGGACGCTTCTGAGCATATTTCCCTCATAATTGGGGTTTAGAGCTTAGACTCGCTGAGATGATATCTCACCCCGTTGTGGGACAACATTTTTAGGGTCGTCGAGTGAAGGACCTGGAGCTAAGAGGAGGTGATCGAAAGCGTAGGCCAGTTAGGACCGCTTCTTTTTAGAAGGTCAGTCTGTTGTAGTCTTTTGGCCATAGACCTCTGTACATGACTCAGTGTATATATATAAAAGCATGTTTGTTTGTGAAGCTATTATCTAGCTTTTCTATCCCGAGATGATTACTATCAGGGGATTTCTTTTTGCTTCCGCATGTGCAATAAAATGGAAAGGGTCAGCGACTCATCCTGCGAAGTCGTAAATTATTATCGACCAGATAGGGATGGGCACACGCTCGGGGTTTGGGGCGTGACATTTACTTATCCCGTCTATGTAACCTCCGCAAAGGATAAGGAGCACGGTAGCATTTGGTTGGGTTTAGTATGCTTTCTTAGATTTAGGGTTATTTTGCTTTCTTATTTTGTTTAAGGGTTCACGCATGTTCTATGAATTGGTATTCTATACTAAGTGATCATGCGTGGTGGATTACTTTCACTCTATTTAATTCCTATGAAATGAAAGGAAAACAATCAATGAAATTGAGATTGCAAGACATGAAGTAAACAATCAAGAAAAAAAGTAAACCTAATCATGCAATCCTAAAGAATATAAAAGAGAAACGTATGAGAAAAAGAGAGAAAAACCTGCAACTCGTCGGGTTTTATACAACAAATGGACCCGGAGACATATGTCGGAAAAATGAGTATTACATAATAATGGTCGGAGTGGACATCGACCTCCACCATCTTCAAGGCCCTAATCTAAACCTAATCTAAGAAATCTTATAACTAGGTACATACAATGGAAGGAAACAAACATATCAAAACAACCAAAAGCAAGACATCATCGCAAATCAGAAAATGACGTATTGTAACTGACTTGTGAAGAACAAGTTTGATTAAGACATTTAACCCTAAATCTATGTGCAAAAGGTCACACAAATCCATTGACATTGATATGAGACTTGTCATTAGAGCAAAATGCATAGCACTTTCAATTGCAACATATCGACTTGGGTTCTAAGGTCACTTGACCTTATTTAATGATGCTTAAAATTCTCAAATTTCGGCATCAGATGGATATGGATATTATGGACACCTTCCATTGAGAATTTATCCTCAAGATCATTATGTATAAGACCACACAAAATTGGTAGACAGTCAGATTCATAGAGACAATACAGCACTACAGGTCAAGACAAATTCCAGACTTCAAAACCTGATCTAAAAAAAAAAAAAAAGTAGGGCAAATGGTGGGTAAATTGGACAAACTAGGCATTGTTAGAAAGCTCAAGGTGTTCTTTACGACTTCCTATTAGGTGACAATTGCAATTTAGGTCTTTTTCTAGCTCAAGCGAAGACATTTGTGTAAGTGGTCAAATCAGATCATAACAAATAGAACACGACAACAGAGCAAACATGCAATCATTTTTCACAATTTTTATGTGAACGAAAACTTTCATAAAGACCCAATCCTAGACTCCTCACACAAAAATTCATATCAAATTCACAAAAACGTTCGAGGTCATAGAAACAAAGCATGTACAATAGACCAAGGCAAATTCCAGATTCAAGCATGTATGACTTAATGCAAATCAACCTATTTGTATGACCTTCAGAAATTCTAGAAAAATTATATGTTTTAGAGATATACATACGTGTGAGCAATGTTCTTGCAGGAACCGACTTAAAATTCGAAGCACAAAAATCAATAAGTAGCAAAGATCATCCGAAACACAGACAAGTTAGAATGAAGATCGCCAATGCTTGGGCAACGGGCACATGTTTAATTTCAGCAAATTCAAGTTACAGACAGCACTTATAACCTGCCGATAGCATATTATGAATATACACAACATCCGTGGCCAAGAATACAGCATGTTCTAAACTTATACGACACTCATAACCAAAAGAGTTAACATCATGTTTAGCAAGAACAACAATGAATCCAATAAACTTGAGCCATGTATGGTGAGAATAGACATATTCAATGAGCTCACAATGCAACAGGTGTACAAATTCAACAAATAGCACATGCCGAGTTGAAGATTATGCAAGCTAATAGTGACTATGTACTTGCACATACGACCCAAGCAAAAATTCAGAAGAAAATCAAAAAATAGCGAACATGTTCAACAATCATTCATAGCAGCAGTATCTCAAATCAGATTTTTGGAACCGTGCACAAACTTTCGAGATGGATTTGAGCTAGCAAATGACTTCCATTTGATCCTTTTAATATATCAAATCAAAGCTTATCTAGAACACGTCAACTCAAGATTTCAAGTTTATGACCTCAAATTTGCCATAGTAAAAACTAAGTGAAGAACTACAAATTTCCAGAATCAAACATTGATGTGGTAACATTCATTTGATTAGGCAAATGACAACCAAATCATGCACATAATATGTCATTAGAAAACTTGTCAAATCTATTTCAAGTCTCATGAAGGCCTCAAAGTTAAATAACCTGTTCTACCAGCTCATCTGAAGTCATCCATCAGGCTTGTGAGGACCAAATTTCGATCTTACAGAACCATCAACAAAGCACCACTAAGCCATAATATCATCATCAGACTCACAATATCACCAAAAATCATCATCAATCATTCATATCATTCATCTAATCATAAAAGTGCAACACAAAGTTCTAATCTCAGCTTCGATTGTTCAATGATTGAGAACGTTTACCTTGTTATGATTGTTCTTCGAGTCGAACGAGTTAAGCTGAGCACTTATGAACTTCGAGGAGTGACCGATCAATGCTTCGAGATCTAAGAGGGAAAATTCTAAAAAATGACTCGATCTAAAGAGAACTCGTCAGAACCCTTCTTGCACACAAGACCACCGGAAAAACAGAACAAAGACACGATCGGAGGCCACCGCCGATGCCGCTGTCGATGTCGCCAATATGCTTTAGGTCTTTATTCTCGAAGCCAAGCCAGAACGGAAAGAGAACTAGGTGGTAGATGACGAACGAAAGAGACCGAACAGAACGTTGCCGCTGCGGAATCACCGGAAAAACAGAACAAAGAGATGATCGGAAGCCATCGCTGCCGTAATCGTCGTCACTGTTGCCATTTCTTCTTGGAGTCAAGTCAATTCCTCTCTCGCTTATGAGCTCCGACCTTGGCTTGAGAATAGCATACGGCCGCGAGCGAATCGAGGCATCGATATTGGTTCTAGCGAACGGCGGGACAGCGAAAACTCGCCAGAGATCAGGGGTTTCCAGCCTAGGGTTTTGCCCTGCTTGCACTAGTCGTAGGGAGGAAGGAGATACGTTCGTTTTCTTGAGAGAGAAAATGGTTTCCAAAGAGAGTGCGAGTGAGAGCCTCCGGGAATCGAGGGAGAGAGTGTCTGTTTGTTTTTTTTTTTTTTTTTTTTTTTTAGAGAGAGAGTGCCAGTGTCTGAGAGAGAGAGCCCCCTAGTCCGAAATCCCCCGATTCGCTCGCTGCCGTATGCTATTCTCGAGCCAAGGTCAAAGCTCATGAGCGAGAGAGCAATTGACTCGACTCCGAGAAGAAACGGCAACAGTGACGACGATTACAGCGGCGATGGCTTCCAATCATCTCTTTGTTTTGTTTTTCCGGTGATTCCTGGTAGCGGCAACGTTTTCTTTCGTTCGTCATCTACCGTCTGGTTCTCTTTCTATATCGACAACATCGACTGCGGCATCGGCGGTGGCCTCCGATCGTGTCTTTGCTCTGTTTTTCTGGTGGTCTCGTGCGCAAGAAGGGTTCCGACAAGTTCTCTCTAGATCGAGTCATTTCTGAGAAATTTCTCTCCAGATCTCGGAGCATTAATCGGTCATTTCTCGAAGTTCATAGGTGCTCAGCTTAACTCGTTCGACTCAAAGAACAATCATAACAAGGTAAACATTCTCAATCATTGAACAATCGAAGTTGAGATTAAAACTTTGTGTTGCAATTTTACGATTAGATGAATGATATGAATGATTGAGGATTATTTTTGGTGATATTATGAGTCTGATGATGATATTATGGCTAAGTGGTGCTTTGTTGATGGTTCTGTAAGATCGAAATTTGGTTCTCACGAGCCTATGGATGACTTCAGATGAGCTGGTAGATCAGGTTATTTAGCTTTGAGGCCTTCATGAGACTTGAAATAGATCTGACAAGTTTTCTAATGACATATTATGTACATGATTTGGTTGTCATTTGCCTAATCAAATGAATGTTACTATATCAATGTTTGATTCTGGAAATTTGTAGTTCTTCAGGACTTAGTTTTTACTATGGTAAATTTTAGGTCTTAAATTTCGAAATCTTGAGTTAACGTGTTCTGGACAATCGATCTACATTCGATAAGCTTTGATTTGATATATTAAAAAGGCTCAAATGGAAGTCATTTGCTAGCTCAAATCCATCTCGAAAATTTGTGCACTGTTCTGAAAATCTAATTTGAGATACTGCTGCTATGATTGTTGAACATGTTTGCTGTTTTATGATTTTATTCTGAATTTTTGCTTGGTCATATGTGCAAGTACATGGTCACTATTAGCTCACATAATCTTCAACTCGGCATGTGCTATTTGTTGAATTTGTACACCTGCTGCATTGTGAGCTCATTAAATATGTCTATTCTCACCATACATGGCTCAAGTTTACTGAATTCATTGTTGTTCTTGCTGTACATGATGTTAATTCTTTTGGTTATGAGTGTCATACAAGTTTAGAACATGCTGTATTCTTGGGTACGGATGTTGTGTATATTCATAATATGCTATCGGCAAGTTATAAGTGCTGTCCGTAACTTGAATTTGCTAAAATTAAACATGTGCCTGCTGCCCAAGCATTGACGATTGTCATTCTAACTTGTGTGTGTTTCGGATGATCTTTGCTAATTATTGATTTTGTGCTTCGAATTTTAAGTCGATTCCTTCAAGAATATTGCTCACACGTATATCGCTAAAACATATAATTTTTCTAGAATTTCTGAAGGTCATACAAATAGGTTGATTTGCATTAAGTCATACATGCTTGAATCTGGAATTTGCCTTGGTCTATAATACATGCTTTGTTTCTATGACCTCGAATGTTTTTGTGAATTTGATATGAATTTTTGTGTGAGGAGTCTAGGATTGGGTCCTTCATGAAAGTTTTCATTCACATAAAAATTGCGAAAAATGATTGCATGTTTGCTCTGCTGTCGTGTTCTGTTTGTTATGATCTGATCTGACCACTTATACAAATGCCTTTGCTTGAGCTAGAAAAAGACCTAAATTGCAATTGCCACCTAATAGGAATTCGTAAAGAACACCTTGAGCTTTCTAACGATGCCTAGTTTGTCCAATTTGCCCACCATTTGCCTTGCTTTTCTTTTTTTTAGATCAAGTTTTGAAGTCTGGAATTTATCTTGACTTGTAGTGTTGTCTTGTCTCTATGAATCTGACTGTCTACCAATTTTGTGTAGTCTTCTACATAATGATCTTGAGGATAAATTCTCAATGAAAGCTGTCCATAATATCCATATCCATCCCATGCCGAAATTTGAGAATTTTAAGCATCATTAAATAAGGTCAAGTGACCTTAGAACTCAAGTTGATATGTCGCAATTGAAAGTGTTATGCATTTTGCTCCTAATGACAAGTCACATATCAATGTTAATGGATTTGTGTGACATTTTACACATAGATTTAGGGTTAAATGTCTTAATCAAACTTGTTCTTCACATTTAGCTCTCATATTTCATAATTTTCATGCATTGATTAGGTGGCTTAACAAGTCAGTTACCATGCATCATTTTCTGATTTGCGATGATGTCTTGCTTTTGGTTGTTTTGATATGTTTGTTTGTTTCCTTCCATTGTACATACCTAGTTATAAGATTTCTGAGACTAGGTTTACATTAGGGCCCTAAAGATGAAGAAAGCGTGAAGATGGTGGAGATCGATGTCCACTCCGACTGTTATTATGTAATACTCATTTTCCTGACATATGTCTCGGGTTCCATTTGTTGTATAAATCCGACGAGTTGTGGGTTTTTTTCTCTTTTTCTCATACGTTTCTCTTTTATATTGTTTAGGATTGCATGATAAGGTTTACTAACCATTTTGATTGTTTACCTCATGTCTTACAATTTTAATTTCATTGATTGTTTTCCTTTCATTTCTTAGGAATATACTAGAGTGAAAGTAATCCACCACGCATGATCACTTAGTATAAAATTGATAATCCCAAAATTGTCAAAAGAAACGCATGGACATGTTAGGAAATACACAACATATTGTTTAGGTACCGAAAGAGTGTCAATAGAAATATTAGCGTAACCTAAGTCCCGAACCTAGATATTTGGTTGCGTAGGAATCGAGGAAACACTCCCGACCCTCGATTGGGTTTTCTAGCCAACCCCTAAAAATGAGCCTAGTGGCGACTCCTGTTTATTTTTTAGGTATAAACAACTAGATCGTATAAATAAACTCGTTGTCGTACGGGATACGAGCTTGAGAGAGCTCGCGATCTCGTGATCAAAGTACCCCTAAACTCAACCTTTTCGCCTTTGACATCGAGGGCGGCGAGATCGGATCGCGACAGTCTTGGCGACTCCACTGGAGATCGAACCCAGAATCTCTGGTTCACTTAGTATACTAAGTGATATCGTACTAAGTATACTTAGTACCCTTAAACCCGACCTAAAACCCTTAGACATTCGAGGGTGGCGAGATCGGGTCGCGACAGGTTTGGCGACTCCGTTGGGGACTAGTTACTAGATTAAGAGGACTAAGTACCCTTAAACCTGACCTTACCCTTAAGAAAGCGAAACAATCAATAAAATTTCATAGATTAAGGGTTATTTTGCTTTCTTAGTATACTTAGTATAGAATCTCATTGTTTTTCCATCGTGTCGGTGATGTGCGAAAGGGAAAGGAACCGGAGAGAGTATATATGCAGAGAAAATGAGGTTGTGTGCATATCCATTTTCTTAGATTAAGAGGACTAAGTACCCAATGTAGTGATCCAAATTCCAATCTTGTTGAATATCCATTTTCTACATTGCATCGCTCGCTTGTCAACCATTCCATAGATCTGTTGAGAGAGAGTGTGTGTGCATATGATGCATATTCATTGGGAATTGGAATTGGGGGCATGTGGCTGAGGCAGGTCGAATATGCATTTACCCTGTTGATGTCCCCCTTGCAAAGGATATGGAGCAGGGTAGTGCTCTACCATTGCTTTCGAGTTATAGGATTGAAGAGTAGATAACATGATAGATGGGAACATAAAGCTTTCTAGGGTTTTGGTGATTGTGATGGGGAAAGGAATCGAAGAAAGGATTTGTGTAGAGAAAATGAGGTTGTGGCGATTGTCTTCATCACCAATGTAGCGATCCAAATACCGATCTTGTTGAATTTCCATTCCCTACATTGCATCGCTTACTTGTCAACCATTCTATAGATTTGTTGAGAGAGAGAGAGTGTGTGTGTGTGTGTGTGTGCATATAATGCATATTCATTGGAGATTGGAGTTGGGGGCATGTGGTTGAGGCAAGTCAGATATGCATTTAGCCCTTGACCATTGCTTTCGAGTTAACAGATGGAGGAGTAGATGACATGATAGATGAGAACATAAGCTTTTTAGGGTTTTGGTATTTGTGCGAAGGGGAAAGGAACTAGAGAGATGATTTGTGCAGAGAAAATGAGGTTGTGGCAGTTGTGTTTAGTGCCAATGTAGTGATCCAAATACCGACTTGTTGAATTTCCATTCCCTACATTGCATCGCTCACTTGTCAACCATTCCATAGATCTGTTAAGGGAGAGAGATTACCAAAAATAGATCGAGCTGGCAAGCTTCTCGGCCTTTTCTCTTGTTATTCATTTTTATCTATTTATTATTCGTTATTCATTCTTTTGTTTTTCTCTCTACTACTATTTTCTTCTTCTTCTTTTTAAATGTTTTTTATGAGAATGCGTTGCTTACTTTATCCATTGAAATCCAGATGTTAACATAAGCCAGAGTTGCTCCTACGCTCATTATTTACCACACAACCGAATTCAATCAATTATCATTAATTTAGTGATTTGTCATCCTTATAAATCTATCACTTATTAAAATTAAACTTGAATGTAAAAATAGATAAAGAAAATTTTTTCCAAATGTATTTGATCAATAACGTTGGCAAAGGAAAAGATAAAATTTCTTCAAAAAATTTCAATAATCCTTCCCCAACACTTATCTTTTTTGGATTTATTTCTTTGATTTTAAATTTGAAAGCATGAAATAAAATCATAAAGCATCCGATAAAATCATATTGGGTGCTCAATTGATTTCCATAGATTTTGTGAAAATGAAATTTTAATTCAAAGTAAACAGGTGAAGGGAGAAATCATACTTACAATAGGTGGCGAGTTTTTTTTTTTTTTTTTTAAATCACATAGACATGCTGTTGGAATGTCCTTACATGAAAGTTTATTTGCCTAATGTTGTGGAGAAAAGTGACCAGACACACATAATTTCACCAAATCTTTCTCTTTTGACCACTGTCGTGATCAATACGACATGACCTAACAGATCTTCATGAGAAAGTTTTACATTGTAGATTTGAGATATGGTAGGGAATTGATAAAAAAATCAAGTAGAACAGGTGAACAGCTTTCACAGCAAATGTATCAATAGACATATAAACCTAAAAGCTTTAGGGTTTTTTCAAATGACGTCACACATATACATAAGATGCCTGTGATGATTTCTTTGCAAAATGAAGAATGTAGACAGTAACCAAGTTAGTGACAATTTGGCGAAACGATTTCTTTGGCCTATTGACCTATATCCACCCTCTATTCTTGGAAAGGACATAGATCTTAGAGAGGTTATACTTCAATGTAGTCACCCCCCTTACATATGGGTCAAAGCCCATCATCTACCATCCCTCATAAGTGTACTTGAGTTTGCAAGTCAATGAAAATATCATCATTCGACCAAGGAAGCGGCAAAACAAAAAACGAAACGGGCTTGCTCTCATAATCATTAAGTTGATAGTCAGTCACACAAGATAATATTTCACCCTCTTCATAAGAAGATTCCATCTATCTATTTGATTCTTAGTACAAGTACTTTTCCCCCATCATCATAAGTCTCACACATCGTATCAAAAATCTCTTCCTCATTTTTCCTCTGGTTTGCCATTAATGGGAAGAAGCCTCATTTTTGTCAATAGCTTCTCAAATTCTTCATAAAGGAGAAATTCTAAGTTGTTGGAATTCATCAACAATGACTACCCATTCTGTTTTTGTCAGAATATTTATATCCTCAACAATGGCCTCTAGAGGACATATAAGCACTTGAAATGCTATGGAAGCCCCTTCCTCGAAGAATTGCACGTTCCTATTACGTCCACGAGCATCTTCACTTCCATTATAAACTGCAACATCAATAGTCAGTGCCCAACATAAAAAACTCCAAGTTCCATGTATAAACTAAGGTAGAATGTGAAATGATAAGAAAAGGACAGCCATCACATTTGAATAATAAAACAAATGATGTGATCTTGGAAATGTGTTCTTGGTCATCTACTAGAATAACATTATGGTTCCTCTTCCAATATTCGAATGCCTTATTAATGGGATATGCACAAATGTTCTTTGGGAAATAACATCCTAAAAGTTTGCTACGATGGATTGACGATTGAATAGGACTCAAATTTTTCTGACTTGACTTCAGAGAATTTTCTGCTTAAATGCACGGTCAAGTAGAGGGACTTCTCAAAATTGGCCATTACATATAAGCTGTGAAAGAAAGACATTGTCACTTAAGCAAATGAGAAGGGATCTCTCGGTGAGACCATCTCTTCTAATGAAAGCGAGGCAATGAGACTTTGGCCCAAAATCCCCACTTAAAAGGGTTAAGTGTTCAAAAGAAGTCGCCATTAACCATTGTTGAGGGTTGGCTAGAAACACTAATTAAGATATGAGAGTGGAGTGTCATTTTGATACATGCACAATCAAAGATTTCAGACTCGAAGACTTGATTACACTAATTATGCAACCAATGCATTTTCGACACCTAAATTTGATTAAGTGCTAATTAAAGTGTCAGAGTAGCTTATTGAAAATTTTAAGGTTCGTCCTAACCATTCTAAAAATGAAAAGAACAATTAATATATGAGATACGCACAATCAAGTATAATTGTAATAACAAGTGCAAACAGCAACCTAGCATATCCCTAAAAAGAAAATTGCATCCAAAAAAAATTATGGTAAAGCCTAAATGATCATTCAATTAGGTTTCAATTGTTGATTAAAGGATTTTCAAAAATTCTAAGAGAAAACTACTCAAAAACTGATTTTAAAGTTTTTCTCCCAAAAATTTCTGCATTTTTTTGAATTTTTTTAATATCCTAAGAAAATTTATGGATTTCTTGAATTTTCTAAATTTTTTTTATGAATTTTTAATTTTTCCGAATTATTTATTAATTTTAAAAACATTTTTTAATCTAGGGAAAAAGGACTCTGGGCCGGGTCATAGAATCCGGCACGGATATGTGTCTAACCCAACCCATACCCTAATGGGTTGGGTTGGGTAAGGTCGGGTCAAGAATGGGTCAAAAATTTTATATTAGGATAAATTGATCATAAATGTGTTAAATAGGTCGATTTGAGTTGAATTATTTGTGATTGACCCAAACCTGAGCTGACCCGACCTACTTGACATATCTAGTTATGTACAAAAACAAGCATGCCACTGAGTCTATTAGTCCTTAAGAAACCATATCCCAAAAGATTTAAATCTCAATTATTCATCTAAAACTTTCAAAATTTCTACACGTGAGTGATATCATCACCCATAAAATTGAGTTTAAGGGCATTTCTATAATTACTTTAAATAAAAGGGAGCAAATTGTCAATTTCTAAGTCTTGATAGTATTTTAAATTATTTTTTGAGCCTACAGCTATTTTGGTTACTGTCATGAGATTGCCCCAAGGTGGACCGAGCTAGCCTTGGCGAGGGACGAATACGTTATTTCCTATGTTAAAGATAATTATGATATTTCTTTCTGGTTATCTAAATCTCTCGAGATTGTACACATATTACATGTGGATTATCTATAAATTGCCATTTAATTGTGCATAATCTTGATTTAGATATTATCTTAAAATGGTAATCTAACAAAACTTATAAATAAGATGGTGTATATACATCAAAATATATACAAATTTCATATTTCTTTTTTCCATTATTATTATTTTTAGCTTGTTACGGATGTTTCACACTTTCTATCAGATATTTTCATGTAATAAAGATAATTATGATATTTCGTATAAATTATTCATGTCTTTTAAGATTGTATGTATATTGCACATATATTGCCATTTGATAATGCATAATCTTTAATTGACATATGATCGTAAAGTAGTTATCTAATAAAGTCTATAAATATATTGTATTCTTCATTAGTGTATACATTGAAATATATGCAAATTTCATTTGCCATCCTTCTTCACGTGGACGTCGAACCTTCTCATTTCCTTGGTAAAGATCTCTTCCATGGGCTTAGCACTTCCACAAGCGTTGGCCGAGCTCTTAGGAGATGGTGATAGCAACATGAGGATCGTGAGGGAAAGAGTGAGCACAAACTTGATCCCATCGTCGAGATCGCAAAGATCGCCTGGAAGGTGATTTTTTTCGTGGGAGAAGGTTTGGAGAGTTTTTGCCTTTGAATGGTGATGTTGCACGTATATTTAAAGACAAACGTTAGATGAAGAAGAAGCGGTTGGGGAATTCTTTGATGCAATTGATTTCTTTTTTTTTTTTTGGTCGGTCCTACTCTAATCATACTCTAACACTCACTCTCAGACTTTTGCCCTGCCTCCTTGCAAGGCGTGGGAGTCGAAACCCACTTTTGAAATAAAATCGTCCCCACCCCAATCCCCCCTGAGAAGGTGGGGATTTGAACCCTCCACCTCCCCTTTCCAAGTTGGAAGGTGGCCACTGAGGCGAATCCTCAGTGGTTGATGCAATTGATTTCAGTTCAACAAAATATTGCCTATTGCCCGATTCGATCAAGAAGGCGATCTCCGCAATGTCGATGGCTGGGATCAAGTCCGCGCTCGCCCTTTCCCTCACAATTCTTGTGTTGTTGTCTCGATGTCCAAAGAGCTTGGCTAGTGCTCGTGGAAGTGCTGAGCCCCTTGATGATATCTAAGGAAATGAGAAAGCTCAATGTCCACATGAAGAAGGTTGGCGGTGGGGGTTGTGATGGCCGTGGTGGCGGCACTAGTTACAAAGGTGGCGTATCATCTATTTGGTACTTGCAGGTGCCAGTGGGCATAAGCCTAGCAACAGGACTCAAAGGTCCTCAACCATCGAACCTCGCCCATCGTCACTTGCCTCGATCATTTTTGTTCCTCTCTAATTCTCTTCAAAACTAGTTTGATTGCCAATTGTTCAGTCTATTTGATAGAGGGATTTTTTTTTTTTTATGATTTTCCTTTTCAGTATGAAATGAAAGAAAAAGAGCCTAAATCTTCCTTTTACATCAACTTTTTTTTTATTCACTCTACGAAAAAAAGAAATAAATTTCTTTTTCTATCTATCTATATTTTTTTAATCACTGAGGTTTAATTCAAAGATGAATTATTTATGATGATAAATGCAATCTTTAGGAAAAAATTATTCAAATAGTGATATCCAAGTAGGTTTTTCTTTTTCAATTCAATAACTATTTGAATTGAATGATTTTTAATGATTTCTTATGAGTATTTGATATTCAACAATCTTAGACTTCTTGAGTATCAAATACTTATAAGAAATCATTCAAAATCATTTAATTCAAATAGTTATTGAATTGAAAAATAAAAAAAAACCTACTTAGATATCACTATTTGAATAAAGTTTTCCTAAAAATTGCATTTATCATCATAAATAATTCATCTTTGAATTAAACCTTAGTGGTTAAAAAAATATAGATAGATAGAAAAAGAATTTTTTTTTTTGTGGAGTGAATAAAAAAAAAGTTGATGTAAAAGAAAGATTTAGGCTCTTTTTCTTTCATTTCATATTGAAAAAGAAAATCATAAAAAAGAAGAAGAAGAATTCCCTCTATTAGATAGATTGAACAATTGGCAATCAAACCAGTTTTGAAGCAAAGCAAACGGTAGACCAAGGATTAGAGAGGAACAAAAACGATTGAGGCAAGCGACGATGGGCAAGGTTCAATGGTTGAAGATCTTTGAGTCCCATTGCTAGGCTTATGCCCACTAGCACCCACATGTACTAAATAGATAAAACCGCCACCTTTGTAACTAGTGCCGCCACCACTGCCATCGCTGTTGCCATCGCCACCCCCACCGCCACCCTTCTTCACGTGGATGTCAAGCTTTCTTATTTTCTGGCTAAATGTCTCATTTGCAGGTTCAATACGTCCAAGAGTGCTAGCTGAACTCTCTAAGAGATGAAGACAGCAACAGGAGGATCGAGAGGGAAAGGGCGAGCATGAACCTGATCCCTGCCATCGAGATCACGGAGATCGTCTTCTTGATCGAATAGGGTGGAAGGCGATTTTTCTTAAAGGAAAAGGTCCTAAGGGTTTTTGTCTTTGGATGGTGATGTTGCATGCATATTTAAAGACCAACGTTATATGAGGAAGAAGCAGTTGGGGAATTCTTCAATGCAATTGACTTTAGTTGGACAAACGTTAGACAAAATTCTCCAATGCACGTATATTTGGTGAGGGTTGGCGATCGAGGTCCAAGCATGTTGGCTACTAAAGGAAGCCCTTCAATCACGACCTTTCTTCCTGGTTCTCGATCCCTCTCTCTCTTGGTTTCTCTACCCAGTCCCTGAACCTCCCAAAAATCACCACTTTAAGCTCGCCTAACAAGTGCGCATGGCCCTGCCACTGTTAGCTCGTCGTGCCAGCTTGGCCCTGGCTAGACATCCTACTCGACGGTCTCTATTTCTCTACCAATCCTTTGTGTCCTTCCTTTAGCGAGTGTGACGGGAGAGAGGAAGAAAGGGGAAGGAGACCAGGTCAAGGGAATAAGGAAGCTAGAGGAAGTAGGGCCAAGCCTAGGTAAGAAGAAAAGGAGGAAACATTATAAATTATAAATTATTGCTAGCCTTTTGATAGCCTTGTAGGATGGTGAGTATCTCACAAATGCCTTACGCTTGATGTCCACATCTTAATGACTAGTGATGATTGTAGGATTCAAAATGATGAAGAAGTTGTTGACAAGAAAACCGAAGGATTTTTTATTGTTTTTCAAATTAAGACCCCAAAACGCAACCTAATTATTCAACAAAAGCAAGCAAATCACAACTTAAGAAAACAATATAAAAAGAATCACAATCAGCTGATCAAAGAAAGTAATGAAGAATGAGTAAAAAAGTATAATACGGTAATGTAACCTGACACGAGTTGGATAAAGAATATGACATAGCTCTATTATCAAGCCCTGAGATAGCAACCTCATGAGCTATAATCAAATTAAATCCAATTCTTGTCTAAAAAAGTAATCTACCAAAACTAAACTATAATCAAGTACTCACTAACATCTCCAAATTACAAAAATGTCAATTAAGAGACACTAAGTTAAATATAATACTAAGATCTAATTATCCAATTGAGGCCTATTTTCTAAACATTTTCTATGTTTTTAATTTTCCGAATTTTTTGAAATTTTATAATTATTAATAAAAATTGGGACATTATTCTGGGCTGTTGAGCCCAATCCGAATATGGTCCAACGTGTTCTAAACTTTCAAAGCCCATTTTCACAAATTTGGGCCAAAAAATACAATTGGGCTTTCATACAAAGCCCCTTTTAGTTCTAAACTTTCAAAGCCCATTTTCTTCATTATTTCTTATTTCCTCTCTTTTTTTTTTTTTTGAACCGTTCATTTTATTTCTAAACCGAGAACCAAGCTCACTATTCCTAGATGTTTTTTTTGGTAAAGATTTTAATTTTTAATTTTTTTTTTCACTATTCCTAGATGTTTGTTTCTTATGAAGCCCACAAAACTAAAAGCTTTCAAATTGTCAGCAAAATGGAACTCTTCGAAAGTAGTTCAAGTTCGAAAATTGAACCGAATTCCGCTATTGAAATAATCCTAAACATCCGGAATCCACTACTCCTATTTTTATTATTCTCCTTCGTATATCTATTTCCTATGCTATCTTCCTCTTAATAGACTGAGAATACAAAAAACCATAGCAAGATTAGAATAGCAACAATCAAACTTCCCTTCACCAAAATATCAGCACCTTACTTCACCATCAATCACTTATTGTCTATCACGGGATCCCCATTATCAAGCGTTGCATTCGCCTATCAATATCAGCCACCAACAGATGCCATCCCCACTTCTCCTCCATCAATCTCTACTGTGCACCATCATCATTCACTTTTACTAAACAGCTTCAGTCATTGAACAACTCCTCTAAGATTGTTTTGTTCAAAGCTTAAGCAATCAGCGAAACTCGTCTGTATCTAAATTCGGGCATATCCTTAACCCTCCCCGTTGCATTTCACATAAAACACAGCATGTACATGTAACCATGTCAAGCAAAGAATCAATGAAAGGAATGCAATGATAGAAGAAATTTGAATGCACTCTATATTGTTCAAAATGATATCAATCACGTATGGCATGATGGAGTCGTTCCCTGCACACAAAAAGTATATAGGGTGTAGATGTGTACAAGTTCTTCATATTAGTTTTGTTTTTTGTTATAAATGATGCATAAGATTTAGATATTCATGCAGAGTGTTACTACTTCATGGTAAGTTAACAGAGAATAGGGAAGAAAATAAGGGGTAAGTATGAGAATGAGAAAATTATCAAAAAAGTCTTAATTGTACTTCAATTGTGTAATTCAGTCATTTTTTTGTTGCTAATTTAGGCTTAATTTTTTTGCATTTGTGTTAGTTGTTTCTATTACTAGCTATTCGCATTCATATCGACAAATCAAGGATATAGTTGAACGACACACCTTGATGGACGAACATCCTAAAAATAGGCTCGCCTCCACACCGTTTGTCACGGGCAATCACCAAAGAACCATCCAACGCAGGGGGAATAGTAGAAGCCCAGAAGCCTGAGAGATGGAAAATAAAAATGAAATGCTCAGATTTCGATTTCAACGACGACAACATAAGAATGAAATCGAGTCTGGGTTTATTCCTCGAATTCCTCTTTTTTCTTTGGCTATTCCTTTTCATCTTCTTCCCACGTATTCCAGGAATTCCAAAACGGAAAAGCTGTTGGTTATCTTTCGCCCAAAAGAACCATAGAAAAAGAAGGGGTGGGGGAGGGAGTCTCACGACGTTATTCTCATCGTGGGGTCGCCAAAACGGTTAAGAAGAAGACACGATCGAAGCACAAAAGACTAATTATCCGGACGCACGATGCTTCTAAAAACGTCATGAGCATTCGAAAAATCAACCAACAGATAGAGGTTTTGTCCGTAGGGAAGGGCAAAATGGGGAATTCCCGGTGCCATGAGACTTTTCTTGCGTCGCTTGACGATGCAGCGACGCGGCGGGTCCACCCCATGCACCGCAAGAAGGCCGTCGCACGAGAAATAGAGATGTACGTGAGTCGCGTCGTTGCCTAAATTTAAATTTAACGTTTTCCTATTTAATTAATGCTATGAAAAATATCCATTTATGTCGATATCCGAATTCTCTTTTCTTATTGCTAAAAGTCTTAAATTCAAGCATTCTTGACAGTGTACTTTTGTTAGACCGGCACGAATTCAAGACATTTTGATGTCATGGTAGGAATCATTTAGAACGTTTAGAGGCATTTTAGCATCTCTCTTCCTTTAAATTTTTACCACTTATTTCATCCAATTAAGCACTACGAATTTCATTCTTTTATATTATAATTTTCAAGTGACATTTTGAGTTGGGTGATTAATTCTTTGGAGGGGAGGTTGGGATTTGGGCCGCGGTTTGGAATTTTTCAGTCTGGAGTAATCGTGTCATTGCCGGCCACCATTTTGAGGTTTTCCTTTTATTTTTTAGTGGAGACGAAAGCTAATTACCTGTTCTTCTTTTTTTTCTTTTCTTTGGTTCGCTGAAGAATCCGATCCTCGTTCTGTTCCCTCTACGACGGCATCAACTCCAGACTTAACATGCCGTCCAGCATCGCTATGTCGTACAGATCGACATTTGTTTGTGCCCAATTCAATGGCGTCCAAACCGCAGACTCTCGGGTTTGATTTAGTTACTGTTTCAGCCAATCGTTGGTCGCTAAATTCGTAAATTAGGTCAATAAAAGGATGTGGCAAAGGTGACTGACTCTATCCTTATTGCGGCACTTGTTAGATTATACACCTTCCGGTGATCTTGTTCCTCAATGGTGACTGTTATAGAAAGCCTCTCGTATCACCGTCTAGGAAATTTCGTACAAGCCTTTCTCAACCCTCCTACTTGTGTTAAGTATCGTCGCATATGTTCCATGAACGGCTGGCTGAGGGATATTTATTCCTACTCGCTAGCTTCATCAGTTCATCAATCCATGCTTACTTTTTTTTTTTCTCCCAGACCATCCACTTACTCATGTGAATATAATTAATGATTGATATCTTTTTGTACAAAGAGAAAAGCACTTTCGAATCAAGTACAATCCTGATACATGGAGTATCTTGATCGGGTCATACACGGGCTAAAATCACACTTAACAAGTGCTTAATAAATTACTTGTAACAAGTTTTCTTTTTGTTGGTTGGTTTTAATAACAAGGTTAGATTGCAATTAGGTTGTATTTCTTTTTTTAACGTACTGACATGCGCACATTTTATTACCCTTAGTAGTTAAATATTTTTTTCCCCACTAATCAGGGAATACGAGAGTCGAAGATAGTTGTATATTGACTGGTTTTATGAATTTCGTGCACCAGAGCATTTCTTCTTTGCTTTTATGTGCTTGTCTCATATCTGCATCTGCAGTAAGTGGCACGTGATTCTCATTTAGTCCTCAACCGTTATAGATAGAGCTTAGACTTAAAGCTTTGATTACGACTTTCTTATGCTTTTTCCCCTGCTTATATACATCTAAGCACAAATTTGATCAAACAAGAATTTCATGGGTTTAATGATTTGGTTGCACTTATAAGAAAAAATAGTCACAGCTTTCCCATCAAATAAAAACTACAAAATTAATTCCACAAAAAACCTTAAATCGATATATTTGTGCCACATTTACATAAAGCTAAATTTTATGTGTGGCACCCCTCGACGGCTCCCGATTTGTTAGGGTCTCCACCAATACTTATCACTTATCCTACTACATACCAGTCCTTAAGACTTTTTTAATTAAAGTGGAATAATAGTTCATAAGGTTGATCAATAAAATTCTTCTCCCATTTTGTTTTTGTAAAGGTCCCGGCGCAGCTCATCAACGGAAGTATAAACGAGTCTCACCATCCCTTACTCCAATAACAATAATGCAATGCACACCAACTACGCTCCAAATGAAAAGACAAAACCGAGTCACTTTTATTTATATTTTCACGATGGATATCTTGGGTTGGTACAGCAAAAAGCCAAGATTTTTAACTATACTTGGCTATAACTCAAAAGAGAACTCGACCCTACATCAAACATGTACAACCCTCTATCAACAAGCGTCGGCTATCCCCAAAAAGTATTAGCTCCCACCAGTCATACGTGCCATCACACCCAACCCGGTGCATCGGGCGGCGGCGGCGGTAGCAGCATCCCTAGCATCACCCCATTGTGTCAAACGTGAACAGACAAAAACTCTTGGATAACAGGGCCATCAGCAAAACCCACGTCGTACATCACCAAGACACGGACTCGGACATACACCAGACCCGGTACACTAATACATAAATGCTCTGTGCACTCCACCTCAACATCAGTAGGTATGCCATAGAAGATACCACGCACGACTGGTGAAAGAGGAATATTTCTAATCTGAAATGTTAATCCCCAAATGGGTGAGTACAACCACTCAGTAATAAAGATGCACCAAACTACACAATGCGTCAAACAGAACAATTAAGATATCATGAATAAAACACATATCATTCATGTACTTAAGCATACCTCACCTTACATCCATGCATATATTACCATACAACATGCATAAATCACCACGCACTTGTACTTATATCATCAAGCAGCCATGCATATCATCATGCAACGTGCATATACCATAATGTACTTATACATGTATCATCAAGCAGTCATACATATATCACCATGCAACGTGCATATACCACCATGCACTCCATGCTTGCATTCCCATGAGGTTCATCCCATGTCATATGGTTCAATTTCTCGATCTTTATCTTTCAATTAGATCACATCATTTTCTTCCCAAGGACCAATGTTTGCATCCCACAATTTATCGCTTGCATCCAACCTAGCATCGCGAGGGGCCTCCGGCACACACCTTCGGGCATCCGGCACACACCTCCAGGCATCTTGTACCCCAACTGGCATCACGAGGAATCCCCCTGGCACACACCCCCAGGGCTTTCGGCACACACACTCCGAGCATCTGGCACCCACACTCCGAGCATCCCAACACTCCTGGGGCATCATCGGCTCACACCTCCGACGGTATCATCATTATCATAATTTATATTCACATATGTATCTCAATTTCAACATGACATTTGATGCAATAATATCAAAGGTCTCAACCAGCTTTTGATGTCATATAACATGCCATATGTCACCACATATGCAGCATAATCAACCATTCAAGACATTATACCACATGGATTTATTTTTGAAAATACAGCAAATTTTCGGATAAAAACAGATTGCACTCCTTTGGTCATAATTCTTGAAAAATTAGTAAACAGCCTTAATAAATTCTAAAAATTCGACATGTTATATACAAGATATAAAGGAAAATATTCTGTGAAGAACACCATGTCAAAAGAACATCATACAATTCGGTACAGTCCACACATCACAGTACTTATAATTTCGGAATATTGCCATACACAGTTTCATTCACATTTTCAGTAAAAATCTTAAATCAACTCCAACAATTCTGAAATTTTTATATATTATAAAAAAATCCAGAAGTAAATATTTTATGAAAAACTCGAAATCAGATTTGTGATAGATTAAAAAATATAATAACCATAACCGTCCTTAACCCTTGGCACCGAATTCCAGTTCTAACCGTTTTGGATAAAGATTGCTTCAGCATCCATTTCCTCTAAAATTTTAGTATGTTACTCCTTAACATGTCATATTCAATTTTCATTCAGAACATGAGATCAAATTTCAACCGTAGAATTTTATAAAATTCACAGAATCACACTAGGTCAGCATTATGATTTCCAGATTTAACTTCTTCAAAGAAAAATAGTTTCACCGGTCTATATTTGTTCATTTCTTCTGAAATTTTGATATGTTACTCTCCAAGAAGTTCTCTACAACTTTTATCAATAAGTAGAAGTGAGATTCCAACTAAAAAGTTGCATGCAGCTCATGAATTTATCCAATGTCGGACTGCCTTTCTAGAAAACAGAATGCAAGGCTACCATATTCTTCCCCAGAGCTTTGAATTTCTTCACTTCTACCACAATCAAAATTTATCATCCCTCACAACGCATATCAAAGCAAGCAAAGGGTAGGTTTATGGACTCTATTGGCCTCTAATCCGAGCACAATACAGCAAGCAAAGACTTTGCATGGGGCAAGGCGGGACTGGTTTCCCCCCCCTTCCCCCTTGGTCGGCAGCCCCTCTTGGGCTTCATGGGTTTATCAATGCGGTTGACGAATGGCAGCTTGGCCTACGGCCTCCCTCTTCCCCACTTATAAAAATACTTAATTGCATTTTAGTTGGCCATAAAATTTTGTAACACAAATTAATAAAATCTAACTTATAAAACGCATGGCCAAGAATAAAATTTTCCCCATAAAATAATTGTCCAATAGACTACTTGACCTTAATTTATTACAATTCTTTGGTCTAGTGGCCACAACATACTTCAACGACACAACCATTCACTTTTCCATAGATCGTAATGCCTCTAGAAATTGCCATGAAATTTTTGGGATGCCACATTATGTCACAAAAAATCCCAAATTAGTATACACGTGCTGCATTTATAACAAACCGGTGTACTCGTGTTACATTTATGGCTAAAAATATCAGAGATTTGCCACAATTTGAGGTAAATAGGACACAAAAATATCAAGGGTATTATGTGGCATATCCTGGAATGTTCTATAAAATTTGTTTGGAGTAAGTGTAGTATGTTTGTACCAGTTTGGGGTTTTTGGTGTTATTAAGCCAAATTTCAATAAAGCATAATCAAGATTGAATAAAAAATAAAGTGCAGAATAATTGAAAAATCAGAAATCACATTAAACCCACGCTAAGTAGTTGAGCCAAATATGGATAGTTACCCAATCGTGGCCAATCACTTGATCCTCGCTCCAGGGATATAATCCATATGTCTTGAAGTGAGAGCTAGAAAGCACACGGATGATCTTTTTTTTGTAAAGATTAATACAACGGAAAATCTTAAACTGGTAATACTTGTGGTAAATTTATCCAAAACTAATATTTTAACCAAAAAAAAAATTCTAAACTAATATATCTATATATATATATATATATATATATATATAAAAACCCAAATAATTTACCTCAAATAATTATAAAAAACCAAAATTGATATATTTGTGACAAATTTATCCAATTCACCCCTAAAAATTTCAAATTGATATTTGTAACAAATATGACATCCATTAAATTGAATTAATACTACAAAAATCACAAAAATCGGTACAACTTTGACAAATGAAAAGTAAAATCGCAAATTACTACATCAGTCAATTGTCTCGTGTCATTTAACTCAGAAATTTGACAATAAAACTTAATGGAAACTAATAGAGATTAAATTTATCTTAAGCATTCTATTTTAGGGTTAAATTATTCAAAGTGTACCAATTTGGGATTTTTGATGGTTAAAAAATTAATTCGAGGTAAATTTATCATATGTGTACAAGTTTAGAGTTTTTCGTAATATTAATCCTTATTTAATGTCGAAAAAGTGATTGTCTATGGACAAGCAAAAGGAACCTCAATTGTTTATATTATCAAACAATTTATAGCCATCATTATTCGTTGCTTGGGCCGGATAATCTATTATTAGATCCCTAATCTGTCACGCCATTGTTGCAGGGTAAGAGGAGATCTACAAGGAAAGAAGCCAAAAGGGGAATACCTTCATGGGGGCCATGTACAGGCCAGATTAGGTCTTGGGTCGTTTTATTAATCGCATTAGCCACCATGATAATAACACCATACAAAGAAACGAGTCGATTTAAAAGCAAAAGAAACTCTCAAAATTTAGCAAAGAAATTGATCCAGATGCATGTCACGAGCAAATCTTAATTGGTCACACACGCCACATCGACTTTTTACTCTTTCGCTTAAAACAACTTTATAATTCCTTTAACGTGCCTCACTCATCGGACTAATCTGCCCTGTCCTAAAGCTCAGATTGCAGCACCCTCGACGTCCCAACATGCGCCCCTCCACCAACATTGGCAGCAACTTGGCGACTCCATAACTCTTTTCTGCTAAAAGTAAGGAGCCAACAAATTCTCCCTTAAAAAACCACGGCTATTTCTATGAATGCGGATGCTGCAAAGGTAATGGAAAAAAGAATGTACTTTAATTAGATTTTACTCAGCCTCTCGAGTGGAAGGGTTCCGACGACGGTCTTTACATAGGCATTGAAGCACTCTCTGCAGGAATTAGGCATGACATAAGACTCATGGAGCCTCCGAACGTCATCGATGCGACGACACACGGAGCTGGAGATGACATACTTGGGCCGCTCCAAGCCACACGCGGCCAGTATGGTGTGGGTCGCCGCTCTAGCGATTTCTTTGAATGCATCAACTCTCGCAGGAGCGGCAATGAATGAGAAACTACAATTAAAAGACAAGGATGAAGAGAGTACAGTATTGAGTCTTCAAAAATTGAAAGGATAAGATGGTCGGAGTAAGTGAAGATGGTTAGATCCGTGCAATTAAATGACAACAGAATGATACCCATGACAGTTAGAGGTTTTACTCCTATCGTATTACACATGCTGTTTTGTTAGTAATATTTTCTTATACATTTAGTTAAAGTAAGATATACCAACTGAAACAGAACGCAATTGATCATTATTGACACTTGAATTTTGTCGACCTTTTAGATATTTGCATATTTTGCAAAAATATAAAAATTTATAAAAAGATAAAAAAAAACGTGAATCATAAAAAGATAAAAATGAAAATAATAAGTAAAGTAATAGTGATAAAAGATGCTTGAAAGAAAGAGAAAATGAAAAAAATGAAATGAAAGATGAACAAGAAAATTAGACAAAATATAATCAAGCCCCAAAGTAGCAACCTCATGAGCTACAATCAAATTGAATCCAGTTCTTGTCTAAAATAGCAATCTACCAAAACCAAACTATAATCAAGTACTCACTAACATCTCCAAACTACATAAATATCAATCAAGAGACTCTAAGCTAAATCTAATATTAACATCTAACTATTTAATTTAGACCTAATCAAGGCCTAGTGCAGCACTGTGATTCTTCCCTTTCCTGATTTTGGGAAGGTTAAGGTCCCTGCAAACAATATATCAAGGCAGATCGGGAAGCCTTATGTACAGAAATCAAAGTTAATATAGAATTTAAGGGCGATGGGCAGCATTCAGCACCAAGAAGCATTTATTATTATTTATTATTTTTTCTATATTCAACTATTATAAAAGAAAATTGAAATGCATCACTCCTGTTTTGAGAAATTTAACATTGTTGAAATACTTATTGCACATCTTAACAACAAAACTATACACTCCAAGATTCTAACTGCTCATCAAGGAGCATTACATATCTCAAGCCGGAAGTTCACTATTGCACATCTAGCTTGACAAGCACTGTCCAGTATACTACGCCATGCCAGTAGGTACTAGATAGTTAGACGTCAAATGCGTGACTGTTCAAAGCTTCTGCAAAAGTCAGCTCGTGACACTCAAGCAGAACAGCTACACCGCAACCCATTTCAACTGTTCAACACTTTCTTTTATCAGAAAGGTGCTAGCAGGTAATTTCAGCAGAAAGCACGCATGGCCACTTATTGGCTTCCTACACATGGATATCACATGTGCAAATTTGCTCGAGACATACAGTTGACCATAGAGCACATGCAAAGTTGCTGAGCACATATAGTTGACCATAGAGCAAGCAACTGCTGTCATTTTCATCAACTCGCGTTGTTTCTTACAACAAGGAATAAGTTAAAAAACAAGAACAAAGAATTGTTGTTACAGAACAACTATAATTGTCTCGGCAGCAGTGAAAAAGTTGGCAACAGCAAAATGCAAAACCTGCATAGAGTATCTTCAGAAGAACAAAATGAGGCAGCTAAACATCATAGAAAAATAATGTGTTCAAGTAAACTTACTTGAACAACCAATTCCTCCATCAGCACAAGTGGCAAATCTAATTAGAGGAAAAGCTTTACATGGAAAATACTATCTTCCAAAAACATGAACGTTTCCATCGGCGAAAAGTCAGAGGATCAATTAATTCTACACTTAATTCAAAAACTATCAAATTCGTACACCCATATGGCACCAACATACCTAAAGTTCTAACAGCAAAAGAAGTGAAGCCATAGTAACGATTAAGCACAACCGTCCTCGCTCTTGAGGAAATTTCCTCCGACCATCATGGTCATTTTACAGGGGCTTTTTTTGGAGCAACAGGCTGGATCTAGCAGCTAGTTTTGCTTAAAAACCATAAACTTGAGCTGTCTGTCTAGATTCTGTAGACTGATTCCTCATAATTTATTTGCTTTTGCTGTAACTTCTGTTTGGAGAAGCCTAGAGAAACTAAATATCGAGTGGCAAAGATATTTGACGATCATAACTGCAGTCCCTTGCTCCCTTGAATAATTAAATTTGGAAGCAACCATATTTTCGGCACTTCATACGACAACGACTCGATCTCTGTTTTATTATCCAGTGCCTTCATGGAGCCGAACCTTTCCTGAGGACACAAAGAAGGATAAGCCTTGATTAACCAACCAAACGGCAAATAAAACGACCACACCTGCAAAGGAGAAGGAGCCATGCGAGTGTGGAGCCAGAGTGAATATTGTTGTAAGATGAATGTGTCACATAAGTACATCTTCACTAGCCTACACATCCTCTTCTTGATGGTCAACTAGTCCCAATCCATCTCCCCCATTCTCTCCTTCTCCTTCATTGAACATCCGCAATAAAAAAAGCCTGATAGCTATCATCCATTCCAAATGGCTCTTCATCTATTTTATTGAACATCATCAACAAGAATGCCTAGTAGCTATCATCTATTTCAAATGGCTCTTCACATGACAACAAAAGTTGCTCAGAGTCTATGGCAGCTGATATATGGAAAATCAAAGTCAAGATAACAAATTAGTATGGACATAGGATATGGATAATTGAACATAATACACATGAAAATAAATGAATAGATAGTTTTAAGAATTGACATTTCTCAAATAAATCTATTTGAGGTAAGATCAGGTAAGATTAAAACGAAAGGATGAGCACAAAGCCCTGAAACTAAATGTAGATCTTGCAAACAAAAGAAGTCTCTATTTTCAAGAATCGACACTTGTCAAATAAAGCTATTGAAGGTAAAATGGCTTTACAATTCCCTTTTGTAAAGAAATCCTCCCTGGCTAAGCATGACTAGTGCCAAATACGGCTTGATTCCTTGTGGAAGGGACGACATCTCAAATCCCGAATTGGTGAATGCATGTGAAGTTCATTTCTTGTCTGAATGTTTGGTGCGGCATCTCTCCTCTTAAATCTAGGTTTCTTCTCTCTTCTCCATCACCAATGATCAGAACATTGCAACGATTCTTGACATTTAGAGTATTGATTTTGGATTTATTGCATAGCGATGCTATTACGATAGTGAAAATCTTATCGCTTTTCACTCATTATGAGTAGTTGTAACGATATTATGACATGAACATGCTGCCAAAGAGTCAAGGTAAATAAACAAGAGTACTCACACAATAAATCTTGGAAGAGATGCTTAGATATACTAAAAAGTCTACACATCCCATAGAAAGATTGATAGCCTCTTTGGATAGCCTCTTCCAAGAGGATAAGCTAATGATAATGACCATGAAATAGTGCAAAATTCATCAAGTCAGGTTCCATCGCCCCTCTTCCCCCAAAAATCTTTTATTCTCTTGTCTTATCCTACTTTTCGTCATTCTCTCACTTACCTACCAATCCTTTAATCATTCATAAGCAAACGTAACTAAGCCCCCTTAAAACCAAGAATAGAAAAGCCCAACCGTCGCCTGGAACAAATACAAGAATCCCATCAAAATTCCAACACTTTTATCTTCTGAGCCAACTCCGCTGCCTCCGGTGTCTTCTCCGACCCCGCGCCTACTCCAATTCCCATGCCCTATTCGTCCACCAGCAGTTTAGCTTAAACGAACTGCTCTGCGCCCTTCGGCCACGTCGGCATAACCATCCCAATTCTGAGCCCCTCCAACGTCATGTTCCACCCGCGATGAGTTAGAAACGCGGGGCCCAACCCTTGTTCACGAGGCCTCTCCCGGTTTGTGAAATCCCTTTGGCTGAACGTCCCCTCTCTCTTTTAAAGAACACCGCAGGCGCACATGGCTGTTGCCATCGCCAGTTTGCCGTGGCTGGCTGATCCCCCGACCCTAGGATTGTGCCGCGGTCTGCTCTGCCTCTGTTCCTACTAATTTGCTTATGTACGTCACTGTGTTGCAGAGGTCTGCGTGACATGAGGGAAGAAGAAGACCAACGCACAGGCCGGGCTAGCCGAGAAAAGAAATAAGGGGCTGGGTCGACCAGGCTCGAATCCGGCTCTGTCTTTTCTAATTTTTATTTTATTTTATTTTTATAACTGACTTTACAAAAAAATTAATTAATCTATTTTTTATTCTTTTAAGATCAATTAATTTTTTACCTGTGAGCGGAGGATCCAATAATTATAAATCAAGGGTAGATCAACCATACACTTGCGTCAAATTATCGAAGATAGTCCTAAATATCTCACTATAGGAGATTAAAAATATCTAAGGAAGTGGACGTATTAATTATTTGAAAGGCCCTTGTACGGCCTACTTGGCTGCACAACAATGTTGTTTTATGAACGACCTAAATTTGCACTTTAGTTAAGTCGACTGGACACACAATACATGCTTGCAACGTCCAAGCCATGCATGCAAAATTGCTGAGACATGTTACATTCTTTGTGGAAATTGGAATTTTTTTAGAGATTCTATTTGGTATCAGTACTAGAATTTTTTTAGAGATTCTATTTGGTATCAGTACAAAGGATGTATCAAATGAGATGGTCATTGATTACAAGGGTCATTAAGGGTATATCGCGTTTTTTAAAGCTCGAAAATAATATACATTATTTTTTCTTTTAGACTGACTACAGTAATTAATTAAAGATATATATATTTTTTTTGTGACTAATGATCCGTCGGAGCATGCCCTTGTCAGCTTACACCGATTCGGGGTCTCACAGGCCTCCGTGATGGAAGCCCAACAACAACTATACCTTAGGGAAGCTGGCCCAGCAACCTACCACCAAGACCCCCCACTTAAATCGCTAGCACTGCGGGGATTCGAACTCTTGACCGCATCAAAGCGAGGGAGAACGATTACCAGCGTGGCTACCCACGGATGGGTAATTAATTAAAGATAGTTTCTTTTTTAATTAGCCAATAAGTGATTTATCAAACACGTTCATTGAAATTCAAACTAATTAGCAAAAAACTCAATTTTTTTTCAAATGAAATATGTAAATTGATTTATAATTGTATGGTACGTATTGTTTTCGTATTTAGTTAAAATAAACTATCTATTATAACATTTTATACATATTCGTTACACAAGACTCAAGCATTGAGAGTACCGAATAATAATCATAATTTTCAAATTTATATGGAAAAGAAAATCATGGCTTCCAAGTCTTGGTATTTTGTATACATGGATATATTATCATTGAAGAATTCTTATTACATAGCCAAATGTGAAATCAAAATTTTAATTTTAGTTTGAAAATTGACAAAAAGAACAATGGCATAAACAAAATTAGTTAAAGATCGTCTATGAACTCTAATGCCGAAAAATAAAGAAAAAAAGAAAAGGTCTTATATATATATATATATATATATATATATAAGAAAAATTAAGAAAAACCTACCTACAAAATCCCCACCTCAATGAAAACATGAAATGAAAATCTATGGATTATATTTTCACCATTTTACTAATGCCATCAATTGACTTTAATATAAGAATTTAGGAAAAATGGGCAAATAGTCTGTGAATTTTGGTCCAATATGCATTTTGATTTTTTAACTTTTAATTTATTCAAATTAATACTCAAATTTTAGTCCAATATACAATGTCTCTTTGAATTTTTAATTTACTTGATGTGATCCCTGAGTTTTTTTGTACATACTCAATTTAGTCATTGTATAATATTAAATATTTTCATATAATTTATAGACTTAATTAAATATATAATCGACAGACTAAGGATCACATTAAAAATATTAAAAGTCCGGGGATAAATTGTACGTTAGATCAAAGTCCAATGACCATAATGAATAAATTAAAATTTTAGAGACCACATCATACATTCAAATAAAATTTTAAACTAAAATTTAGAGACTACTTATTTGTATCGTTTTGATTTAAGAAATTGCTATATCAATGCCCATTCTTGGACTCACAAATAGAGGTTGGTTGCCATGCATACTTACGTCATTTTTTGGTCCTCGTGTTCTTATTCTTTCTTCATCATCTTTACTTTCCCTCCCACATGGGTGCATTTATGACTGGAGTTTCTCTTTCTTTCTTTTTTTCCTTGTTCCCTTGATGCGACTATGTTTGCTTTTAATTGTCTCCTCGTGGTAGGGGTTAGGTTTTGCTAAAACTGTCCAGTATTAACAATTTCTTTTTAGGTCGTTTTAATGATATCTTAAAGTTTTAATGACTTCAAAAGTGTATGCTGAGATGTGTATAATCTACCTTATGACACGATAAATATGTGTGTTGTATGAATAAGAGGTTAGCATTTATCTTTTTCATCACTCAAGTATTGCTATTTGCATTTATCACGAAATTCATCCATCCAATTAGTTTTAAAGTACCTAAAAACAACATTGCACACCCATGAGAACTAGTAGAATTATATAGTAAAAATGAAGAGTGAAAGATCTCACAGTTTTCTCCACAATTTAACTCATCTATAAATGGTTATATGGCAAATCTGAAAATGATACGAATGGACACAAATTTGACATAGGTTTCATTTCATAATTTATAAAGTATGGTGTTTCCTAATGACGCGATAGCAAAACCCAATCATGAAAAGCGAACTTGAAATGTAGGTAGCCAATTTTTTCAATAGAAAATACATATTTAGTAAATTTTAGATTGAGCAAAAAGTGAAAATTGCAGGCAAGCCCCATTTTTTTCCCGACAATAATCAACTTGGCATCAATTATTGGTTTATTTCCAAATCGCAGCAAAAATAATGTCATCAATTATCGTATGTTGTGGCCGGAGCAACGTGGTCTGATCATGGGATTATGTTAATAATGCATGGCTTTTTTTTTTTTTTTTTTTTTGGTTGCCTATGTTAAGGCGGGTGGACAATTCAGCGATGTTGTGGCAGATTTGCTGAAAACAAGGGTCGATTTATAAACTTAGGATTTTGATAAGAAGGGTACAAATCTTTTTAAGTATTTGACTAGAGGAGAGAGCCTCGGAAAGACCAAACTAGGGGAAGATCATTTAAGATCCCCATGCCGCCTCAGTGCTGATCTCTATGCCGTTTTGGTGTTTCCTTAAATATTATCATATTTTCTTTCCAAGAGATAAAGAAATTGCGCAAATCGATCGGAAACTCTTTTCTAGGGCGAAGATGATGTAACAAGAAAATATTGAGTGGGCCAGCCCATTCAATGCCGACATGCCACGTATCGGCCGGGTCCCACCTCCCACGTACTCTCTCTTTCCGTGATCTTCCTCTCCGCCCTCCTTCTCTCTCTTTCGTGCTTGCATTTCTTTTGTTTTTCTTGTGGCCGCCATGGCGACGGAGCTCGGCCTTATCTACAGTCGCAGTTGCTATGGTTATTGTCGCGACCCAATTTTTCAGGGTGAGCCACCTATGATTTGGCTAATGGATTGCTAAGTTTTTAAGCTTAGCTTGGGTTCTCCCAAGCCCATACCAATTCGCGACTTAGGTTTTAATTCTTAACATGTAAATTTTTTAATTAGGAGTCGCCACTAATATATTTTTGGTGGGTCGATTAGAAACCCAAGTAAAGTAATGAGAGATTCACCTTACTCCTACGAACCAGAGACTAGGGGTACGGTGAATCTCCCATTACTTTACTTGGGTTTCTAATCGACCCACAAAAAAAAGATTAGTGGCGACTCCTAATTAAAAAATTTGCATGTTAAGAATTAAAACCTAAGTCGCGAATTGGTATGAGCTTGGGAGAGCCCGAGCTAAGCTTAAAGACTTAGCAATCCATTAGCCAAACCATAGGTGGCTCACCCCGAAAAATTGGGTCGCGATAGCTTGTCGACTCCGCTGGAGATCCAGAGTTGAAACTCTTAGTGAACTTAAGCCAGTTTTCTTTTTTGAAAAAAAATGCTTTTGTTTGGCAGCGAGGATTCCAGGTATGTCCCTAACATTTAGGTGTTAAATGTTCCTGCAGATTGGGAGGTATAAGGGGAAGTGTTTGCTAACCTTTGTTATGCAGGGAGGTGTAGGAATGTATGGTTTACTTTCATATATGAAGTGCTGCTTGATATAAACTGTCATGCATGCCTTGCATTTATCACTACACCTTGCACACACAACTTGCCGCCGGACTTGGGCCGCATAGGATCATTTAGGATGGTATTAAGATGGATACCACTCCGACCGCATGCTTGTGGTACGAGTCGCCCATCTCAATCCCAAAGTTTCTTTCATGGTGTCAAGAATACCCACCTTGGTCCGCATGCTCGCGACCCGGGTCGGCTCTTTGACCAAGCCAGAGTCATGAGGACTCGACATAGTCCACAAGCCCGTGCCTAGTCTAATCATCCTTGTGGCTTCACTTTAATAAGCCTTATAGATTAGAAATCGAGCCACTTACCAAGAGCATGTCTATGTGATTGCCGTCGATTTTTTTGGTAAAGTAAGTTTTCTATCCCTATACCATGCAATTTATTTTGTCATGCTTTTGGTCTGTCCATGACAATCTAAGATAGTCATTTGATCTAATTCCTTTCAAGAATGAAATGAGGAAATTGCCATGCAATGAATCATTTGGAAAATAAAGAATTGGAGAATTTGTCTTCGATTCATGACTATGAAATTTGATTTTGTTAGGGTGTCAAATTCCCTTCTTGTATGAACTTTTCATGAAAAAAAATGAAAAATTGATTAGATCATTGTCATGGATTGATTCTTTATTTACACCCCGTGCTTACATATTTTGATTTATTTCAAATTAGGTGATAACGGATCCATCACGTTCGCCTATCATTACGCAATCAAGAGCTAAAATGGCCGACTAAACTGAAATGCGTGATCGTATCTCCGCTATGGAAGACCAACTCCGATAGTTGCTCGCCTCTATGCAATTTATGACAGCTCAAATCCAATCCCTCCAAACAGATTTGACTCTTGCACCTGCTCTCCCTGAGACAGTAGTCCTGAAGCAGTCAGGTAAGACCCAAATGGGCAATGGCGACATGCCTGACTTGGAAGATGACCCACTGTTGTCACTGCTAAAAAACCTAAACCTGACAATGTCCCTAAGATGGGGCAAGATAAAGTGGAAGTGATGGACACTCTGGGGCAGCCTAGTGGCAAGTTTGATTACCTAGTGAAGTATTCAGCTCCTCCCAGCTTTTACTTTGACTCCCGCAACATAGTTCCAAGTGGATGGGATGACATAGACGATCTGACGCCTACAAAGACAGAGAGTGGATGGGATGACATGGACGATCTGACACGTCCAAAGACAGAGAACTCTGATGATGCCCTGGAAGGAATCACAAGTCTGTTCGATGACCTCTTCATAGGAGCCAATGAAGAAGGACCTTCGGAAGGCATGGACGTTAGCCTGCAGGAGTAACTTGTTACTGTTGCACATTCCCCTGCGCGGGAATTTTTATTTCTTTCTATGAATTTTTATCACTTTTTAGGATTGGCTTTCGCTTTTTAGGAATCATTTTCGATTTTTTTTCTCTTTTTAGGGGATTAGGAATCACAATTTCCATTATAATAATGTAATTCATTTGATTCTATTCAATGAAATTACAATTTTATTTCCAATTTTGAGGACATGATGGAGTATACCAAACCAGTCCCATGACGATATCCAACCATGAAAAAGAAAAATATCATCTACGGAGAAATCCTGAGAGCTGAACTTTCTCATGTTTCCTCCCAAAAACTTTTTTTGAAAATAAAAGCATTTCATTGTAAAAAAAAACAAAAACAAAAAAAAAACATTTTCCCAAAGCTTGTAGCAGATTAAACATGTTTGTTTGTCTGACTCATTGGCTTCTTGTCTCAGAACATGATTCTATAACTTGTTATGACAAGGGACATCTGAGAATGGCGTATCAAGTTTCAATGATCATAAACTTGACTTGTGATCAACAGGTTTAGAGCGCACTTGTAATGAAAAAATTTGGGACAAGTAAAAGAGGACCATCATTCCTTGGTGGAAGAGTTGACAAATTGGGGCATGATAGGTTTTGGTAGTGACCATACTGGGATAAAGTCTCAACCTGAGACAAAATGGATGTGCAACTTGAATTTACTTTGATGTTGAATAATATCATACTGATGCACGTTCTCTTTTGCAGGGGCAAAAATGGATTTTCAGTCTTGAATGATAGGGACAATCCAAATACATCAATTGCTAAGGCAATTCCCATTGTAGAGGAATCCTTAGGAATGAATGCTTAAAATTGAAGTTGACATACTTAAAGCTGTTGAGTTTTTTTTTTTAAAAAAGGGTTTTGCATGATGACTCTTACATGTTTTATCCATCAATTCCACTAAAGAATATTAAGATGGACTAATTTAATGAATGATGTGAAATTGATTGAGCCTACTAAATGAGACGAGTCGGGATGATGAAAGGCAAACCTTATCATATACGCAGTCCCATATTCATACACTTGTGAAATGAGTGTAGGAAGGTTCATATCCATAAGGTAAAAGTTCTCTCGCAAAAGGTACGGTAACCGAAATGATGAGAGGCAATTCATATCTCTATCCCAAACACTACAGGTGATCCGTTGCTTAACCCTTTTGAGCCCATACACTTATGGATATTCTTTTCAAATCACCCTTGTCAAGAATCACCCCACATCGGGGCAACTAAGAGATCAAATGGCATCATGAGGTGAGGAAAATGAATTGAAATTTTCTTGCTCTCACTTGCATCAATCTTCAAGTCATGCTATTACATTGAATTCATGTGTTAATTTAAGTGCCTTAGGATGATGAAGAGCATTTCTTTCTCTATCCCATACACTTATATCCTTTGCATAGCCCATTTGAGCCTGCAATTTTATTTCTTTAAACCCAGTTGGTGATCATCCCCCACACTAGGGCAAGGCAAAAGCAAGATGAGGACCTTTGAAAGTTCAAGTGCCATTCAAAGTGTAATTGCTTGACGCATGCATTGTGCGCAAGAATTGAATTCAAAATAGAACTAAGGGGCATGAAAAAACAGTGTGCCTGGTAAAAGCAAGGCCAATGCCCATGAAAAGAAGTGAAAAAATCATGAGAACTGGGGGTATGAAAAAGCAGTGTGCTTAGTAAAAGCAAGGCCAATACCCATAGATGAAAAAGGAGAGTCAATATAAGTAACTGTCAATTGCAAGAATTGAGTCTCAATGGAGCAATACTCAAAGAACTCAAAAGTTGAGTTTTCATAATCAATGGGGCACTTCATGAAGACAATCCCCAATGGTGAAAAAGAAAACTGGTGGCAATGCCAAGATGATCATCAACTCACACCTTTTACACACATTTTGAGTCTAATGATCATTTCATTTCTCAACCCATGAACCCAACCTACGTTACGTCCCTTACAAAGTCTCTTCAGATTAGGGCATTTGAATTAATGTAAGAGTTCATATGTTTATAAGCATCATTCGAAGATGTGCAAGCAAGATTATTTCTTTTTCATTTTGCAGGGTTTTTGATTTGTAAACCCGGAGATGATTACAAGACAGTTCATTCAATAGCTTTGACTCAAAGAGTCATTTTGTTAAGCCGTTGACCAAGCCATATTATGGTCCTTGTTAAAGACCTCTCAGATTGGTAAGATCGTACCGCTTGCGAGAATACTCGAACCCATGTCGATATCATAAAATTGAGTGATTCTCATAAAATAGCCATTCTAAATGAGAGTGACTGAAAGTCCTTTCTAACCGAAAGTCTCTCAGTTAGTATTCTTAAGAAATCCATGTCATGAGTGAAGATTGTCTTGAATGATAATTTTTTCCAGTGGAAATTTGGGTGATGCAAAGGTCATTATGCATAAACCTTGATTGAGTTGATGAAAACCTCACTGAATTTTGAAATGTGCATTCTAGAGTAGCTTAGATTGTTTATCTCTTTAATGAATACATATCAGTTTTTGCTCTAAGTCATGTCTGACAGGTAATTCAAGTTCCTTTCAGAATGTTTCATGATATTAGAAGATGAGAAACCTCCATCAGGAGCTGAAAGACCTCCACAGGATATCTAAGTTCCAAAAGACATATCCCCAAGAATTAGAGATATCATCAGGTAAATATATCTCTACCATACTCTAAAATACTTGTCATTGTGCAAGTATTCTCTCTCAAGTGCATCGACACTTGACTTGGTCTGTCAAGTTTTATCGACCTAGCGTGCTTTTGTAGCCCAGAGTCCCTTTTAATCGACACTCAACTGAGTTGTCCCCCAAAGATTTTCCTCTAGACTCAATCTGATTAAGACGATCGAAGAATAGTTCGGGTCCTGGTTAGTTGATCTCTGTTGCAAGGTTGGGCGACCGAAGAATGGTTTGGGTCCTAGCCAAGCAAAATCTCGTTTAGGCGACCGTAGAATGGTACGGGTCATAGCCAAAGCCTATTTCCCTATTCAGGCGACCGTAGAATGGTACGGGTCCTGGAAAGTAAATTCCCGTTTAGGCGATCGTAGAATGGTATGGGTCTTAGATAAAACCTATTTCCCTATTCAGGCGACCGTAGAATGGTACGGGTCCTGGAAGGTAAACCCCGTTTAGGCGACCGTAGAAAGGTACGGGTCCTAGGAAAGTAGTTTCCTTACAAAATCTTGCTGCCCTACTAGGCGATCGTAGAAAGGTACGAGTCCTAGGAAAGTAATCTCTTCGTTACTATTTTAGGCGACCGTAGAAAGGTACGAGTCCTGAATGTGTAACACCAACTATCTTGAATCACTCTACCCTCATTGAAGGTAAGATATTCCAGGTAGGTTCATTTACCATTTGCATACAAATTGCATTCCAAAATTTCGACATCTCAGTCTGGATCTAGATGTCTCAACTCTCTTCGTTGAACGTTTCACTCGTGGATGAATGTTCTTTGACTTTCCTCGTTATACCTTAGTCTAGATCTAGGTATTTCGAGTTTTCAAAAATCATGACATCTCTGTCTGGACCCAGATGTCTTGATTCTTTTCATTGAACATTTCACTCTGGATGTGAATGTTCTTCGATTTTCCTCGTTATATCTTAGTCTGGATCTAGGTATTTCGAGCTTTCAAAAATCATGACATCTCTGTCTGGACCTGGATGTCTTGATTCTTTTCATTGAACATTTCACTCTGGATGTGAATGTTCTTTTATCGCTATATTTTAGTCTGGATCTAAGTATTTTGAGATTCAAAAAACCTTGACATCTCAGTCGGACCTGGATGTCTTGATTATTTTCATTCAAACATTTCACTTTGGATGTGAATGTTTGTCAATCCTTCTCATTATACCTTAGTTTGGATCTAGGTATTTTGAGTTTTTCAAAAATCTTGACATCTCAGTCTGGATTTGGATGTCTCAATTTATTCTGTTGAACATTTCACTTTGGATGTGAATGTTCTTACCTGTTACACTTTTCAAGGAACCTGAGTGAGAGTTGGGTACTTGTAGAGTAAACAGGGACTTATCATGTACCTCAAGATGCTTTACCGCACTGACTAGTAAGTAACTGTAGGTACGTTCTTTCCTTTGACATCATGCATTTGCATTAGCATTTTCATGCATCATATTAATTGCATTTTAAAATGGAATTCATTTTCCGAAAAAAAAATCAAAATAATCAAAAATCAAAAATCAAAAATAAAAAATCAAGTCATTCAGTGCATATGCATGGTCAAAATTTAGGTTTCAATTTATCTTTGAATGCAACCTCTATGAGCTCACTTTCAAAGAGGGGCAGCTGTTGACACCTAAATTTTGATGATTTAGTTTATTTATTTATTGCATAGGAAATTAGGGGTTAATTTTATTAATTGCATAGCATATAGATTTAGATTGCATTTATTTTGTTATTTGCATATTTTGGACCGGTGGCGAATGAGTTCGAATTAGATGGATCAAGCCCACGAAGCGAGCAGGTTGGCCCAAGCCTGCGTTTTTTAATAATTAAAAATTATCTCATGGGAATATAATATTTTAAAATTTTTCCGAGATATGAATCTTTTTTAGATAGGGCAGATGGGTAAAAAAATATATTGCGATATTATCTTTGCGAGATTTAGATTTCGAGAAAGTATTTATCGTAATCTTAAATTTTTATCAATAGTGATCGGTTGGTGAAAATGTATCGCGATGTAGATTTGAAGGGAAAATCGAAAGCTTATCTCTCACCCCATATAAAAGCAACTGTGTACGAGGCCACACATGGATTAGAGGGGGCTTTTCTCGAGTTTTAGGTCAAAATCAAAAGAAAAGTTTTCCCAGGGTTCTTCTCTGTTTTTTTCAGGTCAGAACTTTGAACATAAGAAGAGGAGATTTTTCCTTTTGGTTTGGGGTTCATTCGTCGGGGGTCTTCGGAGGAGCAGCCAAAAAAAGTCAGAAGGGGATTGTTTGAAATTCTGAAGAGGTGCAGAGAGGGGACGTGAGTGGGAAACACGTGAGAGATAAAAACTGGAGAATCCTTCTTCTGCAGGTTAGACGTCTATACATTGAAGAAGCCTTGAAGGAGAATCCGCGAGAATCAACGACACGCACTAGAGAGAGAACGAAAAATTCTCTCTCCACGATGCTGCCCGTAAAACCTTGACTCCATCTTCGTTGCATCATCTTCACGTGACCGCCGCAACAGCGCGTCCAAGACCCCCACGAATCCCGCAAGTCGGATGCCACCCTTGCCGACATAGTTCCATTGCCTCACTTGAGTCCTTCGTGACGCCATTGCTGCTTTGATCCGTGTCACGCCCAACGACGGATTGCTGTCCATTCAAGCCGCAACACCACCAAAATCCAGTCCCGACATCCAACTCCGAACTGTGAGCCTCGCCGAGCATTACCATATCACGTTGCAAGTAGCCGTAGTTGTTCAAGGATCGGAATTTGGGAGCCAATATTCGGAATAGGTAAAAATTTTGTCTATTTTGATTTCCGAAAAATTCCGTTTCCTTATTTGATATATTTGTTGATGCACATGATTGAAATCCCTAGCGTGATATTCGCAACTCGAGGAGCTCTCGAATTAGGGATTGACAGTCTGATTTTCGCGCCCGAAATCCGACTCGCAATCCCTTACAAAAATCGACAATCCAATCTCAAGCTCCAGATTCGATTCGCGATTTAATTTAAAATTGGCCAATCTGATCTCATGCGCGAGATATGGTTCGCTAATTTTTGGATATCAATCTTATCTTGTTTGATTTGTCATCGTCAAGTTAGTTGAGTCAATCTTATTTTCGTAAAAGAAAAATCCAAAAAATACTTGAGTTAGGAATAGATTTGCTTTAGAATATTCCTAGTCTTAGGTTTAAAATCGCAATCTTATTTCGAATTTTTAAATAAAAAATGCAAAAAAAGAAAGTGCAATCATTTAGGTTGTTAGTTTTTATTTGAATTGCATGTTTAATTATGTGTTAGTTTTAATTTCGAATTTCTTAAAGAAAAACACAAAAAAATCATTGTGCATATTAGATTAGAATTGCATGTTTCATTTTAAATTTAGATCATTTTTTTTAGATAAATTGCATTTTAGATTTTGATAATGTCTTAGTTTAAATTAGGATTTAATATGACTTAATCCTAGTTTAAATTAGATAGAATCTTAATCTAGCTAGATCATTTCAAATTTCATAAAATTTGTCTTAGGATAAATTAGTTGCAATTTCTAGGATAGATTGCATTTTTAAAATAAAAAATGTCATTTGCATGTCATATAGAATTAGGTTCATGAAATGCATGTCATTTTAGTGATTATTGTTAGGTTCATTTCTAATTAGAAATTGTCCGTCATTAGATTAGGTCATTTAATAAATGTCGCGTGACATATAGCTCGCATATTAAATTGCAATGTCGCATGTCATTTTAGATGAAATAATTTTGTACGTCATTGCATTGCATTGCATGTCATTAGAATTAAGTCATTTTGGTTAATTTAGATTGCATATTTAACAATTGCATGTTCATTAAGAGATCATAAAATTTTTATTCATATGGTTTAGGACATGTTGCCATGCCATATCATTTCATATTAGATTAAAAGCATTGCATTGCATATGGATTATAATCTCGTTTAATAAGTGAAAACAAAAATTGAGTAATTGCTTGTTAACTAGAAACCATATCTAGGGTTGTTGATATGGATTTTAATTTAACATTGCAGATGCTTTCATAGCTTTGGAGGTAAGTCATGCATTATTTAATTGCTTTCTTGGGTGTTAAATCGGTGGTTTGCGCATCTGCATGAACACCTCATATGTTAGGGAGATAGTTTAAAATCAATTCAGCTTAAATCAATTCAAGCTGCCTGCCAAACATTTTTCAAAATAAAAAGAAAGGTACTGAAAGGGCGTTAGAGAAATCTAACGTAACCAAGTCCCCATACCCCTAATCTCTGGTTCGTAGGAGTAAGGTGAATTTCCCATTACGTTTCTAATCGACCCACCAAAAATAGATTAGTGGCGACTCCTAATTAAAAAATTTGCATGTTAAGAATTAAAACCTAAGTCGCGAATTGGTATGGGCTTGGGAGAGCCCGAGCTAAGCTTAAAGACTTAGCAATCCATTAGCCAAACCATAGGTGGCTCACCATGAAAAATCGGTGCCCAGCGGAGTCGCCAAGCTGTTGCGACCCAATTTTTCGGGGTGAGCCACCTATGGTTTGGCTAATGGATTGCTAAGTCTTTAAGCTTAGCTCGGGCTCTCCCAATCCCATACCAATTCGCGACTTAGGTTTTAATTCTTAACATGCAAATTTTTTAATTAGGAGTCGCCACTAATCTATTTTTGGTGGGTCGATTAGAAACGTAATGGGAAATTCACCTTACTCCTATGAACCAAAGACTAGGGGTACGGGGACTTGGTTACGTTAGATTTCTCTAACGCCCTTTCGGTACCTTTCTTTTTATTTTGAAAAATGTTTGGCATGCAGCTTGAATTGATTTAAGCTGAATTGATTTTAAACTATCTCCCTAACATGTGAGGTGTTCATGCAGATGCGCAAACCACCAATTTAACACCCAAGAAAGCAATTAAATAATGCAGGACTTACCTCCAAAGCTACGAAAGCATCTGCAATGTTAAATTAAAATCCATATTAACAACCCTAGATATGGTTTCTAATTAACAAGAAATTACTCAATTTTTGTTTTCACTTATTAAACGAGATTATAATCCATATGCAATGCAATGCTTTTAATCTAATATGAAATGATATGGCATGGCAACATGTCCTAAACCATATGAGTAAAAATTTTATGATCTCTTAATGAACATGCAATTGTTAAATATGCAATCTAAATTAACCAAAATGACTTAATTCTAATGACGTGCAATGCAATGCAATGACGTACAAAATTATTTCATCTAAAATGACATGCGACATTGCAATTTAATATGCGAAAGAGCTATATGTCACGCGACATTTATTAAATGACCTAATCTAATGACGGACAATTTCTAATTAGAAATGAACCTAACAATAATCACTAAAATGACATGCATTTCATGAACCTAATTCTATATGACATGCAAATGACATTTTTTATTTTAAAAATGCAATCTATCCTAGAAATTGCAACTAATTTATCCTAAGACAAATTTTATGAAATTTGAAATGATCTAGCTAGATTAAGATTTTATCTAATTTAAACTAGGGATTAAGTCATATTAAATCCTAATTTAAACTAAGACATTATCTAAAATCTAAAATGCAATTTATCTAAAAAAATGATCTAAATTTAAAATGAAACATGCAATTCTAATCTAATATGCACAATGTGTTTTTCAAGAAATTCAAAATAAAAAACTAACATGCAATTCAAATAAAAACTGATTGCACTTTCTTTTTTTGCATTTTTTATTTAAAAATTCGAAATAAGATTGCGATTTTAAACCTAAGACTAGGAATATTCTAAAGCAAATCTATTCCTAACTCAAGTATTTTTTGGATTTTTCTTTTACAAAATAAGATTGACTCAACTAACTTGACGATGACAAATCAAACAAGATAAGATTGATATCCAAAAATTAGCGAACCATATCTCGCGCATGAGATCGGATTGGCCAATTTTAAATTAAATCGCGAATCGAATCTCGAGCTTGAGATTGGATTGTTGATTTTTGTAAGGGATTGCGCGTCGGATTTCGGGCGCGAAAATCAGACTGTCAATCCTTAATTCGAGAGCTCCTCGAGTTGCGAATATCACGCTAGGGATTTCAATCATGTGCATCAACAAATATATCAAATAAGGGATTTTTCGGAAATCAAAATAGACAAAATTTTTACATCAACAAATATATCAAATAAGGAAACGGAATTTTTCGGAAATCAAAATAGATTTTGGTGGTGTTGCGGCTTGAATGGACAGCAATCCGTCGTTGGGCGTGGCACGGATCAAAGCAGCAATGGCGTCACGAAGGACTCAAGTGAGGCAATGGAACTATGTCGGCAAGGGTGGCATCCGACTTGCGGGATTCGTGGGGGTCTTGGACGCGCTGTTGCCGCGGTCACGTGAAGACGATGCAACGAAGATGGAGTCAAGGTTTTACGGGCAGCATCGTGGAGAGAGAATATTTCGTTCTCTCTAGTGCGTGTCGTTGATTCTCGCGGATTCTCCTTCAAGGCTTCTTCAATGTATAGACGTCTAACCTGCAGAAGAAGGATTCTCTAGTTTTTATCTCTCACGTGTTTCCCACTCACGTCCCCTCTCTGCACCTCTTCAGAATTTCAAACAATCCCCTTTTGACTTTTTTTGGCTGCTCCTCCGAAGACCCCCGACGAATGAACCCCAAACCAAAATGAAAAATCTCCTCTTCTTATGTTCAAATTTCTGACCTAAAAAAAACAGAGAAGAACCCCTGGGAAAACTTTTCTTTTGATTTTGACCTAAAACTCGAGAAAAGCCCCCTCTATTCCATGTGTGGCCTCGTACACGGTTGCTTTTATATGGGGTGAGAGATAAGCTTTCGATTTTCCCTTCAAATCTACATCGCGATACATTTTCACCAACCGATCACTATTGATAAGAATTTAAGATTATGATAAATATTTTCTCGAAATCCAAATCTCGCAAAGATAATATCACAATATCGCAATATACTTTTTTACCCATCTGCCCTATCTAAAAATGATTCATATCTCGGAAAAATTGAGATAATTTTTAATTATTAAAAAATGCGGGCTTGGGCCAACCTGCTCGCTTCGTGGGCCTGATCCATCTAATTCGAACTCATTCGCCACCGGTCCAAAATATGCAAATAACAAAATAAATGCAATCTAAATCTATATGCTATGCAATTAATAAAATTAACTCCTAATTTCCTATGCAATAAATAAATAAACTAAATCGTCAAAATTTATGTTTCAACAGTTGTGGACCACAAGCTTGAGCCTGGAGCTCAAGGTCAAAGCAGCCATGGTCACTTGAGCACGAGCTCGCGACCATGGTTGCTGTAGCTCGAGCTCCTGGCCATGGCGGCCGCAAGAAGAAAAGCAAGCGCACAGAGGAGAGAGGCATGGCGGCCCCAAGAAAAAAGAAGAAACGCAAGCACAGAGGAGAGAGAAGTAGGCTCGGGAGGAGAGATATCACAAGAGAAGATAGAGTGTGGGACGACGCTGACGACACATGGCGCCACGTATCAGCAATTTAATGGGCCAGCCCCACGGTGACGTGGAGGCCTTCCCAAGATTTTCTCGTAAAACAGCACTTATTCCCTCAGCAATCAATACGACACCATTAATAAACCGCATGTCAAATTCGTGGCATTTTCTTTTTATCCTTTTTTCAAGAATGCGTGATGTCAAAAACTTATGACTTGTCAACAGGCCGATAGCCCTGTGCTGAAAATTAAAGATTCACCAATTAATGCTATTAAGCTAGAAATTGACTTTATCTAATATGTGGAAAAAGGGGGCCACTTAATTCATTTAGCAGAAAAAGAAATAATTATTGATAATTAGAATCTTGTCAACTATAATATTAAGGCTTATCAATCATGATTGTATATCTAGTGATTGCCGAACAACTCTTTATTTCCTTTTGTACACTTAAAAATGAGTTCTTTAAATTCTTACCACTAATTTCTCAATAATGTCAAATAGGCCTAAATGCGTATAAATCAATATATTTATGTAGATTGAATAAATCAACCAAAGAAAAATGTAGATCAAATAAGGCTTTAAAAGAGTGATCAGCGTGTTCTTCAATTTCAAATTATTTTGAACTGGAGACATAATACAATCAAGCATTTATCCATGCAACTTTCTCCATTTTTTTTTTTGGTCATTTAGCCATAAAACAATACAAGCATAATGTTGATTGGCTAAAAGGCAAGGGATGCATAAATGTTGACCCATGGGCTCTTTGCAAATGCGAGCCTGGCCTAGCTTCACCCTAGAGAAAGAGGCATTATAGTTTAGTTATGTTATGATCATAGCTATTACATTATAACCTTAACTATTACTGTGATCAAAACAAACATGCAATTACAAATTTGTTCACGAGGAGGATTAGAGAAGTGGGCCAAAGGGTAAGTAGTAAACTTGCATCTCAATATTACTATAGCAACCTCCATGGACCCAAAAAAAAAAAAATGTGAATCAAAGTGATAGTGAGTCCAATAGTAGCTTATGTCATGATGAAAACTCTCCATGTAATGGGGTTGAGCAAAATAAAAGGTACTTTGGGAAAGAATAAGAATGATGGAGCTTGATTTCGTTGATATTTTCGGTGAGTGCCACAAGAGGGGATAGTGGCTATAACAATTTGGATGATGAACGTTTTACTCTAGGAAATAATGAGGATGACAAGGGTCAGGATAGACAAAGATTCTCCTTGTCTAATCGAAGGTGTGACTATGAGAACCTTGTTTTTGAAAAATGAATGAGATTTAAATCGCCATCTCAATTTAAACAGGCTATCTAAAACAATGTGAATTGCCAGATACTTTGAGGCAATATGCAGAGAAAAGTAGTGTGATGGAGTATGAAATAATTTCTGCTTTTTGAGGTAAAGTGTGCAAACATGATGGTCACAAAGTAGGAAACACCTTGCCCCTTTTTAAACCAACATGTGGTAACACATGCGGAGTGAACAGTCGATGAAAACTCCAATTTGTTCATATTTCTTGACCTAAAGTGTATACTTTCATGTATGATGTCGAGGAATACTTGACAGATCAAGACAGACGTTTCATTAGTAAGAGCATTGAGAATTCATTACTAAAAGCTAATACCAAAACAAAGTAAAAAGATCAACTACAAAAAATCTTTTAAGATCCTAATCTAGCTAAAAAGATATCAGACTTTTCAATTCATTATGATAGTGTACTAGCAATGGCTAGATATTAATAATGTGATTGCAAAACTTCTCTTGGTTGCTTGCAAATCTAAACTACATTTAATTGAAGCATCCCCACAATCCACTCTTTAAATCGTTGCCCCACCCTCTAAAAATCAACGTCACATACTGACGCTTTCAGTCGTCGCCATAAGAGGAAAAGATTGGTAAAAATTACTGCTACTCAATCAGTTGAAATAACCTAACCTCATCAAGCTACAAACATTGTCCACAACAGGTTCAACAAGACTCCACCACCTCTCATCCTCCGGGCTCACCTCAACACTAGGCTCTTCTAATCGAGTGAGCATGGAAATAGTGCCCCAAAGAATCAATGCATTCACTTTCGCATATTTTGGGCCACAACTTATGCATGGCCAAAGATACCTCTAAGCAAGTGAGCTTCGTTAGCTTTGTGACCTCCTCCAGCAGATCCATGATTGTAGTCCCTTCAAAATCAAGAACCTCAAGCCGCTGAAGTTCTCCAATTTATAGGGATAACACCCTCAAGGGATCACAATAAGTTAAGAATAGTCTTTTTAGATGGGCTGACCTGAATAGAGACTCTGGCAAGGACTTGATCCAAGTTCAGGACAAATTCAGGATTTCGAGAGGCGGCATGTAATCAAAAATTTTGATTATAATTAGTTATTGCATAGCATGCTTATTGTCATTTAAGTCAAGAACTTCTGCTAATCTACTAATGCATATTAGATAAGGTCAAATTTAATCACACATAGATCATGAGTTCACGTAGCCTTCAGGCATTTAATTTTGCATTCATAAGACAGAAAAAAATTAAAAAGAAAAGGGGGCAACGTGCACCTAATGCACTCACAATTTGATTGGGATTGCTTAACTCTAATACCATGTTAAAGGAATATAATACGCCTTACTACTTGATCTAATTAACATCTTCATAAGATCTTCAATGGAGATGGGACGAAAGATATTGAGTTTTTGTTAGAAACTTGTGTTCCTAAAATAATGCACGACAACTGCTAATGAATGTTCTTGGATGTACGAGGACCAAAAGTATATTTCCACTGGAGATAGGTCGGGGGCTAAATATGCATGAAACACAATACATGGGTCAAAATTGTATTTAGACATTATTACGAGGACCAGTTTAGTAAATTCCCTGATTTTTCAAGTACAAGGCCATCTTGGAGTCCTCCAATCAAACCGAATCTTCATTCACGTTCTGCTCATTTCAAAGCAATTAAGGTAAATGTTAACGGTACGTCCATGCATATGGCGGAATATAAATATGTATAAAAAGGCTTTTTGACTCGGGTTTGTCTTCATCATCTTCTCTCTCCGTCCACCATTTTTCACCAAACCACAAATCTCTACGACTCATGTGGCGTGTGTTGATTTCTTGAAAAATCAATTCTCTGATAATAATGACTTGTATCATCCATGAAATAAATTTTAAAAAATATTTTATTATTAACGAAAATGGACATGTATGTTATTCGGTACTCTTATTCCTACAGCTCATTTCATTATTGGAGATGCACAAAAATAGCAATGAGAATAAGAAGCCCGATTACTGTAAAGGCAGTCGAAACTTAGAAGGTCGTCCATATTTTAAAAATTATGAAAGATAAATTATGAAATTTATAGAAGAAGAATATCACAATTTATACGTGTGATGGAGAAAAATGCTATAACGTCAAGTTTTCTCAAAGAATATAACATAAATACAGATGATTTGCCATGCTCTTTAAGGAAAGCCATGTTCAAAAGTAAAAATAGAGATTCCATATAAGACCGTGAAGAGGAAAAAAGGGTAACGAAGGGACAAAATTTTCTTTTATATATTCCTATGGCAGAGTACAAAAGAAACGATTTTTTTATACCAATGAGAAGTTTGTTCTAAAAAAAATACCAATGAGAAGTTAATGAGGATAAATGTGTTTAAATGGTTTGTGGAAAAATTAATCCTTGCCTCGACTCGGCTTAACTCGAATTCTATCACTAGAACAGTTTCGGGTTTCGATTTCGTCATTAACTCAATAAATCCAAATCCGAAAGGGACCTCGAAAGTTGTCTTCTAACCGATAGGATCATGCGACGGTTTCTGGTTTCGCTTTTGGCCAATCCCCTATGATGTTGATGATATTAAAAAGAATATCATAAGTATTCTTCGAACCCTGTGTTGATGATATTGCAGAGAGGCACACAAAAATTTGCTCCACTAACGTTTTGGAGAAAAGGACGTAATTGGAAAAAATCGGGGAAGGAACTAAAAAGAGCAAAGGGACCCAATTGCAACAAATGCTCAAATTTAGGGACGAAATTTAAAAACTCTAAATTTTCCTCAATCGTTCCCGTCCTCGTCAATTTTCGCTCTCTCGTCCCACTTTTGCTTGGTCAGGTTTTGATCGGCTGTCGTCCTTGATTGGCATGAAGCTCTCCCTCGACACCTCCAAGAAGTCCCCACCGAAGCCGGCTGCCAAGCCCTTCTCCACCACCTTTCGCTCGCCACTGACGGCGATGAGGACCACCGCAAAGCGCTGCCTTCGTCAGCACACGAGCAGATCACCCGATTCGATTCCTCAAATACCCCCGAGGGATGATACGAAGCGCAGAAACCTGCTGGTTATATCGCTGATGCCACCAGCGAGTGGCGTCCCGCCAAGAGGATGAAGAACCTCAGCCTGTCTCTCCACTTGGACCCAGCCTCCTCCTCTGATCTCTCCCGGTTCCATTCCCCGTGCACGTCCCTCGACGATGAGGCCAAAGCCGGTGTCGTGTCATACGGCCTCACTGTCTGTCGGAGACAGAATGGCGGGGAGCTGTCTTTGCTGGACGTTGAGGTCAAGCCGGAAGCCCTCGGACCATCAGGTAGCCTGAATGACTCCCGGCTAAAACCGGGGGAGGAGCTGGCGAAGTTGGGGGACAAACAGGGGTGCGCGGACATGCTTGGGGAGGAATTCGCGGCGGCGTATGTTAGAGGGGTTATGGATGGCGAGAGGGGAAAGGGGTAGGGAAGAACGCCGAGGACAATGTTCCGGTTAGATGCAAGGCTTTTATGCTTCCTTCACTGCAAATTCTGCCGCTTCTTTTGTCTGGTCTTTTCCGATTTGTAAACAAGTGATAGTTCAAATCCTTATAATCTTTCCTACGGAAGCTCTCAAAATTTTGAGATCTTGATTTTGACATTTGATGCCAAAGCACTCGAAGAATGTTTACTGCTTTTTCCCACCATTTGCTTCTTATTACAAGTAAAGGCTTCACTTAAGTGGTTTTCCTGAGGAGTACACATAATATGCCGACTTACAGACAGAAAAGATGAATGTATTAATTTTATCAAGATATCATGCAAACTTCTTGTTACCATGAACTCTCTGTTTTTCCTGCCTTTAAATGAAGAAAAAGCTTCATGCTAATGAATAAAGTTGTCACAATGAATATTTCTGTCATTCTATGACCTTTTTTTCGTAAGAAACAGGCAGATTTGGATTTCTAGTTTTGTACTAAATGGACTTTACGGGACCGCCAGAATGACTAGATAATCTTCTTGATAGTCCGATTATTACTTTTTTCGCTTGAATTATGTAGTTTGCATATATTGGCAAGAACTGTGTTTATGCCACCCAAGCGGTGCTTAGGCTATTGTCAATGCCGCTGGAACTATGACTTTGATAACAAAGTTGGAGAGGTTGGCTCTTCTGATGCAACTTGCTTGATTCTACAATCTTTCCTCCTCACCCTGGATTTCCTTGTATCTGATTAAATAACGATGTCAAACTTTCACTGTATGCTGTCGGCATATCATTTATGAGTTGATGCATGATAGTTCTTTAGCTCTAATTTTTGTCAAAAATTGCATATCACAAGTAAATTTAGAGAAAAGAAGATTTCTTGTGATGTTGTATGGATGCATATAGATTATATGGATGGGTTTTGCTGCTTCGCTTTTGACAAGGCATGGAATCCCATTTTGTGTTAACCCTGTAATTGCCTTGTTTGGAAAAATTAGGTCCAATTTCACATCAACTACCTCACTTTCAATAGGTATCAAACGACTCACAACGCATGTTTGGAATTCATAGTTTTAGCCAATTTCGAAAAGGTGACATACTTATCACCTAAAAACAAACCATAACTATATATCTACATGATGACATTTAACCTCAAGCAAAGCATATATCTACACGTACATGTAAGATGGGAGAATATTGTCAAATATGAATGAAAATCCATTTTTCATCTTGGAATGATCTTGAGGAAGACGGTGATATTCATTTTGGAAGTGACGTAGGTTGTGTGGAGTATGTCATCGATTAATACACTCTAGAGGCACTACACTGATCGGTGTTCTTTGGATATTCTATTTTCAACTTAAGATATGGTGCTTGATGCAGAAATGCCATGCCTCACTATTATGTCCATCACTTCCATACATTTCATACACCGAGTCCTTTATGGTTGGTAGTCACTTTAGTTCCAAACCTCCAAAGTGCATTCATGTCTAGGACTTCTTGCCTTGTAACTTGTGTAATAGTAAAAGGACCTAGGTTCAATGCTTAGTAAGTAGAAGACACCTCTCTAGTAAATAAAGAGTGCTATTTTCAGCATGGAAATTAAAACGGATGATTTTATTCTCAGGACTGCTTCTCTGATCCAAAATCTTTGGTAGATAGTCTCCACCAAGATGGGTTCAAAGCGATTTGGATACTTGATCCTGATATCAAACGTGAAGAGGGGCATTTTGTCCATGATAGTGGTTGCAAAAGTGATGTCTGGATCAAAGCAATAGATGAAACTCCATGTGTTGGGACCTTGCTATCTTTCACTAAGGTTTTGGTTAAATCGTTGTCGCTGTCTATCTTGTTTCGCTTTTTCCTTTCCGTCTTTTACTTTTTTGTAGCATTTGAATTTAAGTAACCCTTAAAATCTTTCAAAACATACAAATGTTAACATGCTGAGTCATTTGGATTTAGTTGAAAATAAGTCTACATGTATGTATGTAAATGCTGAGTAACCGTTTGCTTGTCAGGGGATATGTGGCCCAGTCCTTGTGTATTCCTGACTTTATATAGTCAAAAGTCCATCACTGGAAGGCTCGGTTAGTTTAGGATTGGAGTCGATGGTATATGGAACGATATAAATGAACCATTTGTCTTTAAGGTAACTAATGCTTTCATTTTCTGTCATTTTCTCTCCTTGGACTATGGCTTACAATTTCTCCTTCGGCCTGTGATGAAGACCATGCCAGCGAGCAACCATGCCCGAGAGCAACATTCATAGGGAAAATGATGAACTTGGAGGTCTCCAGAATCACTCACACTATCATAATGTAAGTTTCTAGCCTTTTGCTATTTGTAGTTTGTGTTTCACGTTTTTTTATTAATATTGAAATAGATAGTGAGCAATTTTGTAATATATCCACCATGATTGTACTAGAAAAGCAAGGCAGGTTGAGTTAAAGAGTGAGTTTTTGTTGATTTGAGGTCAAGTGTTAAATGTTTTCTATTGAATATAGTAGGATAAAATACCATAACTTCTGGCTTTCCACATTCTTAGTACAAGTGATGTCATGCTTCAACTTTTGATTACTTCATCATTGTTGTAAAAAAGTAAAAGATGCATGATCCTGCGAATTACTTCTGAATAAATTAAGTGAATACATTAATAAATAATATTTAAGAACCATAGCATTTCATGATTTATTGGTAAATGCACTTTGATTCTCGATTAACCAATAATGTGGGACCATTAATATGGTTAAATCTAAATTGTTTGAAGTTTAAACGTAGCATGGTATTCTTTGTACATTCGGTGTCATATAATACGAATGGTGAGGCCAAGAGTGCCTTGCTTTTCATCTCTTTGTCTGAGGATCTTCTCTACCAAATTTGTATTGTGCAATCCGAGAGCCTTTTCTCCCATGACCTCAATATTCTCTTCCATGTGTAAAATCACAATCAAACCATTAGTTTAAGAAAATTGAAACTAAGTTAGCGGAAGAAGGGTTCTTTCTTTGTAAAGTATTTGTAATAATACCACCATCACAAGATTAGGTAGGAGGTTTACTTCTAATCATTTGGTACTTTCATCATTTATAAGGGTTGCTTGTGTCCTTCACTAAGACATATGGCTTGATTTTTTACAAAGAAATCATTTCGCCAAACTATCACTAAGTTGGTTACTATCTACATTCTTCATTTTGCAAAGAAATCATCAATGCATCTTATGTCTCTGTGTGATGTCATTTGCAAAACCCTAACGCTTTTAGGTTTATATGCCTATACATTTGCTTTCTATTCACTTGTTCTACTTGATTTTTTTATCAATTCTCTACCATATCTCAAATCTACAATGTAAAACTTTCTCATGAAGATTTGTTAGATCATGTCCCCTTGATCATGACAGTGGTCAAAAGAGATAAAGACTTGGTGAAATTATGTGTGTCTAGTCACTTTTCTCCACAATATTAGGCAAATAAACTTTCATGTAAGGACATTCCAACCGCATGTATATGTGATTTAGAAAAAAAAAAAAATCTCACCACCTATTGTAAGTATGATTTCTCCCTTCACCTGTTTACTTTGAATTAAAATTTCATTTTGCAAAATATATGGAAATCAATTGAGCACCCAATATGATTTTATTTAATGTTTTCAAATTTAAAATCAAAAAGATAAAAATCCAAAAAATATAAGTGTTAGGGAAGGATTATGGAAATTTTTTGAAGAAATTTTATCCTTTTCTTTGCCGACGTTATCGATCAAATACATTTGAAAAAAAATTTCTCTATCTATTTTTACATTCAAGTTTACTTTTAATAAGTGATAAATTTATAAGGATGACAAATCACTAAATTAATAATAATTGATTGAATTCAGTTGTGTGGCAAATAATGAGCATAGGAGCAGCCTCGGCTTATGTTAACATCTGGATTTCAATGGATAAAGTAAGCAATGCATTCTCATAAAAAACATTTAAAAAGAACAAAAAGAAAATAATAGTAGAGAGAAAAGGAAAAGAATGAATAATAAATAAATAAAAATGAATAACAAGGGAAAAGGCCGAGAAGCGTACCAGCTCGATCTATGTTCGGTAATCTCTCTCCCTCAACAAATCGATGGAATGGTTGACAAGTGAGCGACGCAATGTAAGGAATGGAAATTCAACAAGACCGGTATTTGGATTGCTACATTGGCACTAAACACAACCGCCACAACCTAACTCTACACAAATCCTCTCTCCAGTTCCTTTCCCCTTCGCACCATATCAAAACCCTAAAAAGCTTATGTTCTCATCTATCACGTCATCTACTCCTCCATTTGTTAACCCGAAAGCAGCGGTCAAGGGCTATCCTGCTCCTTATCCTTTGCCGAGGGGACATCGACCAGCTAAATGCATATCCGACCCGCCTCAGCCACAAGCCTTCAACTCCTTAGGGGCGTGTGGCTGAGGCGGGTCGAATATGCATTTACCTCGTCGATCTCCACTCCTTATCCCTCCGCAAAGGATAACGATTAGGGTAGCTCTTGACTGCTGCTTTTCGAGTTAACAAATAGAGAAGTAGATGATGTGATAGATGAGAATATAAGCTAGGGTTTTGGTATTATACGAAGGGGAAAGAAATTGGAGAGAGGATTTGTGTAGAGAAGATGAGGTTGTGGTGGTCGTATTTATTGCCAATGTAGCGATCCAAATACCGATATTATTGAATTTCCATCCCCTACATTGCATCGCTCACTTGTCAACCATCCATAGATCTGTTGAGGAAGAGAGATATATTACCAAAAATAAATCGATCTGGTAACCTTCTCGGCCTTTTCTCTTGTTATTCATTTTTATCTATTTATTATTCGTTATTCATTCTTTTCTTTTTCTCTCTACTACTATTTTCTTCTTGTTTTTTTTTAAATGTTTTTTATGAAAATGCGTTGCTTACTTTATCCATTGAAATCCAGATGTTAACATAAGTCGGAGTTGCTCCTATGCTCATTATCTGCCACTCAACTAAATTCAATAAATTATCATTAATTCAGTGATTTGTCATCCTTATAAATCCATCAATTATTAAAATTAAACTTGAATGTAAAAATAGATAAAGAAAAGTTTTTCAAATGTATTGATAGATAACGTTGGTAAAGAAAAAGATTAAAAAAATTTCAAAAAATTTCTATAATCCTTCCCCAACACTTATCTTTTTTGGATTTATCTCTTGGATTTTAAATTTGAAAGCATCAAATAAAATTATATTGGGTGCTCAATTGATTTTCATAGATTTTGCGAAAATAAAATTTTAATTCAAAATAAACAGGTGAAGGGAGAAATCATACTTACAATAGTTGGTGAGATTTTTTTTTTTTAATCATAGACATGCGATTGGAATGTCCTTACATGAAAGTTTATTTGCCTAATGTTGTGGAGAAAAGTGACTAAACACACATAGTCTTTATCTCTTTTGACCACTGTCGTGATCAATGGGACATGATCTAATAGATTTTCATGAGAAAGTTTTACATTGTATATTTGAGATATGGTAGGGAATTGATAAAAAAATCAAGTAGAACAGGTTAATAGCTTTTACAACAAATGTATCGATAGGCATATAAACCTAAAAACCTTTATGGTTTTGCAAATGACATCACACGGATACAATCCAAGTTAGTGACAGTTTAGCGAAACGATTTATTTGGACTATTGACCTATCCATTCTTGGAAAGGACATAGAGGTTATACTTCAATGTAGTCACCCCCTTACATATGGGTTGAAGCCCATCATCTACCATCCCTCATAAGTGTACTTTAGTTTGCAAGTCAATGAAAATATCATCATTCAACCAAGGAAGCGGCAAAACAGAAAACGAAGCGGGCTTGCTCTCACAACCATTAAATTGAAAGTCTGTCACACAAGATAATATTTCACCCTCTTCATCAGAAGGATCTTCTGTTTATTTGATTCTTAGTATAAGTACTTTTCCCCCATCATCACAAGTCTCACACACCGTATCAAAAATCTCTTCCTCATTTTTTCTCTGGTTTGCCATTAATGGGAAGAAGCCTCATTTTTGTCAATAACTTCTCAAATTCTTCATAAAGGAGAAGTTCTAAGTTGTTGGCATTCATCAACAATGACTACCCATTCTGTTTGTGTCAGAATATTTATATCCTCAACAATGGCCTTTAGAGGGCATATAAGCACTTGAAATGCTATGGAAGCCCCTTCCTCAAAGAATTGCATGTTCCTATTACATCCACGAGCATCTTCACTTCCATTATAAACTGCAACATCAATAGCTGGCGCTCGATGAAAAAAGACTCCAAATTCCATGAATAAACTAGGGTAAAATGTAAAATGATAAGAAAAGGAAGACACCCATCATATTTGAATAATAAAAAAAATGATGTGACACATGATTTTCCCTAGGCGTTGTTCGTGTGTTTTAATCAAAGATCTTAACATAAAAGGGAGTTAAATGAAATACCTCTCGAAGCGCGCTTTGAAATGAGTCGGTTCGGTTGTTCTACAATTCGAGTCCCACAAGCGTCGGACCTCTAGCTCAGACACACCAACAATGAACGTCGAATGGAAGAGAGAACCTTCGGATATTCTCCACTTCGATCGTGCTAGCAATCATGTGGAAACAAACCGTCATATCCTTGATGTATAATAGTCACGACCCGAGTTAGAACACAGGTGTTTGTACTAGACAAATTCACTGAACGTGACGCATATGGAACGATTAGCGACATGGAAGCTTTTAGCGTGGTCAATGTCTAATTGTTCATGCTTTGGTCTTGTGTAAATAATCCTTAGACCTGAGGCACAGTGTTAAATTGTGTATCGAACAACTATGGTTCACGGGTGCACATAATGCCGGGTCGTCGATCCGTCTTTATACCTGATGGTCATAGTTTGTTCATATATGAAGTTACACGTGTGCGCAATATGGAATCTATCTCCTTGTTATATGCAAGGTATGATAATGATGTCCTATGCAATCTAATTGTGACAATGCATTGAAATCCTCGGCCGGGGCTGTAACCGAGAATAAATTGTTTATGTCTCGAATAAAATGCATGTCAATTAGATTTGTACATATGATTGAATTAATGACTTGACAAATATTCCATGGTCTTTGTTTGATGGGGACATAGTAAGACAGAGGGATTGAATTACACTGTAGCCAAAGCTAACAAGTTCATTATGTTCTTAAAGTATTCACACTATCTGGGTAGCCATGACATTATTGCTAGATGTCAATCGTGGCTTGTAGGACCTAAAAGATTAATCGGGACAATTAATTCTTTTGGAAGTACTAATGTGTTAGTACAAGTCTTACTACCAGCTTAGTGATGAACCTAGGGATGTCACACACCATAAACAATTAGGATGACGTGGAACAAGAGAGAAATATTATTGCAAATGTGTTTGCAATTACTGCAATTGAATTGAGTCGATTTGAAATTAAATTAAATGAGGTTTAATTTAATTTGTATTATAGTCACGAGCCTACTTGCATATGATGCACACGCATGCCCAAAGTGGATATATGTTAACATACCAAACAAGTTGGCTTTAGTGCAAGTGGGAGATTGTTAGAAGTATGCCCTAAAGTTAATTAACTAATTAAAAAAAAAAATTAAAGCTTCATGCATGTGCACGAATTCGTGCACATGCACGAAGCGTAATGGTCAGCGGTTGCTGACCATTATGCACGAAGCATGGATGACCATCATGCGTGCATGAGCGGTTGCTCATCCACGATCATGTGCTTTGGACGATCAGCAACGGTTGCTGATCGTCCATTGATTAGCAACCGTTGCTGGTCAGTTTTTAATATAAAAAACTATTGAGGGATTAGAGAAAACGAGCTGTTGGAAAAACAGAGAAAAGTGTTTGCATGCTTCATGTGTTTTTAGAGATATACAAGAGTAATTTCTTTTTCTGAAAAGAGAGAGCAAATTGTGTGCGTGTTCTTGTGTCTTTGAGACGCAAGAAAGAAGAACGTTATCGCGTTCGGGTCGTGACTATTATACATCAAGGATACGACGGTTTGTTTCTACGTGATTGCTAGTACGATCGAAGTGGAGAATATCCGAAGGTTCTCTCTTCCGTTCGACGTTCGTTGTTGGTGTGTCTGAACTAGAGGTTCGACGCTTGTGGGACTCGAATTGTAGAACAACCGAACCGACTCGTTTCAAAGCGCGCTTCGAGAGGTATTTCGTTTAACTCCCTTTTATGTTAAGATCTTTGATTAAAACGCACGAACAACGCCTAAGGAAAATCATGTGTAATATTTATCTTTGTTTCCGTTGCGTTTATTTTGTTGATTTTTCTTATACATGATTCATGAAACCCTAACAGTTTGCTGACCATTATGCACGAAGCATGGATGGTCAGCAACCGCTGACCATCATGCCAAGATCGTGCATGAGCGGTTGCTCATGCACGATCGTGTGCTTTGGACGATCAGCAACGGTTGCTGATCATCCATTGATTAGCAACCGTTGCTGGTCAGTTTTTAATATAAAACTATTGAGGGATGAGAGAAAATGAGCTGTTGGAAAAACAGAGAAAAGTGTGGGCGTGCTTCATCCAATGAAGCGACCTTGTTCAGATCTTGCCTCCAATTTTTTCATTTTTAGCTTTTTCACGAAAGCTGGACAACCCCAAATCTTAATATGATTAAGACTAGGTTTCCTACTATGCCATATCTCATAGGGCGTAGTTGGAACAGATTTGGACGGCATTCTATTCAGTATATATACAGCAGTCTCAAGGGCATATCCCCAAAGGGATATTGGCAAATCGGTGTAACTCATCATAGATCGTACCATATCTAATAAAGTACGATTTCTTCGTTCAGATACACCATTATGTTCTGGAGTTCCAGGAGGTGTCCATTGTAATAAAATGCCATTCTCTTTAAGAAAGTCCAGGAACTCAGTACTAAGGTATTCACCTCCTCGATCTGATCGAAGAGCCTTAATACATTTTCTTGTTTGTTTCTCAACTTCAGCCTTGAATTCCTTGAACTTTTCAAAGGATTCAGATTTATACTTCATGAGGTATAAATAACCATACCGTGACTGATCATCGGTGAAGGTAATGAAGTAATTATAACCACCTCTAGCAGTTTCATTAATTGGTCCACATACATCTGTATGTATTAATTCTAATATGTCAGCAACTCGCGCACTTTGTCCCACAAAAGGCGCTTTGGTCATTTTTCCTAGAAGACATGCCTCACAAGTCGAGTATGACGCAAAATTTGAAGGATCAATGTATCCATCATTACTCAACTTGTTAATTCTGTCTTCTCCAATATGACCTAATCGGACATGCGAAACATACTTTTTATTTGGACCATCTCTAGGGCATTTATTAGTTATGGCATTTATATCAATTCTATTTTGCTTATTGACATTGGTAATCGCATTACCGGACATTGTAATGGTATAAAGATTGTTGGTTAATAAGCTAGAACCAACACATATTCTATTATGATAAATAGAACATACATCATCAGCAAAAGAAAATTCATAATTCTCTTTACCCAAACGAGGTACAGAGATGATGTTCCTAACAGCATTCATATAATGCAAACAGTTCTTTAAAACCATTACATGTCCAGAAGGGAAACATAAACGAAAAGTCCCTATAGCTAATGCAGCAACTCTTGCTCCATTGGCAAACGTCGGGACAATCTCATTTCGCCTTAGCATCCTGCTTATTTCCAGATTCTGCAAAGACATACAAATATGTGAAGTTGCAGCAGAATCTAGAACCCATGAGCTGGATTCAGCACTAACCATAAGATTGGTTTCAATAAGCATAGACACCATACCTTCATAAGGTCGGTTCTTGAGCTTGACCTTCGAGCTCGCGAGGTACCTCTTGCAGTTCCTCCTTCAGTGCCCTTTGACACCACAGTAATGACATTTCCCTTTATCAATCATGGGTTTTGGTTGCACAACAGGTTTGGCAGGCCTCTTCCATTTATTCTTCTTTAAAACAGTCTTACCCTTTGAAGAAGAAGCCTTAGCCATAGCCACTACATTTGACCTCGTGTTATGCATTTCCTTCTCATAAACTACCAACATGCTATGTAACTCAGCAAGAGTTTTCTCCATCTTATGCATGTGGAAGTTTTGGACAAAACCAGAGAAGGAATCGGGTAAAGATTGGAGGATCAAATCCACAGCTAACTCATTGTCCATAACGAGATTCAGCCTAGCCAATTCTTCAATGTGCTAGATCATTTTCAAAGCATGATCATTAACAGATGATCCTTCAGCCATCCTCATACGGTACAATGCCTTAGATATCTCATATCTAAAGGTTCGACCATTCTCATCAAAGTATTCATTTAAATGCAAAATGATCGACCTAGCATCTTCCATAGATTCATACTTCTTTTGTAATTTACTATTCGTCGAAGCAAGCATATATGACCTAACTTTTAAGTCATCATCACGCCACTTATCATAAGTGACACGCTCCTCTTGGGTCCCACCCTCAGGAAAGGAGGTTGGCATCTTTTCATCAAGCACATACCCAATTTTTTCTGAATTGAGAACAATTCTCAAATTCCTCACCCAGTCAGTGAAATTGGGTCCAGTCAAACAATTCTTGTCAAGTATAGAAGCGAGTGGGTTTGTGGTCACCATTTCAGAGTAATAATATATCTGTTGCAGAAAATAAATTGTTAGCCATTGTATCTTTCAAAGTAACTATTTTATTTTGGCCTTTAAATGAAATAGATCCTTCCACTAAATTTATATTCGAATCCCATACTCCTTAAGATGGGAAGCGATAATCTTTGTTGGGTAAAGATTACTAGTGGGAATTGGAGTCCCACTAGTCCAAAGTCCACCTCACCTAACAGTTATTGGTGTCCTATGAACTTAGTGAGTGAACCAGCTTGTTCAACGCATCATATGCGAGTCCCAATCATAACTTCGGCCTCTAGACCATGAAAGCCTCACCTAACAGTTATTGGCATCATGATCATAGTTAAGTCTAGCCCATCGTCTCATGCAAGTATTGAAAACACAAATGATTCCCTCACCTAATAGTTATTGGAAATCATTTGGCTCCAACCTCACAACATCATATGCATAATGGAGTGGTCCAGTATTATAAATGGTAATCAACCCCTATGTATCCATAACCGGTTAATTAACCACTATAATATTGGATCAAAACACGACGATGGAAGGCCACGAGTCCGAAACCCGTTTCGACTTAATACGCTTCGAGAGGAGAATTGGTTCTCTTACCTTTTATGTGGCCTATAGAAGTTGATTAATTTATGTGATAAATTTAATCAACTAAGCAAAAATTAGAACTAAATCAATTTTGAATCAAAAATCCATAACTTGTTATACTTTGTGTTTATATTCTACAAATGATATGCATAATTTTATGCATGCCTTCCAGAGCTTTATAACTTGTTATACTTTGTGTTTATATTCATAAGGAAGGGTGGTGATCATGGAAAAATCCCTAATTGTTGTGATTGTTGTATGGATGAATGTATGATGATTACAGGTATTCGTGCTTTGAAACGAGTCGGTTCGGTTGTTCTACAATTCGAGTCCCACAAGCGTCGGACCTCTAGTTCAGACACGCCAACAACGAACGTCGAACGGAACAGAGAACCTTCGGATATTCTCCACTTCGATCGTGCTAGCAATCATGTGGAAACAAACCGTCGTATCCTTGATGTATAATAGTCACGACCCGAACGAGATAACGTTCTTCTTTCTTGCGTCTCAAAGACACAAGAACACGCACACAATTTGCTCTCTCTTTTCAGAAAAAGAAATTACTCTCGTATATCTCTAAAAACACATGAAGCACGCGCACACTTTTCTCTGTTTTTCAACAGCTCGTTTTCTCTCATCCCTCAATAGTTTTTTATATTAAAAACTGACCAGCAACGGTTGCTAATCAATGGACGATCAGCAACCGTTGCTGATCGTCCAAAGCACACGATGGTTGCTCATGCACGATCTTGGCATGATGGTCAGCGGTTGCTGACCATCCATGCTTCGTGCATAATGGTCAGCAACCGCTGACCATTACGCTTCGTGCACATGCATGAAGCTTTAATTTTTTTTTTTTAATTAGTTAATTAATTTTAGGGCATACTTCTAACAATCTCCCACTTGCACTAAAGCCAACTTGTTTGGTTTGATGCGTGTGCATCATATGCAAGTAGGCTCGTGACTATAATACAAATTAAGTTAAATCTCATTTAATTTAATTTCAAATCGACTCAATTCAATTGCAGTAATTGCAAACACATTTGCAATAATATTTCTCTCTTGTTCCACATCATCCTAATTGTTTATGGTGTGTGACATCCCTAGGTTCATCACTAAGCTGGTAGTAAGACTTGTACTAACACATTAGTACTTCCAAAAGAATTAATTGTCCCGATTAATCTTTTAGGTCCTACAAGCCACTATTGGCATCTAGCAATATGTCATGGCTACCCAGATAGTGTGAATACTTTAAGAACATAATGAACCTGTCAGCTTTGGCTACAGTGTAATTCAATCCCTCTGTCTTACTATGTCCCCATCAAACAAAGACCATGGAATATTTGTCAAGTCATTAATTCAATCATATGCATAAATCTAATTGACATGCATTTTATTCGAGACATAAACAATTTATTCTCGGTTACAACCCCGGCCGAGGATTTCAATGCATTGTCACAATTAGATTGCATAGGACATCATTATCATACCTTGCATATAACAAGGAGATAGATTCCATATTGCACACACGTGTAACTTCAGATATGAACAAACTATGACCATCAGGTATAAAGACGGATCGACGACCCGGCATTATGTGCACCCGTGAACCATAGTTGTTCGATACACAAGTCAACACTGTGCCTCAGGTCGAAGGATTAATTACACAAGACCAAAGCATGAACAATTAGACATTAACCACGCTAAAAGCTTCCATGTCGCTAATTGTTCTATATGTGTCACGTTCAGTGAATTTGTCTAATACAAACACCTATGTTCTAACTCAGGCATCATAATACCCAATGACATGTGACTCATCATTCCCTTAAGTATCCAATACTTAATGGCGAAGTTAAGAACACACCGGCCTCAATAGGATTATTAATATCCACTCAATAATCCATCGACCGGGAACGATTTAAAGATTCAGTCTAACTATGAACCAGTCACATATATTCTTGACGTCTCAAGAACATGTCTAGTTGCAACTGATCTTATGGAATCATTCATTAATATAAAATAATTGGACAAATGAATGAATACATCATTGCCATTAATAATAATAATGAAAGTACAACTGAAATCCCTAATATGTAACTATTACATAGCAACTTTAGGGCATACATTTAACAATTTCTCACTTGCACTAAAGCCAACTTGTCTGGTACCTCAAACCCATTTTGTCAATATGTCTTTCAAAAGAAGACTGAGGTAAGGCCTTAGTGAAGGGATCTGCCACGTTTTCTGCTGAGGCAATTTTCTGCAAGGCGATATCACCTCTCCCAACAATTTCTCTGATGAGATGGAAGTGTCTCTCAATATGCTTGGACTTCTGGTGAGACCTTGGTTCCTTAGCTTGAGCTATCGCCCCATTGTTGTCACAAAACAATGTGATCGGTTGCTCAATTGAAGGAACGACTCCAAGTTCAGAAATAAACTTCTTCATCCAAGCGGCTTCCTTTGCTGCTTCAGAAGCAGCTACATACTCTGCTTCAGTGGTGGAATCGGCAGTTATACTTTGTTTGGAACTTTTCCAACTAACTGCACCACCATTGAATGTAAAGACAAACCCAGACGTAGACTTATAATCATTAGGATCCGATTGAAAATCGGAATCAGTATAAGCTACAACTTTAAATTCTCCTTCTCCATATATCAAGAATAAATTTTTAGTCCTTCGCAAGTACTTAAGAATATTCTTGACTGCTATTCAAAGTGCTCTTCTCCCCGGATCAGACCGATATCTAAAGTAATACTTACAGCATGCGCAAACAAAGATAAATATTACACATGATTTTCCTTAGGCGTTGTTCGTGCGTTTTAATCAAAGATCTTAACATAAAAGGGATTAAACGAAATACCTTTCGAAGCGCGCTTTGAAACGAGTCGGTTCGGTTGTTCTACATTTCGAGTCCCACAAGCGTCGGACCTCTAGTTCAGACACACCAACAACGAACGTCGAACGGAAGAGAACCTTCGGATATTCTCCACTTCGATCGTGCTAGCAATCACGTAGAAACAAACTGTCGTATCCTTGATGTATAATAGTCACGACCCGAACGCGATAACGTTCTTCTTTCTTGCATCTCAAAGACACAAGAACACGCACACAATTTGCTCTCTCTTTTCAGAAAATGAAATTACTCTCGTATATCTCTAAAAACACATGAAGCACGCCCACACTCTTCTCTGTTTTTCCAACAGCTCATTTTCTCTCATCCCTCAATAGTTTTATATTAAAAACTGACCAGCAACGGTTGCTAATCAATGGACGATCAGCAACCGTTGCTGATCGTCCAAAGCACACGATCGTGCATGAGCGGTTGCTCATGCACGATCTTGGCATGATGGTCAGCGGGGTTGCTGACCATCCATGCTTCGTGCATAATGGTCAACAACCGCTGACCATTACGCTTCGTGCATGTGCACGAATTCGTGCACATGCATGAAGCTTTAATTTTTAATCGTGCATCATGGTTCAATGGGTCTCGAGCCAAAAAGACCCATTTAGCCATTTTAATGTTTTAATTATATGGACCTACTCTTCACTTTTTCTTCAATCTTTGAACTCTTCAAAGACTGGGCCCAAAGAGCTCACCGGTTTAATGGCTCCTCCTCTCTTGTAGTATTTACATCAATAATTGAAATACTACACTATACTTAAATTACATTTCATAAAAATAAATATAAAAAGAAGGACGCAGCCTCCATTTAATAATTACATCCCCAAAAAGAATACCTGTAATCATCATACATTCATCCATATAACAATCACAACAATTAGGGATTTTTCCATGATCACCACCCTTCCTTATGAGCCATAAATTCAAAATTTAAGTATAGTGTATTATTTCAATTATGCACTAATTAAAAAAAAATTAAAGCTTCATGCATGTGCACGAATTCGTGCACATGCACGAAGCGTAATGGTCAGCGGTTGCTGACCATTATGCACGAAGCATGGATGGTCAGCAACCCCGCTGACCATCATGCCAAGATCGTGCATGAGCGGTTGCTCATGCATGATCGTGTGCTTTGGACGATCAACAACGGTTGCTGATCGTCCATTGATTAGCAACCGTTGCTGGTCAGTTTTTAATATAAAACTATTGAGGGATGAGAGAAAATGAGCTGTTGGAAAAATAGAGAAAAGTGTGGGCGTGCTTCATGTGTTTTTAGAGATATACGAGAGTAATTTCTTTTTCTGAAAAGAGAGAGCAAATTGTGTGCGTGTTCTTGTGTCTTTGAGACGCAAGAAAGAAGAACGTTATCGCGTTCGGGTCGTGACTATTATACATCAAGGATACGACGGTTTGTTTCTACGTGATTGCTAGCACGATCGAAGTGGAGAATATCCGAAGGTTCTCTCTTCCGTTCGACGTTCGTTGTTGGTGTGTCTGAACTAGAGGTCCGACGCTTGTGGGACTCGAATTGTAGAACAACCGAACCGACTCGTTTCAAAGCGCGCTTCGAGAGGTATTTCGTTTAACTCCCTTTTATGTTAAGATCTTTGATTAAAACGCACGAACAACGCCTAAGGAAAATCATGTGTAATATTTATCTTTGTTTCCGCTGCGTTTATTTTGTTGATTTTTCTTATACATGATTCATGAAACCCCAACAGTGGTATCAAATGGCTCCTCTTCCAATATTCGAATGACTTATTAATGGGATATGCACAAATGTTCTTTGGGAAATAACATCCTAAAAGTTTGCTACGATGGATTGACAATTGAATAGGACTTAATTTTTTCTGAGTTTACTTCAGAGAAATTTTCAGCTTCAATGCACGGTCAAGGAGAGGAGCTTCTAAAAATTGGCCATCACATATAAGCTGTGAAAGAAAGACATTGTCACTTAAGCTTAAGCAAATGAGAAGGGATCTCTAGGTGAGACCATCTCTTCTAATGAAAGCAAGGCAATGAGACTTTGCCCCAAAATCCCCACTTAAAAGGGTTAAGTGTTCAAAAGAAGCCGCCACTAGCCATTGTTGAGGGTTGGCTAGAAACACTAATTAAGTTATGAGAGTGTCGTTATGATACATGCACAACCGAAGATTTCAGACTTGAAGACTTGATTACACTAGTTATGCAACCAATGCCTTTTCGAAACCTAAATTTGATTAAGTGCTAATTAAAGTGTCAGGATAGCATCCTAACCATTCTAAAAATGAAAAGAACAATTAATATATGAGAAACGCACAATCAAGTATAATCGTATTAACAAATGCAAAAAGCAACCTAGCGTATCCCTAAAAAAGAAAATTGCATCCAAAAAATCTTATGGTAAAACCCTAAAGGATCATTCAATTAGGTTTCAATTTTTTATCAAAGGATTTTCATAAATTCTAAAAAAAAACTACTCAAAAACTGATTTTAAAGTTTTTTTCCCAAAATTTCTGTTTTTTTTTTCAATTTTTTGAATTTCCTAAGAAAATTTATGGATTTCTTGAATTTTCTAATTTTTTTTTACGAATTTTTAATTTTTCTGAATTTATTATTATTTATTACTTTTAAAAATATTTTTTAATCGGGGGCAAAAGGACTCTGGGCCGGGTCATAGAACCGGCACGGATCAAACCCTAATGATCCGGGTAGAGTTTGAATTCAGTATGGCCCTAATGACAGGCCCAAACATATGAAATGGGCCCATTCGCCTCTAAGCCGCCGCGGCCTCCGATTTATCTCCTTTTTATTATACTCGGCCCAACCACAAGCCCGCGGTGTCTAACCCGGCCAACTATATGATTCTCTATCGTAACCGAATTTTTAGTCTCTATCTTTTATTTGGATTTTTTAAAATTTCTTGCTTTTTTATTTTTTTTCCTATTTTTCTTTTTTCTGCATCTTCTTCATCCCGAATCTTGCTCGCACCCACTTCTCTGCAACTCACCCAAACCACCTGCCGCCTCCGACGATGTGCCCTGAGCTCAGGCCACCGCACTTCACCGGCCGTCCACACCGACCGGCGCCAACCGTTTATTAGCCGGTGATTACTAACGTCGCCGGACTAGATCCAGCGATGGGATTTTCACAACTATAAAGACATGTATGACAGAAACCTAATAAAACTAGCGTAGAAATCACTCAGATGCATATTAAACGGAGAGGAATGGACCGACTATGGCGGCCTCTAACCGCGGGCTTCACTGGCGTGGGAATAGATTTTCCGGCAAGGAGGCTTTCGTCCATGGCCGACTCGTTAAGGCGTATATGCAATAAAAACGAAGGAAAACGCAGCAATTCCTTCTATTCTGTCGATCAATGAAGCGAGCATAAACCAAAATCGGATCAAAACAATATCACACAGCGAATCACACAAAACCCATTTCGGAATCTCACTTAGGCACCACACGATTCGCCCAAAATCTCGTCGATTTGGTCCAATACTCTCAAACTCGATATGCTAGAAAGAAGCAGGGCGTTCTTCAGGCCTACCTGGTTCGAGAGGTTGCTGCGACGAACGAACGACGATGGGCGAGTTGGCTTCTGCAGGGTCGAGGGTGATTCGGGCCAACCACCGGCGAACGGAAAGAAATTCACTCTCGGTCTCTCGCTTCTCTCTCTCGAGCACCCCTTTTCTCCTTTAGCCGAGCCAACGCCTTCAACAGGATTCTAGAAGATCTCATATTTGCTCAATTCCGTCTCATTCGGTTACCCTTCATTGCGTCCCGGTGGCTTCGTTACGCTCGCAGCCTGCTGCTTCGGATGGGCCAATTATGAGAAAACAAAAAAAAAAAAAAAACGAAGGGAATGGACTGGATTTGAGAGAAAAGAACAGGATTGGGTCCGAAATAAATAAAAAGCTGGGTGGAGGGAATTAAAGACTCAGCCTGGGCTGGACTCGTAGCGGGCCAATAATTCGAGTAAATAAAAAATTTTGTTAATTTTTTTTACTATATTTTTGTTATCTTTAATTTTTTTTTTCATTTTTATTTCTTGTATTTTTGCAAAAAATGGATGCCTAAATGGTCGACAAAAATTTCAAGTGTCAACGTCTAGAATTGCTAATGAGTTAGGAAATGAGACTAGGGATGTTTTTCTCAACTTGGGGAGGAAGCATGTACTCTCGAAAATAGAGTGTCTTCACACCTCACTAGAGTTAAGATGAAGGGCTAGTCAACGACTTCAAGCTCTTCTAAGCTATTGAGGTTTTCTAGTAGGCGAGGTGTGAATATGATAATCAACTAAGGACACGTGACTAAAGACAGACATTTAAGATGAGACAAATTTTCTCAATACAGTAACCTCTCATAAATGGGCCTCAAACTCTTCATATGACATATGTAGAGATACTCAAGTGATTTGGGAAACCATCTATCATTCTCCCATGTTTCCAATTCAGTTTCACTTCAACTGAATATGATAATCAACTCACGACATGTGACTAAAGACAAACATTGGATTTGTATTGCTTTGAAGTTTTTTAGTAATATAATCTTAAAAAAAAAAAAAATAAGAATAAGTTGTCCTAAATTTGGTTAAATATGAAAATATTTTATTATTATGGGTCGGGTCGGGTATAGGTCGGGTATAGGTCGAGTCGGGTATGAGTCGAAAAATTTCCATTAGGCATAAATGGGTCATAAATGGATTAATGAGTCAATTTAAGTCAGACCATTAATGACCCGACTCAAACTTGATCTGACCCACCCGTTTAACGATTCTAATTAAGAGACACTAACTTAAATAAAATACTAAGATCTAATTATCCAATCGAGGCCTATTTTCTAAACATTTTCTATGTTTTTAACATTCCGAATTTTTTGAATTTTTTTTTTATTATTAAAAATTCTGACATTGTTCTAGGCTGTTCAGCCCAATCCGAATATGGTCCAACATGTTTTCACAAATCTGGGCCAAAAATAACAATTGGGCTTTCATACAAAGCCCCTTTTAGTTCTAAACCTTCAAAGCCCATTTTTTTTATTCTTTATTTCCTCTTTTCTTCTTTTTTTTTTTGGAACCGTTCATTTTATTCCTAAGCCGAGAACCAAGCTCACCATTCCTAGATGTTTTTTTTTTTTTTTTTTTTTTTGGTAGGTCACCATTCCTAGATGTTTGTTTCTTATGAAGCCCACAAACTAAAGCTTTCAAATTATCAATAAAATGGAACTCTCCAAAAGTAATTCAAGTTCGAAAATTGAACTGAATTCCACTATTGAAACAATCCTAAATATCCGGAATCCACTCTCCTATTTTTATTATTCTCCTCCTTATATCTAAATTCAGGCATATCCTTAACCCCTCCTTGTTGCATTTCACATAAAAGATAGCATGTACATGTAACCATGTCAAGCAAAGAATCAATGAAAGGAATTCAATGATAGAAGAAATTTGAATGCACTCTATATTGTTCGAAATGATATCAATCACGTATGGCACGATGGAGTCGTTCCCTGCAAACAAAAAGTCTATAGGGTGTAGATGTGTACAGGTTCTTCATATTATTTTTGTTTTTTGTTATAAATGATGCATAAGATTTAGATATTCATGCAGAGTGTTACTACTTCTGGGTAAGTTAACAGAGAATAGGGAAGAAAATAAGGGGTAAGTATGAGAATGGGAAAATTATCAAAAAAGTCTTAACTGTACTTCAATTGTGTAAATTCAGTCATTTTTTTGTTGCTAATTTAGGCTTAAATTTTTTGCATTTGTGTTAGTTGTTTCTATTACTAGCTGTTCGCATTCATAGCGACAAATCAATGATATAGTTGAACGACACACCTTGATGGACGAACGTCCTAAAAATAGGCTCGCCTCCACACCGTTTGTCATGGGCAATCACCAAAGAACCATCCAACGCAGGGGGAATAGTAGAAGCCCAGAAGCCTGAGAGATGGAAAAAAAAAATGCAATGCTCAAATTTCGATTTCAACGACGACAACATAAGAATGAAATCGAGTCTGTGTTTATTCCTTGAATTCCTCTTTTTTCTTTGGCTATTCCTTTTCATCTTCTTCCCACGTATTCCAGGAATTCCAAAACGGAAAAGCTGTTGGTTATCTTTCGCCCAAAAGAACCATAGGAAAAAAAAAAGGGTTGGGGGGGAGTCTCACGACGTTATTCTCATCGTGGGGTCGCCAAAACAGTTAAGAAGAAGACACGATCGAAGCACAAAAGACTAATTATCCGGACGCACGATGCTTCTAAAAACGACATGAGCATTCGAAAAATCAACCTTGAAAACAGATCGAGGTTTTCTCTGTAGGGGAAGGGCAAAATGGGGAATTTCAGTGCCATGTGACTTTGCTTGCGTCGCTTGACGACGTAGCGACGCGGCGGGCCCATCCCATGCACCGAAAAAGGCCGTCGCACGAGAAATAGAGATGGACGTGAGTCGCGTCGTTGCCCAAATTTAAGTTTAACGTTTTCCTATTTGATTAATGCTATGAAAAATCTCCATCTATGTTGATATCCGAATTTTTTTTCTTATTGCTAAAAGTCTTAAATTCAAGCATTCTTGACAGTGTACTTTTGTTAGACTGGGATGAATTCAAGGCATTTTAATGTCATGATAGGTATCATTTAGAACGTTTAGAGGCATTTTAGCATCTCTCTTCCTTCAAATTTTTACCACTTATTTCATTCAATTAAGTGCTACGAATTTCATTTTTTTATATTGTAATTTTCAAGTAACATTTTGAGTTGGGTGATTAATTCTTTGGAGGGGAGGTTGGGATTTGGGCCGCGGTTTGGAATTTTTCAGTCTGGATTGATCGTGTCATTATCGGCCACCATTTTGAGGTTTTTTTTTTTTTTTTTTTTTTTTTTTTTTTTTTGGTGGAGACGAAAGTTACTTACCTTTTATTTTTTTGTTCGCTGAAGAATCTGATCCTCGTTCTGTTCCCTCTATGACGGCATCAACTTGAGACTTAACATGCCGTCCAGCAGTGCTATTTCGTACGGATCTACATTTGTTCATGCCCAATTCAGCGGCGTCCAAACTGCAGACTCTCGGGTTTGATTTAGTTACTGTTTCAACCAATTGTTGGTCGCTAAATTCGTAAATTAGGTCAATAAAAGGATGTGGCAAAGGTGACTGACTCACTCTATCTTTATTGCGGCACTTGTTGGATTATACACCTTCTAGTGATTTTGTTCCTCAATGGTGACTGCTATAGAAAGCCTCTCGTATCACCGTCTAGGAAATTTCGTACAAGCCTTTCTCAATCCTCCTACTTGTGTTAAAGGATTGTCGCATATGTTCCATGAATGGCGGGCCGAGGGATATTTATTCCTACTCGCTAGATTCCTACTCGCTAGCTTCATTGGTTCATCAATCTATGCTTACTTTTTTTTTTTTTTCGACCATCCACTTACTCATGTGAATATAATTAATGATTGATATTTTTTTGTACGAAGAGAAAAGCACTTTCGAATCAAGTACAATCCTGATACATGGAGTATCTTGATCGGGTCATACACGGGCTAAAATCACACTTAACAAGTGCTTAATAAATTACTTGTAACAAGTTTTCTTTTTGTTGGTTGGTTTTAATAACAAGGTTAGATTGCAATTAGGTTGTATTTCTTTTTTTAACGTACTGACATGCGCACATTTTATTACCCTTAGTAGTTAAATATTTTTTTCCCCACTAATCAAGGAATAGGAGAGTCGAAGGTAGTTGTATATTGACTGGTTTTATGAATTTCGTGCACCAGAGCATTTCTTCTTTGCTTTTTTGTGCTTGTCTCATATCTGCATCAGCAGTAAGTAGCACGTGATTCTCATTTAGTCCTCAACCGTTATAGATAGAGCTTAGACTTAAAGCTTTGATTACGACTTTCTTATGCTTATTCCCCTGCTTATATACATCTAAGCACAAATTTGATCAAACAAGAATTTCATGGGTTTAATGATTTGGTTGCACTTATAAGAAAAAATAGTCACAGCTTTCCCATCAAATAAAAACTACAAAATTAATTCCACAAAAAACCTTAAATCGATATATTTGTGCCACATTTACCTAAAGCTAATTTTTATGTCACAAAAAATCCCAAATTAGTATACACGTGCTGCATTTATAACAAACCGGTGTGCTCATGTTACATTTATGGCTAAAAATATCAAAGATTTGCACAATTTGAGGTAAATAGGACACAAAAATATCTAGGGTATTATGTGGCACAGCCTGGAATGTTCTATAAAATTTGTTTGGAGTAAGTGTAGTATGTTTGTACCAGTTTGGGGTTTTTGGTGTTATTAAGCCAAGTTTTAATAAAGCATGATCAAGATCGAATAAAAAATAAAGTGCAGAATAATTGAAAAATAAAAAATCACATTAAACCCACGCTAAGCAGTTGAGCCGTCGTTGGAGAAATGAGCCAAATTTGGATAGTTACCCAATCGTGGCCAATCACTTGATCCTCGCCGCAAAGATGTAATCCATATGTCTTGAAGTGAGAACTAGAAAGCACAAGGATGATCTTTTTTGTAAAGATTAATACAACGGAAAACCTTATATCGGTATATTTGCAATAAATTTATCCAAAATTAATATTTTAACCAAAAAAACTTTTAAACTGATACATATATGATAAATTTACCTCAAATAATTATAAAAAACCCAAAATTGATATATTTGTGACAAATTTATCTAAAACTAATTTTTTCACCCCTAAAAATTTCAAATTGATATATTTGTGATAAATATGACATCCATTAAATTGAATTAATACTACAAATATCACAAAATCGGTACAACTTTGACAAATGGAAAGTAAAATCCCAAATTATTACATCGGTCAATTGTCTCATGTCATTTAACTCAGAAATTTGACAGTAAAACTTAACGGAAACTAATAGAGATTAAATTTGTCTTAAGCATAATAATTTAGGGATAAATTATTAAAAGTGTACCAATTTTGGATTTTTTATGGTTAAAAAATTAGTTCGGGATAAATTTATCATATGTATACCAGTTTAGAGTTTTTCGTAATATTAATCCTTATTTAATGTCGAAAAAGTGATTGTCTATGGACAAGCAAAAGGAACCTCAATTGTTTATATTAGCAAACAATTTATAGCCATCACTATTCACTGCTTGGGCCAGATAATCTATTATCAGATCACCTAATCTGTCACGCCATTGATTGATTAATGTGTATTGTGTATGATCACCTCTTGCTTGAAGTCAAAGGTATTGTTTTGGGGTAGCCCGGTCCGTTCCGACTTCTTTGCAAGTACTTGGGGTCAAGTTCGAGCATCGCTAATTATCTGTTTCGGGTGCACGGTTGACATTAGAGTGTGATCTTCTGATTGTTGGGTCCGTGTACGAAAACGTTCTTCCAATCTTGTTTTTCCTTCGATCTTTGTTGCAACTTTTCGAGCGCCCAAGGAGTTAGACACGCCTGTGACTGCCTAAAACTAGGCGGCGCGTCACGACGGTGTGACAGTTTCACGTTGAAGGGTAAGAGGAGACCTACAAGGAAAGAAGCCAAAAGGGGAATACCTTCATGGGGGCCATGTACCGGCCAGATTAGGCCTTGGGTCGTTTTACTAATCGCATTAGCCCCCGTGATAATAGCACCATACAAAGAAACCAGTCGATTTTAAAGCATAAGAAACTCTCAAAATTTAGCAACGAAATTGATCCAAATGCATGTCACGAGCAAATCTTAATTGGTCACACACGCCACATCCATTGTTTAATTTTTCCCTCAAAACAACTTTATAGTTCCTTTAACGTGCCTCACTCACCGTACTAATCCGCCCTGTCCAAAAGCTCAGATCGTGGCACCCTCGATGTCCCAACATGCGCCCCTCCACCAACAGTGGCGGCAACTTGGCGACTCCATAACCTTTTTTTGCAGAAAGTAAGGAGCCAACAAATTCTCCCTTAAAAAACCACGGTTATTTCTATGAATGCGGACGCCGCAGAGGTAATGGGAAAAATAATGTACTTTAATTAGATTTTACGTAGGCATTGAAGCACTCTCTGCAGGAATTAGGCATGACATAAGACTCATGGAGCCTCCGAACGTCATCGGTGCGGCGACACACGGAGCTGGAGATGACAGACTTGGGTCGCCGCTCTAGCGATTTCTTTGAATGCATCAACTCTCGCAGGAGCGGCAACAAATGAGAAACTACAATTAAAATACAAGGATGAAGAGAGTACAGTATTGAGTCTTCAAAAATTGAAAGGATAAGATGGTCGGAGTAAGTGAAGATGGTTAGATCCGTGCAATTAAATGACAACAGAATGATACCCATGACAGTTAGAGGTTTTACTCCTATCATATTACACATGTTGTTTTGTTAGTAATATTTTCTTATACATTTAGTTAAAGTAAGATATACCAACTGAAACAGAACGCAATTGATCATTATTGACACTTGAATTTTGTCGACCTTTTAGGTATTTGCATATTTTGCAAAAATATAAAAGTTTATAAAAAGATAAAAAAAACATGAATCATAAAAAGATAAAAATAAAAATAATAAGTAAAGTAATAGTGATAAAAGATGCATGAAAGAAAGAGAAAAAGAATAATGAAAATGAAAAAAATGAAATGAAAGATGAACAAGAAAATTAGACAGAAAATATAATCAAGCCCCAAAGTAGCAACCCCAAGAGCTACAATCAAATTGAATCCAGTTCTTGTCTAAAATAGCAATCTACCAAAACCAAACTATAATCAAGTACTCACTAACATCTCCAAACTACATAAATATCAATCAAGAGACTCTAAGCTAAAGCTAATATTAAGATCTAACTATTTAATTGAGACCTAATCAAGGCCTAGTGCAGCACTGTGATTCTTCCCTTTCTTGATTTTGGAAGGGTTTTGCATGTAAAAATATCTCGATTGTTTTCTTCTCTATTTTCTCTTCATATATTCACGTTTCTAATGTTCCAAGCCACCTTTTTCCTAGTCGCTCTTGAGTACTTGTCTCTACTAGGTTCGAAACCGATGTCTGGCAACATCTTCTTGTGGGAGGGTTTGGAGCTAATAGCTAGCATCTCTAAATTAGGACACATCCACCTCAAGCTTTCTGCCAGTTGAGAATTGGTTTCAATATCTCCAGATGTGTTGCACAGGATTTGAAGTCTTAGATGTTTGACATTCCACAATGGAGGAAGCACTTCACTTCTAATTTCTTTTGGAAGAATCAATGCCTATGTATCCAAAAAGAAGAATAGCAAGATTTCAATGCTCGATTCACATTAGTATGCAAATACTCAATACAAAATACCGATTTGAACAAATTTTACTTACCTCAACTTTGTTACAGACTAGCGTTAGTGAGTCACAACGGCCGAAATATCTCAAGAACTTGGCTGCCTTGAGATAGCTCCTCCTCTTGTTGTGGACTCTGAAATCCACCTCTAGTCTCGCATTGGCCAATCTTGTCGAATCTCATGGACCTATGACTATGATGTTGGGGCCATTGTATAGGAACGACACCAGATTAGGAGTTTGGGTCTTTACTCTTATTAGGGAGTTGAATTCGGTCAAGGCGAGGTGCTTGAGATTCTTGTGAGTTATCCTGATGCGCTTGGTGTACCGGCTCCCCTTGAGCCTCAAGGTCTCTAGGAGATGAAGCTGTGAGATGACTTTTCTGATTGTCTTGATTGTGAGCACACACAAATCCAGCGCAAGCTCCCTCAGGTTTCGAGCACCATGTACTTGGAGATTTGACAACTGCCCATCCGAGAAGGCCATGATGAATATCGATATGTAGCTAAAGGATATGAGGTTTGGGGCTGAAATCGAAATCGAAAAGCTGTCATTGTGAAGCATGGCTGACGCCTCAAAGGTCTCAAGCTTCGATCCGCATATGAGGAGGTCCCTGGAGCGGGAGCAGCGAATCAGCTCCACAAGTCGGAGTGTGGGGCAACTTAGCATTAGCTCGTTCAAGATGTCATCACTCTAGAAGGCTTCGTGTAGGACCAACTCTTCTAAGTGAGACAGCTTCATCTTGATGCCATGCATTGAGAGATGGCTCACGTGGAGGACAGAGATGGTGTCAGAGATCAAGTCAGGGCATTTTTTATTGTACCATCTTCTATCGGGGATAGTCGACGATGCGGCCGAGCGTAAGGTCTCGGAGGTTGAGCCTCGAGGCAATGTCTATCCACTTGGGCACCACGGAGTTCAACTTGTCTCCTCTTGAAAAGACCAGCAAACTCATCGAGTCGATGCTGAGTCGTTCTTACCGCGCCGTGTTATGTAACCATCGACATACTCTAAGAAAGTGTCGATATTGGCATCGTGCCTGCCAACGTCTTTGCTCCCAAAGGTTTCTTCATCGAATTCGAGAGCTGGAAGACTATTAAAGGTGTAGTTCCAGTCCTTGAAGAGGATGCTGATTTGTGTTGCAAATCTTAAAGACAAACATGACATGATTTTATAATTACCGGTTGAGGCCAGTAAAAAGTGCCACGGACGGAATCCGATGTATCAACGCGGCCTTTGGAGATCTTTGCCATCTCGTCGTTCTAACAAAACTTCCTGCAATCCAAGAAAGAACAAGAACTCAAGAATGTTATTAACAAAGGAGGCTTTGGATTGTTGAAGGTTCTTGACTTAGAAGGCGTGTACAAGCCCATGCGACTGGAAGCATTATCGTTGAACGAGACAGCCCGGGGTTGAACTTGAACTTGGCTCCATTTAGTTTTTACTTAATTTTTTCCCGTTGTTATATAATTTTCTAGCTTTTCAAAGTCAAACTCGAAAGCGAAACGATGCTACGAAAATCAAAATACAAACATGACGGATTGCGACTCCTGTTCCTGTAAATGGACTTATGTGACAGCAAAACCATACATGGTAAAAACTTGAAGCGTAGCAAGAATAGGCCAAAAAAAAAAAAAAAAACCTAACGACATACTTGATCGTATATTCAATAACAATCGCGCGATGTCCGGGAAGAGCCACTAAATTTATCGGAAACCAACGAATTACGAAACAATTTATCGAGATTACAAAACACCACACGCCCATTATACAAAACACCAAAAAGATTTCCGATAACAAGATCAATCAACTTCTTCTAGAGGCTGACTTTACAGAAACAATAAACCATTGATGATGGGTAAGCCAAATTACCTTCAATGGGGTTGCTTTTCCCTTTCTCTTCGATCAAACCAAGAACGCGTTACAAATCGATAAACAGATGATCCTCATCTCTATGCCGCGCCAACGTTCACGGGCCGATGACAGCTCTTCCACTCCTCCTTGGCTCTTCAAGAGGCTATTTTTGTGTATGTGCAGAGGAAGAGTGGGGATTTTATGTCAGTTGTAATGTGGATTAACGAGTGAGCTCATCAATTTTTTGAAATACCTTACCAATCCGAGCCCTGTTAGGATTAGGGGACTTTCGAGTGAACTCATCAATTTTTTGAAATGCCTTACCAATCGGAGCCCTGTTAGGATTAGGAGACATGCGAAGGATAGCTCTGGCTGGAAACTCGTGCATTACGTTAATGCTAGGTATTTCCTTTTCTATTCTGTTGGTAAATTAAATCCTTAGTTGTTCGCTGTTCGTGTTATCTTACGGACTTCTTGTCCCCTAAATAGATGTGCATCTTTGTAATATAAATTTTCATGATATTATTTCTCTTGAAATTATTTACCAATATTACCATATCGCCTCTTAAGTTTACCTAGTTTTCACACCATCTTAACCATGGTGATGGATTTATTTATCCCCCACTCTCTCTCCGGACATTACAAAAACAATTGTTGGATAACCATGCACAATTTGTATCCTCCTCAAGTTGAACAACTAATAGTAGTATAACACCTTCTTAATAAATTATTTTCTATGACTTCACCATAACATTGTTTCAATTAATGGGGTTGCTTTTATAAATTAAATTAACTCAAATGAAAGATCAGGATAAAACCGATAATGAAAAACTAAGAAGATATATTTAGTTTTAAATACAGCTTAGCCAGTGCTTAGTTTATAAATAGATTATGGAAGAACAATATATCTTATCACATCACTTACTCGCGAGTTACAAAAGTTTATATATAGATTATGGAATAACAATATATCTTATCGCATCACTTTCTTGCGAGTTACAAATTATGGATATAACTTGCATACCAACTTCATTAAAAATAAATAATTATGATTTTCAGATTTGTTCCTCCAATCAATGATGGCCCGAAACATAACCCAATCAAATGTGGTGAGACTGAAGAAATTAAGAACCGAGAAGCCCTCGAGATCTCATTCCATGGATGTGGTGTTCATGTTTCCAAACCGCTCATCAATCATTTTTTTCACCCGGAGATCTCATTCATATAACTGAATTTATGGCTTGCACCAAAATAGACATTAATCTGGTTAGTACGATGAACAATGCCTGCTTCTACAATTATAATGCTAGCTCTAACTGAAGAAGAAGGTGGAGTGGTACGCTAGATACTAGCCTGTGATGGTACCATAGCCAAAAATTCCAACACTTTAATCTTCCAGGCGATGGTTGGGCTTTTCTGTTCTTGGTTTTTAGGGGGCTTAGTTACGTTTACTTATGAATGATTAAAGGATTGGTAGGTAAGTGAGAGAATGACGAAAAGTAGGATAAGACAAGAGAATAAAAGATTTTTGGGGGAAGAGGGGCGATGGAACCCGACTTGATGAATTTTGCATTATTTCATGGTCATTATCATTAGCTTATCCTCTTAGAAGAGGCTATCCAAAGAGGCTGTCAATCTTTCTATGGGATGTGTAGAATTTTTAGTATATTTGAGCATCTCTTCCAAGATTGATTGCGTTAGTACTCTTGTTTATTTGCCTTCACTCTTAGGCAACATATTCATGTCATAATGTCATTACAACTACTCATAATGAGTGAAAAGCGATAAGATTTTTCACTTTCTGTAATAGCATCACTGCGATAAATCCAAAATCAATACTCTAAATGTCAGGAATCGTTGCAATGTTCTGATCATTGGTGATGGAGAAGAGAGAAGAAACCTAGATTTAAGAGGAGAGATGCCGCACCAAACATTCGGACAAGAAATGAACTTCATATGCATTCACCAATTTGGGATTTGAGATGTCGTCCCTTCCACAAGGAATCAATCTGTATTTGGCACTAGTCATGCTTAGCCAGAGAGGATTTCTTTACAAAAGGGAACTGTAAAGCCATTTTACCTTCAATAGCTTTATTTGACAAGTGTTGATTCTTGAAAACAGAGACTTCTTTTGTTTGCAAGATCTACATTAAGTTTTGGGGCGCTATGCTCATCCTTTGGTTTTAATCTTGCCTGATCTTACCTTGAATAGCTTTATTTGAGAAATGTCAATTCTTAAAACTATCTGTTCATTTATTTTCATGTGTATTATGTACAATTATCCTATGTCCATACTGATTTGTTATCTTGACTTTGATTTCTATATATCAGCTACCATAGACTCTGAGCAACTTTTGTTGTCATGTGAAGAGCCATTTGGGATAGATGATAGCTACCGGGCATTCTTGTTGATGATGTTCAATAAAAGAGATGAAGAGCCATTTGGAATGGATGATAGCTATCAGGCTTTTTTTATTGTGGATGTTCAATGAAGGAGAAGGAGCGAATGGGGGAGATGGATTGGGACTAGTTGACTAGCAAGACGAGGATGTGTAGGCTAGTGAAGATGTGTTGGGAGCACATGAGATAGAGCTAGAAGAGGATGGGGAAGATGCATTGGCTCCTACTCTGGTCGAAGAAGTACCGAGTGGAGACTCTTCAAGCACGTTTGAGATTGAGCCTGATGGCAATGAGATCGACAATGATCATCCCAACCTGTTCGTTTTGATATCTCACTTTTTATTTCTTAAAAAGCAAGTATCAATTATGTATCGGTATAGTGGACATTGATTTCTGGTACAGTAGATAGTGGAAGGAGTAAGAGCATAGTACAATATATATTCGAATGGATTAAACAAATCAATTGCAAAAGCAAAAATGGATTAGAGGGAGGGTATTGAGGGCTATTATCCTTTAATTGTTCATTGCCTAGTTTAATTTTTATCCATCAAATATCATAACTTACTAAATTTTATATAATATTCTTTTATCATGTCTCTCTTTTGAAGCTTGTGTTTTGTGAGTCACTACTAGACAAATAACAATACCTTAGTTGATCTTTGTTCATTTTGTCATTGCTAGACAAGGAAGGATTGAGGACTTTGATCCTCCGGTGAGGTCGCTCCCGAATATGTATGCCACGACCTATGCCTTAGCTACCTCTTTGACCACCCTTTTGCTAGCTTATAGTTAGTCTCTCTTGTTCAATATTGTGAAGCAAAGACTGTTGGTCTAGTAATTTTGGTGTAGTTACTTGCAAATAGATTTTCTCATTATTTTGTTTTTGAATTTTAGTAGTCCAAGCACTAATCAACGGGCTTGCGCTATATATCAAGACGGACTTGATTTCAGGCTACTTGTATCTTGAGCTCATGACAACCATCCTCAGTGTGTTCACATTGTTGAGGTTGGTGCTAGTGAGATTGATTTCTAATCGGTTCGGTCACCATTGGACAATTGTGATGACAGGCGCCATATTTTTTGTCGGGCCCTTCATTATGGGTTTCACCCCCAAGTTATGTAGTCTTCCTGGTCAATCGCTCCTTGGCCAACCACATCACCTGCTTTGCCTTCGATTGCCCTAATCTTCACCACCGAGATCTCTACTACCTTCTACCATGGCATCTTGATCTCCTTACCGAAGGTAGTAATTTAATTTAATTTCTTTCTTTTTTCCTAATTTTGTGGCATCTCTTTCATTTTTTATTTCCCTGGTTTAGGTGTGTATCAACATTGGCACCTTATTCGGCAATCTATCCAATTATATTCTCTACAATCTCCACCTCAACCATACATGGCATTGGATGCTTATTGCAAGAGCAATCCCCTTGGTTGTACTCGTGCTTGCTTTCATATTTCTCCACATGCCAGAATTGCCTGAGTGGCTCATCATGTGGGGCCGCCTAGGCCTCACTAGGCCTCTCCTCATCTAGACCTTTATATCTGATGGGGAGGTTGCACTTCGACTTGCCCAAATCAAAAAGGATGTCGGCATACCCAAGGAGTGCGATGATGACATTGTGAACACAATCCAGAACATCGGCACGTGGTGTGACATCTTTCACCCAAGTCAATGCATCCGTCACATGCTATTGTGCACTGTTGTGATCCAGTTTGTCCAATAGGCATGTAGCATAGACACCATGATGCTCTTCACCCCTCACGTTTTCGAGAAGCATAGATACAGTGACTTTTCCAACATAGACTTCTGATTTAGATTGTGCATTAGGTGGGTCTATTTGTTCAAGCATTTGATTTCGACATCTCTTTGCTCTTTTCCCACTCATTTTATTAACTGCTCATAACACATCTTCCCCATCATTTTCTTCTATGAAGTATATCACAGACACATTGCACGTGTATTCAGTTTGATTTTTAAAAATTTTTTTTCCCCAACATTTCTTTTGAAAATCGAAACTACTAATGTGTAAGGCGAGGCTGCTCCTGAACATGTACGCCACGATCTATACCAGTTTGGGATTTTACTCTCTATTTATTATAGTTGTACCAGTTTTATGATTTTTTTTTTTGTATTAATCCAATTTAATGAAAGGTATTTTTGTCGAATGTACCAATTTGAAGTTTTTGCGTACCCATCTCACATAGTCACTTAAATCTAAATCCGAGCTCCCTCCTTTGATTGCGTTCCGAACCGCACTTCTCATCTCCTTGTCTCGAATCTCTTGAGGCAAATCCCTACTCAATGACTCGACCAAAACCTGAGCCAACTCCGCTGCCTCCGGTGTCTTCTCCGACCCCGTGCCTACTCCAATTCCCATGCCCTATTCGTCCACCAGCAGTTTAGCTTTCACGAACTGCTCTGCGCCCTTCGGCCACGTCGGCATAACCATCCCGATTCTGGGCCCCTCCAACGTCATGTTCCACCCGCGATGAGTTAGGAACACGGCGCCCAACCCTTGTTCACGAGGCCTCTCCTTGTTTGTGAAATCCCTTTGGCTGAACGTCCCCTCTCTCTTTTAGAGAACACCGCAGGCGCGCATGGCTGTTGCCATCGCCAGTTTGCCATGGTTGGCTGATCCCCCGACCCTAGGATTGTGTCGCGGTCTGCTCTGCCTCTGTTCCTATTAATTTGCTTCTGTACGTCACTGTGTTGCAGAGGTCTGTACGACGTGAGGGAAGAAGAAGACCAACGCACGGGCTGGAATAGAGGGTACAGGAGATGGGCCGGCCTGCGCGGGGAAAAGAAAGAGAAAAAGGGGTGGGCCGGGTCTAGCCGAGAAAAGAAATAAGGGGCCGGGTCGATCAGGCCCGAATCTGGCTCTGTCTTTTATTTTATTTTATTTTATTTTATTTTTATAACTATGAATTAAAAAAATAATTAATATATTTTTTATATTTACTATAAATTCTAGTTCTATTAATGCAAATGCTCCAAATGCCTATGTGCTATGCAATTTTAATGATTTGAATTGTTTTTAGGAATTAAAAATTAATCCCTAAATTTTTTATGCAATTAAACCCTAAAGTGATAGCTATAACTTATGTGCCAACAAACGATTATTTTTAAAAATAATTTTCAAATAATTCATTTTCTGCGAAACAAATGAACTATTAATATTGTGTAGAATATGATAACTAGTAGCAACACGTGTGATTTGTTTGTTTTGCATTATATATAGAGGTGTCAAAATGGGTCTTAAACTAATATATGACCCATTTAAATCATAAATGTATCATACATGGGTCATTTATAGTTTTATGAGACTATTTAAATGGGTTTGAAATTTGAAAATTTAAGATAAATGGGTCTTAAATGGGTGGGACTTAGAAGCTAGAACCCATTTCCAGTCCAAGCCTTGCACTCTCTCTTTCTCTCTTTAACTTTATAAAAATATTTTTACAAAAACTGAAATTATAATTATTTTTTATATTTCTTTTTTTCTTTCTTCTTCCTCCTTAGTCCTTCCTTAGTTGGTGGTTGGCACGGTGACGACCCGTGACTTGCTAGGTGAGGCTCGAGCTTGCCGGCCTCAGATGAGCTTGAGGTCACCTATGACTGGCGAGGCTTGAGTCTCGCTAATTTAGCAAGACTCGAGCTGGTGAGATGAAGGCCTCACCGACAACTGGTGACGCTTGAGTTGTTGGTCGTCTGTTAGCGGTCGGCCAAAATGAAGAAAAAGAAAAAAAGTAAAAAGTAAAAATTCGATTTAAAAAAAAAAAAAGATTTTTAAAAATAAAAATAATTTAAATTTCTATTTTTAAACAAAAATAAAAATATTAAAAAGGAGTCAAGGAAAATTTATCATATTTTGTAATTTTCCTAAAATATTATTCTTGGAAAATATTTAAGAAACAAACCTTCTTTTTTTTTTAATAAAAAAAATTGTCCACTAAATTTGTATTGCATGAAAGTGTTTTAGCAATACATTTTTTAAAAAAGAAAAAGAAAAAAAAGAAAAAGAAATATCATAAAAAATAAGCTTTCTTATGTTTAGTTAAATGAGTTGGGTTTAGTACGGATAGGTTGGGTCAAAAATTTTACGTTAGGATAAATGAATCATAAACGTGTTAAATAGATCGATTTGGGTTGGACCGTTTGTAACCAACCCAAACCCAACCTGACTCGACCAGCTTGACAGATTTAATTATGTACAAAAGCAAGCAAGCTACTGAGTCTATTAGTCCTTAAGGAACCATATCCCAAAAGATTTAAATCTCAATTATTCATCTAAAACTTTCAAAATTTCTACATGTGAGTGATATCATCACCCATAAAATTGAGTTAAGGGCATTTCAATAATTACTTTAGGTTAAAGGGAGCAAATAGTCAATTTTTAAGTCTTGAGAGTATTTTGGTTATTTTTTTTAGCCTACAGTTAGTTTGGTTACTGTCATGAGATTGGCCTGAGGTGGTCCAAGCCGGCCTTGGCGAGGGACATAATACAATATTTCCTATGATAAAGATAATTATGATATTCTTTTTGGTTATCTAAATCTCTTGAGATTGTACACATATTACATGTGTATTGTATGTAAATTGCCGTTTGATTGTGCATAATCTTGATTGAGATATTATCTTAAAATGGTTATCTAACAAAACTTATAAATAAGATGGTGTATATACATCAAAATATATACAAATTTCATATTTCTTTTTTCTAGTATTATTATTTTTAACTTGTTACGGATGTTTAACACTTTCTATAAGATATTTTCATGTACTAAAGATAATTATGATATTTCGTATAAATTATTCGTGTCTTTTAAGATTGTATGTATATTGCACATATATTACCATTTGATTATGCATAATCTTAATTGACATATTATCGTAAAATATTTATCTAATAAAGTCTATAAATATATTGTATTCTTCATTAGTGTATACATCGAAATATATACAAATTTCATTTGCCATCCTTCTTCACGTGGACATCGAGCTTTCTCGTTTCCTTGGTAAAAATCTCATCCATGGGCTTAGCACTTCCACAAGCGTTGGCTGAGCTCTTAGGATGGTGATAGCAACACAAGGATCGTGAGGGAAAGGGTGAGCACAAACTTGATCCCCACCACCGAGATCGCGAAGATTGCCTTCTTGATTGAATCGAGTGGAAGGCGATTTATTTTGTAGGAGAAAATTTGGAGAGTTTTTTCCTTTGGATGGTGACATTGCATGTATGTTTAAAGACCAATGTTAGATGAAGAAGAAGCGGTTGGGGAATTCTCCGATGCAATTGATTTCAGTTCAACAAAAAATTGCCTTTCCCCTAATTCGATCAAGAAGGCGATCTCCACAATGTCGAGGGCTGGGATCAAGTCTACCCTCGCCCTTTCCCTCACAATTCTCGTGTTGCTGTCTCGATGTCCAGAGAGCTTGTCTAGCGCTCATGGAAGTGGTGAGCCCCTTGATGCGATCTTTAGTCAGGAAACGAGAAAGCTCGATGTCCACATGAAGAAGGGTGGCGATGGGGTTGGCGGTGGGAGTGGCGATGGCCGTGGTGGCGGCACTAGTGACACTGGTGGCGTATCATCTATTTGATACCTGAAGGCACTAGTGGGAATAAGCCTAGCAAGGGGATTCAAAGTACCTCAACTATCAAACCTCACTCATCGTCGCTTTCCTCGATCATTTTTGTTCCTCTCTAATCCTCATTCTACCATTTGCTTCAACCCTAGTTTGATTGCCATGAACGATAATCCTCGATTCATCATCTCCTCAGTTGTGCTTCAACCCTAGTTTGCATGAAACACAACTAAGGAGATGATGAATCGAGGATTATCGTTCATGGCAATCAAACTAGGGTTGAAGCAAATGGTAGACTGAGGATTAGAGGAACAAAAATGACTGAGGCAAGTGACGATGGGCGAGGTTTGATGGTTAAGGACCTTTGACTCCCATTACTGGGCTTATATCCACCGGCACCCACAAGTACTATATAGATGATACCGCCACCTGTGTAACTAGAGCCACCGCCATTGCCATCGCCATTGCCATCGCTACCCCCACCGCCACCCTTCTTCACGTAAATGTCTAGCTTTCTCATTTCCTAGCTAAAGGTCTCATCTACAGGTTCAATACTTCCAAGAGTGCTATCTGAGCTCTCAAGAGATGAAGACAGCTACAGGAGAATCGAGAGGGAAAGGGCAAGCATGGACCTGATCCCTGCCATCGAAATCAAGAAGATCGTCTTCTTGATCGAATCGGGCGGAAGGCGATTTTTCTCATATCATAGGGTTTTTGTCTTTGGATGGTGTGATGGTGCACGTATATTTAAAGACCAACATTATATGAGGAAGAAGCAGTTGGGGAATTCTTCGATGCAATTGACTTTAGTGGGACAAACGTTAAACAAAATTCTCCAATGCATGTATATTTGGCGAGGGTTGGCGATCGAGGTCTAGGCACATTGGCTACTAAAGGAAGCCTTTCAATCATGACCTTGCTTCCTAGTTCTCGCTCCCTCTCACTCTCTCGATTTCTCTCCCCAATCCCTAAACCTCCCAAAAATCACCACATTTAAGCTCGCCTAGCAAGCATGCATGGCCCCGTCATTACCAGCTCATCGTGCCAACCTAACCCTGGTCGGACATCCTACTCGACGGTCTCTATTGCTCTACATGTCCTTTGCGTCCTTCCTTTAGCAAGCATGAGGGGAGAGAGGAAGAAAGGGGAAAGGAAGAAGACTAGGCCGGGGGAAGAAGGAAAATAGAGGAAGTAGGGCCAAGCCTAGGTGAAAAGAAAAGGAGGAAATATGAAAAAATATAAATTATTGATAGCCTTTAATAGCCTTATAGGATGGTGAGTACCTCACAAATGCCTTACACTTGATGTCCACATCTCAATGCCTAATGATGGTTTTAGGATTCGAAATGATGAAGAAGTTGTTGACAAGAAAACCCAAGCATTTTTTTCAAATTAAGACCCCAAAACGCAACCTAACTATTCAACAAAAGCAAGCAAATCAGAGCTTAGGAAATTAATATAAAAGAATCACAATCAATTGATCCAAGAAAGTAATGAAGAATGAGTAAAAAAGTATATTACGGTAATGTAGCCTGATACGAGTTGGATAAAGAGTTTGACATGGCTCTATTATCAAGCCTTGAGATAGCAACCCCATGCGCTATAATCAAATTGAATCCAATTATTGTCTAAAAAAGTAATCTACCAAAACTAAACTATAATCAAGTGCTCACTAACATCTCCAAACTACATAAATGTCAATTAAGAGACAGTAAGTTAAATATAATACTAAGATCTAATTATCCAAACGAGGCCTATTTTCTAAACATTTTCAATGTTTTAATTTTCCGATTTTTTTTTTAAATTATTACTAAAAATTGGGACATTGGGCTGGGCTGTTGAGCCCAATCCAAATATGGTCCAACATGTTTTCACAAATCTGGGCCAAAAAATACGATTGCGCTTTCATAAAAAGCCCATTTTAGTTCTAAACCTTCAAAGCTCATTTTCTTCATTATTTCTTATTTCTTATTTCCTCTTCTTCTTTTTTTTTCTTGGAACCGTTCATTTTATTCCTAAACCAAGAACCGAGCTCACCATTCCTAGAGGTTTGTTTCTTATCAAGCCCACAAACTAAAGCTTTCAAATTATCAGCAAAATGGAACTCTCCGAAAGCAATTCAAGTTCGAGAATTGAACCGAATTCCACTATTGAAACAATCCCAAACATCCGGAATCCACTATTCCTATTTTTTTTATTCTCCTTCTTATATCTATTATCTATGCTCATTGTCTTCCTCTTAATAGACTGATAATACAAAAAACCATAACCAGATTAGAACACCAACAATCAAACTTCCCTTCACCAAAATATCAGCACGTTACTTCACCATCAATCACCTATTGTCTATCATGGGATCTCCATTATCAAGCATTGCATTTGTCTATCAATATCAACCACCAACAGATGCCATCCCTGCTTCTCCTCCATCAATATCTACCATGCACCATCGTCATTCACTTTTACTGAACAGCTCCAGTCATTGAACAACTCCTCTAAGATTGTTTTGTTCAAAGCTTAAGCAATCAGCAGAACTTGTCTATATCTAAATTCAGGCATATCCTTAACCCTCCCTGTTGCATTTCACATAAAACACAGTATGTACATTTAACAATGTCAAGCAAAGAATCAATCAAAGGAATTCAATGATAGAAGAAATTTGAATGCATTCTATATTGTTCGAAATGATATCAATCACGTATGGCGCGATGGAGTCGTTCCCTGCACACGAAAAGTGTATAGGGTGCAGGTGGTATAGGTTCTTCATATTATTTTTGTTTTTTGTTATAAATGATGCATAAGATTTAGATATTCATGCAGAGTGTTACTACTTCTGGGTAAGTTAACAAAGAACAAGGAAGAAAATAAGGGGTAAGTATGAGAATGGGAAAATTATCAAAAAAGTCTTATCTGTACTACAATTGTGTTAATTCAGTCTTTTTTTATTTTTATTTTTTGTGGCTAATTTAGGCTTAAATTTTTTGCATTTGTGTTAGTTGTTTTTATTACTAGCTGTTCACATTCATAGTGACAAATCAAGGATATAGTTGAATGACACACCTTGATGGATGAACGTCCTAAAAATAGGCTCGCCTCCACACCGTTTGTCACGGGCAATCACCAAGGAACCATCCGGTGCAGTAGGAATAGCAGAAGCCCAGAAGCCTGAGAGAGGAAAGAAAATGAAATGTTCTGATTTCAATTTCAACCACGACAACATAAGAAAACTTCACATATACTCAACGACCACTGAATTAAATGAGGCCTCGAGTTGCTACTCAAATCAATAGGCAATAGAAAGTTGCTTACAGGAAAGATAAGCGCATTTAAATACGTGTAGCTGCATTTTCAAACTCTTGCACCATATTTACAGATCAAGGTCTTATCCTATTGCTACAAGAATAAGCAAAATTTCAAATGACTAAAATAACAATTTTGTCAATGTGAGGGATAAATAACAAAACCTGAAAGGAAGTTGCTAGCCTGAAGTGAGAAAAACTCAGTTATGATGCACTAGTTAAGTGCAGTAGCACAATGAAACGGACCTGGAAAAGGTGGCAACAGAAGTGCAATGAATAGGGCAAGTTAGTCATTACAGTTTCCTATAAGATCTCCTTCCCCGAGTATGCTTCTCTTCTAATTGACTCTGCCTTCTTGACATGGATATTCTGGAAAGTAATCCAAAAATGTTTTGCCTCCTAGTGAATCAACTCCGTCGAATAGGAAGCTCTGGACTTGATTCTATGTTTCATGACAAGAGATAAGTAACTGCAATTCTAATATGCAATGAGGATGTAGATGTACGAATAACTGTAAATGACATTTCTATCTTTGCATGTGTCTCCCCTAATAACCTTTTCAAAACTTCATAACCCGGATCATCGACTCAAAAATCAAATAAGTTATAGATTGAAAAGGAATCAAAGAAACATAAGAGCAATGGCATAATTTTAGATGCACCTATAACACTTCGCTTAATACTTTAGACCATCGGTGGTAGCACTGGTCTCTGCATGTGCATGTAATAAATAAACTTCGCAAGTAGGCTGTAGATGAAGATAGGGGAGGAGATGAGTGACCAGGTGATTAACCTTTTCTGCTCTCAAAGTCAGATACCGATGCTGCGCTTCACGGTTGGCTATAATTTGAGATGCATCAGTCTCCCTTATTCCTAGGTCCATCAAAACAAGCCAAGCCTGAGAAGAAATCAAAGGTCAGAGGAAATTAAATAGAGAAATATTCTAGCCTAAAAGAAACAATGCAATCCCTTGAAGAGACAATTTACTGAGCGACGTACCTTGAGATAATCCTCGAATGCGGGGTATCAAACGTCATGCATGTATTGACTAGACTTAAACCTGGTCCATATGACTATTGGTGAGAAGAATCTCAACGATTCGCCCTTAAATTTCCACCCCATGGTAAAAGCTGCATGAAGTGGTGTTCAGCTGAAACGTCCAAAAAGGACAGGAAAAAAACTAAAAACTTTTTGAATGTTACTATAAAACACATCAAACAACTGACCTCAGCATACTTGAGACATCAGGCCTTCGTAGCACTTATCTTTGTATTCTTTGTGCTTGACAACGTCATATAGAAGGTTAAGGTCCCTACAAACAATATATCAGGGCAGATCAGGAAGCCTTATATACAGAAATCAAAGGTAATATAGGATTTAAGGGCGATGGGCAGCATTCAGCACCAAGGAGCATTACATATCAAGCCAAGAAAGATATCATTTATTAATTTTTTTCTATATTCAACTATTATAAAAGAAAATTGAAATGCATCACTCCTGTTTTGAGAAATTTAACATTGTTGAAATACTTATTGCACATCTTAACAACAAAACTATACACTCCAAGATGCTAAGCTCATCAAGGAGCGTTACATATCTCAAGCCATATCTCAAGCCGGAAGTTCACTATTGCACATCTAGCTTGACAAACACTGTCCAGCATACTACGCCATGCCAGTAGGTACTAGATAGTTAGACGTCAAATGTGTGACTGCTCAAAGCTTCTGCAAAAGTCAGCTGGTGACACTCAGGCAGAACAGCTACACCGCAACCCATTTCAACTGTTCAACACTTTCTTTTATCAGAAAGGTGCTAGCAGGTAATTTCAGCAGAAAAACACGCATGGCTACTAATGGGCTTGCTACACATGGATATCACATGCACATGCACATGCACATGCACATTTGCTCGAGACATACAGTTGACCATAGAGCACATGCAAAGTTGCTGTTATTTTCATCAACTCGTGTTGTTTCTCACAACAAGGAATAAGTTAAAAAACAAGAACAAAGAATTGTTGTTACAGAACAACTATAATTGTCTCGGCAGCAGTGAAAAAGTTGGCACAGAATATAGGCAGATCATATTCTGGTTCTAAAAACATAGCAAAATGCAAAACCTGAATAGAGCATCTTCAGAAGAACAAAATGAGGCCGCTAAACATCATAGCAAAATAATGTGTTTAAGTAAACTTACTTGAACAACCAATTCCTCCATCAGCACAGGTGGCAAATCTACTTAGAGGAAAAGCTTTACACGGAAAATACTATCTTCCAAAAACAAGAAAGTTTCCATTGGTGAAAAAGTCGGATCAATTAATTCTACACATAATTCAAAGACTATCAAATTCGTACACCCATATGGATCCAACATTCCTAAAGTTCTAATAACAAAAGAAGTGAAGCCATAGTACCGATTAAGCACAACCGTCCTCTATCTCAAGGAAATTTCCTCTGACCATCATCTTCTGTAGACTGATTCCTCATAATTTATATATCAAGTGGCAATGATGTTAGACAATCATAACTGCGGTCCCTTGCTCCCTTGAATGCTCAAACTCTGGAGCAACCTTATTTTCGGCACTTCACACGACAACAACTCGATCTCTGTTTTATCATCCAGTGACATCATGGAGCCGAACCTTTCCTAAGGACACGAAGAAGGACAAGCCTTGATTAACCAAACAAACGGCAAATGGAGCAGACGCCCAGAGAGAAAACCAAAAACCCGGCGACAGACATTCACAGTCAAGCATCTCTTACACTTGATTCGGTAATTGACTTGGTAAAATAGGAATTAGAACCATCATATAATTAATGTATATTTTCGTTTATTTCTTTTCTCTTACACTTTAGTATAATAAATAGAGTAGTGAACATGTACAAATCAATATACAGAAATACAAAATTGCAATCTTCCTCTCCATTCTATTTCAATTTCGTTTATTTAATCAATGTATATCTCCGTTCGTTTGTCACGTTTTTTCACCAAAGAACCATCCAGCACAGCGGGAATAGCAGAAGCCCAGAAACCTGAGAGAGGAAAAAAAGTTGAAATGTTCAGATTTCAATTTCAACCACGACAACATAAGAATGAAATCGAGTCTGTGTTTATTCCTTGAATTCCTCCTTTTTCTTTGGCTATTCCTTTTCATCTTCTTCCCACGGATTCGAGGAATTCCAAGACGGAAAAGCTGTTGGTTATCTTTCGCCCAAAAGAACCAAAGAAAAAGGAGAGGAGGGGGGAGGTAGTGGGGTGGCCAAAACGGTTAACAAGAAGACACGATCGAAGCAAAAGACCAATTATCCGGACGCACGATGCTTGTAAAAACGACATGAGCATTCGAAAAATCAACCTTGAAAACAGATCGAGGTTTTCTCCGTAGGGGAAGGGCAAAACAAGGAATTCGCCGTGCCATGTGACTTTGCTTGCGTCGCTTGACGATGCAGCGACGCGACGGGTCCACCCCATGCACCAAAAGAAGGCCGTCGCACGAGATAGAGATGGATGTGAGTTGCGTCGTTGCCTAAATTTAAATTTAATGTTGTCCTGTTGATTAATGCTGCGAAAAATTTTAATCTATGTCGATATCTAAAATTCTTTTTCTTATCACTAAAATCTTAAATTCAGGCATTCTTTAGAAAGTGTACTTTTGTTAGGCCGGCACGAATTCAAGGCATTCTTTAGAAAGTGTACTTTTGTTAGGCCGGCACGAATTCAAGGCATTTTGATGTCATGCTACGTATCATTTAGAGGTATTTTAGCATCTCTCTTCCTCCGAATTTGTATCACTCAGTTCATTCAATTAATCACTATAAATTTCATTCTTTTATATTGTAATTTTCAAGTGACATTTTGAGTTAGGCGATTAATTCCTTGGAGGGTAGGTTAGGATTAGGGCCGTGGTTTGGAATTTTTTAGTATGGAGTAATCATGTCATTATCGGCCATCTTTTTTAGGTTTTTTTTTTTTTTTTGGGTGGTAACAAAAGTTAATTACAATTTTTTTTTTTTGGTTCGCTGAAAAATCCGATCCCCGTTCTATTCCCTCTATGACACGGCATCAACTCCAGACTTAACGTGTCCAACATCTCCATTTCGTACTGGTCTACATTTGTTTGTGCCCAATTCAACGACATAAAAAAAAAAAAAACTGTAGACTCTCAGGTCTGATTTAGTTACTGTTTTGGCAGTTGTAGGTCATTAAATTCGTTAATTCAGTTGATAAAAGTATGTGGTAAAGGTGACCGACTCTATCTTTTATTGTGGCACTTGTTGGATTATACGCGACGTGCGGACCCCTCAAGTGCCACAACTTTGGTCAAAGGGACACTTAAGTGTACACTTAAGTGCCAAAATCGGAGTAAAAGGGATCACTTGAGTGTCACTCCGGCCAAACGCCAACGTGGTGTTTTTCCGGCGAAGCGCGCCGAAAACGACACCGTTTTGCATGTTGACGTGGCCAAAAAGGCGTCGTTTTGGATTAACGTGGAAAAAAATAAAAATAAAAAATTTAATTTAATTTAAAATTAAATTTAAATTTAGTCAAAATATTTAAAAAATAATTAAAAAATTTTAAAAAAGTTTTAATTTTTTTTTAAAAAAAAAAGGCAACGGGGGGGGGGGGGGGGGCGGGCGAGGATCGGCCCTCGGCCCGCCGCTCGGAAGGGGGCCGGCGACGGCGGGGGAGGGTCGGCCGGGGTCGCCGGCCCGGCCGGGGGTCGGCGACCCCGGCCGACCGGGCGGCGAGGGCTCGCGAGCCCTCGCCGCTGGATCTGGGCGAGGGCCGCAAGCCCTTGCCACTGGATTTGGGGGCTCGCGGCCCTCGCCCGGATCCGGCGAGGGTCGGTGGCCCTCGCTCGGCCGGGCCAAGGGCCGCCGACCCTCGCCGGATTTGGGCGAGGGCTCGACCCTCGCCCCGATCGGGGTGAGGGCTCGTGGCCCGCGCCGCCGATCGTCCGGGGTCGCGACCCGGCTAGGGCCCGGCGACCCCGCCGACCCTCCCCCCGTCGTCGCCGACCCTTCCCGGCGGCGGCGGGGCGAGCTCGTGGTGGCGGGCCGAGGGCTCTCGCCCGCCTCCCCCGTTCCCTTTAAAAATATATATATATATATTTTAACTAAATTTAATTTTAAAATTATTATTTTTAAATATTTTAATTAAAATAAATTTTATATTTAATTTAATTAATTTTTTTAATTTTTTTTTACCGCGTCAGCCCAAATTGACGCCGTTTTGGCCACATCAGCGTGCAAAACAACGTCGTTTTGGATGCGCTTCACCGGAAAAACGCCATATTGGCGTTTTGACCGGACTTTGGCCGGAGTGGCACTCAAGTGATCCGTTTTTCTTCGAATGTGGTACTTAAGTGGACCTTTCGTAAATTATGACACTTAAGTATCCCTTTGGCCAAAGTTATGGCTATCTTTTTTAGGTTTTTTTTTTTTGGTGGTAACGAAAGTTAATTACAATTTTGTTTTTTGGTTCGCTGAAAAATCCGATCCCCGTTCTATTCCCTCTATGACACGGCGTCAACTCCAGACTTAACATGTCCAACATCTCCATTTCGTACTAGTCTACATTTGTTTGTGCCCAATTCAACGACATAAAAAAAAAAAAAAAAAAAAAAAAAAAAAAAAAAAAAACTGCAGACTCTCAGGTCTGATTTAGTTACTGTTTCGGTAGTTGTAGGTCATTAAATTCGTTAATTAGGTTGATAAAAGTATGTGGTAAAGGTGACCGAGTCTATCTTTTATCGTGGCACTTGTTGGATTATACGCCTACTGGTGATCTTGCTCCTCAATAGTATTTACTATACAAAGCCTTTCGTATGTCTATGAAATTTTGTACAAGCCTTTCTCAAGCCTCCTAATCATGTAAACGGGCCGTCGCATATGTTCCATGAACGGCAGGCCGAGGGATATTTTTTTTTCTACTCGCTAGCTTCATCGGTTCATTGATCTTTGTTTACTTTTTTTTTTCTTTTTCGGCCATCCACTTACTCATGTGAATATAATTAATGGTCGATATCTTTTTTTACGACAAGAAGAGCACCTTCAAATCAAGTACAATCCTGATGCGTGGAGTATCTTATTCAGGTTGAACACGAGCTAAAATCACACTTATTGAGTGCTTGATAAAGTACTAGTAATGATTTTTTGTTGTTGTTCAGTTTAATAACAAGGTTAGCTTACACTTAGATTGCATTCCTTATTTTCATATGTTAGCATCCGCACACCTCATTTCCCTCGTTCCTAGTTAAATATTTCCCCCCCCCCCCCCCAATAACTAGGGAATATGAGAGGCGAAGGTTGCTGCATATTGAGTGGTTTTCTGAATTTTGTGCACCAAATCATTTCTTCTTTGCTTTTTTGTACTTGTCTCGTATCTAGGTCAACACTAAATAGCACGTCATTCTCATTTAGTCCTCAACCTTTCTAAATAGAGCTTAGAATTATAGCTTTTATTATAATTTACTTGTGCTTATTCCACTGCATCTAAGCACAAATTTGATAAAACAAGAATTTAACGGGTTTGATGATTTGGTTGCACTTATATATATAAACAAAATACCCACGGCTTTCGTCAAATAGAAAATACAAAATTAATACCACAAAAAGTCTCAAATCAATATATTTATGCCACATTTACCTCAAGTTAATTTTTATGTCACAAAACATCCCAAATTAGCATACACATGCGGCATTTATAACAAACTAGTGCGCTCATGCTACATTTATCCCTAAAAAATGAAAGATTTGCCACAATTTGAGGAAAGTAGGGCACAAAAATATCAGTTTGGGGGTATTATGTGGCACACCTAGAATGTTCTATAAAGTTTGTTTGGAGATAATGTAGTATGTTTGTACTTGTTTTGAGTTTTTGGTGTTACCGGGCGAAATTTAAATAAAGCATGTTCAAGATCGAATGAAAAATAAAGTGCAAAACTATTAAAAAACCAAAAATTACATTAAACCCACGCTAAGTATATGAGCCCTTGTTGGAGAAATGAGCCAAATTTGGATAGTTATACAATCGTGGCTAGTTACTTGATCTTTGTTGTAGGGACATAATCCATATATCTTGAAGTTAGTGCTAGAAAAAAGTTTGGCAAGAACTTGGATTGATTTTTCAAAACCTTAAACTAAAGTAAATAAATTGCAGGATTTACCTTATAGCAACGAAAGCATCTGCATTGTTAGATCAGAATTATCAACAATCCTAGATATGATTTCTAATTAACACGCAATTTTTTTTTGTTTTTATTTTTCACTTATTTAGTGAAAATCATGCAATATGCAATGCATGCTATTAATCTAACATGAAATGATATGACATGGTAGTATAACTTAAATTATATGACATGAGTAAAAAAATGCAATAATTAAATATGCAATAAATTAACTAAAATGACCTAATCTTAATGACGGGCAATTTCTAATTAAATTAACAAAAATCACTAAATTTTGACATAATTCAATGACAAATTCTAAATAAGCATAATTTGTTCTAATATGCATAAAAAGATGAATTAATTTTACAAACATATGCATAATAAAAATTTCAAAATTAATAATTGCCAAATAATTAAACATGGTATCCAAATTAAAAACTAGCAACCTAAATTAATTTATTTGATTTTTTTAAAAATTCGAAATAAAATTCCTATTATTAACGTGCTGGATAATCCTAAAACAATGAATATTCTAAACGAATCTAATCTAACTCAGATTTTTTCTTTTCTTTAAAGCAATCAAAATAAGACATCAAGATTAGCACGCAACAAATCAGGCAAGAATCATCCATGTCCATTTTGGAATAAATTGACGAATCATATCTCATGCATGAGATCGGATTGGCCAATTTCAAATAAAATCGCGAATCGTATCTCGAGCGTGAGATCGGATTAGCGATTTTTCTCCGTGTGATTGCGAGTCGTATTTCGAGCGTGAAATCGGACTGTCAATCGTATCCACGTTATAAAATTAGGAAAATTTCCTAATTCACGAGAATGCAAAAGATTTCTTTTGGACACGATAATATCAACTAAACATTCAAACATGGTCGCAATCTACGAATTACGCATAGGATATATGAAACTGAATTAAGCAAGATTCTTACCTAATTTGCGGTATGGCTCAGATATTTTTTCTGAATTTGGACGGACAGTAGACCATGAGAATCACAATGAGGAATGTCTGACGATGGCTCGTGGTGGCTGTTCACAACGTTGCTCCGCAAGGATGATCAGGATGATCACATGTCTTTTGAACGCGGCGAAAGCAAGTTGCTAAACTTCATGCGGTATGCAATTACATGGGAGATTTGAAGTGGACAAACACACTGGGAAACAAAGAGGCACCACAACAGGTGGTGTTCCACTAATATGAACCAAGACCAAAGGATTAGTCAACTCTCGCTGACTACACTGACTTTCACGAAGATGCTCACGGATCAACGTGGGTGGATTGTCAGAAGATCACGGCTTGACCAGGAGATAGAAGCGGCAATGGGAGGAACTCGGCACAGCGGGAGCTTCGACCATTGAAAGGAACCGTAAACGCTTCGTAGAGGTAATCAGCAGGAGGATGTGTTGCAGGCGCAAGGGACAAAGCCAGCCTTCTCGACTTGGACGAGCGTGCTTCCTTTTCCCTTTGTAAAATCGTTCGTCTCTTTCTCTCTAATTGAAGCCGTCTCTCCCGATTTTTGTGTGCGCTGTGCTATGGCCGTATGTATCAATATGTGGCCTCTTTCTTTCTTCTCCGTACGCGGCTCTTATATAGGTGAATAACTTTGATTTTCGTGGATTATTTCACTTCCTTTCTCAGCTCATGCACGAAATCTCCTTTGATTATGAAATATTTCTTGTCTTGAGACATAGAATATATCGCTCAAAATATCCCCACGTGTGATATTCTTCTTGATATTTCATGTTCAATCTTCTGTAATATATCGCCTAATGTGAATATATGAAATAATTACCAATATTGGAAGAATAATATGAATCCTTTCTGAAAATACCGAATTGTCAACTCGTAAAGGTGAAGCTCATCCGCCCGCTGATCAAATGCAAAAGTGATAAAAGAATAATGTAAAATGCTTCTAAACTATATGTTATGCAATTAAATAATTTTTTTAGGGATAAAATTAACCTTTAATTTTCTATGCACTAAATAAATAAACGGGTCGCCAAAATTTAGGTGTCAACAGCTGCCCCTCTTTGAAGGTGAGCTCGAAGAGGTTGCCTTCAAAGACAAATTGAGACCTAAATTTTGATCATGCATGCACTGAATGATTTTTTTGTTGGAAAATGAATTCCATTTTTTAATACAACTTATATGATGCATGGAAATGCTAATGCAAATGATAAATGAACCTACCTGGAATAACTTACCTTCGAGGAGGATAGAGTAATTCGAGGTAGTGGGTGTTACTTGTCCAGGACCCGTATCATTCTACGGTCGCCTAGAATAGTAACATGATTTTGTGAAGATGCTGCTTTCCTAGGACCCGTACCATTCTACGGTCGCCCAGTATGGCAGAAAGAAGCTGCTTTCTCGGGACCCGTACCATTCTATGGTCGCCCAATACGGCAGAAAGGTTTTGTAAGGAACTACTTTCCCAGGACTCGTACCATTCTACGGTCGCCCAGTATGGCAGAAAGGTTTTGTCTAGGACCCGTACCATTCTACGGTCGCTTAAACAGAGGTTTTGCTTGGCTAGGACCCGAACCATTCTTCGGTCGCCTAGCCTTGCGATAGAAATCATCCGACCAGGACCCGAACCATTCTTCGGTCGCCTTAATCAGATTGAATCTGGAGGAAAAATCTTTGGGGGACAACTCCATTGAGTGTCGGTGTAAAGGACTCTGGGCTACGAAAGCACGCCAGGTCAAGAACTCCGAGCTATGAAAGCACGCCAGGTAAAAACTGATATGCATTCATCAAAGGATACCAATTTGAGATTTTTCAGGGTTCAAAATGACTTTACCATTTTGCATCACCCAAATTTCAAAATTTAATCATGGATTTCTTAGAAATGCTAAATACTACTTTGGGATTTTTCGTGATATTAACCCTTATTTAATGTCGAAAAAGTGATTGTCTATGGACAAGCAAAAAGAACCTCGATTGTTTATATTAATAAATAGCTTATAGTCATCACTATTCACTGCTTGGGCCGGATAATCTATTATCGGATCACCTTATCTGTCACGCCATTGATTGATTAATGTGTATTGCATATGATCACCTCTTGTTTGAAGTCCAAGGTATTGTTTTGGGGTAGCTCGGTCCATTTCAAGCGTCGCTAATGATCTATTTCGGGTAAACGGTTGACATCGGAGCATGATCTTCCGACCGTTGGGTTTGTGTCCGAAAACGTTCTTCCAATCTTGTTGTTCCTTCGATCTTTGTCGCAACTTTTCGAGTGCCCCAAGGAGTTAGACACGCTTACGACCACTTCAAACTAGGTGATGGGTCACAACCGTGCGACAGTGTCGTGTGGAAGGGTAAAAGGAGACCTACAAGGAAAGAAGCCAAAAGGGGAATACCTTCATGGGGGCCATGTACAGGCCAGATTAGGTCATGGGTTGTTTTATTAATTGCATTAGCCCCCATGCTAATAAAATCACACAAAGAAACAAGTCGATTTTCTTTTTTTTGTCGGTCCTATTCTAATTCTACTCTAGCACTCATTTTCAAACTTTTGCCCTGCCTCTTTGCAGAGCGTGGGAGTCGAAACTCACTCCTGAAATGAAATCTTCCCCATCTCAATCCCCCCCATATCAATCCTCCATGAGAATGTGATGATTTGAACCCTCCACCCCCCTTCCAAGTTAGAAGGGTGGCCACTGGAGCGAACCCCCAGTGGTTAAAACAAGTCGATTTTAAAGCAGAACAAACTCTCAAAATTTAGCAACGAAATTGATCCAAATGCATGTCACGAGCAAATCTTAATTGGTCACACACGCCACATCGACCGTTTAATCTTTCGCTCAAAACAACTTTATAATTCCTTTAACGTGCCTCACTCACCGGACTAAATCCATCCTGTCCAAAAGCTCAGATTGCAGCACCCTCGACATCCCTACACGCGCCCCTCCACCAACAGTGGCAGCAACTTGGCGACTCCATAACCTTTTTCTGCAGAAAGTAAGGAGCCAACAAATTCTCCCTTCAAAAACCACGGCTATTTCTATGAATGCGGATGCCGCAGAGGTAATGGGAAAAAGAATGTACTTTAATTAGATTTTACTCAGCCTCTCGAGTAGAAGGGTTTCGACGACGGTCTTTACGTAGGCATTGAAGCACTCTCTGCAGGAATTAGGCATGACATAAGACTCATGGAGCCTCCGAACGTCATCGGTGCGGCGACACATGGAGCTGGAGATGACAACTTGGGCCGCTCCAAGCTACACATGGCCAGTATGGTGTGGGTCGCCGCTCTAGCGATTTCTTTGAATGCATCAACTCTTGCAGGAGCGGCAACGAATGAGAAACTACAATTAAAAGACAAGAATGAAGAGAGTACAATATTCAGTCTTCAAAAATTGAAATAATAAGATGGTCGGAGTAAGTAAAGATGATCAGATCCGAGCAATTAAATGACAACAGAATGATACCCATGACGGTTTGAGGTTTTTTACTCCTATCATATTACACATGCTGTTTTGTTAGTAATATTTTCTTACACATTCAGGTAAAGTAAGATATACCAACTGAAATAGAATGCGCAATTGGTCATTATTGACACTCGAATTTTGTCGACCTTTTGGGTATTTGCAAATTTTGCAAAAATATAAAAATTTATAAAAAGATAAAATAAAAATAATAAATAAAGTAATAGTAATAAAAGATGCATGAAAGAAAGAGAAAAAAATAATGAAAATGAAAAAATGAAATGAAAGTTGAACAAGAAAATTAGACAGAAAATATAATCAAGCCCCGAAGTAGCAACCCCATGAGCTACAATCAAATTGAATCCAGTTCTTGTCTAAAATAGCAATCTACCAAAACTAAACTATAATCAAGTACTCACTAACATCTCCAAACTACATAAATATCAATTAAGAGACACTAAGCTAAATCTAATATTAAGATCTAACTATTTAATTGAGACTTAATCAAGGCCTAGTGCGGCACTGTGATTTTTCACTTTCCTGATTTTAGGAAGGGTTTTGCAAGTAAAAAAATCTCAATTGTTTTCTTCTCTATTTTCTCTTTATATATTTGTGTTTCTAATGTTCCAAGCCACCCTTTTTCCTAGTCACTCTTGAGTACTTGTCTCTGCGAGGTCCGGAACTGATGGCCAACAACATCTTCTTGTGGGAGGGTTTAGAGCTAACAGCCAGCATCTCTAAATTAAGACACATCTACCTCAAGCTTTCTGCCAGTTGAGAACTGGTATCCATATCTCCAGAAGTGTTGCACAGGATCTGAAGTCTCTGATGTTTAACATTCCACAATGAAGGAAGCACTTCACTTCTGATTTCTTTTGGAAGAACTAATGCCTAGATATATAAAAAGAAAAATAGCAAGATTTCAATTCTTAGTTCACATTAACATGAAAATACTCAATACAAAATACCGATTTGGAAAAATGTTACTTACCTCGACTTCATTACAATCTAGTGTTAGCAAGTCACAATGGCCAAAATAACTCAAGAACTTGGCCGCCTTGAGATAGCTCCTCCTCTTGTTGTTGACTCTGAAATCCACCTCTAGTCTCGCATTGGCTAATCTTGTTGAATCTCGTGGACCTATGACTATGATGTTGGGGCCATTGTATTGGAATGACACCAGATTAGGAGTTTGGGTCTTTACTTTTATCAGGAGTTGAATTCAGTCAAGGCGAGGTGCTTGAGATTTTTGTGAGTTATCCTGATGTGCTTGGCGGAACGGCTCCCCTTGAGCCTCAAGGTCTCTAGGAGACGAAGCCGTGAGATGACTTCTCTGATTGTCTTGATTAAGAGCATGCACAAATCCAGCGCAAGCTCCCTCAGGTTTCGAGCACCATGTACTTGGAGATTCGACAACTGCCCATCTGGGAAGGCCATGACAAATATCGATGTGTAGCTGAAGGATACGAGGTTCGGGGCTGAAATCGAAATACTGATTTGGAAAACATTTACTTACCTTGACTTCCTTACAAATCAGTGTTAGCGAGTCGCAACGGCCAAAATACCTTAGGAACTTGGCCGCCTTGAGATAGCTCCTCCTCTTGTTGCGGACTCCGAAATCCACCTCCAGTCTCGCATTGGCCAATGTTGTCGAATCTTGTGGACCAATGACCAGGATGTTGGGGCCCTCATATTGGAATGACACGAGATTAGGAGTTTGGGTCTTTACTCTTATCAGAGACTTGAATCCAGTCAAGGCGAGGGTCTTGAATCCAGTCAAGGCGAGGTGCTTGAGTTTCTTGTGAGTTATCCTGATACGCTCGGCGGACGGGCTCCCCTCGAGCCTCAAGGTCTCTAAGAGGTGAAGCTGAGATACCGCTTTTCTGATGGTCCCCATTTCGACCATGCACAGATCCAGAGCAAGCTCCCTCAGATTTCTAGTGCCATGTACTTGGAGAGCTGACAACTCCTCATCCAGGTAGGCCATGGTGAAACCCGATGTGTAGCTAAAGGATATGAGGTTTGGGGCTGATATTGAAATCGAAAGGTTTTCCTTGTCGAACATGGCCGATGCCTCAAAATTCTTGAGCTTCGGTCCACAGATGAGGAGGTTCTTGGAGCGGGAGCAGTCGATCAGCTCCACGCGCCGGAGTGCCAAGCAGCTCAGCATTAGCTCGTTAGAGAATTCTTCGCTCTTTTGAACTCTGTGTAGGACCAGTTCTTCCAAGCGAGGCAGCCTCGTCTTGACGCCCTGCATTGAGAGATGGCTCACGTGGAGGACAGAGATGGTGTCAGACACCAAGTCGGGGCATATTTGCATGTACCATCTTCTGTCGGGATAGTTGACGATGCGGCCAAGACTAAGGCGTCGGAGATTGAGACTCGAGGCGATATCTATCCACTTGGGTACTATGGGATTCAACTTGTTGCCTCTCGAGAAGATGAACAAACTCATCGAGTTGATGCTGAGGTTGAGCTCATGGCGCCGCGTGATGCAACGATCGATATATTCTAGAAAAGTATCGTGCCCATCAACGTCTTTGCTCCTGAAGGTTTTTTCATCAAATTCTAGAGCGGGAAGAGTGTTAAAAGCGCGGTTCCAATCCTTGGAGAGGGTGTCCATTTGTGTTGCATCCCTGGGAGACAATCTTGACATGATTTCCTGAATCATCGATCGAGGCAACTAAAGAGCACGGCCTTTGGAGATCTCCGCCATCATCGTCAACAAAACTTTCTGCAGTAAAACAAAAAACGATTGGATTTATGTGACAGCAAAACCGTACACAGTGAAATCCTAAAGCGCAACAAGAATAGGCCAAAAGAAACACTAGCGTCACCCTTGATCGTACACTAATAACAGTCACACGATGCCCGGGAAGAGCCGTTAAATTTATTGAAAACCAACGAATTACGAACTGATTTATCGAGACTACAGAGCACCGCACGCCTCTTATACAAAACGCCGAAAAGATTTCCAATGACAGGATCAGTCAACTTCTTCCGGAGGCTGACTTTATAGGAACAATAAACCATGGAGGATGGGGTAAGCCAAGTCACCTTCAACTGCGTTGCTTTCCCCTTTCTCTTCAGTTGAAACGAGAACGCACAAGACAATGGCTCTTCTACTCCTCCTTGGCACTTCAAGAGTGTAAGCACAGGGGAATAGCGGGGATTGTAATGCCGAGAGCAAACTCGTTAGTTTCCTAGATCTCTCACCCAGTCCTAACAGGGCTCAGGATAAGGAAAAGTGGAGATTAGCAAATCCGAATTATGTTCTCGTTGGAAACAATTGTTGGAAAACCATGCGCAATCTTTATCCCCCTCAAGTTGAACAACTGATACAAGTATACCACTTCCTTAATAAATTATTTTCTATGACTTCACCATAACATTGTTTCATTCGGTAGTTGCTTTTATAAATTAAATTCACTCAAATGAAAAATCAGGATAAAATTGACAATAAAAAACTAAGAAGATATATCTAGTTCTGAATATGGCTTATCCAGTGCTTAGTTTAAATATAGCTTACGGAAAAGGTATCTAACAATATATCTCATCATCAGATTACTTACTCGCGAGTTACAAATTATGGATATTACTTGCATATCACCTTAGTTAAAGATAAATACTTATGATTTTCAGATTTGTTCCTCTGATCAAGGATGACCCAAAACATAACCCAATCATATCAAGTGTGGCAATAATCGAAGAAAATAAGAACCGAGAAACCCTCGGCATCTCATTCTATGGATGCTTTCCAAACCACTCATCAATCACTTTTCCTCCTGAGATCTCGCTTACGTAACTCAATTTACAGCTTGCGCTAAAAGAGACATTAATCTGGATATTAATAGTGTCACGAACAAGGCCTGCTTCTACGGACACAATGCTAGCTCTGACTGAAGAAGAAGGTAGAATGGTACGCAAGACTAGCGTGAGATGGTACCACGGCCAAAACTTCATCTGCTTCAGGGAATTTCGAAAGACGATTCTCAAAGTAGTTGACCCCACTATGAGAAGTTAAAGTAAATTGGAACCTCTGAATCTAGTGCTCGTTTTACAATTTATCAGTGACCATTATGATATAGCGGTACTCTTACTCTACATTTTATCTGCAATGAACGTGTTTGTTTAAATTTGAAGTATGGGCATCTTTTTCTGTTGGTTTGCTGCAATTCATCTTTTCTTACATAATATGAATTTGCAGGATGCAGTGCTTCCAATGTCTGCAGCTGTGATGGCTCTACCTCCTCTATCTGCTCGTGGTGATTTGGGTGTCCTTTCCACCACTACTGCTAGATGTGCTCCTTTCTTGTTGAAATCTTTATCCAAATGGGACCTCAGGGTGCTATTGGTGCGACAAAGCTTCTTAGACCCTTCTCAGAAGTCATTGACTCACTGGAACTAAAAGATCCTTTTATAAGGAATTGGGTGGACCTTCTTGCCTTTCTTCTTGCTGGGGTGAAATCTAATGGTATACTCTCAGCAGAGATGGTAACGATGATGTCTTTAAATATTGAAAAGCTCCTAAGATTGGTCATTGTTATCCTTGGGATGTCCATATTCTCTTTCACGAACTTATTTGATACATGTTCAGCTTGTGTAACTAATTCCGTGTGAATAACTGATTCCTGTTGTAACAGTATATGAAATGATTGGCCCTTGTCCTCTTTTGAGAGTATTTTCTGGTATTTATATATATTATGGTCGATTGATTTGCAAACTTTGAAACCTTAAAGCATGCACCATGTTGCTCAGTAATTTAAATCTTTAGCCACTTGATAAAATTTAAGAAGTTCAGTATCTGTCATTGAATAATTTAGGAGGATAGTTAATCATTTAGAGATTTTATATTCTACCACATTATGCAGTGTTGTGAGTTGCTTTCAGATCTTGTTTATTATCTTGCAGAAACTACAACTCTAGCAACTTCTTTAGTAAATAAACGATGGGGGTGGTCACCTCTCTCTTGTAAAGACCACTGCAGGTGCGCATTGGCTTTTGCCACCGCCAGTTTGCCATGGCCGGCTGATCCCCCGACCCTAGGATTGTGCCACCGCTTGCCCTATAATGACCCGGGTCCCACTGTGTGATATTGTCCGTTTTGTACACTGAGTCCTCATGGCTTTAAAATACCTCACATAGGTTAGAGGGGCCCAAGCCATTATAAACTAGCCCAGAACTCCCTTCCTAGGCGATGCCCTCCCTAGGCGATGTGGGACAGGGACCCTTTCCTTGCGCATGTTCGGGGACCGAGGCGCGGACGCACCGCCATCCCTCCTCCCTGCGCACCGCCGCTTAGGCCGTCACACTCTCCCTCCTTGGGAGCACAGCACCGTCGCTGTGGCCCCACACGCGGTCGAGAGTCGACTCTGAAACCATTTGTAATGACTTGGGCCCCACTGTGTGATATTGTCCGTTTTGGACATTGAATCCTCATGGATTTAAAACGCGTCACACAGGTTAGAGGGGCTCAAGCAATTATAAACTGGCCCAAGACTCCCTCCCTAGGTGATGTGGGATAGGGACTCCTTCCTTGCGCACGTCCGGGGACCGAGGCGCGGACACACCGCCATCCCTCCTCCCCGCGCACCGCCACTCGGGCCGTCACATGCCCTGCCTCTGTTCCTACCAATTTGCTTCTGTATGTCGCTTCGTTGCAGAGGTGTGCGCGACGTAGGGGAAGAAGAAGACCAATGCACAGGTCGGGCTAGAGGGTGCAGGAGATGGGCCTACTTGCGCAAGGGAAAAGAAAGAGAAAAAAAGGTGGGCTGGGTCTAGTTGAGAAAAGAAATAGGGGGCCGGGTTGACCCGGCTCGAGAATCCGGCTTTGTCTTTTCTAATTTTTTTTATTTTTTGTTTTTATAACTAACTCTTTTTTTTAATTTTTAATTAAACTATTTTTTATATTTACTATAAATTCTAGTTCTATTAATGCAAATGCTCCAAATGCCTATGTGCTATGCATTTTTAATGATTTAAATTGTTTTAGGAATTACAAATTAATCCCTAATTTTTTATGCAATTAAACCCTAAAGTGATAGCTAAAAATTATGTGCCAACAAACAATTATTTAAAAAATAATAATTTTCAAATAATTCATTTTTTGCAAAACAAATGAACTATTAATATTGCTTTACCAAAAAAAAAAAAACTTTACCAAAAATGAACTATTAATATTGTGTACAATATGAAAACCAGTAGCTACATGTGTGATTTGTTTGTTTTGTGTGACATCATGAAATTTAAGCCCTTGAAGAGATGAGTGAAGGTGAATTTCGTAAATGCATTGTTGGTTAATCCCACTCGGAATTGATCACTTTTGAAATACTGATCTTGAGAGGAAAGGCTAATGAGGACATAACTTGTATGACTAAAGGACTTGACTTGGGAAAACGACTTGACCGTGAGACTTGCATGAGGACGATCTTGTAGATAGGCATGCTGATTCTAAGGATGACTAGAAGTCAATTTGCAGACAGAACATAATGGAACGATGGGTGATTCCGTTTACCGTTATCGAGTCCGCGACAACCCTATGTTGATCCTCAGTGGTCGTGTACTTTGAAATAAGAATCTATCCTCCGTATTTCATGCAGTTAAGGACGTCCATGCGTCGAGATGTCTTGAACGTGGTTTGGCACTAGTCGGTCACGTGTGAATCCTTACAGCCACCTGTCAGTCTGAGTTGTACCTGAAATGGCATTAGGCGAAGTTGACATGGCAAGAGAACTTAGGATTGGACTTTGAATTATTGAGAATGTCCAAGACGGACTTCGAATGAAGCTACATCAAACAGTCGACATAGTCAGTTAAGTCGAGTAATTGGAAAAGGGATTTTCGGACCGAGGAAGCAAGCCCGTGAGGACGTGGGCCGGGCCAAGTCAGTGTGGGCCTTAGGCCCAAGGTGGACAGCCACCACGGTGGGCCTAAGGAAATCAAATGAGCCCATTGGGCCTAAACCAATTATTCATATTTCAAAGCTCATGGTCCAACTTTGAGCCCAATCAAGCAAGCCCATTTATTAGGCCCATCCACCAATTTCAGCCCAAGGACAAAATGGTAATTGTGCAATGTGAAATGACCAAATTGCCCCCTAGTTGTAGGGAGAAAAAGGCTATAGAAGAGAGAGAAGATGATGTCATCATGCATGGGGAATTGAAGTAGCCATTTAATGGCCTTAATGAGATGTGCTCTCAGCCCTCACTTCACTCTCTCTCTTCCCCATTCGGCCTCAAAACGGACGAGCTCCTCTCTCCCTTGTTCTCCCTCTCTTCTAGTTTCTGCTCCAGCTGACCCTTCGGTGAAGAATCGAGTCAAAAGTGGTCTTTCCGGATGAATCAGCCAACGAGCCACCTATGACCATGACCAGGAGAGACATACCATTCCAACGAGCCTGATTTCGTCCCGAACGAAGCTGCCGTCCGTCCTGTAGGGCCGTCGCAAGATGCCGGTCATCGGTCCGCTTGCAGCCTGCACTATTTCGCGTTTTTTTTTTTTTTCATTTTTCTCCCATTCCAACCATTCATTTGCTTGTTCCATCCACCCACAAGATCCCTAAGACCCCCGGGAGCCACTGATTGTTGACCAACCCCCTCGCCGGAGCTCTAGCCAAGCCGTTCAACTCAATTTCTCCTTCGGCAGGGCTGTTTTTCAATGTTTTCAGAGGGAGTCCGAGCTGTGGTTGCTGTGTTGAGCTTGGGATTGCCTTAAATTATTGCGGTAAAGGTCCGGGTGCATAGCCAGCATCGTTGCCACTGTGTCGGTGCCTCTGGCCCGCTTAACGGGTGAGTTTATATCCTAATCCTTCGATTAGTGCCTAAACTTGCTTAGGGTTGGTTTAGTTAGATTTAATTATAGTTTAAGTGATTTAATTAAGTTGTATTAGTCTTAAGTTATGTGGTTAGATTAATGGCTAAGATTAGTTTAGCTTAATTTTACTTTATTAGCTTAATGATGCTTATGTGGTTAATTAAGCATGTTTATCTTAATTGATTGGTTTCCTTAATTTAATTATTGTTTTAATGATTTCTAAATTTAATTTATGGTTTATTAAATTCTGAAAATTTACTGTTCATGCGACACTATTAATAAATTATTGTTCACGTGCACTGTTCACGAGTATTGTTCACCGAGTACTGTTCACATGCATTGTTCATCCAGAATGCGAAAAGTGTCTAAAATTCATGTGTATTGATTATATGAAGTGATTGGATGTGTTATTGCATAAACATCTGCATGAAATGTATGTTTTTCACAAAAAGGGGAAAAAGGGTTGTTTGAGGGACATGGGAGATGGATCGCTTTTATAAAAAAAGTGAATTGTGTTGAGAAAACCAATCAGTTGTGAGCTGGTAAAGAACTAAGTGTTACGCGATACTAAAACTTTGTGTGAGCCACCTCTAGTACCTTGTACCGTTGTTTATTGTAGTCAAGGTTTAAGTGCTACATGGTGACTTAAGTTATATGGGAGCCACCTCCAAAAGCCTCGTAGTATTGTCATGCATAGTATAGGGGCTAAGTGCTACATGATAGTGAGACTTTGTGTGAGTTACCTCTAGAACATTATACTAGTGCCTTTTATGGCCAAGAACTAAGTGCTACACGACAGCATGATTGCGTGGGAGCCACCTCTAGTAACTTGAGCTATTGCTTATCATAGTCGAGAACTAAGTGCTACATGATAGTATGACTGCATGGGAGCCACTTCTAGTAACTTGAATTATGACTGATTGAGGATAAGGACTAAGTGCCACACGATATCGAAACTTCATGAGGAGAGGGCACCTCTAGAACCTTGAGCCTAGTATTAAGCATTGAGTCAGATTATTGAGTGAGATAGTTGGGCCTTATTATGGGTAAAATTTTGTGGCATGGAATGTGACGTTTATAACGATTTTATCTTATAATCGGGACCCGTGTGATAGATTGATGTGTGATAGGTGGCGCACTAAAGTGCAAGAATGCACGAGAATCATTGTATTGTTGATTTCAATCATACATGAGTCGAACACATTGTTTATGGCACGCACGCATGAATCGATAACGTGCAGGGTGTGGCAATGGCCAGGTGAAATCGCTTGTGACGCGACTCGTATGTAATTAATGAAGTGCACCATCTAATGGCCATGTGCCTTGCGTGTATCGTACTGAGTTATAATGTGTAGGGTATGGCATACCAGGTAAGGTTGCATGTGAACTGACTATTGATTGTTGGTTATTAGTCGTGGTTTGTTTGAGGGGAGGTTTTAGAGAGATACCCGTGTTGAGTTGGCGTACTAACCGGGGCTTAGGGTGGAACTCGCTGAGATTTATATCTCACTGATTATTGAATAACCATTTTCAGGTCTCTAGTGTGAAGAGCCATAAGCTTGAAGCAGAAGGGTTAGGAGCATAGGTGGCTTAGTAGTTCTTTATGACAGACCTTATGTATAAGTTTGAAGTGTTTATAAAAGTGTATTTGATTTGAAATTGGTTATCCTGCTTTTTTATCCCATGTATGTCGTTGTCAGGGAATTAGTTAATTCGCTTCAGCGTGTGCAATAAAATAAAAAGGGTCAGTGACAAGTTATGAGAATGTCGCGAAATTCTATCGACCACCGAGGGTTGTGCGCGCGCTCGAGGTTTAGAGCGTGACATTTTGCATTATATATAGATGTGTTAAAATGAGTCTTAAACTAATATATGACCCATTTAAATCATAAATGTGTAATATATGAGACATTTATATTTTTAGAAGACTAGTTAAATGGGTTTAAAAGTTGAAAATTAATATAAACATGTCTTAAATGGGTGGGACTTAGAAGCTAGAACCCATTTCCAATTCAAGCCTTGCACTCTCTCTTTCCCTTTTTAACTTTATAAAAATATTTTTATAAAAATTGAAATTATAATTACTTTTTTTATTTCTTTTTTCTTTCCTTTGTTTTCTTTTCCTTTCTTCTTCCTCCTTAGTCCTTCCTTAGCTAGTGTTTGGCACAACGACAACCCGTGATCAACTAGGTGAGGCTCGAGCTTGCCGGCCTCAGATGAGCTCAAGATCGCCAATGACTAGCGAGACTTGACTCTTGCTGATCTAGCAAGACTCAAGCTTACTGGCATCAAGCGAGCTTGAGCTCGCAAATCTGGTGAGGCAAAAGCCTCACTAATGACTGGTGAGGCTTGAGCAAGGCTTGAACCTTGAGCTCGCTTATGGCTAGTTGCCGGCTTACTGTAAGCGGTCGGCCAAAGAAGAAGAAAAAGAAAAAAGAAAAATATGAAAATTCGATTTTTAAAAAAATAAAAAAAAAAATAGATTTTTCAAAAAATAAAACTAATTTAAAATTCTATTTTTAATATAAAAATATTAAATAGGAGTCAAGGAAAATTTAATCATATTTTTCTTACCAAATGGCAAAAAATATTTTTAATTTATTTTTAAATTTCAAGCAAAACCAAAAAAAAAATATTGTAATTTTCCTAAAAAATATTGTATTTTTGCTAAAAAATATTTCTTGGAAAATATTAAGGAAACATTTTTTTTTTAAAATTGCACACTATTTTATATTGCATGAAAGTGTTTTATCAATACCATTTTTTTTTTTTTTTTAGATATCATAGTAAATAAGCTTTCTTAGGTTTACTTAAATGGGTTGGGTTGGGTAAGGTTGGGTCGGGAATGGGTCAAAATTTTTATAGTAGGATAAATTGATCATAAACGTGTTAAATAGGTCGATTTGAGTTGAATCATTTGTGATTGACCCAAACTCGAGCTGACCCAACTTGCTTGATAGATCTAGTTATGTACAAAAACAAGCATGCCACTGAGTCTATTAGTCCTTAAGAAACCATATCCCAAAAGATTTAAATCTCAATTATTCATCTAAAACTTTCGAAATTTCTACATGTGAGTGATATCATCACCCATAAAATTGAGTTTAAGGGCATTTCTATAACTACTTTAAATTAAATGGAGCAAATAGTCAATTTCTAAGTCTTGAGAGTATTTTAAATTATTTTTTGAACCTATGGTTATTTTGGTTACTGTCATGAGATTGGCCCGAGGTGGACCGAGCCAGCTGTGGCGAGGGACGAAATACGTTATTTCTTATGTTAAAGATAATTTTGATATTTCTTTTTGGTTATCTAAATCTCTCGAAATTGTACACATATTACATGTGGATTGTATGTAAATTGCCATTTGATTGTGCATAATCTTGATTTAAATATTATCTTAAAATGGTAATCTAACAAAAATTATAAATAAGATGGTGTATATACATCAAAATATGTACAAATTTCATATTTCTTTTTTCCATTTTTACTATTTTTAACTTGTTACGGATGTTCAACACTTTCTATAAGATATTTTCATGTGCTAAAGATAATTATGATATTTTGTATAAATTATTCATGTCTTTTAAGATTGTATGTATATTGCACATATATTGCCATTTGATTATGCATAATCTTAATTGACATATGATCGTAAAATAGTTATCTAATAAAGTCATAAATATATTGTATTCTTCATTACTATATACATTGAAATATATACAAATTTCATTTGCCATCCTTCTTCACGTGGGCATTGAGCCTTCTTGTTTCCTTGGTAAAGATCTCATCCATGGGCTTAGCACTTCCACAAGCATTGGCTGAGCTCTTAGGAGATGGGGATAGCAACATGAGGATCATGAGGGAAAGGGTGAGCACAGACTTGATCCCCACCGTCGAGATCGCGAAGATCGCCTTCTTGATTGAATCGAGTGGAAGGCAATTTTTTTTGTAGGAGAAGGTTTGGAGAGTTTTTTCCTTTGGATGGTGATGTTGCACGTATATTTAAAGACCAACATTAGATGAAGAAGAAGCGGTTGGGGAATTCTCTGATGCAATTGATTTTAGTTCAACAAAAATCGCCTTTCGCTCGATTCGATCAAGAAGGCGATCTTCACAATGTTGATAGCTGGGATCAAGTCCGCGCTTGCCCTTTCCCTTGCAATTCTTGTGTTGTTGTCTCGATGTCCAAAGAGCTTGGCTAGCATTCGTGGAAGTGTTGAGCCCATTGATGAGATCTTTAGTCAAGAAACGAGAAAGCTCGATGTCTACATGAAGAAGGTTGGCAGTGGGGCTGGTGGTGGGGGTGGCGATGGCGGGGTGGTGGTGGCGCTAGTTACGCAGTTGGTGGTATTGTCTATCTAGTACATGTGGGTGTCGGTGGGCATAAGCCTAGCAACGAGACTCAAACGTCCTCAACCATCGAACCTCGCCCATCGTCGCTTGCCTCAATCGTTTGGGTGAGGTTTGATGGTTGAGGACCTTTCGGTCCTATTGCTAGGCTTATGCCTACTGGTACCCACATGTGCTAGATATACAATACTACCACCTGCGTAACTAGCGTCGCCACCACTGCCATCGCCATTGCCATCGCCACCCCCACTGCCACCCTTCTTCACGTGGATGTCAAGCTTTCTTATTTCTTGGCTAAAGGTCTCATTTGTAGGTTCAATACGTCCAAGAGTGCTAGCTGAACTCTCAAGAGATGAAGACAGTAATAGGAGGATCGAGAGGGAAAGGGTGAGCATAAACTTGATCTCGCCATCGAGATCACGGAGATCGTCTTCTTGATCAAATCGGGCGAAGGCGATATTTCTCATAGGATAACGTCTGAAGGGTTTTTGTCTTTGGATGGTGATGTTGCACATATATTTAAAGACCAACGTTATATGAGGAAGAAGTAGTTGGGGAATTCTTCGATGCAATTGACTTTAGTTGGACAAACGTTAGACAAGATTCTCCAATGCACGTATATTTTTGGCAAGGGTTGGCAATCGAGGTCCAGACACGTTGGCTACTAAAGGAAGCCCTTCAATCACGACCTTGCTTCCTAGTTCTCGATCCCTCTCACTCTCTCGATTTCTCTCCCTAGTCCCTGAACCTCCCCAAAATCACCACTTTTAAGCTCACCTAACAAGTGCGCATGGCCCTGCCACTGACAGCTTGTCGTGCCAGCCTGCCCCTGGCTGGACATCCTACTTGACGGTCTCTATTGCTTTACCTGTCCTTTGTGTCCTTCCTTTAGTGAGCGTGAGGGGAGAGAGGAGGAAAGGGGAAGGAGACTGGGTCGGGGGAAGAAGGAAAATAGAGGAAGTAGGGCCAAGCCTAGGTGAGAAGAAAAAGGAGGAAGAATTATAAATTATAAATTATTGATAACCTTTTGATAGCCTTATAGGATGGTGAGTATCTCATAAATGCCTTAAGCTTGATGTCCACATCATATTGCCTAGTGATAGATTGCAGGATTGGAAATGATGAAGAAGTTGTTGACAAGAAAACCCAAGGATTTTTTTTTTTTTCAAATTAAGACCCCAAAACGCAACCTAATTATTCAACAAAAGCAAGCAAATCACAACTTAAGAAAGCAATATAAAAGAATCACAATTAGTTGATCCAAGAAAGTAATGAAGAATGAGTAAAAAAGTATAGTATGGTAATGTAACCCGACATGAGTTGGATAAAGAATATGACATGGCTCTATTATCAAGCCTTGACATAGCAACCTCATGAGCTATAATCAAATTGAATCCAATTCTTGTCTAAAAAAGTAATCTACCAAAACTAAACTATAATCAAGTACTCACTAACATCTCCAAATTACATAAATGTCAATTACGAGACACTAAGTTAAATATAATACTAAGATCTAATTATCCAATTGAGGCCTATTTTCTAAACATTTTATATGTTTTTAATTTTCCGAATTTTTTGAAATTTTTTTTATTAAAAATTGGGACATTGTTCTAGGCTGTTGAGCCCAATCTGAATATGGTCCAAAAATCTGGGCCAAAAAAATATGATTGGGCTTTCATAAGAAGCCCTTTTAGTTCTAAACTTTCAAAGCCCATTTTCTTCATTATTTCTTATTTCATCTCTTTTTTTTTTTTTGGAACTGTCATTTTATTCCTAAATCGAGAACCAAGCTCACCATTCCTAGATGTTTGTTTCTTATCAAGCCCACAAACTAAAGCTTTCAAATTATCAGCAAAATGGAACTCTCCGAAAGTAGTTCAAGTTCGAAAATTGAACTAAATTCTGCTATTGAAACAATCCTAAACATTCGGAATCCACTACTCCTATTTTTATTATTCTCCTTCTTATATGTATTTTCTATGCTCACTGTCTTCGTCTTAATAGATTGAGATTACAAAAAACCATAGCTAGATCAGAACACCAACAATCAAACTTCCCTTCACCAAAATAGCAGCACGTTACTTCACCATCAATCACTTATTGTCTATGACGGGATCCCCATTATCAAGTGTCGCATTCCCCTGTCAATATCAGCCACCAACAGATGCCATCCCCGCTTCTCCTCCATCAATCTCTACTGTGCACCATCGTCATTCACTTTTACTAAACAGCTAATGTCATTGAACAACTCCTCTAAAATTGTTTTGTTCAAAGCTTAAGCAATTAGCAAAACTCGTCTATATCTAAATTCAGGCATATCCTTAACCCTCCCTATTGCATTTCACATAAAACGCAGCATGTACATGTAACGATGTCAAGCAAAGAATCAATAAAAGGAATTCAATGATAGAGAAATTTGAATGCACTCTATATTGTTCGAAATGATATCAATCATGTATGGCACAATGGAGTCATTCCCTGAACACAAAAAGTATATAGGGTGCAGATTTGTACAGGTTCTTTATATTATTTTTGTTTTTTGATATAAATGATGCATAAAATTTAAATATTCATACAGTGTTACTACTTCTGGGTCAGTTAACAGAGAACAAGGAAGACAATAAGGGGTAAGTATGAGAATGGGAAAATTATCAAAAAAGTCTTAACTGTACTACAATTGTGTTAATTCAGTTGTTTTTTTTTTTTTGTTGTTGCTAATTTAGGCTTAAATTTTTTGCATTTGTGTTAGTTGTTTTTATTACTAGCTGTTCGCATTCATAGTGACTAATCAAGGATATAGTTGAACGACACACCTTGAAGGATGAACGTCTAAAATTAGGCTCGCCTTCAGACCGTTTGTCACGTGTAATCACCAAAGAATAAACCAGGACGGCGGGAATAGCAGAAGCCCAGAAACCTGAGAGAGGAAAAAAAAGTAGAAATGTTCAGATTTCGATTTCAACCACGACAACATAAGAATGAAATCGAGTCTGTGTTTATTCCTTGAATTCCTCCTTTTTCTTTGGCTATTCCTTTTCATCTTCTTCCCACGGATTCCAGGAATTCCAAGACGGAAAAGCTGTTGGTTATCTTTCGCCCAAAAGAACCATAGAAAAAGGAGAGGAGGGGGGAGGTAGTGGGGTGGCCAAAACGGTTAACGAGAAGACACGATCGAAGCAAACGACCAATTATCCGGACGCACGATGCTTGTAAAACAGACATGAGCATTCGTAAAATCAACCTTGAAAACAGATCGAGGTTTTCTCCGTAGGGGAAGGGCAAAACAAGGAATTTTCCGTGCCATGTGACTTTGCTTGCCTCGCTTGACGATGCAGCGACGCGGCGGGTCCACCCCATGCACCTCAAGAAGGCAGTCGCACGAGAAATAGAGATGGATGTGAATTACGTGGTTGCCTAAATTTAAATTTAACGTTGTCCTGTTGATTAATGCTGCGAAAAATTTTAATCTATGTTGATATCCAAAATTCTTTTTCTTATCACTAAAAATCTTAAATTCAGGCATTCTTTAAAAAGCGTACTTTTGTTAGGCCGGCACAGATTCAAGGCATTTTGATGTCATGCTATGAATTTTTATCACTCGGTTCATTCAATTAAGCACTATAAATTTCATTATTTTATATTGTAATTTTCAAGTGACATTTTGAGTTAGGCAACTAATTCCTTGGAGGGCAGGTTAGGATTAGGACCGTGGTTTGGAATTTTTTAGTCTGGAGTAATCATGTCATTATCGGCCATCTTTTTTAGAGGGGTTTTTTTTTTTTTTTGGTGGTGACGAAAGTTAATTACATTTTTTTTTTTTTGGTTCGCTGAAAAATCTGATCCCCATTCTAATCCCTCTATGACGGCGTCAACTCTAGACTTAACTCGTCCAACATCTCCATTTTGTACTGGTGTACATTTGTTCGTGCCCAATTCAACGACAAAAAAGAAAAAAAAGAAAAAAAAGGAAACTGCAGACTCTCGGGTCTGATTTAGTTACTGTTTCGGCCAGTTGTAGGTCATTAAATTCGTTAATTAGGTCAATAAAAGTATGTGGTCAAGGTGACCGACTCTATCTTTTATTGTGGCACTTGTCAGATTATACACCTACTGGTGATCTTGCTCCTCAATAGTATTTACTATACAAAGCCTTTCTCATGCATTTCTCAAGCCTTTCTCAAGCCTCCTAATCATGTTAACGGGTCGTCACATATGTTCCGTGAACGGCCGGCCGAGGGATATTTTTTCCTATTTGCTAGCTTCATCATTTCATTTATTTTTTATTTTTGTTATTTCTTGTTTTTCGGGCCATCCACTTACTCATGTGAATATAATTAATGGTCGATATCTTTTTGTACGACAAGAAGAGCACCTTCAAATCAAGTACAATCCCGATACGAGGAGTATCTTAAATAGGTTGAACACAAGCTAAATCACACTTACTGAGTGCTTAATAAAGTACTAGTAACAGTTTTTTTTTTTTTTTGGTTGGTTTAATAATAAGGTTAGTTTAAATTTAGATTACATTCCTTATTTTAACATATTAGCACCTGCACACCTCATATCCCTCGTTGGTAGTTAAATCTTTTTCCCCCACTAACCAGGGAATATGAGAGGCGAAGTTTGCTGCATATTGAGTGCTTTTATGAATTTCGTGCACTAAAGCATTTCTTCTTTGCTTTTTTTTTTTTTTGTACTTGTCTCGTATCTAGGTCGGTACTAAATAGCACGTCATTCTCATTTAGTCCTCAACCTTTCTAGATAGAGGTTAGAATTATAGCTTTTATTACAATTTTCTTGTGCTTATTCCACTGCATCTAAGCACAAATTTGATCAAACAAGAATTTAATGGGTTTGATGATTTGGTTGCACTTATATATAATAATAATAAAAAATACTCACTGTTTTCCCGTCAAATAGAAAATACAAAATTAATACCACAAAAAGTCTCAAATCGGTATATTTGTGTCACATTTACCATTTACCTCAAGCTAATTTTTATGTCTCAAAACATCCCAAATTAGTATACACATGTGGCATTTATGACAAACCGGTGCGCTCGTGCTACATTCATCCCCAAAAAAATGAAAGAATTGCCACAATTTGAGGTAAATGGGGCACACAAATATCAGTTTGGGGTATTATGTGGCAACTTAGAATGTTCTATAAAGTTTATTTGGAGATAATGTAGTATGTTTGTACTTGTTTTGAGTTTTTGGTGTTATTAAGCGAAATTTAAATAAAGCATGTTCAAGATCAAATGAAAAATAGAGTGCAGAACAATTAAAAAACCAGAAATTACATTAAACCCACGCTAAGTATTTGAGCCCTTGTTGGAGAAATGAGTCAAATTTGTATAGTTATACAATCGTGGCCAATCACTTGATCTTTGTCGTAGGGACATAATCCATATATCTTGAAGTTAGAGCTAGAAAATAGAAGGACGATCTTTTTCATAACCTTAAACTGGTATATATGTAATAAATTTACCAAAAATTAATATTTTGACTACAAGAAACTCTAAACTAGTATACGTATTATAATTTTTTTTTTTTTTTGGGTATCCAGGGAACCTCCATGCGTCGCTTTGCAGTGGAGTAAACCCTGGAGGAGGGGGACCACCCTTGCTGGCCCGGGTAAGTCGTGGGTTCCTTTTTCGTAAGGTAGATGATGCAACGATTCGAACTCAGGACTCTCTTGAAAGGAACCTGTGCTCAACCACTACGCCGCCACCACGGGTGGTGTATACGTAAGATAAATATATCTTAAACAACTATAAGAAAACCAAAAACTGGCATACTTGTAATAAATTTACCCCAAATTAATTTTTAAACCCCTAAAAATCTCAAACTGATATATTTGTGACAAATATGTCCTTCATTAAATTGGATTAAACCACAAAAAACCACAAAATAAGTATAACTTTGACGAATGAAAAGTAAAATCCCAAATTGCTATATTAGTCAACTATCACATGTCATCCAACTTAGTAATTTGATAGTAAAATTTAACGGAAACTATCAGAGAGTAAATTTGTCTTAATCATACCACTTTAATGTCGAAAAAGTGATTGTCTATGGACAAGCAAAAAGAACCTCGATTGTTTATATTAATAAATAGCTTGTAGCCATCGCTATTTACTGCTTGGGCCAGATAATCTATTATCAGATCACCTTATCTGTCACACCATTGATTGATTAATGTGTATTGTGTATGATCACCTCTTGCTTGAAGTCGAAGGTATTGTTTTGGGGTAGCTCGGTCTATTTCGAGCGTCGCTAATGATCTGTTTTGGGTAAACGATTGACATCAGAGCGTGATCTTTCGACTGTTGGGTCTGTGTTCGAAAACGTTCTTTTAATCTTGTTGTTCCTTCGATCTTTGTTGCAACTTTTCGAGTGCCCCAAGGAGTAAGACATGCTTATGACCGCTTCAAACTAGGCAACGCGTCACAACCGTGCGACAGTGTTGCGTGGAAGGGTTAGTGGAGACCTACAAGGAAAGAAGCCAAAAGGGGAATACCTTCATGGGGGCCATGTGCAGGCCAAATTAGGTGTTGGGTCGTTTTATTAATCGCATTAGCCAACATGATAATAACACCATACAAAGAAACAAGTCCATTTTAAAGCAAAAGAAACTCTCAAAATTTAGCAACGAAATTGATCCAGATGTATGCTACGAGCAAATCTTAATTGGTCACACACGCCACATCGATCGTTTAGTCTTTCGCTCAAAACAACCTTATAATCCGCCCTGTCCAAAAGCTCAGATCGCAGCACCCTCGATGTCCCGACATGCGCCCCTCCACCAACAGTGGTAGCAACTTGGCGACTCCATAACCCTTTTCTGCAGAAAGTAAGGAGCCAACAAATTCTCCCTTAAAAAACCACGGCTATTTCTATGAATGCGGATGCCGCAGAGGTAATGGGAAAAATATGTACATTAATTAGATTTTACACAGCCTCTCGAGTGGAAGGGTTTCGACGACGGTCTTTACGTAGGCATTGAAGCACTCTCTGCAGGAATTAGGCATGACATAAGACTCATGGAGCCTCCGAACGTCATCGATGCTTACTCTCACAGTCATTAAGTTGGTGGTCTGTCACACAAGATAATATTTCATCCTCTTCATAAGAAGATTCCATCTATTTATTTGATTCTTAGTACAAGTACTTTTCCCCATCATCACAAGTCTCACACACCGTATCAAAAATCTCTTCCTCATTTTTCCTCTGGTTTGCCATTAATGGGAAGAAGCCTCATTTTTGTCAATAGCTTCTCAAATTCTTCATAAAGGAGAAAGTTCTAAGTTGTTGGCATTCATCAACAATGACTACTTCCCATTTTGTTTGTGTCAGAATATTTATATCTTCAACAATGGCCTTTAGAGGGCATATAAGCACTTGAAATGCTATGGAAGCCCCTTCCTCGAAGAATTGCACGTTCCTATTACGTCCACGAGCATCTTCACTTCCATTATAAACTGCAATATCAACAGTCGGTGCCCAACTAAAAAAACTCCAAGTTCCATGTATAAACTAAGGTAGAATGTGAAATGATAAGAAAAGGACAGCCATCACATTTGAATAATAAAACAAATGATGTGATCTTGGAAATGTGTTCTTGGTCATCTACTAGAAAAACATTATGGCTCATCTTCCAATATTTGAACGGCTTATTAATGGGATATGCACAAATGTTCTTTGGGAAATAACATCCTAAAAGTTTGCTACGATGGATTGACAACTGAATAGGACTCACATTTTTCTGACTTGACTTCGGAGTGCACGGTCAAGTAGAGGGATTTCTAAAAATCGACCATCACATATAAGCTGTGAAAGAAAGACATTGTCACTTAAGCAAATGAGAAGGGATCTCTCAATGAGACCATCTCTTCTAATGAAAGCCAGGCAATGAGACTTTGCCCCAAAATCCCCACTTAAAAGGGTTAAGTGTTCATTTGTAAGAAAAAACATCATTGAGAGATCCTTCCATGATTTATCAATCCAATGCCCTTTAGATTTTACAAACCGACTCCGTTCCAATCATCTAGTTTTGATAAATTTTTCTACAAAGTTGTGCTTTTAATTTTGAAAAGTTTATTCATTAAAATAAGAATCTACTTTCGGAAACTCTTCAATTTTGAAAAATTAATGCACACAATATAATTTCAATTCAACATCTCAATATGTACGATTAACTTTGAAAAATTAATTTAGAAAAATGATTTCTAAGCTATAATTCAAAATTCTGACAATCCACTTTCACTATGGGGTCAAACAAGAAATATCGGCCTATGCCACTTGTAGGAATTAATTGGGTGCTCAATTGATTTCCATAGATTTTGCGAAAATGAAATTTCAATTCAAAGTATAAAGGTAAAGAGAGAAATGATATTTACAATAGGTGATGAGATTTAAAAAAAAAAAAAAAATCATATAGACATGTGGATGTATTTGCGAGGTTTTGATGCCAAACGGGTAGAGTACTATAGGCTTAAGGTTTCCATTTCAACCTAATAGTGAGCCTTTCACCAATATCGCAAATTGTGGGTGGGCTAGCTTGTTTCTTCGAGAAAATGAGTAGAATTGAGAATGATTGTCTCATTCGCATGAATTGCGTATGGTCCATTCAATCCTCAACACCTCCTAAGTGTTTCTTGGGGTGCAACTAGGTTTAACCGCAAGCTATGTGTGCAAATGTGTAGTGCTAAGGTATATATAAAGGAAAACACAACAATTAATATCCAAACCGTGCTTTAATTTTATTCATATAAACATTCATTCTTTACACCAACTGTTAAAAAAAATGTCAACAAACAATCCACCATTTATAATTCCCAACCTACATCAACCTTTAACATAATGTTAGTGGACTTACCTCACCTTCGCAAAAGTGCCACCATGAAATCACATTAGTTAACAAACAATTAAGTTTTATTAGGCCAAATTCCTCAAGTTCCAACAAAATCATCAAGCTGTCACGTCCTATCCTCGGGAGGAGAAAGGTTCAGAGGTCTTTGTTTATAAAACAATATAAGTGGGCATTCCCACAACATACGGCTCGAATGCATCGTCTAGTTGGTGATCCACACTTAGCCCATCGATTATGAACGTGGGTTCTCTCAAACCCGCACCTCTTTGATTTTCTTAGTCTATGTGTTCAAAAGAAGTCGCCACTAGCCATTGTTGAGGGTTGGCTAGAAAACTAATTAAGATATGAGAGGGTCGTTTTAATATATGCACAACCAGAGATTTTAGACTCGGAAACTTGATTACATTGGTTATGCATCCTATGCCATTTCAACACCTAAATTTGATTAAGTGCTAATTAAAGTGTTAGGGTAGCTTATTAAGGATTTTAAGGTTCATCCTAACCATTCTAAAAATGAAAAGAACAATTAATATACGAGAAACGCACAATCAAGTATAATCGTAATAACAAATGCAAACAGCAACCTAGCGTATCCCTAAAAAGAAAATTGCATCCAAAAAATCCTCAAGTAAAGCCCTAAAGGAAAGGATTTTCACAAATTCTAATAGAAAACTACTCAAAAACTGACTTTTAAGTTTTTGTTTTTTTTTTTTTTTTTATTTCTGGATTTTTTTATTTTTTTTTAATTTCCTAAGAAAATTTATGGATTTCTTGAATTTCCTAATTTTTTTATGAATTTTAAATTTTCGGAATTTTTTATTTATTATTTTTAAAAACATTTTTAATCTAGGGAAAAAGGACTCTGGACCGGGTCATAGAACCCAGCACGGATATGTCTCTAACCCAGACCCTAATGGTCCGGGTAGAGTTTGAATACAGTCTGGCCCTAATGACCAGCCCAAACATATGAAATGGGCCCATTCGCCTCTAAGCCGCGATCGTATTATGAGAGAGGGACAAAGAGGTCGGGTTTGAACATCAATTTTTGAGATGTTACTGTTGGGGGGTGACAGAGAGAACGACGGAGAGAGAGAGAGACAGGGAGGTCGTATTACAAGAGAGGAACAGAGAGATCCTATGGGTTTGAACATCAATTTTTGGATGTTACTATTGGGGGTGACAGAGAGTGCAACAGAGAGAGACAAAGAGGTCGTATTACTAGAGAAGGACAGAGAGGTCGTACTATTCGGTTCTGAACATCAATTTTTGGGATGTTACTGTTGGGGGTGATAGAGAGAGCAACAGAGAGAGAGACAGAGATAAGCTAGGGCTATAGAGTGAAGGGACAAGGACACCACCATCCCCAATCCTCTCGGACGCAATTGTGAAAGGTTGTCAACCCTACTCAAATTCCAACAAGAGCTGTAGATGGCCGTCCCAGTCTCCCGAGTGTGTAGATGGCCATCCCAGTCTCCCAACTGTGTAAGCACGTTTTCTTATTCCCCCAACTCCACAATATTCTCAACGGCTGCTCTCTTTATAAACAATCTGTGGACTTGTCTCATGTTTATAGCCACTTCCCATTTTTTCTATATTAAGCTAGGCTTGAGTTGAGGAAAAGAACTTGTCGTAGCAATGAGTAGATGTTAGGTTTTTGACTCTTCTTGGAACCCAATGATAGTAACTTGTCAAGTTCGTAGCTTCTTAGCTACTCCTCTTTTTCTAACTCAAAAGCGAACAAGACTTATATTCACATTTTGATTTATAATGCCAGACAATACTTAGGTGGTTTTTCAACTGAAGAAGGTAACGATGGGTTGGCCTAACATGATCTTTGTTCCCTAGCCTCGATGTATGCATTCTTTCTACACAATGTCATCATGAACTTGGGTTGACAACCTTTCACAATTGCGTCCGAGAGGACTGGGGATTGCAATGTCCTTGTCCCTTCACTCTATAGCCCTAGCTTATCTCTATCTCCCTCTCTGTCGCTCTCTCTGTCATCCCCCAACAGTAACATCCCAAAAATTGATGTTCAGACCGAATAGTACGATCTCTTTGTCCCTCTCTAGTAATACGACCTCTCTGTCTCTCTCTCTCTCCGTCGCTCTTTCTATCACTCCCCAACAGTAACATCCTAAAAATTGATGTTCAGACCCGAATAATATGACCTCTTTGTCCCTCTCTAGTAATACAACATCTCTATCTCTCTTTCTGTTGCTCTCTCCGGGGGATTTTGTCGCTCTCTCCGTCACCCCCCAACAGTAACATCCCAGAAATTGATGTTTAGACCCGACCTCTCTGTCTCTCTCTATTAATACGACCTCTCTGGCCTCTCTCTCTACCTCCCACACGAGCAATCCAACCCGTAAGATTATACTTGGCCTAACCACTAGCCTACGGTCTAACCCGGCCAACTATATCCAACTCATTGGCCGGGTCTAACCCCTTTTCAATCGTAACCGAATTTTTATTCTCTATCTTTTTATTTGGATTTTTTAAAATTTTTTGCCTTTTTTTTTTCCTATTTTTTCTTTTTCTGCATCTTCTTCATCTCGAAGCTTGCTCGCACCCACTTCTCTACAACTCACCTGAACCACATTCTGCCTCCGACCATGTCTCTTGCCCTGAGCTTAGGCCACTGCACTTCACCGGTCGTCCACACCAACTGGTGCCAACCACTAATTAGCTGGTGATTACTAACGTCGCCAGACTAGCTCCAACAATGGGATTTTCACAACTATAAAGACATATATGACAGAAACCTAATAAAAGTAGCGTAGAAATCACTCGAATGCATATTAAATGAAGAGGAATGGACTGACTATGGCTGGCCTCTAACCGCGGGCTTCACCGGCGTGGGAATAGATTTTCCAGCAATGAGGCTTTCGTCCACGGCCGACTTGTTAACGCGTATATGCCATTAAAACAAAGGAAAACGCAGCATTACCTTCTATTCTGTCAATCAATGAAGTGAGCATAACCCAAAATCGGATCAAAACAATATCACACAGCGAAACACACAAAATCCATTTCGGAATCTCACTTAGGCATTTGATCGAACATGTGACGTCGACTTAAAACATGAACTCTATGCTAGGTTTCGGAGCAATTCTCAGTTTGGCAATGATATATCATACCCCAAATCATCAATATACACTATAAATCAGCTTCAGCATCACCCAATTCGCCCAAAACCTCGTCGATTTGGTCCAATACTCTCAAACTCGGTATGCTAGAAAGAAGCAGGGTGATTCGGGAGAACCACCGGCGAACGGAAAGAAATTCACTCTCGGTCTCTCGCTTCTCTCTCTCTCTCTCGAGCACCCCTTTTCTCCTCTAGCCGAGCCAACGCCTTCAACAGGATTCTAGAAGCTCTCGTATTTGGTCGATTCCTTCTCATTCGGTTACCCTTCATTGCGTCCCGGTGGCTTCCTTACGCTCACAGCCTGAACGTACAAAAGGGAGAGAAGAAACAGCAAAGTGGCCAGGCCATTGCTGCTTCGGATGGGCCAATGATGAGAAAAAAATTAAATGAAGGGAATGGGCTGGATTTGAGAGAAAAGAAAAGGATTGGGTCCAGAAAGAAATAAAAAGCTGGGTGGAGGGAATTAATGCCTGGGCTGGATTCGTAGCGGGCCAAGAATTCGAGTAAATAAAAATCTTTATCGAATTTTTTTTACTATATTTTTGTTGTTTTTAATTTTGTCATTTTTATTTCTTGTATTTTTGCAGAAAATGGACGCCTAAATGGTTGATTTCAAGTGTCAACGTCTAGAAATGCTAATGAGTTGAGGCAATGAGACTAGGGACGTTTTTCTCAACTTGGGAAGGAAGCAGGTACTCTCAAAAATAGAGGGTCTTCAAACCTCACTAGAGTTAAGATGAAGGGCTAGTCAACAACTTCAAGCTCTTCTAAGCTATTGAGGTTTTCTAGTAGGCGAGGTATGAATATGATAATCAACTGAGGACATGTGACTAAAGACAAACATTTAAGATGAGACAAATTTTCTCGATGCAGTAACCTCTCATAAATGGGCCTCAAACTCTTCATACGACATATGTAGAGATACTCAAGTGATTTGGGAAACCATCTATCATTCTCCCATGTTTCCAATTCAGTTTCACTTCAATTGAATATGATAATCAACTGAGGACATGTGACTAAAGACAAACATTGGATTTGTATTGCTTTGAAGTTTTTTAGTAATATAATCTTTTTTTTAATAAAAAAAAACATATGAATAAGTTGTCCCAAATTTGGTTAAATATGAAAATATTTTATTAATATGGGTTGGGTCGGGTATGGGTTGGTTATAGGTCGGGTTGAGTATTGGTCGAAAAATTTCTATTAGGTATAAATGGGTCATAAATGGGTCAATGGGTCAATGGGTCAATTTAAGTCGGACCATTAATGACCCGACCCAGACTCGATTCGACCCACCCATTTAACAGCTCTAATTAAGAGACACTAACTTAAATATAATACTAAGATCTAATTAGCCAATCGAGGCCTACTTTCTAAATATTTTCTATGTTTTTAATATTCCAATTTTTTTTATTTTTTTTATTAATAAAAATTCTGACATCTAGGCTGTTGAGCCCAATCCGAATATGGTCCAACATGTTTTCACAAATCTGGGCCAAAAAATACAATTGAGCTTTCATACAGAGCCCCTTTTAGTTCTAAACCTTCAAAGCCCATTTTGTTTTTTATTTCTTTCTTTTTTTTTTTTTTGGAACCGTTCATTTTATTCCTAAGCTGAGAACCAAGCTCACCATTCCTAGATGTTTTTTTTTTTTTTTTTTTGGGGTAGGTCACCATTCCTAGATGTTTGTTTCTTATCAAGCCCACAAACTAAAGCTTTCAAATTATCAACAAAATGGAACTCTCCGAAAGTAATTCAAATTCAAAAATTGAACTGAATTCCACTATTGAAACAATCCTAAACATATGAATCCACTACTCCTATTTTTATTATTCTCCTCCTTATATCTATTTTCTATGCTCACTGTCTTCCTCTTAATAGACTGAGAATACAAAAAAACATAGCCAAATCAGAACACCAACAATCAAACTTCCCTTCACCAAAATATCAGCACATTACATCACCATCAATCACCTATTGTCTATCACAGGATCTCCATTATCAAGTGTTGCATTTGCCTATCAATATCAACCACCAACAGATGCCATCCCTGCTTCTCCTCCATCAATCTCTACTGTGCACCATCGTCATTCACTTTTACTAAACAGCTCTAGTCATTGAACAACTCCTGTAAGATTATTTTGTTCAAAGCTTAAGCAATCAGCAAAACTCGTATGTATCTAAATTCAGGCATATCCTTAACCCTCCTTGTTGCATTTCACATCAAACGCAGCATGTACATGTAACCATGTTAAGCAAAGAATCAATGAAAGGAATTCAATGATAGAAGAAATTTGAATGCACTCTATATTGTTCAAAATGATATCAATCACGTATGGCATGATGGAGTTGTTCCCTGCACACGAAAAGTATATAGAGTGCAGATGTGTACAGGTTCTTCATATTATTTTTGTTTTTTTGTTATAAATGATGCATAAGATTTAGATATTCATGCAGAGTGTTGCTACTTCTGGGTAAGTTAACAGAGAACGGGGAAGAAAATAAGGGGTAAGTATGAGGATGGGAAAATTATCAAAAAAGTCTTAACTTACTTCAATTGTGTTAATTCAGTCATTTTTTTGTTGCTAATTTAGGCTTAAATTTTTTGCATTTGTGTTAGTTGTTTCTATTACTAGCTGTTCGCATTCATAGCGACAAATCAAGGATATAGTTGAACGACACACCTTGATGGACGAACGTCCTAAAAATAGGCTCGCCTCCACACCGTTTGTCACAGGCAATCACCAAAGAACCATCCAACGCAGGGGGAATAGTAGAAGCCCAGAAGCCTGAGAGATGGAAAAAAAAAAAATGAAATGCTCAGATTTCGATTTCAGCGACGACAACATAAGAATGAAATCGAGTCTGTGTTTATTCCTTGAATTCCTCTTTTTTCTTTGGCTATTCCTTTTCATCTTCTTCCCACGTATTCCAGGAATTCCAAAACGGAAAAGCTGTTGGTTATCTTTCGCCCAAAAGAACCATAGAAAAAGAAGGGGTGGGGGAGGGAGTCTCACGACGTTATTCTCATCGTGGGGTCGCCAAAACGGTTAAGAAGAAGACACGATCGAAGCACAAAAGACTAATTATCCGGACGCACGATGCTTCTAAAAACGACATGAGCATTCGAAAAATCAACCTTGAAAACAGATGGAGGTTTTGTCCGTAGGGGAAGGGCAAAATGGGGAATTCCCGGTGCCATGAGACTTTTCTTGCGTCGCTTGACGATGCAGCGACGCGGCGGGTCCACCCCATGCACCGCAAGAAGGCCGTCGCACGAGAAATAGAGATGTACGTGAGTCGCGTCGTTGCCTAAATTTAAATTTAACGTTTTCCTATTTAATTAATGCTATGAAAAATATCCATTTATGTCGATATCCGAATTCTCTTTTCTTATTGCTAAAAGTCTTAAATTCAAGCATTCTTGACAGTGTACTTTTGTTAGACCGGACGGATTCAAGGCATTTTGATGTCATGGTAGGAATCATTTAGAATGTTTAGAGGCATTTTAGCATCTCTCTTCCTTCAAATTTTTACCACTTATTTCATCCAATTAAGCACTACAAATTTCATTCTTTTATATTGTAATTTTCAAGTGACATTTTGAGTTGGGTGATTAATTCTTTGGAGGGGAGGTTGGGATTTGGGCTGCGGTTTGGAATTTTTCGGTCTGGAGTAATCGTGTCATTATCGGTCACCATTTTGAGGTTTTCCTTTTATTTTTTAGTGGAGATGAAAGCTAATTACCTCTCTTTTTTTTTTTTTTTTTTTTTTTCATTTTTTTTGGTTCGCTGAAGAATCCGATCCTCATTCTGTTCCCTCTACGACGGCATCAACTCCAGACTTAACATGCCGTCCAGCATCGCTATGTCGTACAGATCGACATTTGTTTGTGCCCAATTCAACGGCGTCCAAACCGCAGACTCTCGCGTTTGATTTAGTTACTGTTTCAGTCAATTGTTGGTCGCTAAATTCATAAATTAGGTCAATAAAAGGATGTGGCAAAGGTGACTGACTCTATCCTTATTGCGGCACTTGTTGGATTATACACCTTCTGGTGATCTTGTTCCTCAATGGTGACTGCTATAGAAAGCCTCTCGTATCACCGTCTAGGAAATTTCGTACAAGCCTTTCTCAACCCTCCTACTTGTGTTAAGTATCGTCGCATATGTTCCATGAATGGCTGGCCGAGGGATATTTATTCCTACTCGCTAGCTTCATCGGTTCATCAATCCATGCTTACTTTTTTTTTTTTTCTCTTGACCATCCACTTACTCATGTGAATATAATTAATGATCGATATCTTTTTGTACGAAGAGAAAAGTACTTTCAAATCAAGTACAATCCCGATACATGGAGTATCTTGATCAGGTCATACACAGGCTAAAATCACACTTAACAAGTGCTTAATAAATTACTTGTAACAAGTTTTCTTTTTGTTGGTTGGTTTTAATAACAAGGTTAGCTTGCAATTAGGTTGTATTTCTTTTTTTCTAACGTACTGACATGCGCACATTTTATTACCCTTAGTAGTTAAATATTTTTTTCCCCACTAATCAGGGAATACGAGAGTCGAAGGTAGTTGTATATTGACTGGTTTTATGAATTTCGTGCACCAGAGCATTTCTTCTTTGCTTTTTTGTGCTTGTCTCATATCTGCATCTGCAGTAAGTGGCACGTGATTCTCATTTAGTCCTCAACCGTTATAGATAGAGCTTAGACTTAAAGCTTTGATTACGACTTTCTTATGCTTTTTCCCCTGCTTATATACATCTAAGCACAAATTTGATCAAACAAGAATTTCATGGGTTTAATGATTTGGTTGCACTTATAAGAAAAAATAGTCACAGCTTTCCCATCAAATAAAAACTAAAAAATTAATTCCACAAAAAACCTTAAATCGATATATTTGTGCCACATTTACCTAAAAGCTAATTTTTATGTGTGGCACCTCTCGACGACTCCCGATCCGTTAGGGTCTCCACCAGTACTTATCACTTATCCTACTACATACCGGTCCTTAAGACTTTTTTAATTAAAGGGGAATCATAGTTCATAAGGTTGATCAATAAAATTCTTCTCCCATTTTTTTTTGTAAAGGTCCCGGCGCAGCTCATCAACGGAAGTATAAACGAGTCTCACCATCCCTTATTCCAATAACAATAATGCAATGCACACCAACTACGCTCCAAATGAAAAGACAAAGCCGAGTCACTTTTATTTACATTTTCATGATGGACATCTCGGGTTGGTACAGCAAAAAGCCAAGATTTTTAACTATACTTGGCTGTAACTCAAAAGAGAACTCGACCCTACATCAAACATGTACAACCCTCTATCAACAAGCGTCGGCTATCCCCAAAAAGTGTCAGCTCCTACCAATCATACATGCCATCACACCCAACCTGGTGCATCGGGTGGCGGTGGCCGTAGCACCATCCCTAGCATCACCCCATTGTGTCAAACGTGAACAAACAAAAACTCTTGGATAACAGGGCCATCAGTAAAACCCACGTCGTACATCACCAAGACACGGACTCGGACATACACCAGACTCGGTACACCAATACATAAATGCTCTGTGCACTCCACCTCAACATCAGTAGGTATGCCATAGAAGGTACCACGCACGACTGGTGAAAGAGGCATATTTCTAATCTGAAATGTTAATCCCCAAAGGGGTGAGTACAACCACTTAGCAGTAATGATCCATCAAACTAAACAATGCGTCAAACAGAACAATGAAGATATCATGAATAAAACACATATCATTCATGTACTTAAGCAAACCTCACCTTACAGCCATGCATATATTACCATACAACATGCATAAATCACCATGCACTTGTACTTATATCATCAAGCAGCCATGCATATCATCATGCAACGTGCATATACCACCATGCACTCCATGCTTGCATTCCCATGAGGTTCATCCCATGCCATATGGTTCAATTTCTCGATCTTTATCTTTCAATTAGATCACATCATTTTCTTCCCAAGGACCAATGTTTGCATCCCACAATTTATCGCTCGCATCCAACTTGGCATTGCGAGGGGCCTTCGGCACACACCTCCGGGCATCCTGTACCCCAACTGGTATCACGAGGAATCCCCCCGGCACACACCTCCAGGGCTTCCGGCACACACACTCCGGGCATCTGGCACCCACACTCCGGGCATCCCAACACTCCTAGGGCATCGTCGGCTCACACCTCCGACGGTATCATCATTATCATAATTTATATTCACATTTGTATCTCAATTTCAACATGGCATTTGATGCAATAATTTCAAAGGTCTCAACTAGCTTTTGATGTCATATAACATGCCATATGTCACCACATATGCAGCATAATCAACCACTCAAGACATTATACCACATGGAGCAATTTCATTTATTTTTGAAAATACAGCAAAATTTCGGATAAAAACAGATTGCACTCCTTTGGTCATAATTCTTGCAAAATTAGTAAACAGCCTTAATAAATTCTAAAAATTCGACATATTATATACAAGATCTAAAGGAAAATATTCTGTGAAGAACACCATATCAAAAGAACATCATACAATTCGGTACAGTCCACACATCACAATCCTTATAATTTCGGAATATTGCCATACACAGTTTCATTCACATTTTCAGTAAAAATCCTAAATCAACTCCAAAAATTCTGAAATTTTTATATATTATAGAAAAAATCCAGAAGTAAATACTTTTTGAAAAACTTGAAATCAGATTTGTGATACATTAAAAACTATAATAACCATAACCGTCCTTAACCCTTGGCACCGAATTCCAGTTCTAACCGTTTTGGATAAAGATTGCTTCACCATCCATTTCCTCTAAAATTTTAGTATGTTACTCCTTAACATGTCATATTCAATTTTCATTCAGAACATGAGATCAAATTTCAACTGTATAATTTTATAAAATTCACAGAATCACACTAGGTCAGCATTATGATTTCCAGATTTAACTTCTTCAAAGAAAAATAGTTTCACCGGTCTATACTTGTTCATTTCTTCTGAAATTTTGATATGTTACTCTCCAAGAAGTTCTCTACAACTTTTATCAAGAAGTAGAAGTGATATTCCAACTAAAAAGTCGCATGCAGCTCACGAATTTATCCAAGGTCAGACCTCCTTTCTAGAAAACAGAATGCAAGGCTACCATATTCTTCCCCAGAGCTTTGAATCTCTTCACTTCTACCACAATCAAAGTTTATCATCCCTCAAAACACATATCACAGCAAGTAAAGGGTAGGTTTATGGACTCTATTGGCCTCTAATCCAAGCACAACACAGCAAGCAAAGACGGCGGGGCAAGGCGGGACTTGGCAGCTCGACAGCGGCGACGAATGGCAGCGAACGACCTCCCTCTTCCCCTTCTTCACTCGCACGCTCGCTTTGCCTCTCTCGATTTCACTCTCTCTCTCTCTCTCTCTCTCTCTCTCTCTCTCTCTCTCGGATGGTCACTCTCTCTCTCGGTTCAATCTCTCGAGTAATCCGCCCCCTTCCCCTCACTAATTTCTTCCCCTCAATGATTAATCATCATTAGCTTTGCATGCTTTGACACTTGGCTTTCTTCAAGGGACAAATGGAGAGACATGCAAACTGGTTTCCCCCCTTCCCCCTTGGTCGACGGCAGCCCCCTCTTGGGCTTCATGGGTTTATCGAATGGTGGGGTTGCGGGCTGGGTTTTTGGGCCGGCTTGGCCTAAGAATTTCGGCCCACTCTCCTTTAAAAGATCTAACCTAAATTCCCCACTTATAAAAATACTTAATTGCATTTTAGTTGGCCATAAAATTTGTAACACAAATTAATAAAATCCAACTTATAAAACGCATGGCCAAGAATAAAATTTTCCCCATCAATTAATTGTCCAATAGACTACTTGACCTTAATTTATTACAATTCTTCGGTCTAGTGGCCATAACATACTTCAACGACACAACCATTCACTTTTCCATAGGTCGTAATGCCTCTAGAAATTGCCATGAAATTTTTGGGATGCCACATTATGTCACAAAAATCCCAAATTAATATACACGTGCTGCATTTATAACAAACCGGTGTACTCGTGTTACATTTATGGCTAAAAATATTAGAGATTTGCCACAATTTGAGGTAAATAGGACACAAAAATATCAAAGGTATTATGTGGCATAGCCTGGAATGTTCTATAAAATTTGTTTGGAGTAAGTGTAGTATGTTTGTACCAGTTTGGGGTTTTTGGGGGGTTTTTGGTGTTATTAAGCCAAATTTCAATAAAGCATGATCAAGATTGAATAAAAAATAAAGTGCAGAATAATTGAAAAATAAAAAATCACATTAAACCCACGCTAAGTAGTTGAGCCGTTGTAGAAGAAATGAGCCAAATTTGGATAGTTACCCAATCGTGGCCAATCACTTGATCCTCGCCGCAGGGATATAATCCATATGTCTTGAAGTGAGAGCTAGAAAGCACACGGATGATCTTTTTTGTAAAGATTAATACAATGGAAAATCTTAAACTGGTAATACTTGTGATAAATTTATCCAAAACTAATATTTTAACCAAAAAAAAATTCTAAACTGATATATATATATAAACCCAAATAATTTACCTCAAATAATTATAAAAAACCAAAATTGATATATTTGTGACAAATTTATCCAAAACTAATTTTTTCACCACTAAAAATTTTAAATTGATATATTTGTAATAAATATGACATTCATTAAATCGAATTAATACTACAAAAATCACAAAATCGGTACAACTTTGACAAATGGAAAGTAAAATTGCAAATTACTACATCAGTCAATTGTCTCGTGCCATTTAACTCAGAAATTTGACAGTAAAACTTAACGGAAACTAATACAGATTAAATTTATCTTAAGCATACTAACTTAGGGTTAAATTATTCAAAGTGTACCAATTTGGGATTTTTTATGGTTAAAAAAGTAATTCGAGGTAAATTTATTATATGTGTACCAGTTTAGAGTTTTTCGTAATATTAATCCTTATTTAATGTCGAAAAAGTGATTGTCTATGGACAAGCAAAAGGAACCTCAATTATTTATATTATCAAACAATTTGTGGCCATCACTATTCGTTGCTTGGGCCTGATAATCTATTATTAGATCCCCTAATCTATCACGCCATTGTTGCAGGGTAAGAGGAGATCTACAAGGAAAGAAGCCAAAAGGGGAATACCTTCATGGGGGCCATGTATGGGCCAGATTAGGTCTTGGGTCGTTTTATTAATCGCATTAGCCCCCATGATAATAACACCATACAAAGAAACAAGTCGATTTTAAAGCAAAAGAAACTCTCAAAATTTAGCAATGAAATTGATCCAGATGCATGTCACGAGCAAATCTTAATTGGTCACACACGCCACATCGACTGTTTACTCTTTCATTTAAAACAACTTTATAATTCCTTTAATGTGCCTCACTCATCGGACTAATCTGCCCTATCCTAAAGCTCAGATTGCAGCACCCTCGACGTCCCGACATGCGCCCCTCCACCAACATTGGCAGCAACTTGGCGACTCCATAACTCTTTTCTGCTGAAAGTAAGGAGCCAACAAATTCTCCCTAAAAAAACCATGGCTATTTCTATGAATGCGGATGCCACAGAGGTAATGGGAAAAAGAATGTACTTTAATTTGATTTTACTCAGCCTCTCGAGTGGAAGGGTTTCGACGACGGTCTTTACATAGGCATTGAAGCACTCTTTGCAGGAATTAGGCATGACATAAGACTCATGGGGCCTCCGAACGTCATCGATGCGACGACACACGGAGCTGGAGATGACAAACTTGGGCCGCTCCAAGCTACACGCGGCCAGTATGGTGTGGGTCGCCGCTCTAGCGATTTCTTTGAATGCATCAACTCTCGCAGGAGCGGCAACGAATGAGAAACTACAATTAAAAGACAAGAATGAAGAGAGTACAGTATTGAGTCTTCAAAAATTGAAAGGATAAGATGGTCGGAGTAAGTGAAGATGGTTAGATCCGTGCAATTAAATGACAACAGAATGATACCCATGACAGTTAGAGGTTTTACTCCTATCGTATTACACATGTTGTTTTGTTAGTAATATTTTCTTATACATTTAGTTAAAGTAAGATATACCAACTAAAACAGAACGCAATTAATCATTATTGACACTTGAATTTTGTCGACCTTTTAGATATTTGCATATTTTGCAAAAATATAAAAATTTATAAAAAGATAAAAAAAACATGAATCATAAAAAGATAAAAATAAAAATAATAAGCAAAGTAATAGTGATAAAAGATGCTTGAAAGAAAGAGAAAATGAAAAAAATGAAAATGAAAAAAATGAAATGAAAGATGAACAAGAAAATTAGATAGAAAATATAATCAAGCTCCAAAGTAGCAACCCCATGAGCTACAATCAAATTGAATCCAGTTCTTGTCTAAAATAGCAATCTACCAAAACCAAACTATAATCAAGTACTCACTAACATCTCCAAACTACATAAATATCAATCAAGAGACTCTAAGCTAAATCTAATATTAACATCTAACTATTTAATTTAGACCTAATCAAGGCCTAGTGCAGCACTGTGATTCTTCCCTTTCCTGATTTTGGGAAGGTTAAGGTCCCTGCAAACAATATATCAAGGCAGATAGGGAAGCCTTATGTACAGAAATCAAAGTTAATATAGAATTTAAGGGCGATGGGCAGCATTCAGCACCAAGGAGCATTTATTATTATTTATTAATTTTTTTCTATATTCAACTATTATAAAAGAAAATTGAAATGCATCACTCCTGTTTTGAGAAATTTAACATTGTTGAAATACTTATTGCACATCTTAACAACAAAACTATACACTCCAAGATTCTAACTGCTCATCAAGGAGCATTACATATCTCAAGCCATATCTAAAGTCGGAAGTTCACTATTGCACATCTAGCTTGACAAGCACTGTCCAGTATACTATGTCATGCCAGTAGGTACTAGATAGTTAGATGTCAAATGCGTGACTGTTGAAAGCTTCTGCAAAAGTCAGCTCGTGACACTCAAGCATGTTGTAATTATGGTTATAATTATGGCAAATGAATCAACAGAAGCCAATAAATTAAGATACGTTTTTTCTGTTCACGTATCTCTTTTTGAATTCATGAATTTCCTATACTTTTATGTTCACGTATCTATTGAATTCATGAATTACCTAGATTCATGTATCGTTTAGTTCATGTATTTATTGAGTTCATGAATATCTTGAATTAACGTATCTTTGGATACATGAATATCTTGGATTCACATATCTCTTTATTCATGAATCTCGTGGATACACGCGTCTATTTAATTCATGTATCTCTTTAGTACATGAACTAAAAAGCTCTATAAATAGATATGAGCATAGAGCTTCATAAGGGGGGTTTTTTGGTTTTCCCGATTCAATTCCAAAAAGAGCTTTGATGTCCTTTTCTACTTTTCTGTTTTTCCTGAGTGTGTTGGTTCAATTGAACGGTTTGACAGAGTCCTATTTGCATAGTGTTGACACCTAAATTTTCCCATTTTTCATTTAGGATTTAATTGTCTACAGAATAAGGAATTAGTCGTTAAAAAAAAAAGAAACAACAAAACAAAAAAAAAAGTAAAGAAAAAAAAACACCTAGAGGTTGGGTCGGGCCAAATCCGGCCATGGCCCGGCCCGCCCCCTTCCTTCCTCTTCTTTTCCCCTCGCATGGGCCTAGGCCCAGCTCGGCATCTTCTCCTCCTTCGCAGCCCATCACATCTGTCTTCTCTCTCTTGAGCTCAAACCTGCAAAAAAGAAGAAACAGCAGCGGAGACAAAGAGGAGCAGGAGATCGCGAGGGGCAGGCGAGCGGCATGATCCGCGGGTCGGGAGCACCCGGCCGGCAACTGGCTTGGCCGTAGTCTTCGTGCAAGTTCCTATAGAAAAAAAAGAGAGAAAAAAGGAAAGAAACGGGAAGAAAAGAGGAGGCAAGGCAGAGGATCGGCATGGCAGGGCTTTCGGCGCAATCTGCAGGTCGGGGAAGCAGACCGATCGACCAGCTGGCACGGCAGGAGGTCTTCGCTTGGAATACCTGCAGAAAAAGAAAAGACAGAAGTATAAGATCGGAGGAGGGGGGAAGAAACGGGGGGAGAAAGGTCGCCGTTGCAGGCCTCTCCGAGCCACCACCACCGTCGCCAACGAGCCACCCAATCGATGCCGTTCGCCGCCATCTTCCCCATAATCCAGATCTGAAGCAAAGGGGGAAAAAAGAAAAGCGGCGAGGGAAGAGAGAAGAGACGGAGAACCGGGGAGGGAGAGATATCCAAGAGAGAGAGGTCGAAGGGGAGTTGTGGCCGCCATCGGTGGTCCGTTCATGAGTTGCGGTCCGTCGCGGCTCTTCTCGTTGAACCAAGTAGGTCTTCCCTACTCATGTATGCTCCGTTTTTGTAGGGCGTCGGACCAGAGCTCGTGGACGACCTATTCGCATGAGCTTTGGTTCCTTCGGTGCCTGTAAATCTTTAGCCAAACCTCTGTGTGTTGCTGGTCGTTTTCCGAGAACCTTGGTCCCATTTCGAGTCTCGGTTGAGTCGGAAATCCAAACAGTTGGTAATGCTCGCGAACTGTTTGTATAAATGCCTGAGTGAAGCTAGCATGACTATTCTTGAACCCTCATCCATTATACGCGCCCCCGTTGATAGATGCGTTTTGTTGTTATTCCGCACGTTTTTGTTTCGTCCATTTCGAGTTTACTAGCCATATGTTGTGATTCGGGCTTATTTTCATACAAGTTGGGTCTCGTCTCCCTCCCTGTCCGTATCCGTATAAGTGAGAGAATGGGTCTCGGCTCAACGGCGGCCTGAGCGCGAGCGGTGTCAGCACCGGTGAGGATGGGTAGTGAGGCTTGTTTAAAAGGGCATTGGTTTAGTCGATGAGCTTCGGTAAAAAGAGCATAGGAGAGAAGGTGGCTTCGGGCGTGCAAAGAATGCACGAAGAAGAAGAAGATGGGTAGAGAGAAAAAATAAAAAAATGTAAAAGTGGGAAAAGACAAAAAGGGAAAAGAAGACGTTCGGAGAGGAAAATTTGTGGGGAAGAAGGCCAAAAGGGATGAAGTTTAAAAAAAGAGGAAAGAAAAAGAAAATTGCAGAAAAAGTGAAACACAAAAGCAGGCTTCGAGAAGAGGAGCCACAGAGAAGAGACGTAGTAAAAAGATGAAATAGGGAAAAGACAAAAAAATCGATTAAAATATTAATATTAATATAAAGAACGAAAAAACAAAAGAAACAAAAAAATGGGTTTTAAGAAATCGATTTCGTCTTTTTTAGTTTTACTCCGAGTTTGTGTCAAGCCAGAGGACCGGATTGGGTTTACCGGTCCGGACCCGTTTTTCTGATTATAATAATATTATCTATTAAAAAAATATTAATATTGAAAAGAACAAAAAAATTGAAAATTCGAGTTTTTTAATTAAAAAATTAAAAAAAATCAAAAAATTGGAAAATGTCAGGAAATTCAAATTTTCTTTTGAAAAATTTTACAAAAAGATTTTATAAGCTTTTTTTTTTTCTATAAAAAATGGAAGTTTCTCAACTCTAGAGTTGTGCTTAAAAATTGACTAAGCCTTTGGGGCTTTACCTTAGGGTTTCAACCGTCCTTAGGGACAATTGTCTTTGAGTGCACAATATTGATATGTGGAGTTTGGCTTCTCTTTAGTCTAGTCAGGATTAGCATTTGTCATCCCTATAATATTAATTCTTTGCTTTCTCGTGCAATTTATTTAACGTTTTCTTAGTTGCTAATTGTTATTTTAATAACTGCGCACCCGCATGATCACCTCGCATGTTAGTGGATAAACATAAAATCAATCTAAACTGCCTGCCAAAAATCATTTTGTTAAAATGAACAAGATTAGGTACCGAAAGGGCACTAATTGGTTAATTAGTGTAATCAAGTCCCCGACCCTATATTCTCTGGTTGCGTAGGAAGTGAGGCACACTCTCATGCCTCACTTGGTTTCTAGCCGACCCCAATAGACTAGTGGTGACTCATTTTGTGCAAAATTCCCTAAGAATATTCAAATGTCACGCGGGGTATGGGCTTGGGAGAGCCCGCGCCCAATCATGGGCCTTAGGCCCGTCTTTTAGGCAATACCCCTAAACCTATTCCCTCCCTCCGAGGGGTAGGTCGCGACACATAGTGCTAATCCAAATAGGTTCGAGGTGTTGTATCTTGGGAGGCATAGTTCGTGAATCTACAGGGCACCTTTGGCAAGAACTAATTGCCTTAAGGAGATTCGGTTATCCGTACCTCACCTCCAATTTTATGTTATATTTTATTTTCTTCTTCTCCAAGATTTGTAAAGGGAATGAAATTATAAAGTTGTTATCATCTTCTTTACTTTCATGTTATGATTGCAACAAACAGTGTGTTTTCTCTTGATTAATTTCCAACAAAGTAGAACAGCTACACCGCAACCCATTTCAACTGTTCAACACTTTCTTTTATCAGAAAGGTGCTAGCAGGTAATTTCAGCAGAAAGCACGCATGGCCACTTATTGGCTTCCTACACATGGATATCACATGCACATTCACATGCAAATTTGCTCGAGACATACAGTTGACCATAGAGCACATGCAAAGTTGCTGAGCACATATAGTTGACCATAGAGCAAGCAACTGCTGTCATTTTCATCAACTCGCGTTGTTTCTTACAACAAGGAATAAGTTAAAAAAACAAGAACAAAGAATTGTTGTTACAGAACAACTATAATTGTCTCGGCAGCAGTGAAAAAGTTGGCACAGAATATAGGCAGATCATATTCTGGTTCTGGAAACACAGCAAAATGCAAAACCTGCATAGAGTATCTTCAGAAGAACAAAATGAGGCAGCTAAACATCATAGCAAAATAATGTGTACAAGTAAACTTACTTGAACAACCAATTCCTCCATCAGCACAAGTGGCAAATCTAATTAGAGGAAAAGCTTTACATGGAAAATACTATCTTCCAAAAACATGAAAGTTTCCATCGGCGAAAAGTCAGAGGATCAATTAATTCTACACTTAATTCAAAAACTATCAAATTCGTACACCCATATGGCACCAACATACCTAAAGTTCTAACAGCAAAAGAAGTGAAGCCATAGTAACGATTAAGCACAACCGTCGTCGCTCTTGAGGAAATTTCCTCCGACCATCATGGTCTTTTTACAGGGGCTTTTTTTGGAGCTACAGGCTGGAACTAGCAGCTAGTTTTGCTTAAAAACCATAAATTTAAGCTGTCTGTCTAGATTCTGTAGACTGATTCCTCATAATTTATTTGCTTTTGCTGTAACTTCTGTTTGGAGAAGCCTAGAGAAACTAAATATCGAGTGGCAAAAATATTTGACGATCATAACTGCAGTCCCTTGCTCCCTTGAATAATTAAATTTGGAAGCAACCTTATTTTATTATCCAGTGCCTTCATGGAGCCGAACCTTTCCTGAGGACACAAAGAAGGATAAGCCTTGATTAACCAACCAAACGGCAAATAAAACGACCACACCTGCAAAGGAGAAGGAGCCATGCGAGTGTGGAGCCAGAGCGAATATTGTTGTAAGATGAATGTGTCACATAAGTACATCTTCACTAGCCTACACATCCTCTTCTTGCGGGTCAACTAGTCCCAATCCATCTCCCCATTCTCTCCTTCTCCTTCATTGAACATCCTCAATTAAAAAAAGCCTGATAGCTATCATCCATTCCAAATGGCTCTTCACATGACAACAAAAGTTGCTCAGAGTCTATGGCAGCTGATATATGGAAAATCAAAGTCAAGATAACAAATTAGTATGGACATAGGATATGGATAATTGAACATAATACACATGAAAATAAATGAATAGATAGTTTTAAGAATTGACATTTCTCAAATAAATCTATTTGAGGTAAGATCAGGTAAGATTAAAATGAAAGGATGAGCACAAAGCCCTGAAACTAAATGTAGATCTTGCAAACAAAAGAAGTCTCTATTTTCAAGAATCGACACTTGTCAAATAAAGCTATTGAAGGTAAAATGGCTTTACAATTCCCTTTTGTAAAGAAATCCTCCCTGGCTAAGCATGACTAGTGCCAAATACGGCTTGATTCCTTGTGGCAGGGACGACATCTCAAATCCCGAATTGGTGAATGCATGTGAAGTTCATTTCTTGTCTGAATGTTTGGTGCGGCATCTCTCCTCTTAAATCTAGGTTTCTTCTCTCTTCTCCATCACCAATGATCAGAACATTGCAACGATTCTTGACATTAGGAGTATTGATTTTGGATTTATTGCATAGCGATGCTATTACGATAGTGAAAATCTTATCGCTTTTCACTCATTATGAGTAGTTGTAACGACATTATGACATGAACATGCTGCCAAAGAGTCAAGGTAAATAAACAAGAGTACTCACACAATAAATCTTGGAAGAGATGCTTAGATATACTAAAAAGTCTACACATCCCATTGAAAGATTGATAGCCTCTTTGGATAGCCTCTTTGGATAGCCTCTTCTAAGAGGATAAGCTAATGATAACGACCATGAAATAGTGCAAAATTCATCAAGTCAGGTTCCATCGCCCCTCTTCCCCCAAAAATCTTTTATTCTCTTGTCTTATCCTACTTTTCGTCATTCTCTCACTTACCTACCAATCCTTTAATCATTCATAAGCAAACGTAACTAAGCCCCCTTAAAACCAAGAATAGAAAAGCCCAACCGTCGCCTGGAACAAATACAAGAATCCCATCAAAATTCCAACACTTTTATCTTCTGAGCCAACTCCGCTGCCTCCGGTGTCTTCTCCGACCCCGCGCCTACTCCAATTCCCATGCCCTATTCGTCCACCAGCAGTTTAGCTTAAACGAACTGCTCTGCGCCCTTCAGCCACGTCGGCATAACCATCCCAATTCTGAGCCCCTCCAACGTCATGTTCCACCCGCGATGAGTTAGGAACGCGGGGCCCAACCCTTGTTCACGAGGCCTCTCCCGGTTTGTGAAATCCCTTTGGCTGAACGTCCCCTCTCTCTTTTAAAGAACACCGCAGGCGCACATGGCTGTTGCCATCGCCAGTTTGCCGTGGCTGGCTGATCCCCCGACCCTAGGATTGTGCCGCGGTCTGCTCTGCCTCTGTTCCTACTAATTTGCTTATGTACGTCACTGTGTTGCAGAGGTCTGCGTGACATGAGGGAAGAAGAAGACCAACGCACAGGCCGGGCTAGCCGAGAAAAGAAATAAGGGGCTGGGTCGACCAGGCTCGAATCCGGCTCTGTCTTTTCTAATTTTTATTTTATTTTATTTCTATAACTGACTTTTAAAAAAAAAAATTAATTAATCTATTTTTTATTCTTTTAAGATCAATTAATTTTTTACCTGTGAGCGGAGGATCCAATAATTATAAATCAAGGGTAGATCAACCATACACTTGCGTCAAATTATCGAAGATAGTCCTAAATATCTCACTATAGGAGATTAAAAATATCTAAGGAAGTGGACGTATTAATTATTTGAAAGGCCCTTGTACGGCCTATTTGGCTGCACAAGAATGTTGTTTTATGAACGACCTAAATTTGCACTTTAGTTAAGTCGACTGGACACACAATACATGCTTGCAACGTCCAAGCCATGCATGCAAAATTGCTGAGACATGTTACATTCTTTGTGGAAATTGGAATTTTTTTTAGAGATTCTATTTGGTATCAGTACTAAGGATATATCAAATGAGATGGTCATTGATTACAAGGGTCATTAAGGGTATATCGCGTTTTTTAAAGCTCGAAAATAATATACATTTATTTTTTATTTTAGACTGACTACAGTAATTAATTAAAGATATATATATATATATATATATATATATATATATATATATTTTTGGTGACTAATGATCTGTTGGAGCATGCCCTTGTCAGCTTACGCCAATTCGGGGTCTCACAGGCCTCCGTGATGGAAGCCCAACAACAACTATATCTTAGGGAAGCTGGCCCAGCAACCTACCACCAAGACCCCCCACTTAAATCGCTAGCACTGCGGGAATTCGAACTCTTGACCGCATCAAAGTGAGGGAGAACGATTACCAACGCGGCTACCCACGGATGGGTAATTAATTAAAGACAGTTTCTTTTTTAATTAGCCAATAAGTGATTTATCAAACACGTTCATTGAAATTCAAACTCATTAGCAAAAAACTCAATTTTTTTTTCAAATGAAATATGTAAATTGATTTATAATTGTATGGTACGTATTGTTTTCGTATTTAGTTAAAATAAACTATCGATTATAACATTTTATACATATTCGTTACACAAGACTCAAGCATTGAGAGTACCGAATAATAATCATAATTTTCAAATTTATTTGGAACAGAAAATCATGGCTTCCAAGTCTTGGTATTTTGTATACATGGATATATTATCATTGAAGAATTCTTATTACATAGCCAAATGTGAAATCAAAATTTTAATTTTAGTTTGAAAATTGACAAAAAGAACAATGGCATAAACAAAATTAGTTAAAGATCGTCTATGAACTCTAATGCCGAAAAATAAAGATAAAAAGAAAAGGTCTTATATATATATATATATATATATATATATATATATATATATATATATATATTAAGAAAAACCTACCTACAAAATCCCCACCTCAATGAAAACATGAAATGAAAATCTATGGATTATATTTTCACCATTTTACTAATGCCATCAATTGACTTTAATATAAGAATTTAGGAAAAATGGGCAAATAGTCTGTGAATTTTGGTCCAATATGCATTTTGATTTTTTAACTTTTAATTTATTCAAATTAATACTCAAATTTTAGTCCAATATACAATGTCTCTTTGAATTTTTAATTTACTTGATGTGATCCCTGAGTTTTTTTGTACATACTCAATTTAGTCATTGTATAATATTAAATATTTTCATATAATTTATAGACTTAATTAAATATATAATCGACAGACTAAGGATCACATTAAAAATATTAAAAGTCCGGGGATAAATTGTATGTTAGATCAAAGTCCAATGACCATATTGAATAAATTAAAATTTTAGAGACCACATCATACATTCAAATAAAATTTTAAACTAAAATTTAGAGACTACTTATTTGTATCGTTTTGATTTAAGAAATTGCTATATCAATGCCCATTCTTGGACTCACAAATAGAGGTTGGTTGCCATGCATACTTACGTCATTTTTTGGTCCTCGTGTTCTTATTCTTTCTTCATCATCTTTACTTTCCCTCCCACATGGGTGCATTTATGACTGGAGTTTCTCTTTCTTTCTTTTTTTCCTTGTTCCCTTGATGCGACTATGTTTGCTTTTAATTGTCTCCTCGTGGTAGGGGTTAGGTTTTGCTAAAACTGTCCAGTATTAACAATTTCTTTTTAGGTCGTTTTAATGATATCTTAATTTTTTAATGACTTCAAAAGTGTATGCTGAGATGTGTATAATCTACCTTATGACACGATAAATATGTGTGTTGTATGAATAAGAGGTTAGCATTTATCTTTTTCATCACTCAAGTATTGCTATTTGCATTTATCACGAAATTCATCCATCCAATTAGTTTTAAAGTACCCAAAAACAACATTGCACACCCATGAGAACTAGTAGAATTATATAGTAAAAATGAAGAGTAAAAGATCTGACAGTTTTCTCCACAATTTAACTCATTTATAAATGGTTATATAGCAAATCTGAAAATGATACGAATGGACACAAATTTGACATAGGTTTCATTTCATAATTAATAAAGTATGGTGTTTCCTAATGACGCGATAGCAAAACCCAATCATGAAAAGCGAACTTGAAATGTCAGGTAGCTAATTTTTTCAATAGAAAATACATATTTGGTAAATTTTAGATTGAGCAAAAAGTGAAAATTGCAGGCAAGCCCCATTTTTTTCCCGACAATAATCAACTTGGCATCAATTATTGGTTTATTTCCAAATCGCAGCAAAAATAATGTCATCAATTATCGTATGTTGTGGCCGGTTCAAGAGGTTGCTGCGACGAACGAACGACGATGGGCGAGTTGGCTTCTGCAGATGGTCGAGGGTGATTCGGGCAGAACCACCGGCGAACGGAAAGAAATTCACTGTCGGTCTCTCGCTTCTCTCTCTCTCTCTCTCTCTCTCTCTCTCTCTCTCTCTCTCTCGCACCCCTTTTCTCCTTTAGCCGAGCCAACGCCTTCAACAGGATTCTAGAAGATCTCACATTGGCTCGACTCCTTCTCATTCGGTTACCCTTCATTGCGTCCCGGTGGATTCCCTACGCTCGCAACCTGAACGTGCAAAAGGGAGAGAAGAAACAGCAAAGTGGCCACGCCCTTGCTGCTTCGGATGGGCCAATGATGAGAAAAAAAATAAAACGAAGGGAATGGGCTGGATTTGAGAGAAAAGAAAAGGATTGGGTCCAGAAAGAAATAAAAAGTTGGGTGGAGGGAATTAAAGCCTGGGCTGGACTCGTAGCGGGCCAAGAATTCAAGTAAATAAAAAAATTTATTAATTTTTTGACCATATTTTTGTTTTTTTTTTTATTTTTTTATTTTTTTATTTCTTGTATTTTTGCAAAAAATGGATGACTAAATGGTTGACAAAAATTTCGGGTGTCAACGTCTAGAAATGCTAATGAGTTGAGGAAATGAGACTGGATATCTTTCTCGATTTGGGGAGGAAGCAAGTACTCTGAAAAATAGAAGTGTCTTCACACCTCACTAGACTTAAGATGAAGGGCTAGTCAACAACTTGAAGCTCTTCTAAGCTATCGAGGTTTTCTAGTAGGCAAGGTGTGAATATGATAATAAATATGATAATCAACTGAGGACATGTGACTAAAGACAAACATTTAAGATGAGACAAACTTTCTTGATGCAATGACCTCACATAAATGCACCTCAAACTCTTCATATGACATATGTAGAGATACTCAAGTGATTTGAGAAACTGCCTATCGTTCTCCCATGTTTCCAATTCAATTTCACTTCTATATACTTCATTGTACATGTCAGTTTTGTCAAGAATAACCAAAATCTCATTGCACTGTCCAATTATGTAGCATTTCAGTTGCTCCATGTTCTCAATTCCAAAATCAGATAGCTTAGTGACATCCGTATGGCAGCCTAAGAAATATGTAGTAGCACGCTGAAGCAACTTCTCCACTAATATGGGGACACCCACACCATTTACATATTTCTAGGATTATTACTTCATATGTTCTTGTAAGAATTTGTGTGGGTCCACTTATGGCAATCTGTGAGCCTGGTAATATTGTCTCTGTAGTTCTTCAGTCAGTGCCCATGATGTTTTAAATTTTATAGTATGTTCCTGCTTATGCTTTTAATTAAATCTTAATCCAGGACCTTGAGAAGCATGCAAGTCAAAATGCCGTGCAAGTATGGAAAAGCTCATGGTATCTCCTGTTCTATTCTGTCTCATTTGTAAAGAAAGAACAAGATGGCTTTGTAGATTTGAACAGTAAAAGAAGATTTTACAACGGGTTAGGCAAAAGTACTCACTATTGATGTTGACCCCCCTACGAGAAGTTAAAGGAAATTGGAACTTCTGAATTTAGTGCTTGTTTTACAATTTATCAGTGACCATTATGATATAACGGTACTCTTACTCCACATTTTATCTGTAAATGAATCTGTTTGTTTGAATTTGAACTATGGGCGTCTTTTTCTGTCGGTTTGCTGCTATTCATCTTTTCTTACATAATATGAATTTGCGGCATGCAGTGCTTCCAATGTCTGCAGCTGTGATGGCTCTCCCTCGTCTATCTGTTTGTGGTGATTTGGGTGTCCTCTCCACCGCTGCCGCTAGATATGCTCCTTCCTTGTTGAAATCTTTTATCCAAACGAGACCTCAAGGTGCTATTGGTGCGACAAAGCTTCTTAGACCCTTCTCAGAAAATCATTGACTCACTGGAACTAAAAGATCCTTTTATAAGGAATTGGGTGGACCTTCTTGCCTTTCTTCTTGCGGGGGTGAAATCTAAATCTCTCGAGGGCTCTACTTTATGAGTTTTTGTTGTCATTAGGTTTGCTGTGCTTCTTCACTCTCACACACTGAAGCACGGTGGAATTAGTGCGCACGTGCGCACGTGCGCAGTGAGAGAGACAGAGAGAGGCAACGTACTGGAAATGTTTCTGGCAACAGCACCTCATGTTCCTTGCTATCTTAGGGTCTAATTATGAGTTTCTTGTCCCGTTTAATGTTTGGATTCTTTTTTTATTAGAGGCTAGTCACTTTATTTTGTCTTTGTCGTTTCAACATTTAATTTGTCTGAAGTTTTTTAGAAAATTCAAGCCTTGCACTCTCTCTTTCCCTCTTTAACTTTATAAAAATATTTTTATAAAAATTGAAATTATAATTATTTTTTGTATTTCCTTTTTCTTTCCTTTTTTTTTTTTCCTTTCTTCTTCCTCCTTAATCCTTCCTTAGCCAGGGTTTGGCACGGCGACAACCCGCGATCGACTAGTGAGGCTTGAGCTTGCCGGCCTCGATGAGCTCGAGGTTGCCAATGACTAGCGAGGCTTGAGTCTTGCTAATCTAGCAAGACTCTAGCTTATCGGCATCATACGAGCTCGAGCTCGCAAATTTGGTGAGGAGAAAGCCTCACTACGACTGGTGACGCTTGAGCGAGGCTTGAACCTTGAGCTCGCTTATGGCTAGTTGCCGGCTAACTATCGCGGTTGGCAAAAGAAGAAGAAAAAGAAAAAAAAAAGAAAAATATGTAAAAATCGATTTTTAAAAAAATTAAAAACTAAAAAACTAAAAAATAGATTTTTTTTTGAAAAATAAAAATAATTTAAAATTCTATTTTTAAATAAAAATATAAAAAAAAGGAGTCTAGGAAAATTTAATCATATTTTTCTTACCAAATGGCAAAAAATATTTTCTAATTTATTTTCAAATTCCAGGCAAAAACCAAAAAATATTGTAATTTTCCTAAAAAATATTTCTTGGAAAGTATTTAGGAAACAAACCTTTTAAAAAAATTGAACACTAATTTGTATTGCATGAAAGTGTTTTAGCAATACCTTTTAAAAAAAATATGTATATCATAATAAATAAGCTTTCTTAGGTTTACTTAAATGGGTTGGGTTGGGTAAGGTCGGGTCAAGAATGGGTCAAAAATTTTATATTAGGATAAATTGGTCATAAACGTGTTAAATAGGTCGATTTGAGTTGAATCATTTGTGATTGACCCAAACCCGAGCTGACCCGACCTGCTTGACATATCTAGTTATGTACAAAAACAAGCATGCCACTGAGTCTATTAGTCCTTAAGAAACCATATCCCAAAAGATTTAAATCTCAATTATTCATCTAAAACTTTTGAAATTTCTACACGTGAGTGATATCATCACCCATAAAATTGAGTTTAAGGGCATTTCTATAATTACTTTAAATTAAAGGGAGCAAATCATCAATTTCTAAGTCTTGAGAGTATTTTAAATTATTTTTTGAGCCTACGGTTATTTTGGTTACTGTCATGAGATTGGCCCGAGGTGGACCGAGCCAGCCTTGGTGAGGGACGAAATATGTTATTTCCTATGTTAAAGATAATTATGATATTTCTTTTTGGTTATCTAAATCTCTCGAGATTGTACACATATTACACGTGGATTATATGTAAATTGCCATTTGATTGTGCATAATCTTGATTTAGATATTATCTTAAAATGGTAATCTAACAAAAATTATAAATAAGATGGTGTATATACATCAAAATATATACAAATTTCATATTTCTTTTTTCCATTATTATTATTTTTAACTTGTTACGGATGTTTCGCACTGTCTATAAGATATTTTCATGTACTAAAGATAATTATGATATTTCGTATAAATTATTCATGTCTTTTAAGATTGTATGTATATTGCACATATATTGCCATTTGATTATGCATAATCTTAATTGACATATGATCGTAAAATAGTTATCTAATAAAGTCTATAAATATATTGTATTCTTCATTAGTGTATACATTGAAATATATGCAAATTTCATTTGCCATCCTTCTTCATGTGGACGTCGAGCCTTCTCGTTTCCTTGGTAAAGATCTCATCCATGGGCTTAGCACTTCCACAAGTGTTGGCTGAGCTCTTAGGAGATGGTGATAGCAACACAAGGATCATGAGGGAAAGGGTGAGCACAAACTTGATCCCCACCATTGAGATCGCAAAGATCGCCTGGAAGGTGATTTTTTTCATAGGAGAAGGTTTGGAGAGTTTTTGCCTTTGAATGGTGATGTTGCACGTATATTTAAAGACAAACGTTAGATGAAGAAGAAGCGGTTGGGGAATTCTCTGATGCAATTGATTTCAGTTCAACAAAAAATTGCCTTTCGCCCGATTTGATCAAGAAGGCGATCTCCACAATGTCGATGGCTGGGATCAAGTCCGCGCTTGCCCTTTCCCTCGCAATTCCCGTGTTGTTGTCTCGATATCCAGAGAGCTTGGCTAGCGCTTGTGGAAGTGCTGAGCCCCTTGATGATATCTTTAGTCAGGAAATGAGAAAGCTCGATGTCCACATGAAGAAGGCTGGCAGTGGGCGTTGCGATGGCCGTGGTGGCAGCAATAGTTACAAAGGTGGCGTATCATTTATTTGGTACCTGCAGGTGCCAGTGGGCATAAGCCTAGCAACGGGACTCAAAGGTCCTCAACCATCGAACCTTGCCCATCGTCGCTTGCCTCGATCATTTTTGTTCCTCTCTAATTCTCTTCAAAACTAGTTTGATTGCCAATTGTTCAGTCTATCTAATAGAGGGAATTTTTTTTTTTGATTTTCCTTTTCAGTATGAAATGAAAGAAAAAGAGCCTAAATCTTCCTTTTACATCAACTTTTTTTTATTCACTCCACGAAAAAAAGAAATAAATTTCCTTTTCTATCTATCTATATTTTTTTAATCACTGAGGTTTAATTCAAAAATGAATTATTTATGATGATAAATGCAATCTTTAGGAAAACTTTATTCAAATAGTGATATCTAGGTAGGTTTTTTTTTTTCAATTCAATAACTAATTGAATTGAATAATTTTGAATGATTTCTTATGAGTATTTGATATTCAACAATCTTAGACTTCTTCGAGTATCAAATACTCATAAGAAATCATTCAAAAACATTCAATTCAAATAGTTATTGAATTGAAAAAAAAAAAAACTACTTGGATATCACTATTTGAATAAAGTTTTCCTAAAAATTGCATTTATCATCATAAATAATTCATCTTTGAATTAAACCTCAGTGGTTAAAAAAATATAGATAGATAAAAAAGAAATTTTTTTTTTCGTGGAGTGAATAAAAAAAAAGTTGATGTAAAAGAAAGATTTAGGCTCTTTTTCTTTCATTTCATACTGAAAAAGAAAATCATAAAAAAGAAGAAGAAGAATTCCCTCTATCAGATAGATTCAACAATTGGCAATCAAACCAGTTTTGAAGCAAAGCAAACGGTAGACCAAGGATTAGAGAGGAACAAAAACGATCGAGGCAAGCAACGATGGGCGAGGTTTGATGGTTGAGGACCTTTGAGTCCCATTGCTAGGCTTATGCCCACTGGCACCCACATGTACTAAATAGATGTAACTAGTGCCGCCACCACTGCCATCGCCGTTGCCATCGCCACCCCCACCGCCACCATTCTTCACGTGGATGTCAAGCTTTCTTATTTCCTGGCTAAATGTCTCATTTGCAGGTTCAATACATCCAAGAGTGCTAGCTGAACTCTCTAAGAGATGAAGACAGCAACAGGAGGATCGAGAGGGAAAGGGCAAGCATGAACCTGATCCCTGCCATCGAGATCACGGAGATCATCTTCTTGATTGAATAGAGCGGAAGGTGATTTTTCTTGAAGGAAAAGGTCTCAAGGGTTTTTTTCTTTGGATGGTGATGTTGCACGTATATTTAAAGACCAACGTTATATGAGGAAGAAGCAGTTGGGGAATTCTTCGATGCAATTGACTTTAGTTGGACAAACGTTAGACAAAATTCTCCAATGCACGTATATTTGGCGAGGGTTGGCGATCGAGGTCCAAGCACGTTGGCTACTAAAGGAAGCCCTTCAATCACGACCTTTCTTCCTGGTTCTTGATCCCTCTCACTCTCTCGGTTTCTCTACCCAGTCCCTGAACCTCCCAAAAATACCACTTTAAGCTCACCTAGCAAGCGCGCATGGCCCTGCCACTATCAGCTCGTGCCAACCTAGCCCTAGCTAGACATCCTAATCGACGGTCTCTATTGCTCTACCTATCCTTTGTGTCCTTCCTTTAGTGAGCATGAGGGGAGAGAGGAAGAAAGGGGAAGGAGACCAGGTCAGGGGAAGAAGGAAAATAGAGGAAGTAGGGCCAAGCCTAAGTAAGAAGAAAAGGAGGAAACATTATAAATTATAAATTATTGCTAGCCTTTTGATAGCCTTGTTGGATGGTGAGTATCTCACAAATGCCTTACGCTTGATGTCCACATCTTAATGACTAGTGATGATTGCAGGATTCAAAATGATGAAGAAGTTGTTGACAAGAAAATCGAAGGATTTTTTTTTCTTTTTCAAATTAAGACCCCAAAACGCAACCTAATTATTCAACAAAAGCAAGCAAATCACAACTTAAGAAAGCAATATAAAAAGAATCACAATCAATTGATCAAAGAAAGTAATGAAGAATGAGTAAAAAAGTATAGTACGCTAATGTAACCCGACACGAGTTGGATAAAGAATATGACATAGCTCTATTATCAAGCCCTGAGATAGCAACCTCATGAGCTATAATCAAATTAAATCCAATTCTTGTCTAAAAAAAGTAATCTACCAAAACTAAACTATAATCAAGTACTCACTAACATCTCCAAATTACATAAATGTCAATTAAGAGACACTAAGTTAAATATAATACTAAGATCTAATTATCCAATCGAGGCCTATTTTCTAAACATTTTCTATGTTTTTAATTTTCCGAATTTTTTTGAAATTTTATTATTATTAAAAATTGGGACATTGTTCTGGGCTGTTGAGCCCAATCCGAATATGGTCCAACATTTCTAAACTTTCAAAGCCCATATTCACAAATTTGGGCCAAAAAAATACAATTGGGCTTTCATACAAAGCCCCTTTTAGTTCTAAACTTTCAAAGCCCATTTTCTTCATTATTTCTTATTTCCTCTCTCTTTTTTTTTGGAACCGTTCATTTTTTTCCTAAACCGAGAACCAAGCTCACCATTCCTAGATGTTTGTTTCTTATCAAGCCCACGAACTAAAAGCTTTCAAATTGTCAACAAAATGGAACTCTTCGAAAGTAGTTCAAGTTCGAAAATTGAACCGAATTCCGCTATTGAAACAATCCTAAACATCCAGAATCCACTACTCTTATTTTTATTATTCTCCTTCGTATATCTATTTCCTATGCCGTCTTCCTCTTAATAGACTAAGAATACAAAAAACCATAGCCAGATCAGAACACCAACAATCAAACTTCCCTTCACCAAAATATCAGCACGTTACTTCACCATCAGTCACTTATTGTCTATCACGGGATCCCCATTATCAAGCGTTGCATTCGCCTATCAATATCAGCCACCAACAGATGCCATCCCCGCTTCTCCTCCATCAATCTCTACTGTGCACCATCGTCATTCACTTTTACTAAACAGCTCCAGTCATTGAACAACTCCTCTAAGATTGTTTTGTTCAAAGCTTAAGCAATCAGCAAAAGTTGTTTGTATCTAAATTCAGGCATATCCTTAACCCTCCCTGTTGCATTTCACATAAAACGCAGCATGTATATGTAATGATGTCAAGCAAAGAATCAATGATAGAAGAAATTTGAATGCACTCTATATTGTTCGAAATGATATCAATCACGTATGGCACGATGGAGTCGTTCTCTGCACATGAAAAATATATAGGGTGCAGATGTGTAAAGGTTCTTCATATTATTTTTGTATTTTTGTAATAAATGATGCATAAGATTTAGATATTCATGCAGAGTGTTACTACTTCTGCGTAAGTTAACAGAGAACAAGGAAGAAAATAAGGGGTAAGTATGAGAATGGGAAAATTATCAAAAAAGTCTTAACTGTACTACAATTGTGTTAATTCAACTGGTTTTTTGTGTGCTAATTTTGGCTTAAATTTTTTGCATTTGTGTTAGTTGTTTTTATTACTAGCTGTTCGCATTCATAGTGACAAATCAAGGATATAGTAGAACGACACACCTTGATGGATGAAAGTCCTAAAATTAGGCTCGCCTCCACACTGTTTGTCATGAGTAATCACCAAAGAACTATCCAGCACAGCGGGAATAGCAGAAGCCCAGAAACCTGAGAGAGGAAAAAAAGTCGAAATGTTCAGATTTCGATTTCAACGGTGACAAAATAAAAATGAAATCGAGTCCGTGTTTATTCCTTGAATTCCTCCTTTTTCTTTGGCTATTCCTTTCATCTTCTTCCCACGTATTCCAGGAATTCCAAAACGGAAAAGCTGTTGGATATCTTCCGCCCAAAAGAACCATAGAAAAAGAAGGGAGGGGGGGGGGGGATGTGGGGGAGTCTCACGAAGTTATTCTCATCGTGGGGTCGCCAAAACGGTTAAGAATAAGACACGATCGTAGCACAAAAGACTAATTATCCGGACGCACGATGCTTCTAAAAACGACATGAGCATTCGAAAAATCAACCTCGAAAACAGATGGAGGTTTTCTCGGTAGGGGAAGGGCAAAATGGGGAATTCGCAGTGCCATGTGACTTTGCTTGCGTCTCTTGACGACGCCGCGACGCGTCGGGTCCACCCCATGCACCGCAAGAAGGCCGTCGCACGAGAAATAGAGATGGACGTGAGTCGCGTCGTTGCCCAAATTTAAATTTAACGTTTTCCTATTTAATTAATGCTATGAAAAATCTCCATCTATGTCAATATCCGAATTTTTTTTCTTATTGCTAAAAATCTTAAATTCAAGCATTCTTGACAGAGTGTACTTTTGTTAGACTGGGACAAATTCAAGGCATTTTGATGTTATGATAGGTATCATTTAGAATGTTTAGAGGTATTTTAACATCTCTCTTCCTTCAAATTTTTACCACTTATTTCATCCAATTAAGCATTACGAATTTCATTCTTTTATATTGTAATTTTCAAGTGACATTTTGAGTTAGATGATTAATTCCTTAGAGGGGAGGTTGGGATTTGGGCTGCGGTTTGAAATTTTTCAGTTTGGAGTAATTGTGTCATTATCGGCCACCATTTTGAGGTTTTCCTTTTATTTTTTTGTGGAGACGAAAGTTAATTACCTCTTCTTTTTTTTTTTTTTGGTTCGCTGAAGAATCCGATCCTCGTTCTGCTCCCTCTACGACGGCATCGACTCCAAACTTAACATGCTGTCCAGCATCGCTATGTTGTACAGATCTACATTTGTTTGTGCCCAATTCAACGGCGTCCAAATCGCAGACTCTCGAGTTTGATTTAGTTACTGTTTCAGCCGGTCATTGGTCGCTAGATTCGTAAATTAGGTCAATAAAAGGATGTGGCAAAGGTGACCGACTCTATGTTTATTGTGGCACTTGTTGGATTATACACCTTCTGGTGATCTTGCTCCTCAATAGTGACTGCTATAGAAAGCCTCTCGTATCACCGCCTAGGAAATTTCATACAAGCCTTTCTCAACCCTCCTACTTGTGTTAAAGGATCGTCGCATATGTTCCATGAACGGCGGGCTGAGGGATATTTATTCCTACTTGCTAGCTTCATCGGTTCATCAATCTATGCTTACTTTTTTTTTTTTTTTTTGACCATCCACTTACTCATGTGAATATAATTAATGATCGATATCTTTTTGTACGAAGAGGAAAGCACTTTCGAATCAAGTACAATCCTGATACATGGAGTATCTTGATCAGGTCATACACGGGCTAAAATCACACTTAACAAGTGCTTAATAAATTACTTGTAACAAGTTTTCTTTTTGTTGGTTGGTTTTAATAACAAGGTTAGCTTGCAATTAGGTTGTATTTCTTTTTTTTTTTAACGTACTGACATGCGCACATTTTATTACCCTTAGTAGTTAAATATTTTTTCCCCACTAATCAGGGAATACGAGAGTCGAAGGTAGTTGTATATTGACCGGTTTTATGAATTTCGTGCACCAGAGCATTTCTTCTTTGCTTTTTTGTGCTTGTCTCATATCTGCATCAGCAGTAAGTAGCACGTGATTCTCATTTAATCCTCAACCGTTATAGATAGAGCTTAGACTTAAAGCTTTGATTATGACTTTCTTATGCTTATTCCCCTGCTTATATACTTCTACGCACAAATTTGATCAAACAAGAATTTCATAGGTTTAATGATTTGCTTGCACTCATCAAATAAAAACTACAAAATTAATTCCACAAAAAATCTTAAATCGATATATTTGTGCCACATTGACCTAAAGCTAATTTTTATGTCAAAAAAATCCCAAATTAATATACACGTGCTGCATTTATAACAAACCGGTGTGCTCGTGTTACATTTATGGCTAAAAATATCAAAGATTTGCTACAATTTGAGGTAAATAGGACACAAAAATATCAAGGGTATTATGTGGCACATCCTGGAATGTTCTCTAAAATTTGTTTGGTGTAAGTGTAGTATGTTTGTACCAATTTGGGGTTTTTGGTGTTATTAAGCCAAATTTCAATAAAGCATGAACAAGATCGAATAAGAAATAAAGTGCAGAATAATTGAAAAATAAAAAATCACATTAAACCCACACTAAGCAGTTGAGCCCTCGTTGGAGAAATGAGCCAAATTTGGATAGTTACCCAATCGTGGCCAATCACTTGATCCTCGCCGCAGGGATATCATCCATATGTCTTGAAGTGAGAGCTAGAAAGCACAAGGATGATCTTTTTTTTGTAAAGATTAATACAACGGAAAACCTTAAACCGGTATATTTGCGATAAATTTATCCAAAACTAATATTTTAATCAAAAAAAAATTCTAAACTGATACATATATGATAAATTTACCTCAAATAATTATAAAAAAAACCAAAATTGATATATTTGTGACAAATTTATCCAAAACTAATTTTTTCACCCCTAAAAATTTCAAATTGATATATTTGTGATAAGTATGACATCTATTAAATTGAATTAATACTACAAATATCACAAAATCGGTACAATTTTGACAAATGGAAAGTAAAATCCCAAATTACTACATCGGTCAATTGTCTCATGTCATTTAACTCAGAAATTTGACAGTAAAACTTAACGGAAACTAATAGAGATTAAATTTGTCTTAAGCATACTAATTTAGGGTAAATTATTAAAAGTGTACCAATTTGGGATTTTTTATGGTTAAAAAATTAATACGGGGTAAATTTATTATATGTGTACCAGTTTAGAGTTTTTCGTAATATTAACCCTTATTTAATGTCGAAAAAGTGATTGTCTATGGACAAGCAAAAGGAACCTCAATTGTTTATATTAGCAAACAATTTATAGCCATCACTATTCGCTACTTGGGCCGGATAATCTATTATCAGATCACCTAATCTGTCACGCCATTGATTGATTAATGTGTATTGCGTATGATCACCTCTTGCTTGAAGTCGAAGGTATTGTTTTGGGGTAGCCCGGTCCGTTCCGACTTCTTTGCAAGTACCTGGGGGTCAAGTTCGAGCGTCGCTAATTATCTGTTTCGGGTGCATTGTTGACATTAGAGTGTGATCTTCCGATTGTTGGGTCTGTGTCCGAAAACGTTCTTCCAATCTTGTTGTTCCTTTGATCTTTGTTGCAACTTTTCGAGCGCCCAAGGAGTTAGACACGCTTGTGACTGCCTAAAACTAGGTGGCGCGTCACGACCGTGTGACAGTTTCACGTTGAAGGGTAAGAGGAGACCTACAAGGAAAGAAGCCAAAAGAGGAATACCTTCATGGGGGCCATGTACGGGCCAGATTAGGTCTTGGGTCATTTTACTAATCGCATTAGCCCCCGTGATAATAACACCATACAAAGAAACGAGTTGATTTTAAAGCAAAAGAAACTCTCAAAATTTAGCAATGAAATTGATCCAGATACATGTCACGAGCAAGTCTTAATTGGTCACACATGCCACATCGACTGTTTACTCTTTTGCTGAAAACAACTTTATAATTCCTTTAACGTGCCTCACTCATCGGACTAATCTGCCCTGTCCTAAGGCTCTGATTGCAGCACCCTCGACGTCCCGACACGGGCCCCTCTACCAACATTGGCAGCAACTTGGTGACTCCAAAACCCTTTCTGCAGAAAGTAAGGAGCCAACAAATTCTCCCTTCAAAAACCATGGCTATTTCTATGAATGCGGATGCCGCAGAGGTAATGGGAAAAACATTGTACATTAATTAGATTTTACTTAGCCTCTCGAGTGGAAGGGTTTCGACAACGGTCTTTACGTAGGCATTGAAGCACTCTCTGCGGGAATTAGGCATGATATAAGACTCATGGAGCCTCCGAACGTCATCGATGCGATGACACATGGAGCTGGAGATGACAGGCTTGGGCCGCTCCAAGCCACACGCGGCCCGTATGGTGTGGATTGCCGCTCTAGCGATTTCTTTGAATGCATCAACTCTCGCCGGAGCGGCAACGAATGAGAAACTACAATTAAAAGACAAGAATGAAGGGAGTACAGTATTCAGTCTTCAAAAATTGAAATAATAAGATGGTCGGAGTAAGTAAAGATGATTAGATCCACGCAATTAGGTGACAACAAAATGATACCCATGACGGTTAGAGGTTTTACTCCTATTGTGTTACACATGCTGTTTTGTCGGTGATATTTTCTTACACATTCAGGTAAAGTAAGATATACCAACTGAAATAGAACGCGCAATTGGTCATTATTGACATTTGAATTTTGCGACCTTTTAAGTATTTGCTCATTTTGCAAAAATATAAAAATTTATAAGAAGATAAAAAAAATATGAATCATAAAAAGATAAAAAAAATACTAATAAATAAAGTAATAGTAATAAAAGATGCATGAAAGAAAGAGAAAAAAATAATGAAAATGAAAAAAATGAAATGAAAGATGAACAAGAAAATTAGACAGAAAATATAATAAAGCCCCGATGTATAATCCCCATGAGCTACAATCAAATTGAATCCAGTTCTTGTCTAAAATAGCAATCTACCAGAACTAAACTATAATCAAGTACTCACTAACATCTCCAAACTACATAAATATCAATTAAGAGACACTAAGCTAAATCTAATATTAAGATCTAACTATTTAATTGAGACTTAATCAAGGCCTAGTGCGGCACTGTGATTTTTCACTTTCCTGATTTTAGGAAGGGTTTTGCACGTAAAAAAATCTCAATTGTTTTCTTCTCTATTTTCTCTTTATATATTTGTGTTTCTAATGTTCCAAGCCACCCTTTCTCCTAGTCACTCTTGAGTACTTGTCTCTACGAGGTCCAGAACCGATGGCCGGCATCATCTTCTTGTGGGAGGGTTTGGAGCTAACAGCCAGCGTCTCTAAATTAGGACACATCCACCTCAAGCTTGCTGCCAGTTGAGAACTGGTATCAACATCTCCAGAAGTGTTGCACGGGATCTAAAGTCTCAGATGTTTAACATTCCACAATGGAGGAAGCACTTCACTTCTGATTTCTTTTGGAAGAACTAATGCCTAGATATATAAAAAGAAAAATAGCAATATTTCAATTCTTAGTTCACATTAACATGAAAATACTCGATACAAAGTACCGATTTGGAAAAATGTTACTTACCTTGACTTCATTACAGACTAGTGTTAGCGAGTCACAATGGCCAAAATATCTCAAGAACTTGGCCACCTTGAGATAGCTCCTCCTCTTGTTGTTGACTCTAAAATCCACCTCCAGTCTCGCATTGGCCAATCTTGTCGAATCTCGTGGACCTATGACTATGATGTTGGGGCTATTGTATTGGAATGACACCAGATTAGGAGTTTGGGTCTTTACTCTTATCAGGGAGTTGAATTCAGTCAAGGTGAGGTGCTTGAGATTCTTGTGAGTTATCCTGATGCACTTGGTGGAACGGCTCCCCTTGAGCCTCAAGGTCTCTAGGAGACGAAGCCGTGAGATGACTTCTCTAATTGTCTTGATTGAGAGCACGCACAAATCCAGCGCAAGCTCCCTCAGGTTTCGGGCACCATGTACTTGGAGATTCGACAACTGCCCATCTGGGAAGGCCATGATAAATGTCGATGTGTAGCTGAAGGATACGAGGTTCGGGGATGAAATCGAAATCGAAAAGCTGTCATCGTGAAGCATGGCTGACGCCTCAAAAGTCTCAAGCTTCGATCCGCAGATGAGGAGGTCCCTGGAGCGGGAGCAGCCAATCAGCTGCACAAGTCGGAGTGTGGGGCAACTTAGCATTAGCTCGTTCAAGATGTCATCACTCTCGTGGGCTTTGTGTAAGACCAATTCTTCTAAGCGAGACAGCTTTATCTTGATGCCCTGCATTGAGAGATGGCTCACGTGGAGGACAGAGATGGTGTTAGAGACCAAGTCGGGGCATTTTTGATTGTACCATCTTCTATTGGGATAGTCGACAATGCGGCCGAGTGTAAGGTCTCGGAGATTGAGCCTCGAGGCAATGTCTATCCACTTAGGCACCACGGAGTTCAACTTGTTGTCTCTCGAAAAGACCAGCAAACTCATTGAGTCAATGCTCAGGTCGTTCTTACGGCACCGTGTAATGTAACCATCAACATACTCCAAGAAAGTGTCAATGTTGGCATTGTGACTGCCAACGTCTTGGCTCCCAAAGGTTTCTTCATCGAATTCTAGAGCTGAGAGACTATTAAAGGCATGGTTCCAGTCCTTGGAGAGGATGCTCATTTGCGTTGCAACCCTTAAAGGCAAATGTGACATGATTTTTGAATTATTGGTTGAGGCCAGTAAAAAGTGCCATGGATGGAATCCGATGTATCAACGCGGCCTTTGGAGATCTCTGCCATCTCATCGTTCTAACAAAACTTCCTACAATCCAAGAAAGAACAAGAACTCAAGAATGTTATTAACAAAGGAGGCTTTGGATTGTTGAAGGTTCTTGACTTAGAAGGCGTGTACAAGCCCATGCGACTGGAAGCATTATCGTTGAAGGAGACAGCCCGGGGTTGAACTTAAACTTGGCTCCATTTACTTTTTACTTAATTTTTTCCCGTCGTTATATAATTTTCTAGCTTTTCAAAGTCAAACTCTCTCTCTCTCTCTCTCTCTCTCTCTCTCTCTCTCTCAATGCAGAGTTTCTGACTTGGTCGACTTTCTTTCAGCTAAACCCTAGCTTACAATTCTAATCCTCTTGGTTCAGTCTTTCAAATCTTCATTCAAAATTTCAATCCTCTCTCCGTCGATGATGATTCCCATCTTACCGCTTTCCCTGGTAGTCCAGTGACTGGTTTCTCTTCTATGTTTCTTCTCGAAGCTTTGCATGTCGCCTTTACTACCATAGCTAGGCAGTTTTAGTTATGAATCCATCCCAACCTCAAGAAGATGCTTGCCTCGCAGCGCTCTGTAATAGACTTGGCCGACTCTGGTCTGAAGAAGAAGTGGACGTCTGGGATGATGAAATACCTCCGGAAAAGCTGCAAGAATGCAAAGCAACCTTAGTGGGTAAAATTCTATCTTACCCATCAATTAATTTTCAGGCTTTTCAGAACACGTTAACGGGAGTCTGGCGCAATGATCATGTGCAAATTTCTCAACGAGAAGATGGTCTTTATGTATTTAAATTCAATTCTGAAACGGAATGGCAAAGGATATTACATAGTGGCCATTGGCTGTTTGGACACCATCTCCTGATAATAAAACCGTGGGTGCCAAATATGCCTCTACATTGCTATGACTTCACCACATGTGACTTCTGGGTGCAAATCTTTGGTCTTCCTTTGGAAAGATGCACTGAGAGGATGTTCGCCAAGGCTACTAGACATCTTGGCCAAGTACAGGAGGTGAACTTAGAGCACAAAGAAGGTTCAAATGTCAAAATAGGGAGGGTACGAGTGAACATTAATCTCAAAGAACCGTTGAAATCTAGTAAGTTACTTAGATTGGAGGGACAGAATATATGGATTGACTTTAAATATGAGCGTATATCTCATTATTGTTATTCATGTGGTATCTTGGGTCATTATGCCACACAATGTCAAACTATTCCTTTTGATGATGCTAAATTGGAAGGAAAAGATAAGCTGTCATATGGTCCTTGGCTGAGGGCTGAGGTCAAAGAACATAGTCCATTTTGGACAGCATTCTATGAGAAACAACCAGATCAAGATGACATTGAAGAAATCATACCAGAAACTCCGCTACAATCCCCTTTATTACTTCCTGCAGTACCTTCAGGCACCAAGGATCAACCTCCAACTGTGGCGATTAATACCACACAGAATCTTCATAGTACTCCCACGCCAACCTTGCAGCTTTCTTCTATCGGAACCTACACTGAAAAGAACAAGTGGTGAACAGCAAGAAGCTAAAAGGCCCTAGAATGGTTACAAAGGCCAGTCCCCTTAAGAAAACTAAGCGATACAATCCTTATGGGACATGCTCTGTCGTCCATGTACCACTGGATGAATCACTCCTTATGGAAACCCCTATCTTTGCAGCTGAAGGGGTAGACACAAGGGTTGTGGTGGCTTGCCCAAAACAGCCACTGCCAGACAAATGAGAATTATAAGTTGGAATTGTCAGGGGCTAGGCAACCCCCTAACAATTCAAGTTTTAAAGGACCTAGTGGTCCAAGATCGACCCGATATTATCTTTTTGATGGAAACAAAGAACCAGGAACCTGTTATTCGGCGTTTACAACGGAGACTACAGTACCAAAATAGTTTTGTGGTGAATCCCCAAGGTTTGGCTGGAGGGATGGTTATCTTTTGGAATGAACAGATCAATCTCACTATCCACACTCATGATCCACATTATATTGATACTATCTGTTCTGATGTTTTGAAAAGGACTCCTATGGGCATTACTTTTCTCCATGCACCGGCAGTATTTCAACAAAGACAACATCTATGGGCAACTCTGTGTCAACTCAGCCATTTACATACTCTACCTTGGGTGTGTATTGGCAATTTTAATGAAATTTTACATCATTGGGAGAAAGTGGGAAAATGCTTACCTGAGCAATATCGGTTGCACTCCTTTAGAGAGTTATTAAATGACTGTGCTTTGATGGATCTTGAGACCAAGGGCTGTGCCTACACTTGGGTGAATAATAGGAGTGGTGAGGAAGTTGTAAAGGAGCGAATAGATCGAGCTGTGTGCACAATGGAATGGCGATTAACCTATCCGGAAGCTGAAGTTTACGCTTTACCTGTTGTAGGATCAGATCATTGTCCATTACTCTTAAATACAGAAATCAAATTAGCAAGGAGGAAGAAGAGGTTCACCTTCGAATCTTATTGGCTTCAAGATGCTGAATGCCACAGAGTGGTCTCAGACGCTTGGTCATCAGCATTAAATCATTCCTCCAGCATTTCCAAGAAACTACAGGCGACAACTGCAGCGCTGACTAATTGGAGCAAAATGAAGTTTACTGCTGGTCATCATCGAATAAATCTCTTAAAACAGCAGATTCAGTATCACATTAATCAACCTGGTAGCAGTTATAACAACAATCAAGTTAAATCGCTGAAGGAACAAATTCAGAAAATATGGTTATAGGAAGAACATTATTGGGCAATGCGATCTCGGATCAACTGGTTGGGGGGGGATAGAAATACAAAAAAATTTCATGCTACTACAATTCAAAGGCGGAAGAGGAATAGAATCAGCATGCTTAAGGATGTAAATGAAGAATGGATTAAGGAGCCAGATCAGGTGAGGCACATGACAAGTACGTTCTTTCAGACCCTTTATTCTTCTGTTGGTCACCGGACTATGGCCCTACTTTAATGCAATGCCCGAAGATAGTGACAGATACAATGAATAGACATTTAATAGCTGAAGTCACAAGAGAGGAAGTACAGCAAGCAACGTTTCAATTGGGAGCCACCAAAGCACCAGGACCTGACGGTTTTAATGGCCTTTTTTATCATAGTCATTGGGACATTATACAGGATGATGTCTTTACTGCAGTGCAGAATTTTTTCATTACCGGTGTGATGCCTGCTGCTATTAACAGAACTTCTATATGTTTGATTCCTAAAGTACCGAATCCATAGAGGTTAGATCAATTTCGCCCTATCATTTTATGTAATTTTCTATACAAGATTATTTCCAAAGTCCTAGCGAATCGCTTAAAATTCTGTCTACTAGATTTGATTGCCACAGAACATAGTGCATTTGTGTCAGGCAAATAGATACAGGACAACATCCTGATAGTTCAAGAGGTTTTACATCAGTTTAGAATTCGAAATAGAAAGAAGAAATTTCAGGCGCTCCTCAAACTAGATATGCAGAAAGCCTATGATATGGTTGAGTGGGATTTCCTGGAGGACTATTTGCACCAAATTGGATTTCATGATCGATGGGTGTTGTGGCTAATGCAATGTGTTACAACCACCTCTCTAAGTGTAAAGATCAATGGCGAAGATCTACCTTACTTTCAACCATCCAGGGGACTCAGACAGGGCGACCCTCTTTCACCTTATTTATTTATCCTTGTGGCAAATATGTTATCCACTCTCATCCAGCAAGCTGTCAATATGAGTCATCTACGGGGACTAAAACTTAACAGGTGGTGTCCTGTTTTATCCCATCTTTTTTTTTTTTTGCCGATGATGCTATCTTTTTTCTGGATGGTAGATCCCAGGAATGTCAAAACTTGGCTAACATCCTCAATCAGTATTGTATTGCCACGAGACAGGAGATTAATAGGAATAAATCATGTCTATTTGTGAGCAAAAACTGTCCTATGTCTCTCAAGACAAATATGGCAAGAGAATTAAGGGTGCCAATCCTTGATAAAATGGGCAAGTATCTAGGCATTCCTTCAGATTGGGGATCATCTAAGAGAGACATGTTTGCGTGGATTCTAACAAGAGTGAATGCTAAATTGGCGGGGTGGAAAGAAAATTTAATTTCCAAAGGAGGGAATGAGGTTCTGTTAAAATCTGTGGTTCAGGCTCTACCTCAGTATGCGATGTCAATTTTTAAGATTCCTGTCTCTATATGCAGGTATGTCGAACAAAAAATCGCTAAGTTCTAGTGGCAACATACGAGCAACAGATCTGGAATTCACTAGAAGTGCTGGGATCTTCTAAAAGAGAACAAAAGTACATGGGGTGGGCTTTCGAGACTTATTATCTTTCAATAGAGCCCTTCTGGGAAAGCAGGCCTGGAGGCTTTTTCAAAATCCATTATCTTTGTGGAGTAAAATTTTCAAAGCCTTATATTTTCAGTTTGCAGATTTTTGGCATGCTGAAAAGGGATCTAGACCTTCATGGGGTTGGAGAAGTCTTCTAATAGGCTGAGATTCTATTCTTCCTAAGTTGTGCTGGTCAGTAGGAAATGGCCAGAAAATCAGAGTTAGACATGATCAATGGCTACCTATGGGAATCCTATGCGGACCTCTTAATAGAGAGGAACCGAGAACAGTAGCAGGCTACATCAACTCAGAACAAAACAAATGGAACATCCAGCTTCTTAATCAAACATTTGAGGAGCATATTGTTAAAGAAATATTGGCAATTAAATTGTGGACAGCATCTACTGATGATAAACTTGTATGGACAGAGACTACAGATGGACAGTACACAGTGAAGAGTGCTTATAATTTCATAAAGAAGACAGAAGCAACACAGGTCTGTTCTCGCCCTTCCTCATCTTATATTACTCCTAGCCATCTATGGAAGCAGATATGGAAGACCAAGACAGCTCCTAAAATTCGTATCTTCCTTTGGTCTATTAGTCACAATGCTATTCCTACAAAGCATAACCTGTTCCGCCGTGGCATCACTACTGATCCACTTTGCATACTCTGCTCTACCCATTCCCCCGAAACAACTAAACATTTATTTCTGCAGTGCCCTTGGACACAAAATATATGGAACCATCCCAAAGTGCAAATCAATGTAACAACTTATGCAATTCATCGCATAGATGCTTGGCTTGCAAATATACTTGAACAGAAGGGTAACGTACCAGAATTTGAGATAATAGCAGCTCTTTAATGGCAGATCTGGAAGGCTAGAAACCATGTTATCTTCTGCCATTATTCTACGCACCCAGACCAGCTCGTCGAAACAACTCTGGCTCTCGCCCAGCTGAATCTTACAATCCATCAGCAGCAACCGAGGACAGATAGTCGTTGGGTGAACCCGAACAGTACCTGGATCCCATTGCCGCAGGGCATGACCAAAGTGAATATAGATGGCGCTTTCCCTATTGCAGATAATCTGGGTGCGATCGCCAGTATCACTCGTGATCACACAGGCAGCATGATCGGAGGCTTTACTAGAAGCGTTCCTGCAACCTCTGCAATTGAGACGGAGATTCAAGCCTTCTTATATACCCTAAAGGACCTTTTACAGCAAGGAAAGAATCAATCTTACTTGATGGTGGAGACTGATAGCATTATTCTCGTCGAAGTCCTCAACCGTGACCGTCTACCACCGTGGGAATGCCGTGCCCTTCTTGCCGAATGCGGAGATCTATTGCCCTCTTTTTTGAACTTGAAGGTGCAACATTGTAGAAGAACAGCCAATGCCCTAGCTGATTGGGCCGCAAAAGCCCACGGACGAGGCTTCCTTTCACCAACTTGGGCCACTTCACCTCCTCAAGTTATGTTAGATATGATATGTAATGAAGCCCTTCTAGCGGGTTGTACTATTTTCCCAACTTAAATAATTATAAATTCTATTTTCCGACCAAAAAAAAAAAAAGTCAAACTCGAAAGCGAAGCGATGCTTCGAAAATCAAAATACAACCATGGCGGATTGCGACTCCTGTTCCTGTAAATGTTGGATTTATGTGATAGCAAAACCATACACGTTAAAAACTTGAAGCGTAGCAAGAATAGGCAAAAAAAATACTAATGACACCATTGATCGTATATTCAATAACAATGGTGCCATGTCCGGGAATAGCTGCTAAATCTATCGGAAACCAACGAATTACAAAACAATTTATCAAGATTACAAAACACCACACGCCAATTATAAAAAACGCCAAAAAGATTTCCGATAACAAGATCAATCAACTTCTTCTGGAGGCTGACTTTACAGGAACAATAAACCATTGATGATGGGTAAGCCAAATTACCTTCAATGGGGTTGCTTTTCCCTTTCTCTTCGATCAACGCGTTACGAATCGATAAACAGATGATCCTCGTCTCTATGGCCCGCCAACGTTCACGGGCCGATGACAGCTCTTCCACTCCTTCTTGGCTCTTCAAGAGGCTATTTTTGTGTAGGTGCTGAGGAAGAGTGGGGATTTTATGTCGGTTGTAATGCAGATTACCGAGTGAGCTCATTAATTTTTTGAAATACCTCACAGAATTGGAGTCCTATTAGGAGTAGGAGATGTTGGGTTGTAATGAGTACCGAGTGAAATTAATTTTTTGAAATACCTCACCCAATCCGAGCCCTGTTAGGATTAGGAGACATGCGAAGGTTAGCTCTGGCTGGAAACTCGTGCATTATGTTAATGCTAGGTATTTCCTTTTCTATTCTGTTGGTAAATTAAATCCTTAGTTGTTCGCTGTTCGTGTTATCTTATGGACTTCTTGTCCCCTAAATAGATGTGCATCTTTGTAATATAAATTTTCATGATATTATCTCTCTCGAAATTATTTACCAATATTACCATATCGCCTCTTAAGTTTGCCTAGCTTTCACACCATCTTAACCATGGTGATGGATTTATTTATTCCCCACTCTCTCTCCGGAATTTACAAAAACAATTGTTGGATAACCATGCACAATTTGTATCCTCCTCAAGTTGAACAACTAATAGTAGTATACCACCTTCTTAATAAATTATTTTCTATGACTTCACCATAACATTGTTTCAATCAGCAACATTGTTTCAATCAGCGGGGTTCCTTTATAAATTAAATTCACTCAAATGAAAGATCAGGATAAAACCAATAATGAAAAACTAAGAAGATATATTTATTAAATACAGCTTACCCAGTGCTTAGATTATATATAGATTATGGAATAACAATATATCTTAGTGCATCACTTACTCGCGAGTTACAAATTATGGACATAACTTGGATACCAACTTCATTAAAAATAAATAATTATGATTTTCGGATTTGTTCCTCCAATCAATGATGGCCTGAAACATAACCCAATCATACGTGGCGAGAACCGAAGAAAATAAGAACAGAGAAGCCCTCGAGATCTCATTCCATGGATGCGGTGTTCATGTTTCCAAACCGCTCATCAATCATTTTTTCACCCGGAGATCTCATTCATATAACTAAATTTATGGTTTGCACCAAAAGAGACATTAATCTGGTTAGTACGATGAACGATGCCTGCTTCTACAATCATAATGCTAGCTCTAACTGAAGAAGCAGGTGGAGTGGTATGCTAGAGACTAGCCTGTGATGGTACCATAGCCAAAAATTCATCTGCTTCTGGGAATTACGTTAAAGACGATTCTCAAATACGAGAAATCCGCCAGATCTGGCTAAGTCAAAAGTGATGGTCGTAGTTCCTAGCTAAACCTTGATGCCGCGTGGACATTCTCATGGGATCACGCATGTAGCCAACACGAAAACTTCACATATACCCAACGACCATTGAATTAAATGAGGCCTCGGGTTGCTACTCAAATCAATAGGCAATAGAAAGTTGCTTACAGGAAAGATAGGCGCATTTAAATACATGTAGCTGCATTTTCAAACTCTTGCACCATATTTACAGATCAAGGCCTTATCCTTTTGCTACAAGAATAAGAAAATTTTCAAATGACTAAGATAACAATTTTGTCAATTTGAGGGATAAATAACCAAACCTGAAAGGAAGTTGCTAGCCTGAAGAGAGAAAAACTCACTTATGATGCACTAGTTAAATGCAGTAGCACAATGAAACAGACCGGGAAAGGTGGCAACATAAGTGCAATGAACAGGGCAAGTTAGTCGTTACAGTTTCCTATAAATTCTCCTTTCCTGTTCCATGGGTGAGGTGCAAAAGACTTCCCGCGCATGCTTCTCTTCTCATTTACTCTGCCTTCTTCACATGGATATTCTGGAAAGTAATCCAAAAATGTTTTGCTGCCTAGTGAATCAACTCCGTCAAATAGGAAGCTCTGGACTTCATTATATGTTTCATGACAAGAGATAAGTAACTGCAATTCTATTATGCAATGGGGATGTAGATGTACGAATAGCAGTAAATGACATTTCTATCTTTGCACGTGTCTCCCCTAATAACCTTTTCAAAACTTCATAACCCGGATCTTCGACTCAAAAATCAACTAAGTTATAGATTGAAAAGGAATCAAAGAAACATAAGAGCAACGGCATAATTTTAGATGCACCTATAACAACACTTCGCTTAATACTTTAGACCATCGGTGGTAGCACTAGTCTCTGCATGTGCATGTAATAAATAAACTTCGCAAGTAGGCTGTAGATGAAGATAGGGGAGGAGATGAGTGACCAGGTGATTAACCTTTTCTGCTCTCAAAGTCAGATACCGATGCTGCGCTTTACGGTTGGCTATAATTTGAGATGCATCAGTCTCCCTTATTCCTAGGTCCATCAAAACAAGCCAAGCGTGAGAAGAAAACAAAGGTCAGAGGAAATTAAATAGAGAAATATTCTAGCCTAAAAGAAACAATGCAATCCCTTGAAGAGACAATTTATTGAGCGATGTACCTTGAGATAATCCACGAATGCAGGGTATCAAACATCATGCATGTGTTGACTAGACTTAAACCTGGTCCATATGACTATTGGTGAGATGAATCTCAACGATTCGCCCGTTAAATTTCCACCCCATGGTAAAAGCTGCATAAAGTGGTGTTCAGCTGAAACGTCCAAAAAGGACAGGAAAAAAACTAAAAACTTTTTGAATGTTACTATAAAACACATCAAACAACTGACCTCAGCATACTTGAGACATCAGGCTTTCGTAACACTTATCTTTGTATTCTTTGTGCTTGACGACGTCATATAGAGGGTCAAGGTCCCTGCAAACAATATATCAGGGCAGATCAGGAAGCCTTATGTACAGCAATCAAAGTTAATATAGGATTTAAGGGCGATGGGCAGCATTCAGCACCTGCTGACCCTGACTTGACGATAATTCTTTACACCAACCAAGAAAAATATCATTTATTATTTTCTTTCTATATTCAACTATTATAAAAGAAAATTGAAATGCATCACTCCTGTTTTGAGAAATTTAACATTGTTGAAATACTTATTGTACATCTTAACAACGAAACTATACACTCCAACAAGATGCTAAGCTCATCAAGGAGCATTACATATCTCAAGCCATATCTCAAGCTGGAAGTTCACTATTGCACATCTAGCTTGACAAACACTGTCCAGCATACTACACATGGATATCACATGCACATGCACATGCACATTTGCTCGAGACATACAGTTGACCATAGAGCACATGCAAATTTGGAGCACATATAGTTGACCATAGAGCAAGCAACTGCTGTCATTTTCATCAACTTGCGTTGTTTCTTACAACTAGGAGTAAGTTAAAAAACAAGAAGAAAGAATTATTCTTACAGAACAACTATAATTGTCCTTACAGAACAACTATAATTGTCTCGGCAGCAGTGAAAAAGTTGGCACAGAATATAGGCAGATCATATCCTGGTTCTGGAAACATAGCAAAATGCAAAATCTATGCCTTCAGAAGAACAAAATGAGGCCGCTAAACATTGTAGCAAAATAATGTGTTCAAGTAAACTTACTTGAACAACCAATTCCTCCATCAGCACAAGTGGCTAATCTAATTAGAGGAAAAGCTTTACATGGAAAATAATATCGTCCAAAAACATGAAAGTTTCCATCGGTGAAAAGTCGGATCAATTAATTCTACACTTAATTCAAAAACTATCATATTCGTACACCCATATGGCACCAAAATTCCTAAAGTTCTAATAACAAATGAAGTGAAGCCATAGTACCGATTAAGCACAACAAATTTCCTCTGACCATCATGTTCAACTTACAGAGGCTTTTCTGGAGCTACAGACTGGAACTACTAGCTACTTTTGCTTAAAAACCATAAACTTAAGCTGTCTGTCTAGATTCTGTAGACTGATTCCTCATAATTTATATATCAAGTGGCAATGATATTAGACAATCATAACTGCGGTCCCTTGCTCCCTTGAATGCTCAAACTCTGGAGCAACCTTATTTTCGGCACTTCACACGACAACAACTCGATCCCTGTTTTATCATCCAGTGACATCATGGAGCCGAACCTTTCCTAAGCACACGAAGAAGGACAAGCCTTGATTAACCAAACAAACGGCAAATAGAGCAGACGCCCAGAGAGAAAACCAAAAACCCGGCGACAGACATTCACAGTCAAGCATCTCTTACACTTGATTCGGTAATTGACTTGGTAAAATAGGAATTAGAACCATTATATAATTAATGTATATTTTCGTTTATTTCTTTTCTCTTACACTTTAGTATAATAAATAGAGTAGTGAACACGTACAAATCAATATACAGAAATTCAAAATTGCAATCTTCCTCTCCATTCTATTTCAATTTCGTTTATCTAATCAATGTATATCTCCGTTCGTTTGTCTCGTTTTTTCACCAAAGAACCATCCAGCACAGCGGGAATAGCAGAAGCCCAGAAACCTGAGAGAGGAAAAAAAGTAGAAATGTTCAGATTTCGATTTCAACCACGAAAACATAAGAATGAAATCGAGTCTGTGTTTATTCCTTGAATTCCTCCTTTTTCTTTGGCTATTCCTTTTCATCTTCTTCCCACGGATTCCAGGAATTCCAAGACGGAAAAGCTGTTGGTTATCTTTCGCCCAAAAGAACCAAAGAAAAAGGAGAGGAGGGGGAGGGGGTAAAACGTGGGGTGGCCAAAACGGTTAACAAGAAGACGATCGAAGCAAAAGACCAATTATCCGGACGCACGATGCTTGTGAAAACGACATGAGCATTCGAAAAATCAACCTTGAAAACAGATCGAGGTTCTCTCCGTAGGGGAAGGGCAAAACAAGGAATTCGCCGTGCCATGTGACTTTGCTTGCGTCGCTTGACGATGCAGCGACGCGGCGGGTCCACCCCATGCCCCGCAAGAAGGCCGTCGCACGAGAAATAGAGATGGATGTGAGTTGCGTCGTTGCCTAAATTTAAATTTAACGTTGTCCTATTGATTAATGCTGCGAAAAATTTTAATCTATGTTGATATCCAAAATTCATTTTCTTATCACTAAAATTCTTAAATTCAAGCATTCTTTAGAAAGCATACTTTTGTTAGGCCGGCACGAATTCAAGGCATTTTGATGTCATGCTACGTATCATTTAGAGCTATTTTAGCATCTCTCTTCCTCCAAATTTTTATCACTCGGTTCATTCTTAAGCACTATAAATTTCATTCTTTTATATTGTAATTTTCAAGTGACATTTTGAGTTAGGTGATTAATTCCATGGAGGGCAGATTAGGATTAGGACCGTGGTTTGGAATTTTTTAGTCTGGAGTAATCATGTCATTATCGGCCATCTTTTTGAGGGGTTTTTTTTTTTTTTTGGTGGTGACGAAAGTTAATTACTTTTTTTTTTTTGGTTCGGTGAAAAATCTGATCCCCGTTCTATTCCCTCTATGACGGCGTCAACTCCAGACTTAACAGGTCCAACATCTCCATTTCATACTGGTCTACATTTGTTCGTGCCCAATTCAACGACATTAGGAAAAAAAAAAAAAAACTGCAGACTCTCGGGTCTGATTTAGTTACCGTTTCCGCCAGTTGTAGGTTGTTGAATTCGTTAATTAGGTCGATAAAAGTATGTGGTAAAGGTGACCGACTCTATATTTTATTGTGGCACTTGTTGGATTATACACCTACCAGTGATCTTGCTCCTCAATACTATTTACTATACAAAGCCTTTCGTATGTCTATGAAATTTTGTACAAGCCTTTCTCAAGCCTCCTAATCATGTAAACGGGTCGTCGCATTTGTTCCATGAACGGCCGGCCGAGGGGTATTTTTTCCTACTCGCTAGCTTCATCGGTTCATTAATCTGTCTACTTTTTTTTTCCCAGCCATCCACTTACTCATGTGAATATAATTAATGGTCAATATCTTTTTGTACGACGAGAAGAGCACCTTCAAATCAAGTACAATCCCGATGCGTGGAGTATCTTAATCAGGTTGAACACGAGCTAAAATCACACCTATCGAGTGCTTAATAAAGTACTAGTAACAAATTTTTTTTTTTGTTGGTCAATTTAATACAAGGTTAGCTTATACTTATATTGTGTTCCTTATTTTAACATGTCAGCACCTGCACACCTCATATCCCTTGTTCGTAGTTAAATATTTTTCCCCCACTACCTAGGGAATATGAGAGGCGAGGGTTGCTGCATATTGAGTGGTTTTATGAATTTCGTGCGCCAAAGCATTTCTTCTTTGCTTTTTTGTACTTGTCCCGTATCTAGGTCAGCACTAAATAGCACGTCATTCTCATTTAGTCCTCAATCTTTCTAGATAGATCTTAGAATTATAGCTTTTATTACAATTTACTTGTGCTTATTCCACTGCATCTAAGCACAAATTTGATCAAAGAAGAATTTAACGGGTTTGATAATTTTGGTTGCAGTTAAAAAAAAAAAATATATATATATATATATATATATATATATATAATACTCACGGCTTTTCCATCAAATAGAAAATACAAAATTAATACAACAAAAGTCTCAAATCGATATATTCATGCCACATTTACCTTAAGTTAATTTTTATGTCACAAAACATCCCAAATTAGTATACACATTCGGCATTTATAACAAACTAGTGCACTCATGCTACATTTATCCCTTAAAAATGAAAGATTTGCCACAATTTGAGGTAAATATGGCACAAAAATATCAGTTTGAGGTATTATGTGGGACACCTAGAATGTTTTATAAAGTTTGTTTGGAGATAACGTAGTATGTTTATACCTATTTTGAGTTTTTGGTGTTATCAGGCGAAATTTAAATAAAGCATGTTCAAGATTGAATGAAAATTAAAGTGCAAAACAATTAAAAAACCAAAAAAAATACATTAAACCCTCGCTAAGTATTTGAGCCCTTGTTGGAGAAATGAGCCAAATTTGGATAGTTATACAATCATGGCCAGTTGCTTGATCTTTGTTGTAGGGACATAATCCATATATCTTGAAGTTAGTGCTAGAAAATAGAAGGACGATATTTTTCAAAATCTTAAACTGGTATATATGTAATAAATTTATCAAAAATTAATACTTTGACTACAAAAAACTCTAAACTAATATACGTATGATAAATTTATCTCAAACAACTATTAAAAACCAAAAACTGACATACTTATGATAAATTTACTCCAAACTAATTTTTCGACCTCTAAAAATCTCAAATTGATATATTTATGACAAATATGCCCTCCATTAAATTTGATTAATATCACAAAAAACCACAAAATTGATATAACTTTGACAAATGGAAAGTAAAATTCCAAATTGCTACACTAGTCAATTGTCATGTGTCATCCAACTCAGTAATTTGATTGTAAAATTTAGTGAAAACTAACATAGAGTAAATTTGTCTTAAGCATACCAATTTAAGTTAAAATTGTCAAAGGTGTACCGATTTAAGATTTTTGATGGTAAAAAAATTAAAAAAAAAATTAGTTCGGGATAAATTTATCATATGTATATTAGTTTGGGATTTTTTGTGATATTAACCCTTATTTAATGTCGAAAAAGTGATTGTCTATGGACAAGCAAAAGGAACCTCGATTGTTTATATTAGTAAATAGCTTATAGCCATCACTATTCACTGCTTAGGCCAGATAATCTATTATTAAATCACCTAATTTGTCACGCCATTGATTGATTAATGTGTATTGCGTGCGACCTCTTGCTTGAAGTCGAAGGTGTTGTTTTGGGGTAGCCCGGTCCGTTCCGACTTCTTTGCAAGTACCAAGGGGTCAAGTTCGAGCACCGCTAACATCTATTTCGGGTGCACGGTTGACATCGGAGCGTGATCTTCCGATTGTTGGGTCCATGTCCGAAAACGTTTTTCCAATCTTGTTGATCCTTCGATCTTTGTGGCAACTTTTCGAGTGCCCAAAGGAGTTAGACACGCCTGTGACTGCTTGAAACTAGGCGGTGCGTCACGAACAGTTTCACGTGGAAGGGTAAGAGGAGACCTGCAAGGAAAGAACCAAAAAGGGGAATAGCTTCATGGGGGCCATGTACGGGCCAGATTAGGTCCTGGGCCGTTTTATTAATTGCATTAGCCCCCGTGCTAATAACACCATACAAAGAAACGAGTCGATTTTAAAGCAGAAAAAACTCTCAAAATTTAGCAACGAAATTGATCCAGATGCATGTCACGAGCAAATCTTAATTGGTCAGACACGCCACATCGACCGTTTAATCTTTCGCTTAAAACAACTTTATAATTCCTTTAACGTGCCTCACTCACCAGACTAATCTGCTTTGTCCAAAAGCTCAGATCGCAGCACCCTCGATGTCCCGACACGCGCCCCTCCACCAACAGTGGCAGCAACTTGGCGACTCCATAACCCTTTTCTGCAGAAAGTAAGGAGCCAACAAATTCTCCCTTAAAAAACCATGGCTATTTCTATGAATGCGGATGCCGCAGAGGTAATGGGAAAAAGAATGTACATTAATTAGATTTTACTTAGCCTCTCGAGTAGAAGGGTTTTGACGACGGTCTTTACGTAGGCATTGAAGCACTCTCTGCAGGAATTAAGCATGACATAAGACTCATGGAGCCTCCGAACGTCATTGGTGCGGCGACACACAGAGCTGGAGATGACAACTTGGGCCGCTCCAAGCTACACGCGGCCAGTATGGTGTGGGTCGCCGCTCTAGCGATTTCTTTGAATGCATCAACTCTCGCAGGAGCGGCAACGAATGAGAAACTACAATTAAAAGACAAGAATGAAGGGTGTATAGTATTGAGTCTTCAAAAGTTGAAAAGATAAGATGGTCGGAGTAAGTAAAGATGGTTAAATCCAAGCAACTAGATGACAACAGAATGATACCCATGACCATTAGAGGTTTTACTCCTATCATATTACACATGCTGTTTTGTTAGTAATATCTTCTTACAAATTCAGGTAAAGTAAGATATACCAACTGAAACAAAACGCGCAATTGATCATTATTGACACTCGAATTTTGTCAACCTTTTAGGTATTTGCACATTTTGCAAAAATATAAAAATTTATAAAAAGATATAAAAAATATGAATCATAGAAAGATAAAAATAATAAATAATAAATAAAGTAATAGTAATAAAAAATGCATGAAAGAAAGAGAAAAAGAATAATGAAATGAAAGATGAACAAGAAAATTGGACAGAAAATATAATCAAGCCCTGAAGTAGCAACCCCATGAGCTACAATCAAATTGAATCCAGTTCTAGTCTAAAATAGCAATCTACCAAAACTAAACTATAATCAAGTACTCACTAACATCTCCAAACTACATAAATATCAATTAGGAGACACTAAGCTAAATCTAATATTAAGATATAACTACTTAATTGAGACATAATCAAGGCCTGGTGCGGCACTGTGATTTTTCACTTTCTTGATTTTAGGAAGGGTTTTGCACATAAAAAAATCTCGATTGTTTTCTTCTCTATTTTTCCTAGTCGCTCTTGAGTACTTGTCTCTACGAGGTCCAGAACTAATGGCCGGCAGCATCTTCTTGTGGGAGGGTTTGGAGCTAATAGCCATCATCTTTAAATTAGGACACATCCATCTCAAGCTTTCTGCTAGTTGAGAACTAGTATTAATATCTTCAAATGTGTTGCACAGGATCTGAAGTCTCAGATGTTTGACATTCCACAATGGAGAAAGCACTTCACTTCTGATTTCTGATTTCTTTTAGAAGAATCAATGCCTATGTATATAAAAAGAAAAATAGCAAGATTTCAATGCTTAGTTCACATTAGCATGCGAATACTCAACACAAAATACCAATTTGGAAAAATGTTACTTACCTCGACTTCATTACAGACTAGTGTTAGTGAGTCACAATGGCCAAAATATCTCAAGAACTTGGTGGCCTTGAGATAGCTCCTCCTCTTGTTGTGGACTCTGAAATCCACCTCCAGTCTCGCATTGGCGAATCTTGTCGAATCTCGTGGACATAACGTTCAAAAGTATTGATAAAAAAATCAAGAATCTCGTGGACATAACGTTCAAAAGTATTGATAGATTAATCAATCTCTTATCGGTAGGGCTTTTCCTCTCACAGTGGGACACGTATACTCAAACGTGGAAAACACAGGTTTGTAGGAAATCTATGTAACTTGTGAGAAGCATTGGCTAACTGAGCCTAAGGGGTTGAGGGCCACCACCAGCCCCTCCAGGTCTGCTGGCGGTGAGAACATTGATAAAATACCATATCACAAATGTTCACAAGTGCAGAAACACGCATACATCATGTGATCAAGCTACATAAGACAGGGACAGCAATTATAGCTAATGAAATCATCAGACACTAGTATCTTTAAGTTGTAATTTCAAAAGTTGAAAAAATATATTCTCTTTCTCAAACTCTGGTCCTGAAGGTTGCTGTGCGACGAGACGGAGCTCAGGTCCGTCGGCAGTAGACATGTACAGCGGATCTCCAGGTTCTGGCCGTCCTCCGGTGAGACTTGCAAGTGGAAAGGAACTGGGTCCGTAAGTTGGGTAGGGATTTCCTCCCAGACCTGGCGGACCCGATTCATGATGACCCAGAAAAGACCAACCCGCCACATGTCCATGACCCGCCCCGGCAACATGTGATGGGCTTCCTCCCGATCCACCATTTGTTCCGGATTCTTCAAGGCTTGGATTTTGGGCTGATCTTCCTGGGTTCGGCTAAACGGGTATAGGTACCCATTGGATGTATGGACCTGAAAAAATTTGTCCATGGTTATATTGTCCTGTCCCTGAGACGTGTTCAACAGGACTCGATTATTTTTCAATATCTGATGGTCCTGTCTGGTGTTCTGCAGCAACGTTGTCTCCTCCTCGGTTGTTGAGAGACTGTTCGTCGCCTTCGGACACACCAGAATTTGTACGTTGATTCTTCGGCATGGTGCTTTCTTTGTTGACTAAAAAGAATTCTGGCGTTGATGCTGTCGAGCCAAAAAAATAAAGGACTGAAAGAAGTTTTCTAAAGAATAAAAGTATAGCGGAAGCTAGATGGATGAGAGAGGCTCTGATACCATGTCAGAAGTTTGGGTAGAGAGTAAAGTTTGAAATTCTCTTCTATGACTTTCATGTGTACAATTACATCATCAAGAGATCTAAATCTATAAGGAACAAAAATATATAATAAATCAAATAAAAGAAAAATCCCCCAATCATGATCATTTAAGATCAATTCCTATCGGCACGAGATCAATAAAGATAATTAATTATCAGCAACCGTATCTTCAACAAAAACAAGCCCCAAATCAAAAGTCCAATTGGTCAAAAAAAAAAAAATTTGATCGAAACTCCGACTTTCCTCACGTCCCCTCCTCCACTTGATTGCGCTCCCTCTCTTGATGAGAGAAGTTTTCTATAATACTCTAAAAGAAATTTCTAATTGATTGCTTTTGGATGCACACGAAACAACATGTTTTTCTTTTGCCTACCTAACTGCTGAGTATTTAAGATGACATGTCAATCGACAGATATGCTATTAAACGGTGGTTTTTGCGGACGGAATAACGCTTTTTGATTTTAAACCAGAAATTTAATTTTGTGTGTCTTCATGGTCCATTTTAGTGTTCGTGTTTTTCTTTTTAACATAAAGTGGTTGATCTTGATTTCCAGGATAAAAATTATTATATTCATATTGCTTCATCTAGAATTAGAGTTAGAGACAAGTTCGCAAGGAAAATGGGGAGTTTCCAATTTCATAATTTTCGTCGGTGGTGCCCATATAGAATGTAATTATGAATTTTTAACCTTAAAAATCAACTAATTTTAAAAGGGGCCGAGCATTTCTTTCCATTCCCATTATTATATTTAATTCAGAGGAAAAAAAATATTTCCAATGAAAATCTATCAGTCATTGCAGAATACTCTTATTAAACAATCGATTCAGGAGAGAGAGTATCAAGCTTTCAATGTGATAGATTTAGCATTCTCATGTTGAATTATTTAAAATTAAGTACATTTAATATAAATGCACTCTAGTTAACACGTGCCCAATAACAAAAGGCAATGCTACTAATTTCTTTCCCTTTGACTGTTATAATTAGTTTTTTTTTTTTTTTGGGTTTTCAACTTTAAAGCACGAGATAAAAAACTTCATCTACATGTCCAATGACAATGGAGATCCTGCGCCACGAAATTTGAAGAGTACCTAGCCTCATCAAGCCACAAACATCGTCAACAACAGCTTCGACAACACTCCGCCACCTCTCATCCTCTGGGCTTACCTTGATACTAGGCTCGTCTAATCGAGTGAGCGTGGAAATAGTGCCCCGAAGAATCAATGCATTCACTTTCGCATATTTTGGGCCACAATCTATGCATTGGTAAAAGATACCTCTAAGAAAGTGAGCGTCGTTAGCTTTGTGATCTCCCCTAGCATATCCATGATCATAGTCTCTTCAAGATCAAGAACCTCAAGCCGCTGAAGTTCTCCAATTTATAGGGATAACACCCTCAAGAGATCACAATAAGTTAAGAACAGTCTTTTTAGGTGGGCTGACTAGAATAGAGACTCATCCAAGTTCAGGACAAATTCAGGATTTCGAGAGGTGGCATGTAATCAAGAATTTTGATTATAATTAGTTATTGCATAGCATGTGTGTTGTTATTTAAGTCAAGAACTTCTGCTAATCTACTAATGCATATTAGATAAGGTCAATTTTAATCAGACATAGATCACGAGTTCACATAGCCTTTAAGGCATTTAATTTCGCATTCATAAGACAGAAAAAAATTAAAAAGAAAAGGGGGCCACGTGCACCTAATGCACTCACAATTTGATTGGGATCGCCTAACTCTAATACCATGTTAAAGGAATATAATACGACTTACTAGTTGATCTAATTAACATCTTCATAAGACCTTCAATGGAGATGTGATGAAAGATATTGAGTTTTTGTTAGAAACTTGTGTTCCTAAAATAATGCATGACAACTGCTAGTGAATATTCTTGGAAGTACGAGTACCAAAAGTATATTTCCACTGGACCCATCCGTGGGTAGCATAGGTGGTATTCGCTCTCTCTTGCAACGCTGCCGTCGAGAGTTCGAATCCCTTCATTATCAACACGATTTAAGTGGGGGGCCTTGGTGGTGGGTTGCTAGGCTAGTTCCTTCAAGATTTTACTTCTAAATAGTGACTTGCGATGATGTTCAACGGTGCCACCAAGCATCGGAGGGCGGTGTGATTCCGTAAGGGGTCTTCGGCAGTTCCTCGATCACCAAAAAACAAAAAAAAAAAAGTATATTTCCACCGGAGATAGGTCGGGGCGCTAAATATGCATGAAACACAATACCCGGGTTGAAATTGTATTTAGACATTACTACGAGGACCAGTTTAGTAAATTCCCTTTTTTTTCAAGTACAAGACCATCTTGGAGTCCTCCAATCAAACCGAATCTTCCTTCACATTCTGCTCATTTCAAAACAAGTAAAGCAATTTTTAACTGTACGTCCATGCATGGAGATGGCGGAATATAAATATGTATGAAATGGCTTTCTGACTGGGGTTTGTCTTCATCATCTCCTCTCTCCCTCCACCATTTTTCAACCAAATCACGAATCTCTACAACTCATCTGGCGTGTGTTGATTTCATGAAAAATCAATTCTCTGATAATAATGACTTGTATCGTCCATGAAAATAAATTTTAAAAAATATTTTATTATTAACGAAAATGGACAGGTATGTTGTACGATCGGAAAGTCAGAATTCAATTAGGGATCTTGGCTTTAATTTATTCGGTACTCTTATTCCTACAGCTCATTTCATTATTGGAGATGCACAAAACTAGCAATGAGAATAAGAAGCCCGGTTACTGTAAAAGCTGTCAAAACTTAGAAGGTCATCTATATTTAAAAAAATTATGAAAGATAAAGTATGAAATTTGTAGAAGAAGGATATCACAATTTATATGTGTGACGGAGAAAAATGCTATAACGTCAAGTTTTCTCAAAGCATAAACCATAACTACAGATGATTTGCCATGCTCGTTAAGGAAAGCCATATTCAAAAGTAAAAATAGAGATTCCATATAAGACCGTGAAGAGGAAAAAGGGTAACGAAAAGACAAATTTTTCTTTTATATATTCCTATGACAGAGTACAAAAGAAACGATTTTTTTTATACCAATGAGAAGTTAATGAGGATAAATGTGTTTAAATGGTTTGTGGAAAAATTACTCCTTGCCTCGACTGGCTTAACTCGAATTCTATCACTAGAACAGTTTCGGGTTTCAATTTCGTCATTAACTCAATAAATCCAATGGGACACATCCGAAAGGGACCTCGAAAGTTGTCTTCTAACCGATAGGATCATGCGACAGTTTCTGGTTTCGGTTTTGGCCAACGTCCCCTATGATGTTGATGATTTAAAAAAGAATATCATAAGTATTCTTCGAACCCTGTGTTGATGATATTGCAGATAGGCACACAAAAATTTGCTCCACTAACGTTTTGAAGAAAAGGACGTAATTGGAAAAAATGGGGAAGGAACTAAAAAGAGCATAGGGACCCATTGCAACAAATGCTCAAATTTAGGGACGAAATTTAAAAAAAAAAACAAAATTTTCCTCAATCGTTCCCGTCCTCGTCAATTTTCGCTCTCTCGTCCCACTTTTGCTCGGTCAGGTTTTGATCGGCCGTCGTCGTCCTTAATTGGCATGAATCTCTCCCTCGACACCTCCAAGAAGTCCCCACCGAAGCCGGCTGCCAGGCCCTTCTCCACCGCCTTTCGCTTCGCCACTGACAGTGATGAGGGCCACCGCAAAGTGCCGCCTTCGTCAGCACACGAGCAGATCACCCAATTCGATTCCTCCAATACCCCCGATGGATGATGCGAAGTGCAGAAACCTGCTGGTTATATCGCTGAAGCCACCAGCGAGTGACGTCCCGCCAAGAGGATGAAGAACCTCGGCCTGTCTCTCCACTCGGACCCAGCCTCCTCCTCTGATCTCTCCCAGTTCCATTCCCCGTGCACGTCCCTCGACGATGAGGCCAAAGCCGGTGCCGTGTCATACAGCCTCACTGTCTGTCGGAGAGAGAATCGCGGGAAGCTGTCTCTGGTGCACGTTGAGATCGAGCCGGAAGCCCTCAGACCATCAGGTAGCCTGGATGACTCCCGGCTAAAACCGAGGGAGGAGCTGGCGAAGTTGGGGGACAAACAGGGGTGCGCGGACATGCTTGGGGAGGAATTCGCGGCGGCGTATGTTAGAGGGGTTATGGATGGCGAGAGGGGAAAGGGGTAGGGAAGAACGCCGAGGACAATGTTCCGGTTAGATGCAAGGCTTTTATGCTTCCTTCACTGCAAATTCTGCCGCTTGTTTTGTCTGTCTTTTCCGATTTGTAAACAAGTGATAGTTCAAATCCTTATAATCTTTCCTACGGAAGCTCTCAAAATTTTAAGTCATCATCACGCCACTTATCATAAGTGACACGCTCCTCTTAGGTCCCACCCTCAGGAAAGGAGGTTGGCATCTTTTCATCAAGCACATACCCAATTTTTTCTGAATTGAGAACAATTCTCAAATTCCTCACCCAGTCAGTGAAATTGGGTCCAGTCAAACAATAATATTCTTTGTAAGGAGATTTGGGTCGTTATTAACGGTCTCACTTTGCACATTAACCGGTTTAACATGCACGATACCATAAACACAATAAATAAATAGATATCACATAAACATCTATCCTATGTGGTGATCATGGAATTATGGTTCAATGGGTCTCGAGCCAAAAAGACCCATTTAGCCATTTTAATGTTTTAATTATATGGACCTGCTCTTCACTTTTTCTTCAATCTTTGAACTCTTCAAAGACCGGGCCCAAAGAGCTCACCGGTTTAATGGCTCCTCCAATGGCTCCTCCTCTCTTGTAGTATTTACATCAATAATTGAAATACTACACTATACTTAAATTACATTTCATAAAAATAAATATAAAAAGAAGGACGCATCCTCCATTTAATAATTGCATCCCCAAAAAGAATACCTATAATCATCATACATTCATCCATATAACAATCACAACAATTAGGGATTTTTCCATGATCACCACCCTTCCTTATGAGCCATAAATTCAAAATTTAAAGCTCTAGAAGGCATGCATAAAATTCTGCATATTATTTGTAGAATATAAACACAAAGTACAAGTTATGGATTTTTTATTCAAAATTGATTTAGTTCTAATTTTTGCTTAGTTGATTAAATTTATCACATAAATTAATCAACTTCTATAGGCCACATAAAAGGTAAGAGAACCAATTCTCCTAACAAAAATAAATTGGCCATTAGAACGCAAAAAATATATTTGAACTACAAATCAATTAAACGCACGAAAAACGCCTAAGTTTGGCTCTGATACCACTTTTAGGGCATACTTCTAACAATCTCCCACTTGCACTAAAGCCAACTTGTTTGGTATGTTAACATATATCCACTTTGGGCATGCGTGTGCATCATATGCAAGTAGGCTCGTGACTATAATACAAATTAAATTAAATCTCATTTAATTTAATTTCAAATCGACTCAATTCAATTGCAGTAATTGCAAACACATTTGCAATAATATTTCTCTCTTGTTCCACGTCATCCTAATTGTTTATGGTGTGTGACATCCCTAGGTTCATCACTAAGCTGGTAGTAAGACTTGTACTAACACATTAGTACTTCCAAAAGAATTAATTGTCCCGATTAATCTTTTAGGTCCTACAAGCCACGATTGACATCTAGCAATATGTCATGGCTACCCGATAGTGTGAATACTTTAAGAACATAATGAACCTGTCAGCTTTGGCTATAGTGTAATTCAATCCCTCTGTCTTACTATGTCCCGATCAAACAAAGACCATGGAATATTTGTCAAGTCATTAATTTGATCATATGCAAAAATCTAATTGACATGCATTTTATTCGAGACATAAACAATTTATTCTCGGTTACAACACCGGCCGAGGATTTCAATGTAGTGTCACAATTAGATCGCATAGGACATCATTATCATACCTTGCATATAACAAGGAGACAGATTCCATATTGCGCACACGTGTAACTTCGTATATGAACAAACTATGACCATCAGGTATAAAGACGGATCAACGACCCGGCATTATGTGCACCCGTGAACCATAGTTGTTCAATACACAAGTCAACATTGTGCCTCAGGTCTGAGGATTATTTACACAAGACCAAAGCATGAACAATTAGACATTGACCACGCTAAAAGCTTCCATGTCGCTAATCGTTCTATATGTGTCACGTTCAGTGAATTTGTCTAATACAAACACCTGTATTCTAACTCAGGCATCATAATACCCAATGACATGTGACTCATCATTCCCTTAAGTATCCAATACTTAATGGCGAAGTTAAGAACACACCGGCCTCAACAGGATTATTAATATCCACTCAATAATCCATCGACCGAACGATTTAAAGATTCAGTCTAACTATGAACCAGTCACATATATTCTTGACGTCTCAAGAACATGTCTAGTTGCAACTGATCTTATGGAATCATTCATTAATATAAAATAATTGGACAAATGAATGAATACATCATTGCCATTAATAATAATAATGAAAGTACAACTGAAATCCCTAATATGTGACTATTACATAGCAACTTTAGGGCATACATTTAACAATTTCTCACTTGCACTAAAGCCAACTTGTCTGGTACCTCAAACCCATTTTGTCAATATGTCTTTCAAAAGAAGACTGAGGTAAGGCCTTAGTGAAGGGATCTGCCACATTTTCTGCTGATGCAATTTTCTGCAAGGCGATATCACCTCTCCCAACAATTTCTCTAATGAGATGGAAGCGTCTCTCAATATGCTTGGACTTCTGGTGAGACCTTGGTTCCTTAGCTTGAGCTATCGCCCCATTGTTGTCACAAAACAATGTGATCGGTTGCTCAATTGAAGGAATGATTCCAAGTTCAGAAATAAACTTCTTCATCCAAGCGGCTTCCTTTGCTGCTTCAAAAGCAGCTACATACTCTGCTTCAGTGGTGGAATCGGCAGTTATACTTTGTTTGGAACTTTTCCAACTAACTGCACCACCATTGAATGTAAAGACAAACCCAGACGTAGACTTATAATCATTAGGATCCGATTGAAAATCGGAATCAGTATAAGCTACAACTTTAAATTCTCCTTCTCCATATATCAAGAATAAATTTTTAGTCCTTCGCAAGTACTTAAGAATATTCTTGACTGCTATCCAGTGCTCTTCTCCTGGATCAGACTGATATCTGCTAGTAATACTTACAGCATGCACAAACAAAGATAAATATTACACATGATTTTCCTTAGGCGTTGTTCGTGCGTTTTAATCAAAGATCTTAACATAAAAGGGAGTTAAACGAAATACCTCTCGAAGCGCGCTTTGAAACGAGTCGGTTCGGTTGTTCTACAATTCGAGTCCCACAAGCGTCAGATCTCTAGTTCAGACACACCAACAACGAACGTCGAACGGAAGAGAGAACTTTCGGATATTCTCCACTTCGATCGTGCTAGCAATCACGTAGAAACAAACCGTTGTATCCTTGATGTATAATAGTCACGACCCGAACGCGATAACGTTCTTCTTTCTTGCATCTCAAAGACACAAGAACACGCACACAATTTGCTCTCTTTTCAGAAAAAGAAATTACTCTCGTATATCTCTAAAAACACATGAAGCACGCCCACACTTTTCTCTGTTTTTCCAACAGCTCATTTTCTCTCATCCCTCAATAGTTTTATATTAAAAACTGACCAACAACGGTTGCTAATCAATGGACGATCATCAACCGTTGCTGATCGTCCAAAGCACACGATCGTGCATCACGACCATCGTGCATGAGCAACCGCTCATGCACGATCTTGGCATGATGGTCAGCAGTTGCTGACCATCCATGCCTCGTGCATAATGGTCAACAACCACTGACCATTACGCTTCGTGCATGTGCACGAATTCGTGCACATGCATGAAGCTTTAATTTTTAATCGTGCATCATGGTTCAATGGGTCTCGAGCCAAAAAGACCCATTTAGCCATTTTAATGTTTTAATTATATGGACCTGCTCTTCACTTTTTCTTCAATCTTTGAACTCTTCAAAGACCGGGCCCAAAGAGCTCACCGGTTTAATGGCTCCTCCAATGGCTCCTCCTCTCTTGTAGTATTTACATCAATAATTGAAATACTACACTATACTTAAATTACATTTCATAAAAATAAATATAAAAAGAAGGACGCAGCCTCCATTTAATAATTACATCCCCAAAAAGAATACCCTAATCATCATACATTCATCCATATAACAATCACAACAATTAGGGATTTTTCCATGATCACCACCCTTCCTTATGAGCCATAAATTCAAAATTTAAGTATAGTGTATTATTTCAATTATGCACTAATTAAAAAAAAAAATTAAAGCTTCATGCATGTGCACGAATTCGTGCACATGTAATGGTCAAAGCGGTTGCTGACCATTATGCCGAAGCATGGATGGTCAGCAACTGCTGACCATCATGCCAAGATCGTGCATGAGCGGTTGCTCATGCACGATGGTCTTGCATGAGCAACCGCTCATGCACGATCGTGTGCTTTGGACGATCAACAACGGTTGCTGATCGTCCATTGATTAGCAACCGTTGTTGGTCAGTTTTTAATATAAAACTATTGAGGGATGAGAGAAAATGAGCTGTTGGAAAAACAAAGAAAAGTGTGGGCGTGCTTCATGTGTTTTTAGAGATATACGAGAGTAATTTCTTTTTCTGAAAAGAGAGAGCAAATTGTGTGCGTGTTCTTGTGTCTTTGAGACCCAAGAAAGAAGAACGTTATCGCGTTCGGGTCGTGACTATTATACATCAAGGATACGACGGTTTGTTTCTACGTGATTGCTAGCACGATCGAAGTGGAGAATATCCGAAGGTTCTCTCTTCCGTTCGACGTTCGTTGTTGGTGTGTCTGAACTAGAGGTCCGACGCTTGTGGGACTCAAATTGTAGAACAACCGAACCGACTCGTTTCAAAGCGCGCTTCGAGAGGTATTTCGTTTAACTCCCTTTTATGTTAAGATCTTTGATTAAAACGCACGAACAACGCCTAAGGAAAATCATGTGTAATAATTATCTTTGTTTCCGCTGCGTTTATTTTGTTGATTTTTCTTATACATATTCATGAAACCCCAACAGTGGTATCAAATGGCTCCTCTTCCAATATTCGAATGACTTATTAATGGGATATGTACAAATGTTCTTTGGGAAATAACATCCTAAAAGTTTGCTACGATGGATTGACAATTGAATAGGACTCAATTTTTTCTGACTTGACTTCAGAGAAATTTTCAGCTTCAATGCACGGTCAAGGAGAGGAGCTTCTAAAAATCGGCCATCACATATAAGTTGTGAAAGAAAGACATTGTCACTTAAGCTTAAGCAAATGAGATGGGATCTCTAGGTGAGACCATCTCTTCTAATGAAAGCAAGGCAATGAGACTTTGCCCCAAAATCCCCACTTAAAAGGGTTAAGTGTTCAAAAGAAACCGCCACTAGCCATTGTTGAGGGTTGGCTAGAAACACTAATTAAGTTATGAGAGTGTCGTTATGATACATGCACAACCGAAGATTTCAGACTTGAAGACTTGATTACACTAGTTATGCAACCAATGCCTTTTCGAAATCTAAATTTGATTAAGTGCTAATTAAAGTGTCAGGATAGCATCCTAACCATTCTAAAAATGAAAAGAACAATTAATATATGAGAAACGCACAATCAAGTATAATCGTATTAACAAATGCAAAAAGCAACCTAGCGTATCCCTAAAAAAGAAAATTGCATCCAAAAAATCTTATGGTAAAACCCTAAAGGATCATTCAATTAGGTTTCAATTTTTTATCAAAGGATTTTCATAAATTCTAAGAGAAAACTACTCAAAAACTGATTTTAAAGTTTTTTTCCCAAAATTTCTGTTTTTTTTTTTTTCAATTTTTTGAATTTCCTAAGAAAATTTATGGATTTCTTGAATTTTCTAATTTTTTTTACGAATTTTTAATTTTTCTGAATTTATTATTATTTATTACTTTTAAAAATATTTTTTAATCGGGGGCAAAAGGACTCTGGGCCGGGTCATAAAACCGGCACGGATCAAACCCTAATGATCCAGGTAGAGTTTGAATTCAGTATGGCCCTAATGACAGGCCCAAACATATGAAATAGGCCCATTCACCTCTAAGCTGCCGCGGCCTCCGATTTATCTCCTTTTTATTATACTCGGCCCAACCACAAGCCCGCGGTGTCTAACCCGGCCAACTATATGATTCTCTATCGTAACCGAATTTTTAGTCTCTATCTTTTATTTGGATTTTTTAAAATTTCTTGCTTTTTTATTTTTTTTCCTATTTTTCTTTTTTCTGCATCTTCTTCATCCCGAATCTTGCTCGCACCCACTTCTCTGCAACTCACCCAAACCACCTGCCGCCTCCGACGATGTGCCCTGAGCTCAGGCCACCGCACTTCACCGGCCGTCCACACCGACCGGCGCCAACCGTTTATTAGCCGGTGATTACTAACGTCGCCGGACTAGATCCAGCGATGGGATTTTCACAACTATAAAGACATGTATGACAGAAACCTAATAAAACTAGCGTAGAAATCACTCAGATGCATATTAAACGGAGAGGAATGGACCGACTATGGCGGCCTCTAACCGCGGGTTTCACTGGCGTGGGAATAGATTTTCCGGCAAGGAGGCTTTCGTCCATGGCCGACTCGTTAAGGCGTATATGCAATAAAAACGAAGGAAAACGCATCAATTCCTTCTATTCTGTCGATCAATGAAGCGAGCATAAACCAAAATCGGATCAAAACAATATCACACAGCGAATCACACAAAACCCATTTCGGAATCTCACTTAGGCACCACACGATTCGCCCAAAATCTCGTCGATTTGGTCCAATACTCTCAAACTCGATATGCTAGAAAGAAGCAGGGCGTTCTTCAGGCCTACCTGGTTCGAGAGGTTGCTGCGACGAACGAACGACGATGGGCGAGTTGGCTTCTGCAGGGTCGAGGGTGATTCGGGCCAACCACCGGCGAACGGAAAGAAATTCACTCTCGGTCTCTCGCTTCTCTCTCTCGAGCACCCCTTTTCTCCTTTAGCCGAGCCAACGCCTTCAACAGGATTCTAGAAGATCTCATATTTGCTCAATTCCGTCTCATTCGGTTACCCTTCATTGGGTCCCGGTGGCTTCGTTACGCTCGCAGCCTGAACGTGCAAAAAGGAGAGAAGAAATAGCAGAGTGGCCAGGCCCCTGCTGCTTCGGATGGGCCAATTATGAGAAAAAAAAAATAAAACGAAGGGAATGGGCTGGATTTGAGAGAAAAGAAAAGGATTGGGTCCAGAAAGAAATAAAAATCTGGTGGAGGGAATTAAACCTGGGCTGGACTCGTAGCGGTCCAAGAATTCGAGTAAATAAAAATTTAAGACTGAGTTTCCTCCCACCAAATGGGAAAAAACATTTTCTAATTTATTTTCAAATTTCAAGCAAAAATAAAAAAAATATTGTAATTTTACTAAAAAATACTTCTTGGAAAATATTTAAGAAACAAACCTTTTTTTTTCAAAAAAAAAAACAATATCATAATAAATAAACTTTGTTAGGTTTAGTTAAATGGGTTAGGTCGGGTAGGGTCGGGTAGGGTCGGGTCTGGAATTGGTCAAAAATTTTATATCTAGATAAATGGATCATAAATATGTGATTTGAGTTTGGACCATTTGTGATTGACCTAAACCCGAGCTGATCCAACTTGCTTGACAGATCTAGTCATGTACAAAAGCAAGCATGCTACTGAGTATATTAGTCAATCACAGAAGATTTAAATCTCAATTATTCATCTAAAACTTTCGAAATTTCTACATGTGAGTGATTTCATCACCCATAAAATTGAGTTTAAGGGCATTTCTATAATTACTTTAAGATAAAGGGAGCAAATAGTCAATTCCTAAGTCTTGAGAGTATTTTGGTTATTTTTTGAGCCTACGGTTAGTTTGGTCACTGTCATGAGATTGGCCTGAGGTGGTCCAAGCCGGCCTTGGCGAGGGACATAATACATTATTTCCTATGTTAAAGATAATTATGATATTTCCTTTTGGTTATCTAAATCTCTCGAGATTGTACACATATTACATGTGTATTGTATGTAAATTGCCGTTTGATTGTGCATAATCTTGACTAAGATATTATCTTAAAATGGTAATCTAACAAAACTTATAAATAAGATGGTGTATTCTTCATTAATATATACATATATATACAAATTTCATATTTCTTCTTTCCATTTATTATTATTTTTAACTTGTTAAGGATGTTTAACACTTTCTATAAGATAATTTCATGTATTAAAGATAATTATGATATTTTGTATAAATTACTCGTGTCTTTTAAGATTGTGTGTATATTGCACATATGTTGCCATTTGATTATGCATAATTTTAATTGAGATATTATCTTAAAATAGTTATCTAATAAAGTCCATAAATATATTGTATTCTTCGTTAGCATATACATCGAAATATATACAAATTTCATTTGACATCCTTCTTCACATGGACGTCGAGCTTTCTCATTTCCTTGGTAAAGATCTCATCCATGGGCTTAGCACTTCCACAAGTGTTAGCCGAGCTCTTAGGAGATGGTGATAGCAACACGAGGATCATGAGGGAAACTGTGAACACAGACTTGATTCCCACCATCGAGATCGCGAAGATCGCCTTCTTGATTGAATCGAGTGAAAAGCGATTTTTTTTTTGTTTTTTGTTTTTTTTGTTTTTTTTTTTTTTTTTTTGTAGGAGAAGGTTCGGAGAGTTTTTGCCTTTGGATGGTGATGTTGCAAGTATATTTAAAGACCAACGTTAGATGAAGAAGAAGCAATTGGGGAACTATTTGATGCAATTGATTTCAGTTCAACAAAAAATCACATTTTGCTCGATTCGATCAAGAACGCGATCTCCATGATATTGATGGCTAGGATCAAGTCCGCACTCGCCCTTTCCCTCGGAATCCTCATGTTGTTGTCTCAATGTCCTAAGAGCTTTGCTAGCACTTGTGGAAATGCTGAGCCCCTTGATGAGATCTTTAGTCAAGAAAAGAGAAAGCTCAATGTCCACATGAAGAAGGATGGCGGTGGGGATGGCGATGGCGGTGGGGATGGCACTAGTTTCACAGGTGGCATATAATCTATCTGGTACCTGCGGGTGCCCGTGGACATAAGCCTAGCAACAAGATTCAAAGGTCCTTAGCCATTGAACCTCACTCATCGTCGCTTTCCTCGATCATTTTTGTTCCTCTCTAATCCTCAGTCTATCCTTTGCTTCAACCCTAGTTTGAATGCCATGAACCATAATCCTCGGTTCATCATCTCCTCAGTTGTGTTTCATGACAATCAAACTAAGGTTGAAGCAAGCGGTAAACTGAGGATTAGAGAGGAAAAAGAATAGCCAAGGCAAGCAATGATGGGTGAGGTCTAATGGCTGAGGACCTTTGAGTCCCATTACTAGGCTTTTATCCACCGACACCCACATGTATTGGATAGATGATACCGCCACTTGTGTAACTAGTGCCACCCCCACCACCACCCTTCTTTACGTGGATGTCAAGCTTTCTTATTTCCTGGCTAAATGTCTCATCCACAAGCTCAATAATTCCAAGAGTGCTCGCTGAGCTCTCAAGAGATGAAGACAGCAATAGGAGGATCGCGAGGGAAAGGGCAAGCATGGACCTGATCCTCGCCATCGAGATCACGGAGATCATCTTTTTGATCGAATTGAGCAAAAGGCGATTTTTCTCATAGGAAAAGGTTTGAAGGGTTTTCATCTTTGGATGGTGATGTTGCACATATATTTAAATACCAATGTAATATGAAGAAGAAGCAATTGGGGAATTCTTCGATGCTATTTACTTTAGATGGACAAATGTTAGACAAAATTCTCTAATGCATGTATATTTGGCAAGGGTTGGTGATCAAGGTCCAGGCATGTTGGCTACTAAAGGAAGCCCTTCAATCCCAACATCGCTTCCTGGTTTTTGCTCCCTCTCACTCTCTTGATTTCTCTCCCCAATCCTTGAACCTCCCAAAAATCACTGCTTTTAAGCTCACCTAGCAAGTATGCATGGCCCCGCCATTGCCAGCTTGTCGTGCCAACCTGCCCCTGGCCGGACATCCTACTCGATGGTCTCTATTGCTCTACCTATTTTTTGCGCCCTTCCTTTAGCAAGCATGAGGGGAGAGAGGAAGAAAGGGGAAAGGAAGGAGACTAGGCCGGGGGAAGAAGGAAAATAGAGGAAGTAGGGCCAAGCCTAGGTGAAAAGAAAAGGAGGAAAGATGAAAAATTTAAATTATTGATAGCCTTTGGTAGCCTTATAGGATGGTGAGTGCCTCACAAATGCCTTACGCTTGATGTCCACATCTCAATACCTAATGATGGTTTCAAGATTCGAAATGATGAAGTTGTTGACAAGAAAACCCAAGGATTTTTTTCAGATTAAGACCCCAAAATGCAACCTAACTATTCAACAAAGCAAGCAAATCAGAACTTAGGAAAGCAATATAAAATAATCACAATCAGTTGATCCAAGAAAGTAATGAAGAATGAGTAAAAAAGTATAGTACGGTAATGTAACCCAATACGAATTGGATAAAGAATATGACATGGCTCTATTATCAAGCCTTGAGATAGCAACCCCATGAGCTATAATCAAATTGAATCCAATTATTGTCTAAAAAAGTAATCTACCAAAACTAAACTATAATCAAATGCTCACTAACATCTCCAAACTACATAAATGTCAATTAAGAGACAGTAAGTTAAATATAATACTAAGATATTATCCAATCGAGGCCTATTTTCTAAATATTTTCTATTTTTTAATTTTCCGAATTTAAAAAAAATATTACTAAAAATTGGGACATTGGGCTGGGCTATTGAGCCCAATCCGAATATGGTCCAACATGTTTTCACAAATCTAGGCCACAAAATATGATTGGGCTTTCATACAAAGCCCCTTTTAGTTCTAAACCTTCAAAGCCCATTTTCTTCATTATTTCTTATTTCTTATTTCCTCTTTTTTTTTTTTTGGAACCATTCGTTTTATTCCTAAACCGAGAACCAAGCTCACCATTCCTAGAGGTTTGTTTCTTATCAAGCCCACAAACTACAGCTTTCAAATTATCAACAAAATGGAACTCTATGAAAGCAGTTGAAGTTCCAAAATTGAACCGAATTCCGCCATTGAAACAATCCTAAACATCTGGAATCCACTACTCCTATTTTTATTATTCTCCTTCTTATATCTATTTTCTATGCTCACTGTCTTCCTCTTAATTGACTGAGAATACAAAAACCATAGCCAGATCAGAACACCAACAATCAAACTTCACTTCACCAAAATATCAGCACGTTACTTCACCATCAATCACTTATTGCCATCCCTGCTTCTCCTCTATCAATCTCTACTGTGCACCATCGTCATTCACTTTTACTAAACAGCTACAGTTATTGAACAACTCCTCTAAGATTGTTTTGTTCAAAGCTTAAGCAATCAGCAAAAGTCGTCTATATCTAAATTCAGGCATATCCTTAACCCTCCCTGTTGCATTTCACATAAAATGCAGCACGTACATGTAACGATGTCAAGCAAAGAATCAATGAAAAGAATTCAATGATAGAAGAAATTTGAATGCACTCTATATTGTTTCAAATGATATCAATCATGTATGGCACGATGGAGTCATTCCCTACACACGAAAAAGTATATAGGGTGCAGATGTGAACAGGTTCTTTATATTATTTTTGCTTTTTTGTTATAAATGATGCATAAGATTTAGATAATCATGCGGTGTTACTACTTCTGGGTAAGTTAACAGAGAACGGAAGACAATAAGGGGTAAGTATGAGAATTGGAAAATTATCAAAAAAGTCTTAACCGTACTACAATTGTGTTAATTCAGTTGTTTTTTTTTTTTTTTTTTTTTTTGTTGCTAATTTAGGCTTAAATTTTTTGCATTTGTGTTAGGTGTTTTTATTACTAGCTGTTCGCATTCAGAGTGACTAATCAAGGATATAGTTGAACTACACACCTTGAAGGATGAACGTCCTAAAATTAGGCTCGCCTTCACACCGTTTGTCACGAGTAATCACCAAAGAACCATCCAGCACAGCGGGAATAGCAGAAGCCCAGAAACCTGAGAGAGGAAAAAAAGTTTAAATGTTCAGATTTTGATTTCAACCACGACAACATAAACATGAAATCGAGTCTGTGTTTATTCCTTGAATTCCTCCTTTTTCTTTGGCTATTCCTTTTCATCTTCTTCCCACGGATTCCAGGAATTCCAAGACGGGAAAGCTGTTGGTTATCTTTCGCCCAAAAGAACCAAAGAAAAAGGAGAGGAGGGGGGAGGTAGTGGGGTGGCCAAAACGGTTAACAAGAAGACACGATCGAAGCAAAAGACCAATTATCCGGACGCACGATGCTTGTAAAAACGACATGAGCATTCGAAAAATCAACCTTGAAAAAAGATCGAGGTTTTCTCCGTAGGGGAATTCGCGGTGCCATGTGACTTTGCTTGCGTCGCTTGACCACGCAGTGACGCGACGGGTCCACCCGATGCACCACAAGAAGGCCGTCGCACGAGAAATAGAGATGGATGTGAGTTGAGTCGTTGCCTAAATTTAAATTTAACGTTATCATGTTGATTAATGCTGCGAAAAATTTTAATCTATGTTGATATTCAAAATTCATATTCTTATCACTAAAATTCTTAAATTCAAGCATTCTTTAGAAAGCGTACTTTTGTTAGGCCCACACGAATTCAAGGCATTTTGATGTCATGCTACATATCATTTAGAGGTTATTTAGCATCTCTCTTCCTCCGAATTTTTATCACTCGGTTCATTCAATTAAGCGCTATAAATTTCATTATTTTATATTATAACTTTCAAGTGACATTTTGAGTTAGGCGATTAATTCCTTGGAGGGTGGGTTAGGATTAGGATCGTGGTTTGGAATTTTTTAGTCTGGAGCAAGCATGTCATTATCGGCCATCTTTTTTAGGGTTTTTTTTTTTTTTGGTGACGAAAGTTAATTACAATATTTTTTTTGGTTCGCTGAAAAATCCGATCCCCGTTCTATTCCCTCTATGATGGCGTCAACTCCAGACTTAACGCGTCCAACATCTCCATTTTGTACCGGTCTACATTTTTTCGTGCCCAATTCAACGACATAAAAAAATAAAAAACTGCAGACTCTCGGATCTGATTTAGTTACTGTTTCGGCCAGTTGTAGGTTGTTAAATTCATTAATTAGGTCGATAAAAGTATGTGGTAAAGGTGACCGACTCTATCTTTTATTGTGGCACTTGTCGGATTATACACCTACTGGTGATCTTGCTCCTCAATAGTATTTACCATACAAAGCCTTTCGTATGTCTATGAAATTTTGTACAAGCCTTTCTCAAGCCTCCTAATCATGTCAACGGGTCGTCGCATATGTTCCATGAACGGCCGGCCGAGGGATATTTTTTCCTACTTCCTAGCTTCATCAGTTCATTTTTTTTTTTTTTGGGCCATCCACTTACTCATGTGAATATAATTAATGGTCGATATCTTTTTGTACAACAAGAAGAGCACCTTCAAATCAAGTACAATCCCGATACGAGGAGTATCTTAATAAGGTTGAACACAAGCTAAATCACACTTACTGAGTGCTTAATAAAGTACTAGTAACAATTTTATTTTATTTTTGTTGGTTGGTTTAATAATAAGGTTAGTTTAAATTTAGACTACATTCCTTATTTTAACATATAAGCACCCGCACACCTCATTTCCCTCATTGGTAGTTAAATATATTTCCCCCACTAACTAGGGAATATGAGAGGCGAAGGTTGCTGCATATTGAGTGGTTTTATGAATTTTGTGCACTAAAACATTTCTTCTTTGCTTTTTTTTTTTGTACTTGTCTCATATCTAGGTCAGAACTAAATAGTATGTCATTCTCATTTAGTCCTCAACCTTTCTAGATAGAGGTTAGAATTATAGCTTTTATTACAATTTTCTTGTGCTTATTCCACTGCATCTAAGCACAAATTTGATCAAACAATAATTTAATGGGTTTGATGATTTGGTTGCACTTATATATAATAATAAAAGATACTCACGGTTTTCCCGTCAAATAGAAAATACAAAATTAATACCACAAAAAGTCTCAAATCGGTATATTCGTGTCACATTTATCTCAAGCTATTTTTTATGTCTCAAAACATCCCAAATTAATATACACATGCGGCCTTTATGACAAATTGGTGTGCTTGTGCTACATTCATCCCTAAAAAATGAAAGAATTGCCACAGTTTGAGGTAAATGAGGCACAAAAATATCAGTTTGGGGTTTTATATGGCACACCTAGAATGTTCTATAAAGTTTATTAGGAGATAATGTAGTATGTTTGTACTTGTTTTGAGTTTTTGGTGTTATTAGGCGAAATTTAAATAAAGCATGTTCAAGATCAAATGAACAATAAAGTGCAGAACAATTAAAAAAACCAAAAAACTACATTAAACCCACGCTAAGTATTTGAGCCCTTGTTGGAGAAATGAGCCAAATTTGTATAGTTATACAATCGTGGCCAATCACTTGATTTTTGTCGTAGGGACATAATCCATATATCTTGAAGTTAGAGCTAGAAAATAGAAGGACGATCTTTTTCAAAACCTTAAACTAGTATATATGTAATAAAGTTACCAAAAATTAATATTTTGACTACAAAAAACTCTAAATTAGTATACTTATGATAAATTTATCTCAAACAACTATAAAAAACCAAAAACCGGCATACTTGTAATAAATTACCCCAAATTAATTTTTAAACTCCTAAAAATCTCAAACTGATATATTTGTGATAAATATGTCCTTCATTAAATTGGATTAAACCACAAAAAACCACAAAATTGGTATAACTTTGACAAATGGAAAGTAAAATCCCAAATTGCTATATTAGTCAACTATCACGTGTCATCCAACTCGGTAATTTGATAGTAAAATTTAACGGAAACTATCAGAGAATAAATTTGTCTTAAGCATACCGATTTAAGTTAAAATTATCAAAGGTGTGCCAATTTGAGATTTTTGGTGGTAAAAAAATTAGTTCGGGGTAAATTTATAATATATATATATATATTATATATTATTTTTGGGTTTTTCAAGATATTAACTCTTATTTAGTGTCAAAAAATTGATTGTCTATAGACAAGCAAAAAGAACCTCGATTGTTTATATTAATAAATAGCTTATAGCCATCACTATTCACTGCTTGGGCCGGATAATCTATTATCGGATCACCTTATCTGTCACGCCATTGATTGATTAATGTGTATTGTGTATGATCACCTCTTGCTTGAAGTCGAAGGTATTGTTTTGGGGTAGCCTGGTCTATTTCGAGCGTCGCTAATGATCTATTTCGGGTAAACGGTTGACATCGGAGCGTGATCTTCCGACTATTGGGTTTGTGTTCGAAAAAGTTCTTCCAATCTTCTTGTTCCTTCGATCTTTGTTGCAACTTTTCAAGTGCCCCAAGGAGTTAGACACGCTTACAACCGCTTCAAACTAGGCGACGCGTCACAACCGTGCGACAGTGTTGCGTGGAAGGGTAAGAGGAGACCTACAAGGAAAGAAGCCAAAAGGGGAATACCTTCATGGGGGCCATGTGCAGGCCAGATTAGGTCTTGGGTCGTTTTATTAATGGCATTAGCCCCCATGATAATAACACCATACAAAGAAACAAGTCCATTTTAAAGCAGAAGAAACTCTCAAAATTTAGCAACGAAATTGATCCAGATGCATGCTACGAGCAAATCTTAATTGGTCACACGCCACATCGATCGTTTAATCTTTCGCTCAAAACAACTTTATAATTCCTTTAACGTGCCTCACTCACCGGACTAATCCGCCCTGTCCTAAAGCTCATATCGCAGCACCCTCGATGTGCCAACACGCGCCCCTCCACCAACAGTGGCAGCAACTTGGCGACTCCATAACCCTTTTCTGCAGAAAGTAAGGAGCCAACAAATTCTCCCTTAAAAAACCACAGCTATTTTTATGAATGCGGATGCCACAGAGGTAATGGGAAAACGAATGTACTTTAATTAGATTTTACTTAGCCTCTCGAGTAGAAGGGTTTCGACGACGGTCTTTACGTAGGCATTGAAGCACTCTCTGCAGGAATTAGGCATGACATAAGACTCATGGAGCCTACGAACGTCATCGGTGCGACGACACGTGGAGCTGGAGATGACAGACTTGGGCCGCTCCAAGCCACACGCGGCCAGTATGGTGTGGGTCGCCGCTCTAGCGATTTCTTTGAATGCATCAACTCTCGTAGGAGTGGCAATGAATGAGAAACTACAATTAAAAGACAAGAATGAAGATAGTACAGTATTCAGTCTTCAAAAATTGAAAAGATAAGATGGTCGGAGTAAGTGAAGATGGTTAGATCCGAGCAATTAGATGACAACAGAATGATACCCATGACGGTTAGAGGTTTTTTACTCCTATCATATTACACATGCTGTTTTGTTAGTAATATTTTCTTACACATTCATGTAAAGTAAGATATACCAATTGAAACAGAATGCGCAATTGGTCATTATTGACACTCGAATTTTGTCGACCTTTTAGGTATTTGCAAATTTTGCAAAAATATAAAAATTTATAAAAATATAAAATAATAAATAATAAATAAAGTAATAGTAATAAAAGATGCATGAAAGAAAGAGAAAATGAATAATGAAATTGAAAAAAAAATGAAATGAAAGATGAACAAGAAAATTAGACAGAAAATATAATCAAGCCCCGAAGTAGCAACCCCGTGAGCTACAATCAAATTGAATCCAATTCTTGTCTAAAATAGCAATCTACCAAAACTAAACTATAATCAAGTACTCACTAACATCTCCAAACTACATAAATATCAATTAAGAGACACTAAGCTAAAACTAATATTAAGATCTAACTGTTTAATTGAGACTTAATAAAGGCCTAGTGCGACACTGTGATTTTTCACTTTCTAGATTTTATGAAGGGTTTTGCACGTAAAAAAATCTCAATTGTTTTCTTCTCTATTTTCTCTTTATATATTCACGTTTCTAATGTTCCAAGCCACCCTTTTTCCTAGTCACTCTTGAGTACTTGTCTCTGTGAGGTTCGGAACCGATGGCCGACAGCATCTTCTCATGGGAGGGTTGGAGCTAACAGCCAGCATCTCTAAATTATGACACATCCACCTCAAGCTTTCCGCCAGTTGAGAACTGGTATCAATATCTCCAAAAGTGTTGCACAGGATCTGAAATTTCAAATGTTTGACATTCCACAATGGAGGAAGCACTTCACTTATGATTTCTTTTGGAAGAACTAATGCCTAGATATATAAAAAGAAAAATAGCATGATTTCAATTCTCAGTTCACATTAACATGCAAATACTCAATACAAAATACCGATTTGGAAAAATGTTACTTACCTTGACTTCATTATAGATTAGTGTTAGCGAGTCACAATGGCCAAAATATCTCAAGAACTTGGCCGCCTTAAGATAGCTCCTCCTCTTGTTGTTGACTCTGAAATCCACCTGCTGTCTCGCATTGGCCAATCTTGTCGAATCTTGTGGATCTATAACTATGATGTTGGGGCCATTGTATTGGAACAACACCAGATTAGGACTTTGGGTCTTTACTCTTATTAGGGAGTTGAATTCGGTCAAGGTGAGGTACTTGAGATTCTTGTGAGTTATCCTGATGCGCTTGGTGTACCGGCTCCCCTTGAGCCTCAAGGTCTCTAGGAGACGAAGCTGTGAGATGACTTCTTTGATTGTCTTGCTTGCGAGCACGCACAAATCCAGCGCAAGGTCCCTCAAGTTTCGAGCACCGTGTATTTGGAGATTCGACAACTGCCCATCCGGCAAGGCCATGATGAATATCGATCTGTAGCTAAAGGATACGAGGTTTGGGGCTGAAATCGAAATAGAAAAGCTGTCATTGTGAAGCACGGCCGACGCCTCAAAGGTCTCAAGCTTCGATCGTAGATGAGGAGGTCCATGGAGTGGGAGCAGCCAATTAGCTCCACAAGTCGGAGTGTGGGGCAACTTAGCATTAGCTCATTCAAGATGTCATCACTCTCGTGGGCTTTGTGTAAGCGAGACAGCTTCATCTTGATGCCCTGCATCGAGAGATGGCTCACGTGGAGGACAGAGATGGTGTCAGAGATCAAGTCGGGGCATTTTTTATTGTACCATCTTCTATTAGGATAGTCGACGATGTGGCCGAGCGTAAGGTCTTGGAGGTTCAGCGTTGAGGCAATGTTTATCCACTTGGGCACCACGGAGTTCAACTTGTCGCCTCTCGAAGAGACCAGCAAACTCATCGAGTCAATGCTGAGGTCGTTCTTACCTTGCCATGTGATGTAACCATCGACATACTCCAAGAAAGTGTCGATATCGGCATCATGCCTGCCAATGTCTTTGCTCCCAAAGGTTTCTTCATACGACCGTCCAACACCTCACCTTCGCCACTGATTTGGCCTTGCCCGTTGCTGTTCAGCCCCCAACCGTGACGCAGCCCTTATAGGATTGACACTTGCACGTTGATGCTCTGTCCCTACCACCACCTCGCCCCACTGGACGCCGAGCCGATGCTCTTACAGTGGCCCTGTTCGCGAAGCCATTGCCGATTTGCCTTTGCCATCGCCCCTGCACGCGCTCGAACTCCCTATCGCCCCTCAGCAACTGCATCTCTACAACCCGACGCCATCCCTACAACAGCTTGCTCCTGTTAGTGCCCAACACTAGTACCGAATGGAACGTTAGCCCACACCATGTAGCGTTGAGCTTCCCCGAGCGATGGCCTTGCAGCTCCCGTGACGCTAGTCTCCCTTGTTTCGCTGCTGATCCACTCTTTGTCGACCTTGCCGGACCTTGCCGGACCTCGCCGGAGCTCCGCATGACCGAGACCCATTGCCCTTGGAGCCCCACGAGCTGCCAAGCCTTTGGTTGAAAAGCAAAATTGAGAAAAAAGAAAATCACATTAGGTAGTTTTCTATTTATTTTATTTTATTTTATTTTACTTGTTCTTTTTAGTATAATTATTCCTTAATGTAAGATTGAGACTGTCCGACATGAAATTGCTTCTGAAAGTTGAGATTGATAGTCCGATTTTCGTGCTCGAAATCCGACTCACAATCGCAATTACTTGAAAAATCACCAATCCGATCTCCCGCCCGAAATTCGATTCGCTATTTATTTAAAAATTAACCAACCCGATCTTATGCGAGAGATATGGTTCACCAATTTGTGGATATCGATCATATCTTATTTGATTTGATGTCATGTTGGTTGAATCAATTTTATTTTGTTAAATAAAAAAAATCCAAAAAAAGCATTCATTTAGGATGTTAGTTTTTGTTTAATTTAAGTTGCATGTTTGATTATGTGGAAATTTTTAATTTCGAAATTAAAAAAAAAAAAAACAAAAAAAAAAAAAAAATCATCATGCATATGTCATGTAGAGTTAGGGCATCTTTTTGTACGTCATTGCTTATTAGGGTAAAATTGCACTTAGTTCAATTTTAGATAATATTTTTTCTTAATTTATTATAAGTTTAGGTATTTTCTTAGATAGATTGCATTTTAGGATTACTTGGGTTAAGATAATATTTTAGTTTAAATTAGGATTTGGCTTAACCTAATCCCTAATGCAAATTGAATAGAATCTTAATCTAGTTACATAATTTTCACATTTTACCTAATTTCGAATTTCATGAAAAATACAAAAATGTCTTAGGATAAATTAGTTTTATTTTTTTAGGATAAATTGCATTCTTTTAAGTAAAAAAAGAAAATGTCATGTGCATATCATTAGGATTAGATTCATGAAATAGATGTCATCTAGTGATTGTTGTTAGGTCCATTGCATGTCATTAGAATTAGATCAGTTATTTATATTGCATTACATATTGTGTGATTTTCATTAAATAAGTGAAAAGGAAAAAACAAACAATTGTGTGTTAATTAGAAATCATATCTAGGGTTGTTGATATGAATTTTGATTTAACATTGCAGATGTCACGACCTCTTTTTTCCGTCCGGGGAAAAGGAAGAGGGTTTAGGGGTATTTGCCTAAAGAAGCGGACCAACGGCCCTAAATTAGGCGTGGGCTCTCCTGCCCCCATACCTCGCGTTGGCATTGGATTTTGAATTTTAATTCTTAACAACCTAAGTACTTCTAGGAGTCGCCACTAGCCTATTGGGGTCGGCTAGAAACCAACCGAGACACGGAGTGTGGCCTCGATTTCTACGCAACCAGAGATTTCTAGGAACGGGGACTTGTTTACGCCAATGTTTCTATTAGCGCCCTTGCGGTACCACTAACTTGGAAGGTTGTTTATCTAAATGGCCACACAATCTTAATTACCAATTATAATCTTTATGAAACCGCTAAGTGTCCATGCAAATGTTTTTGTAGGTTTTTTTTTTGTCTAAACTAATCCTAACATAATTAGAAAAGAAATTTACACTCAATTTATTGAAAAGCGGTGCGGTAAATAAACATCCAAGAAATTGAAATGACTTGAAAGTAATGCGGAAAAGAAAGACCCGATACAAGTCGGGCAAATAATATTACATGGCCTTGTTATCACGCCCGGGACGGGACCCCGTGAGCAAAATGGGAATTTAAATACGCATGATATTACTCTAAATGCATGAAATTACTCTAGATAATTTTAATCTATGCAAAATGGATTATTTACAAAAATTGTTATAAAATAACAAAATAGCATTAAATTAGGAAAATGACATTTTAAAATTAGGAAAATTCCATATATGTCATTTCTATCCTAATTTGATGTTATCCAACATTTTTTATATTTTTTTGAAATTTTCAGATTTTTCTCTTTTTTTATTATTTTTTAAAAAAAAATATTAATAATGATTCCTTAAACCGATCTATGCTAACATGGAGTAACAAATCACATGAATATCACAACGATTAAGCTCCAATCGACCGCTTCGAATTGGAGCTTGGTTTCAACATTTTATCGAATACTTGGTTTGCATCAAATCACCCCAAAACGGCTTCTTCGGGTCATGTTCGTGGCCTTCAATCTCGATCCATAAGCAATCTCATGTGAATGCAAAGTATCAAGGATATACTACTACATGCAAAGAACGTGTTTGACTAGAAATTACAGCCTAGAACATGCAAAAACCGAACTGAAAACGGTCTCCAATAGGCGGGTTGGAGCTGTTTTGCAAATCTGGTGATGAACCCAAGTCAAACAGCCATGTCAAATGCCCATATTGAAGCTCCGACAACCATCACATGCAACATCTATATGAAATATTACTCCATCTAGATGAAAATAGGTAACATTTACTTTCAAATGCAACAAACATAACCGAAAATGATCAACCGAACGCATCAAAATGAACTCTCCAAGAAGCATACATGCATGATCTATGCTGGCCAACCATGTCTCAATATGGTTTTTGGCTCATATTATAGATAGTTCAATGGTTCACAAGGAGATTTAAAGACTAAACCGGGTTGTCCTATGCATCATTAGTATTCCCATGTAACATTCATCGAAGTCACAACGACGAAAAAAAACATGCAAAGGGGAGTAACAAGTCAAACATGTAGGGGCATTGAAGAGGTTTTAAACACTTAGAAAAAATTTAGCTTCAGAAATCAGTTCTTCGGGCTAGTTTCCTTCTCGATTTTCATGATCAAGACATGTTCAAAATCGAACAAAATTACATCTAGCATTCTTACCTTGCTTCCTAGTTCCTTTTGCAAGTGATTCTTGGCCAAGGAAACCACGAAATTGTCCTTTGGAAGCACGTGGAAATTGGTTCCTTCAAGCTGAGAGTGAGATCTGCAGAAGAAAAAGTGACAACGAAGGTTTTCGTTGACTTCCAAAATTAGATTTCCAAACCTTCCTTGTTGGCCAAGTTCAAATAAACCAAAACTATATGTATTATAGTTTGGCTTGTAAGTCATGGCTTTCCTCATTTGTCTCTCAAGTTTCTCAAAAGCACTCGTCTTTCCTCACTCATGAACAATCAGGCTCAACACTTAGAAAAATTTCGGACTTTCTTGGCCCGCCAGTAGGGCACTGTTTTCGGGGGCTTTAGGAGGCCTTCCCGATCTCCGTTTGGGACGTGCGACCTACGGTTGGAAATATCTTTGAATGAATTTTCACTCTCTAGTTGAAGGTTTTGGCTAATTTTGGCCACAGGTGTGTGAAAATCTCACTTTTCTCTCTCCAGGTCGGTCTGGAATTTCTGGGTTTTTGGTTTTCTGGAGTTGCTTCTGAGGGCTTTCTTGGGGATCGATTCCGAGCTCTCTCCTCCCTATCTCGTATCTTCTCTCTCATCCCTTGAAATACCTTGATTCAGTGATCTTATCCCCCGAATTAAGGGATTTTTGGTCAGCCTTTTGTCCACCTACCAAGCCTGTCAACAGGGCTACTTCACCTACTCCTCTGACTAGCCAAATTTTTTAACTTCTGCAGCTGTTGAGTGTGCGAACTTTGCTGCGATTTTCCCGTGCTGTCAGCGGCTTATCCCTGGCTAATTTCCGTCCACTTGCACTCCTATATATGATCTTCCATGACGTGCAAATATCGAGCTAAATGGACGGCTGAGTGAGATATGGTGGGGCCACCAATATGCCTACTTAGCAGCTCCGAATTAAGACCTAACCGTGGGCTGGGTTTTGGTAGCTGATTTGAGTGCTTTAATCCATCAATTTGGCCGCGGTTTCTGATCAATTAGCAACCTCATGTATAGTAGCTTAAGATCTTGACCATTTTTCGCAATTGTGCCCACCCAATTTTGCAAAAAAGACCCTCAAAGTTGGTCATTTTCTTATCCGAAAATACCAAATTCAATACAAATGTGGTCTTTTTGGCTCAATTTGATTGATTCTACTTGGCCAAATTCAATTTCAACTTAATTGATGACCAAGATGATGATTTAAGGGCTCGGGCAAATTTTACAAAATTTGCGAATTGGTCCCTCGACTTTTGAAATTGCATTTTGGCCCCAACTTGTCATTTGGATTCCAATCTGACCTCCTAGGCTTGGCTAGTCACATTTAGATCGTTGGCCCCAACTTGCTCTCTTTTTTTTTTTTTTTTTTTTCGATTTCTTTTTTTTTCTTTTTTTTTTTTTTAAATTATTATTTTTTTTTATAGGAAAAACATCTTTAATTTAAAACATGATATTAAACACCTAGATAATCTATATGCTGGAATGAAATATTTTTGGGCAAAAATTAGGTGTCAACAGCAGATGCTTTCGTTGCTTTGAGGTAAGTTATGTAATTTATTAATCGTTTTCTTGAGTGTTAAATTGGTGGTTTGCGCACCTGCATGATCGTCTCACATGTTAGAAAAATAGATTTAAAATCAATTTAAGATGCCTACAAAAACATTTTTGAAAATAAAAAAATGGTACCCAAAAGGGCATTAGAGAAATCTAATGTAACCAAATCCTCATACTAATAGTCTTTAGTTCGTAGGAGTAAAATAAATCTCCCGTTACTTTACTTGGTTTCTAATTGACCCACAAAAAATAAATTAGTGGCGACTCCTAATTGAAAATCAATTGCATATTAAGAACTTGAATCTAAGTCGCGAATTGGTATGAGTTTGGGAGAGCCTGAGTTAAGTCTAGGCTTAACAATCCATTAGCCAAAACCTAGGTGGTTGACCCCGAAATTTTCGTCGCGGCAACGCTTTTTGATTTTAAACCAAAAATTCAATTTTGCGTGTTTGCATGGTCCGTTTTAATGTTCGTGTTTTTCTTTTTAACATAAACTGGATAAAGTTTGCTTCTTCTTCTTTTTTTTTCATTTTTATAATATTCGGCTAAAAAAGAATGGTTGATCTTGATCTCCAGAATAAAAATTATTATATTCCTATTGCTTCACATAGTAGAGTTAGAGACAAGTTCACAAGGAAAATGGGGAGTTTCCAATTTAATAATTTTCATCGGTAGTGCCCGTATAGAATGTAATTTTGAATTTTTAACCCTGAAAATCGACCAATTTTAAAAGGGGCTGAGCATTTCTTTCTATCCCCATTATTATATTTAATCAGAGAAAAAAAGTATTTCCAATGAAAATCTATTAATCATTGCAGAATACTCTTGTTAAACAGTCAATTCAGGAGAGTGTCAAGCTTTTAATGTGCTAGCTTTAGTGTTCTCATGTTGACTTATTTAAAATTAAGAATATTTAATATAAATGCACTCTAGTTAACACGTTCCCGATAACAAAAGGCAATGCTACTAATTTCTTTCCCTTTGACTTATAATTAATATATATATATATATATATATATATATATATATATATATATTTGGGGTTTCAACTTTAAAGCACGAGATAAAAAAACCTTCATCTACATGTCCAATGACAATGGAAATCCTCCGCCACAAAATTTGAAGAGTACCTAGCCTCATCAAGCCACAAACATCGTCAACAACAGCTTTGACAACACTCCGCCACCTCTCATCCTCTGGGCTTACCTCGATACTAGGCTCTTCTAATCGAGTGAGCGTGGAAATAGGGCCTCGAAGAATCAATGCATTCACTTTCGCATATTTTGGGCCACAATCTATGTGTTGGCAAAATATACCTCTAAGCAAGTGAGTTTCATTAGCTTTGTGACCTCCTCCAGCAGATCCATGATCATAGTCCCTTCGGGATCAAGAACCTCAAGCTGCTGAAGTTTTCCAATTCATAGGGATAACACCCTCAAGAGATCACAATAAGTTGACAATAGTTTTTTTAGGTGGGTTGACCTGAATAGAGACTCTGGCAAGGACTTGATACAAGTTCAGGACAAATTTAGGATTTCCAAAGGCAGCATGTAATCAAGAATTTTGATTATAATTAGTTATTGCATAGCATGCGTGTCGTTATTCAAGTCAAGAACTTCTGCTAATCTACTAATGCATATTAGATAAGGTCAAATTTAATCACACATTGATCACGAGTTCACATAGCCTTTAAGGCATTTAATTTTGCATTCATAAGACTGAAAAAACTTAAAAAGGAAAAGGGGCAACGTGCACCTATTGCACTCACAATTGATTGGGATTGCCTAACTCTAATACCATGTTAAAGGATTATAATACGACTTACTAGTTGATCTAATTAACATCTTCATAAGACTTCAATGGAGATGTGATAAAAGATATTGAGTTTTTGTTAGAAACTTATGTTCCTAAAATAATGCACGACAACTGCTAGTGAATGTTCTTGGATGTACGAGGACCAAAAGTATATTTCCTCTGGAGATAGGTCGGGGGGCTAAATATATGTGAAACACAATACATAGGTTCAAATTGTATTTAGACATTATTACGAGGACCCGTTTAGTGAATTCCCTTATTTTTCAAGTACAAGACCATCTTGAAGTCCTCCGATCAAAACCGAATCTTCATTCACGTTCTGCTCATTTCAAAACAAGTAAAGCAAATTTTAACTGTACGTACATGCATGAAGATGGCGGAATATAAATATCTATAAGAAGGCTTTTTGACTCGGGTTTATCTTCATCACCTCCTCTCTCCCTCCACCATTTTTCACCAAACCACAAACCTCAACGAATCATCTGGCGTGTGTTGATTTTAGAAGGTCATCCATATTTAAAAACTTATGAGAGATAAAATATGAAATTTGTAGAAGAAGGATATCACAATTTATATGTGTCACGGACAAAAATGCTATAACGTCAAGTTTTCTCAAAGCATAAAACATAAATACAGATGATTTGCCATGCTCGCTAAGGAAAGCCATATTCAAAAGTAAAACTAGAGATTCCATATGAGAACGTGAAAAGGAAAAAGGGTAACGAAAAAGACAAAATTTTCTTTTATATATTCCTATGGCAGAGTACAAAAGAAACGATTTTTTTTTTTTATACCAATAAGAAGTTAATGAGGATAAATGTGTTTAAATGGTTTGTGGAAAAATTAATCCTTGGCTCGACTCAGCTTAACTCAAATCCGAACACCTAGAGTGCCAAAACTTGATATAGAGGAACACTTAAGTATCAAAAGTTAGAAAAGTGACACTTAAGTGCCAAAATCGGAGCAAAATTGATCACTTAAGTGCCAATCCGGCAAAAATTTGGCCAAAATGCTAACGTGGCAATTTTCCGGCAAAATAAGTACAAAACATCATCATTTCGATGTTGACGTGGTAAAAATTAATATAAAAATTAATAAAATTAAATTTAAAACATTTAAAAATAAAAATACAAATATTAGAACTTAATTTTTTTAAATAAATAAATAAATAAAAATAAATAAATAAAGGGAAGGGGTGGCTGAGAGTTGAGCTCTCACCACCGCCGCCTCCTCACCACCGCTGGGAAGGGCTGATGACAGAGAGGCGAGGGTTAGCCGGGGTCGCCGACCCCTGGCCAGGGCCTAGCAACCCCCGCCAACCCTTCCTAGTGACGACGGCACCCCCTTCCTTTAAATTTTTTTTATTTGTATTTTTATTTTTAAATATTTTAAATAAATTTAGTTTTGAATTAAATTTATATTTATATTATTTTTTACTATGTCGGCACCAAAACGATTTTGTTTTGTATTGTCCAGCCATATTAACGTGCCAAACGACGCCGTTTTGCTCTTATTTTACCGAAAAATCGCCATGTTAGTGTTTTTGGTCAGATTTTCGCCAGATTGGCAGTTAAGTAATCTATTTTGCTCCAATTTTGGCACTTAAGTATCACATTTCTAACTTTTAGCACTTAAGCATCCCTCATATCGCCCGAGTGTTGAGGAAGATGAATAGTAACTCTCTCTCTCTCTCTCTCTCATTATTAATTACAGCGAGTAAATGAATGAATGTAGAAGAAGAAAATTTCCACTTCTTGTTTTTTGCCTACACCATTTATTCCTTGTGCCTTTTATTAGTTGATCATTTAGATTATTAGTTTTGATTTGTACTTCACATTTATCTTTATAATCTATCTTCTAATCTACTAATTATAGCTAACCACCAACCTCTAACAAATTTACTATCCGTTAGTTTCCGTTCAATTTTATAGTTAAATTGTAGAGTTGGATGATATATGACAATTGATGGACGTAGCATACCCTTTGTTTGTTATATGTGTATCAGTTTGTGATTTTGTATAACATTAATGAATTTAATAGAAACCAACAAAGAGTAAATTTGTTACATATATATCAATTTAGAGTTTTTTGGTAATTAAAAAATTATTTTGTGATAATTTATTATGGGGCAAAAGAACATCCCAAGTGCCAAAATTTGATACAATGGGATAGACAGTTAAGAGCTAAAAGTTAGAAAACTGACACTTAAGTGCCACTTTTTTTGAAAAGTAGGACACTTGAGTGCAATATTCAACAAATCCCGTTGAAAATCCTACGTGGTAATTTTTTATTAATTTTTCTGACTTATGTGGCTTGTTGGAAGGCTGGCTTAGCAAATAAACATAAAAATGACGCCATTCTTGTACAACTCGAATTTTAATATACAAATTAATTAAATTAAATTTAAAACCATATTTATAAAAAAATAAAAGGGAAGTAAGGGGGAAGAAGAAGGGAAGGGAGCAATCTGTGCATGAAATTAGCAATGCTTTGTTTATTCTCTCTTTTCTTTATCTTATTTTTGTAGCCACTTAGCAGTGACTACCAAAAACAATAATTGTAATAAAGTTAGCGTTGTTGACTTGCAGAAGATAATATTTGGATCATGTCGCAAGCTTGCGTTCCGTATCATAAAACCAACACCATCAATGCTTTTCACATACAAATTGGAGCATCAATTGTGCACAATAGGCAATGGATGTCACACCCCGAATCCTAAGAGCGCAAACATCTCATAGGGATCAATTTATTGCGACATCCTAGAACGTGTCACTGACCAATTCTTTTTACTCTTTAGATTAAATGTGACATCCAGATTTTCGGGTTCTGATTTCGATTAGATAAATTGGCCATTTTTGTTCAGTTAAAGCCGGGGATTAATTTTGGTTGTGAAATTGAGAAGGAAGGGATTCTTGGATGAGGAAAATAATCAATTTGATAAGTGAGATGTCAATTGATTTTAGGAGACTTATTTGAGAGAAATTCAAGAGGGAAATTGGATGCGGAAATGCCAGAGGGGAATCAAGAACTCTAGTTTGGAAATTCCTTTGGGATTAAATGAGCTTATTAAAAGAAATTGGATCATGAATCTTCTATTTGAGAAAATTCTTTCTTTTGATTTTCTTCCCGTTTTCCTTTCCCTACTTGGCCAAACACCTTTTCCCCTTTGCCCACAAGTTTCTCTCTTTCTCGGTCATTCGAATGCAGCACAGTAGAAATAGAGACGGCAGCTTGCCGTTGCAACCAGCCATGCTAGAGCCAAGATCGTCACCGTCACAGCCACGCCGTGCAGCCATCTGCTCCGCCCGCGCACCGCCCACACCCTCCACCTTCCTCACCCTTCTCAGCTGCCATCAAAGCCTTCTCTCCTCCATCTTCGTTTGCTACATGAGATTCCAGATCTAGGATGGACGTTAAAGCAGCCCGCGTCGTGCATGACGCCACCGCCCTCCGCCGTTCGCCGTTGTGTTGCACACCGTCGCTCCGTCGCTGCTCCACTCATCTCAACCTCCTTCTCGCCTAGCTTGTCGCCTTGAGCTGTTGTCCAACTCGTGTAGGAGCCGCCGGAGCTCCCTCCAACCACCTCCGGCCATCGTCGGCCTCACCGGAGCTCCGCCTTGCCCTCCGCCGCCCTTGGCCACCTCAACCGACACCGGAACCACCTCAACCAGCAGTGAACAGAGAAGGCAGAAAATGGGTATGACAGTGGGGTTTTGGCCCATTTTGGCCGCCTTCCTGAGCCCGGATGCTCGACCCGCCTTGAGGAAAGTCGATCCTCGCGTCGATCCCGTCGTTTTGAGTGAGTTTTGCTCACTAATGCCTTCTTAGTTTGCTAATTATACTTAAAGATTGATTAGTGTTAATTAAGTATAATTAGATAGTTAGATTAGAATTGATTAGCAATTATTAGTTAATTGCATTGCATATTAGTTGTTTGGTTAGTGTACTTAGATAGAGAATTGCCTATAGTATTTATTGGATGCTTCTTGGGATTTTTCCGATCCTTATCGGGTGTTAATTAGGCAATTTGGGCATAAATGAAATTTTTAGTAATTAAATATTAATTTTCGAAATTAATTATTTATTTTTCAAAAATTCAACTAGGATAGCCAGTGGTCGAGATTTTATGTTGATGATTGTGGCACAGTCCGTTTATTTAATTGAGCTTTATGTTGTGCTAAATTGAAATTATTGTATTTACTTATTTAATTTTTGAATTTAATTATTTAATTATTTATTTTTGGAAATTCAACCGGGATGGCCGATGACCGGAATTTTGTGCTGATCATCGTGGTACAGTAAATTTATTTAATTGAGATTCGAATTGTGCCGAATTGATTTAATTATGAAATTTTATGATATATTCCTATTGGGGTGATTTTGATTATTTGGTTGAGGAATTTAATTACGAAGTGTAATATCATTGGTCATGGTTGATTGGTCGAGTGGGACCATAAAGCCATTGAATCCTGATTGGTCGAGTGGGATCGTAAAATCATTGAATCTTGATTGGTCGAGTGGAATCGTAAAGCTATTGAATCCTGATTGGTTGAGTGGGACCGTAAAGCCATTGAATCTTGAAAAGGTCGAGTGGGACCATAAAGCCATTGAATCTTGATTGGTCGAGTGAGACCATAAAGCTATTGAATCTTGAAAGGGTCGAGTGGGACCGTAAAGACATTGAACATTGAAAGTGCCGAGTGGGGCCATAAAGCCACTAAATCTAAGAAAGTTGCTTGGTGGGGCTGTGATTACCACCTATAAATAAGTTGTGTCCTAAGGATTGTGATTTATATTTGGGAATTGAGTTGAAATTGTTAAAATGACTGAAAGTGGTCTTGTTCATATGTAATTGACCAAGTCGATTAATCTTTGCTTTGATTTGATGTTGTGAATTGATTGACTGAATGGAATGATCGGTGAATGGTTGATTGAGATGTAATCGACTAGATCGGTTGATCGTTGCCTTAATTTGATGTTGTGGATTGATTGATTGAAGGAAAATGACCGTGAATGGTTTTGTTGGCATGTAATCGACTAGGTCGATTTGATTAATGCTTCAATCTGTAATGTGATTGCTTGGGTGCCTATTTAATCTGTGCTAATATGCAGGTGGAATCTAAGGCCAAAGTAAGTCCTCTGACTCATGTTATGCATAGGCAGCCCTAAGGTGTATTACTTTACTAATCGGGTCTTAGGGGGTAGAACTTGCTGAGATGTTATCTCAGTGGTTATTGAATAACCATTTCAGGATCTGGATGAGGAGCCTAAGGAGGAGGAATCTGATGAGGAGATCCCTGTTGAGGAACCCGAAGAGGAGTACGTGGAGGATGACCCGAGAATGACCTCGAGTACGACCCGGATAAGGACTAAGATCCCGTCCTGTCTTGTCAAACCTTGTTTGCATGTGAATAGATGTTAGATCAGACTTACGTATATATAGTATTGTAGAATACTATGAGATGTGTGTAAAAAGGTGTGGTTGTGAATTTTCGCTATGAAAAATATGACCTGCTTTTTTATTCTATTGTTTTATTGTCTTGGGATTTATAACTACTTTCGCATGTGCATAGATAAATGAAAGGGTCAGCGATACATAGTCCTGGGATATCGCATTTTAAAATCGACTAAAGGTAAGGGATGTATGCATGCCTGAGGATCATGGCGTGACATTAAACGCAAGCAGAACGTATTATAAACAAAAATCAATCATCAAAGAGGGATAATAAGAACATTTCAACCGACTTTTTCAAAAGCATTCCTTTTATTTATAAACTTGTTAATCTCATAAAGTATAGTTTTACAAACCTTTACTACAGCAACTTCTTACTAACTATTTCAAAAATCAACAGGGTCAAGGTCAACCTAAACTTCACTAACTCCAGGCCAATCTCCACTCCAAAGGAATCCCAAATCAAGCACAACGGTTCTCCATACTACAGGCCTAAAAATAATTAACAATAAAGGGGTAAGATAAAAACTCAAAGAGTCAACAACTTAAGCCTTGATTATGAGGCGAATTTGTCTCGGAGGCAACCTTAACACGCACACTATACGAACTTACCTCACCTTAGCACACTACTACACATTAGTACATCAAATATGACAATCTTAATACAACAAGCATAAACAATAATCAGAACACAATTTACAATAACCAAGCACGCTGTCAAACATACATGTTACAATTATTTCGACTCCTTAGGCCACAGCTAACACACAAGTCGACAGTCTTCCGACATATCCGTGCATTATCCCACCCCATCAAGCAAGTCATCATCTAGAACCCCCTCCTAGATGACATTCTAGAAAGGAGTATTGGGTTGGCCTTAACCACAACTCGGCATTCGGACTCTCGCTGGGCATCCAATAAACATCAGGTATCATCCCCAAACTCTCGTTAGATGACGGTTCGATTAAGTAACCACTCAAGTATACAATCAATCAAGCCAATTTTTGTTGTCATTAATTAGCCTAGAACAAAATAGTTCGTTTTGAAATAATCAACTTTGGCAATTTTTTTTTTTTTTGGTAACCCAGGGAACCCCTGTAAGCCGGCAGCCCAGCGAGGTAAACCCTGGAACAGGTAGAGTGACCATCACACTTGCCTGCCGGCTAAGTCATGGGTTCCTTTCCAACAAGATAGACGACGCAGGGAGTCGAACACTGGACCTCTTGCGAAAGGGACAAGTGCTCAACCAACTACGCTGCCACCACAGGTGGTATCAACCTTGGCAATTTTTCACACTTAAAATACCAGTAAAATATTCGTACTTGGTTACGTTTTCAAAATCAACCCGTCAAACTTTGCACACTTTCATTTTAAATCCCATGGATTTATTTGGCATCCAAACCCGACACCTCAAAATTCTCTATTTTCTTGCACATAAAACCTTTTTTTAAATAATAAATAAAACTTATAATTGAGCAATCAATAACATAGCATCACAAGCCCAAACAATCGGAATTAGGCATAATCTCATCCAAAAAAACAAGTATAAAATTTTACTTAACACTTAATCAATCATTAATTACACTAATCATGATTAATTAAGCTAATCCCAATTTAATTAGGCTAAGCATAAGTAATTAAAGCTAATTACAATTAATTAGGATACAATCGATTAATTAACCAAACTATAATTAATTAAAAAATAATCGCCGTTAATTGAAATAATCACGATTAATTAAACAAATTATGATTAAATAAATATAAAGCACAATAAATCAAATAAATCATGATAGGGTTAATACTCTAAAAACCCCAAACTGATACATGTGTGATAAATTTACCTCAAACTATTTTTTGACTATGAAAAATCTAAAACTAAGACATCTGTGACAAATTCACCCCAACTAATTATAAAAAATCATAAAATGGTATATTTATGATAAATTTATTTCAAACTAATTTATTTGACTGCTAAAAACCCCAAATTAGTACATATATGACAAATATAACTCCCATTAAATTGGATTAATACTACAAAAAAATTAAAAAAATAATAAATTGTGACAAACGGAGAGTAAAATCCTAAATTGGTATACTAGTCAACTGTCATATGTCATTTAACTTAATAATTTGATAGTTTTATTTAACAGAAACTAATAGAGTGTAAATTTTTCAAAAGTGTACCAGTTTGGGATTTTTGGTGATTAATAAATTATTTTA